>JARQOD010000006.1:225298067-225590581 GCA_033576555.1 Oophaga sylvatica | reverse complement strand
AACTTAAAAAGCCCATACACCGTTAAAACCGGGGAGCAAAAATGCGGAAGTACCAAACACACTGGTGAAATCCATAATGTTCCCTTCCCCGAGGCACTGCGCTGCTCTATTTAAAAAGCAGTCTGTGCGTCGAGGCGTGGAGACAGCTCTAAACAAGGGGGAGCAAAGCAGCGCCTCGCACGGGGCAAAAACAGTATGTTTCCAAATTTGTGAAGTTTTGTGGCAGCGCCCCCCAAGTCTTCCCCATCCAACGTCCCAGTCACGGGAGCACATTTCCGTAGAGGTTTTACAGAACATGCTTCCCTTCAGTGTACTCTCAGATGGCCTTCCCTTTTTTTCAGTTTTTGCTCAAGCTGGATCATGCCAGGCTTGCCAGTATCAGGGGTCGGCTTATCTGCTGCCATGATTATCGGAGCGCGCACGCTGCAGGTGGGTATAACAGACCGTTCTCGACTACCACATAATGTAGAAGGGCTTACTTTTCTGAAAATAAAACTAGGCAGGGATCTCCCTGAATTTGCCGCCCGGTTTCAGTTTAAACTAACGGGGTTGGCAACTTTTTTCCTGTCCCCGTATTTCACTTTCTACCCCCTGAGCTATACTCCCGGGGCTAAAAACACTGCCATTTGCGCTCAAAGTGTCGGTCCAAAACCCAATTTACACAACTAGGATAGGGGGGTTCATAACCCTGCTTTTCCCCGCTGGTGTCCGGAAAAAAATTACTGCTCCCCTAGCTACACTTTTTTAAAAAAAAGACTTTTAAAGGGGCTAGGCTACACATAGATATCAGGCTACACCCTTATTTCAAAAGCTGAAACAAGTGAAACGCAAATTTAAAACCATTCAATGATTAGTTTGGTAACAAATCTGAAAAATAAATAATTTGACATATTAGGGCAGATATCCACATGTCTACCCAAAGCAAACAAAACATACTTATGCTATAGGGTACGATGGTGAACCTTCCACTCCAAAAATTTTGCCCAAATCCCTAAAATCATGCCTAAATGCTGCAATGGGGAAGAAATGTGGGTTAACTTGAAAACACTGCAGTGCAAAAGGTTACCCTTTTCTGGTTCTTGGCTTTTAAATAAAAGCAACAAGTAAATAAATAATACATTGTTGATTAAGGACATGAGTACCCGTAATATTTTTCAAACATGGATGAGGATTTCCTCTTCCATTATTAATTTTTGTCATTTGAAAAATACTTTTTTTAGTTAAAATTAAAAAACCATGTTCATTCTTGAAAGGCCCGTTGTGTACTTCTATATGTTTTCAACCAAAGTATTGTTACGGGGAAAGGGGTCACACAATAGATTAGATTTTTTTTAAATGGAATTAGCAGAACCAATTGGAGAAAATAAAAAGGGTGAGCCATGAGAACGCTCAGCAGAGAAAAGCACGTGTTTTAAAAAGTAACTGGAGCGTGAGGCACCAAAAAAGTAAAAAACACAGACTGAAGTGAACACTGAAACACAACTGTCCACAATCTGTGAAAGGCTACTCCTTTGTGTACTTCTATAGTGTTTGCAACCAATGTATTGTATACGGATGGAAGCGCGTCACACTAATAGATTAGATTTATTTTAAATGGAATGTAGCAGAACCAATTGGAGATAAATGAAAAGGATGAGCCACTGAGACACGCTCAGCAGAGTACAAGCAGCAGTGCTTGAACAAGTAACTGGAGCGTGATGTGCACTCAAAAAAGTAAAAAACACAGACTAAAGTGAACACTGAAACACAACTGTCCACAATCTGTGAAAGGCTACTCCTTTGTGTACTTCTATAGTGTTTGCAACCAATGTATTGTATACGGATGGAAGCGCGTCACACTAATAGATTAGATTTTTTTCCACTAAAATGGAGCAGCACCAATTAGAGAAAAATGTGAAGGATGAGGCAGTGACACACGCTCAGCAGACTACAACCAGCAGTGGTTGAAGAACTAACTGGAGCGTGATCTGCACTCAAAAAATCAAAACCTCACAGACTGCAGTGAACACTGAAACACAACTATTCACTATCTGTGAAAAGCTCCTTTCTGTACTTCTATAGTGTTTGCAACCAATGTATTGTATACGGATGGAAGCACGTCACACTAATAGATTTGATTTTTTTCTAATATAATGGAGCTGCACCAATTCCACTAAATAAAATAAAATAAAAAAAAAAAAAGTGACACTTGCAGATGCCTACAAACAGCGGTGGATGCAGAGCAAACTGCAGCGTCACCTGCACTGTCACACACACACCTTGCACAGAGCTGTTAAAACAACACTGGCAAAATGAAGCTTTACACAGCGGTTGGTAAACTAGCCTGCCTCAAGCACAGTAGTACACAAAATCGCAATATCTAACTGTCCCTCAGAGTCAGCACAGCAGCGTTCTGTCCCTAACTGAGTTCACAGCACAGTGACGCTAAAATGGCTGCGGCGCCTT
Source organism: Oophaga sylvatica (assembly GCA_033576555.1). NCBI lineage: Eukaryota > Metazoa > Chordata > Amphibia > Anura > Dendrobatidae > Oophaga > Oophaga sylvatica. The sequence continues at coordinate 225,588,136 of JARQOD010000006.1, read as the reverse complement.
TTATAGTGCATTCTGACATCATTTCAGCAGCCAATCACAGCCATGCCATTAGTTAAGATGACCGCATCATTACAGGATGTGCCCACACTTCGTAGGATTCCTCATTGGCTGACTAAAATCACATTGCCTCTCAAAGAATTATGGGAACTTCCGATTCCGGTATACGATATTGAAAAAGTATCGGAATTAAGTATCGGAATTCCGATAACGCGAATATCGGCCGATACCCGATACTTGCGGTATCGGAATGCTCAACACTAGTTGGGATGAAACTGGCAAAATGTACTTTTGTATCATAAATGTATCACATTGGCACCCAGAAGTCAACACTATTTTGAATCCTAACTACACGGGTAACAATCATGTTGCAGATAGTGCTGCAAGGAGGTGCACATGGGTCGGTATCTTTCATGAGGTCAAACTCCACAGTGTGTTGGTGGTGGGATAACACTCAAACTTTCTTCCTCCATTCCCTTGTGGCAACCATGGACAACAGACATGGAATCATTATTCTTTTCATCTCCTAACTGGTGCACGTCCATCAACTCTTCCTTCTCATCCATTTCATGGTTTTTCTCCATTTGTTCCTCCCATGGCAATCGCCTGTGAGACGATGGACCTTAATTCACAGATATTGTTAACCCTAAAGGCATCCTCCTCTGCTTCCTCCATCTTCCCCAGGGACCACCACCTCCTCACCCAGACTATTTAAAGTGTGGTCCTGCATTTAGATGACAGTAATAGTGATGCTGATGATGGAATTGTCACATCTAACCATCTTAGTAGCCATTTCGAAAACATTCAGAAGGGTGCAGAGGTCCTTCATCTGTGTCTGCTAAACAAGTGTGAATTGAACCATGTACATACTGCGATGTGCCAGGCTATGCAAAATGTTCTACTGCACAAGGTCTCGGTGCTACTGCCACAGTCGCTGCAACGTGTGCAGAGTTGAATTCCACGGTTTGGTTTCTTCTCATATCAATCGGTTACCCGTTAGTCCGAAAGATCACTATACCAACTTAAATGGAATGTTGAAAGTGAACAGACAATGACAGTGTTTTCTACAACATCCATGCTGGGACAGTGGTGTAGGAACTGCTGACCATCAGGTTGAAGATGCAAGCCATGCAAGGCATGTTTTTAAAGTTCGCCCAGCATAGGGCCGCCACCAGGTTTGCACCATTATTGCACATGACCTTCTCTGGCTCCAGGTTGAGTGTAGGCAGCCATTGCTGTCCACAAATGTTGATCTGTATTACTGAATTCTCCAAGGCATATTAGTTTAAAAGATGCCTGATTGTGTTGAGCAGTGACTGCGCAGTACAGAGGTGGGGGATTTCCTCTGCAGTATTTTAATGTCTGGTTCATTAAGGCAGAGGTTGAGGGCATAGGTGGAGGCCCTAAAGACGGTGAAGGAGGCAAAAGCACCAGAGGAAGTATTAGATGCAGAGGTTTGTTCCGCAAGCCCTGGGGATTCCAAGACTTGGTGTCTAGTGACACCTTGCCGTCTAGAGCTTTAAGTCTCCATCTCCTGGTGTATAGTAATTTAGTTCTCCAACTTAAGCTGTTTAATAGTTTAGTTCTCCAACCCTTGTTGACTAGTAGTTTAGAACTCCATGTTCTAGTGTGTATTTGTTTAGTTCTGCAGTCATAGCTGTTTAGTAGTTTAGTTCTCCAAACACTGTTGTCTGTTAGTTTAGTTATCCATTATATGTTGTATAGTGGTTTAGTTCTACAACCCTAGCTGTTTAGTAGTTTTGTTCTACAACCCCTGTTGTCTAGTAGTATAGTTCTCCATCTTATGGTGTGCAGTGGCTTATTTATCCTTACCCAACCACCTTGAAAGCCTTGGGGATTGCAAAACTTGTGGAGCAGCCCCTTCCCTGACTGCCCCTACAGCCACCAGAGTCACCCAGTGCCTAGTCATCTAGCTGTAATTCCCCTGTCCATGCTTGCTCATCCAGGTGTCATTGATTAAATGCAGTCTGGCAGACATAGAATTTTTCAGGGAATAGGTGATGTTGTCTGCGACTTGCTGCTGTAGCACAGGCACACCTTTCTTAGAGAAGCGATTGTGACTGGGCAACTGATATTTGGGGTTCTGTGACGGCTATCAGCTTTCAGAAGCCAACTATATCCATAAGGCATGAAGGCTGCATTTCCATGGTCAACAGACTGGAGTGGCTTTGCAATAATAACAGAGATCACAGGCCATGAGTCATACAGAAACAAGCGCTGTGATCTTAGTATCGAATAGCTCTCAGCTGGCCCCTATCGTCCTGACAATGAGACTTTTGGGCCTCGAATCATCCTAGGAGGCTGCAGGTTTTCACAATAATTAGTTCTTAGAAAAGTATTAGTGACGGTACAGCTTATCCACATCCAGATTTCAACACATGGAATATGCATATATCCCGCTGTATGAGCACTGCTAACTCCATGATAACCCTACACTCCTTGCTGCCAACAACAATCCTGTTTTTAATCTAATAAGTAAAAGCAGGCCGATTGGACGCCATTCTTCTTTTGAGGTTCATACCATCAGGGTGTTCCATCCCCTCTACCTCAGAGTAGCAGTCATATACCATCTCCCAGGCTCTCCCACCCACTTCCTTGACCACTTTTATGCATTGCGTCTACACTTCATGTCCTCAAAATTTACAACCTTTATTCTAGGAGACTTCAACAGCTCCACCTCCCCAACTGCATTCCAGCTTCTATCTCTAGCCAATTCTCGCAGTCTCTCACAACTTTCAAACCCTGAGATGAACAAAGATGGTAACACCCCTGATCTGTACTTTGTCTGGTTCAGTTAAATCTCCTACCTAGAGACTCACCTCTTACCCTTTGTTCCCCATGAAACTAGAAGTATAACCACAAGTTAGACATTTTTAGGTGTTCCCTAAAAACACATGTGTTTAATGCGGCCTATCACGTTCCCTAATCAAAGCCCTTTATTGCTTATTCTCTACTTCTCTGAAAATAATTCACCATCGAACTCAACTGCACCCAAAAGGCTCATGCATGCTTTATCTATCCCCATTTGCTCAAGATTATTGTACCACCATTGTAAATAAGCACCTCTAAACACTAGTGCATGCCCTTATCATCTCCCGCCTCGACTACTGCAACCTCCTACTGTCTGGCCTCCCCTCTAGCACTCTGGCACCACTCCAGTCCATCCTACACTCTGCTGAACGACTAATCCACCTGTCTCCCCGCTATTCCCCAGCCTCCCCCCTATGCCAGGCCCTTCACTGGCTCCCTATTGCCCAGAGGCTCCAGTTCAAAACCTTAACCATGACATACAAAGCCATCCACAACCTTTCTCCCCCATACATCTGTGACATGGTCTCCCGCTACCTACCTACACGCAACCTTCGATCCTCTCAAGATCTCCTTCTCGACTCCCCCCTCATCTCTTCTTCCCACAACCGCATACAAGACTTCTCCCGGGCTTCCCCCATACTCTGGAACTCCCTGCCGCAAAACATCAGACTTTCACCAACAACGGAGACCTTCAAGAAAAACCTGAAGACCCACCTGTTCCGACAAGCCTACAACCTGCAATGATCCTCAGTGTACTGAACCATCGTACGACCAGCTCTACCCTTTCCTAGTGTATTCTCACCCATCCCTGCAGTCTGTGAGCCCTCGCGGGCAGTGTCCTCTCTCCTTCTGTACTTTTGTGTCCCTTGCCCAGCACATGTTTATTGTACCTGTCTATATTTTTCCCCTTTTCATATGTTAAGCGCCATGGAATAAATGGCGCTATATAAATGTATAATAATAATAATAATAATAATAATAATTGGTGTCACCCCCACCTCATTGTAGATTGTAAGCTCTGAAGAGTAGGATCATCTTTATTTTTGCTTTGTTTGATTATCTTTAACTTTGTAACTTTTGACTTGTTTATATGGCCTGCTGACTCGTAAAGCTATGCATAATGTATTTGTGATATATAAATAAAATTTATTATTATTAGTAGATTGAAGATGGTGAAATTCAAACTGTTAACTGTGCCATGTGTAGGAGTGAAGAATCTTTTATGAGAGCAAACGAGGGTTTGCTGCTGTGCCGATGCAGGGTGGTGTAGCGTGAACACGACAATCTGCTGGACTGTGAGAGGTGTGAACGGGGAGAACGGTGGTTGGCAAGACCCGCTGGTCTGCATTTTAGCACAATGACATTCCCAGATTAACGCATATTGATCACGCATGTGGCAGGTCATGCATGTAGTACTGAAATGATTTACATTTTTTACTCTGTTGTTTTTAAAAAAGTTGACAGATAACATGATTTTTTAGATTTTTACCAATCTGAAAAAAAGACACAAGCTAGGCAACTTCAGAAATGCGAACGCTGCTGTCCACTGCCAGAGTTGGGCCTCGGGATGCATTGGTTGTCGTGGTTGCATAACTATGGGTCTATATAACCTTCTCATCTTCCTCCTTCTCTGCTGAGCTAGTCAGCTGCATGCCTCTGGGTTCACACCAAGTGTTATCTACTACCTCATCGTCATCCTCTCTGTTCTCCCAGTCCTCGCCCTGAGAGTCATCCACCTCTTCTTCCTGCCTTGACAACATAGTACAGTCCATGGGCGCTTCAAATATGAGTCTCATCACAAATGGATCACCTTCACCCAACGGGGTTAACCTCTGTTGAAGAAGGTTTGGTTTATGCTCTGACAAAACTTTGTCCGTCCATAGATCTAAGCCAGAAAAAATTTGGCCATCAGTGCAGATGATTTCTTCCTCTTGACTTTGTGAATCTTTAGAGCAGACCTCTGATACCCATGAAATAGAATATGTGAGCAACTCTGCAGAATGGCCCATGTGTGGTTCCCCACACTCAGTTGGGTGCTTGGAGAGTTGTGATGTGGGGGAAAAGAAGGTTAATTGGGGTGTCACCAGTGAAGACTGTACTGTGTGTGATTTTAAGGTGGATAAAGAGGAGCATAGGCCACTCGATGCAGTGCTTGCCATCCAGTGGAGCGCATGTTCTTTCTGGCCTTCATCTACAAAGTGTACCGTTGTACAGCTGTCAAAGAAAGGGAACAGAGTTGCCCATCCAGTAAACTAAGTTGAAAAAATGCTGCACAAATTCTGACTGCAGCAAAACAAACCAACTCCTCATCCCTCATATCATACATGTCTCACAACCCTAAACAGATATTCAGTACTTTCAATTCTTTCCTGCTTCCACGAGTTCGAGTTCCCTTTCACTCTCCTCTCATCTCTCAGCTGAATACTTTGCTTCACCACCTGTGAACTTGACACAATAACGTCCATTTAATTCCAAACTTTACCACAGTCTTCATCACAAGCATAACCCACCACCTCTTTAACCTGTCACTAACAACTTGTGACTTGAATCCTGATTGAAACATACCTCGATCACACCCAACCTCAAAAAACCCACCCTTGACCCATCCTCTGTGTATACCTATCGTCATATATCATTTTTCCCCATGACACTAAACTACTTGAACAACATGTCTATTTTGAACTGTCCTCCATCACTGACCACGTTCAATCTGACTTCAGACTGCATCATTCCACTGAAACTGTCCTGACTAAAGTCACCAATGACCTACTAACCACCAAATGAAAGCGACATGAGTTTGTCCTCCTCCTTCTCCTGGACCTGGCATCTGTCTTTGACATAGTGGACCATTCCCTCTTAATACAGACTTTCTGATCTGTTGACATTACAGACTTGGCCCTTTGTTGGATTTCTTCATACCTAACAGACAGGACATTCAATGTCTCCCACTCACAAACCAGATCCTCATCTTGCCCCCTATGTGTCAGTGTCCACCAAGGTTCAGTTGTAGGACCAGGAACTATGCTTAGAAGGCACACTCACATGCTCCTTCTCTCTTAAAGGGAACTCCCTCAGCAACCTAAGGTATTCCCAACCTATAGCTGGGAGATACCTTGTATTTAAGGCTTCACCTTCAATATGGAGGTGCCTGAGCTGCGTTGTTAGCTTTTCTTGCATGCTTGCTAGTTGTCAGGTTCCCCAGGTCCATCTCTCTGCTTGTCTACCCTGTACATGTATGATCTTACCTGTCTATGGCCATCTGCTCGTACCTGTCTGCCCTCTTCTGTCCAGCATCCAGCCAGATCGCACCTGCCAACACCCATCTGTCTAACACTCAGTCCAGCCCACACCTGCCAGTGCTTTTATGTTCCTCAGCTGGTCCCATCTGTACCCATAGTTCCAGAGTCCCAAAAGTGACTGCCTGCAATTTTCATCCCTCCTTTGGGCCTTAGCAGCTTAGTAGGGGGTCAGCTGCCACATTCTGTAGGTCAGCCATGGAGTAGCACCTAGTGCCTCCTTTTTGTACCTCCTTGGGTGGCAGTTTTCACCTACTGCCTCTTGTCCGAGTAGGTATTAGGTAGGCCACCTAGTTACGCCCCTTCAAGGCTTTCAGAGGGATACGGAACAGTGATTTCACCACCTTACTCGTTACAGTCTCCATCTGCTGGTTTGACTGTAATGGAAAAGGTGTTGGTCCCCGCTATACTAATTCTACTTTATTGCAGTTGATGCACTTTGTTGGTGTCTGCCACTAATTTTTGTAAAAGTATACACTCCTGGCTGGGTCTCCTTCATGCGCCTTGCCCGTAGCAGTAGACCTCTGAGACAGTCAGGCCTCCACTTCCTTGGACTCAACTATCCGTGTTACTATCCTTAAACTTTTCTGACAATGGTAGTCTAGAAAACTGATATTTGTGCCACCTGAGTATGGCTCAGCATGAAAGCAGGTAGAGATGTTGCATATGGTATCAGTGCTCCCAGCAATAGGGCCCTACACCGATACCTCACCCACCTTGTTTTACTGTGACGTTCAATTGAAAGCTGTAAATGCTGTCCCACACCCCAATACCTCATGCCTGGCTGATTGCTGCAGTTCCATGCTGAAATTTGTACTTTGGGTGAATTGAGGCCACGTTATTGGTGTCTGTCCCTCATTTGATGTGTTTTGGCAGCATTTGGGGCCATTCTAAGATGAGGTGCATGCGTTTGTTTTTGCATGCCACTGATGTGCATGGCATTCGGTAATGTTCAGTGAATATTCGACAAATTAATTAGTGAATATTGAAAATTTGGCTAATGTAATCCGAACCAAACATTTAAATATTCACTCATTTCTAGTGCTGACAAACCTTGTTACTATTTGATGTTGGACATAATATACATGACTTATCATACCCATGCAGAGCCAGCACACTGTAATGGATTAGTCCTCTGGAAATGTGGAAAAACGTTCTGCACCTGAGATGCCTGCACATGGGAATCACTACAACCACAAACAAAAAGAGTCTTTAGGCGCTGTTGTGCCTCATAATCCAACATCAGTATTTTGAACTGACAATGTTCCTCTTTAGTGCTAACTTTACCATTCTCCCCTTTTGACATTACCTCTTCAGCACTCTGATTTTATTCCAAATATCAGTAGCATTAGCCATAGTTTGATCTACAGTTGTGCCAGTGTGAGGAATTTACCCTGCTTTTGCTGTGGACTGTACCACTATGACTGGCAGGGTCAGTAACACCGATAAAAATTTGAATTGTGTATTTCATCTCCTCCAAACCTTTGTCATCTGAGTACAAAGGAAGAATGTTTGTTTCTGTTGAATATCTTTGATAGCCTCTGGGGTGCTGTGGGTTACAAAACTAAGAGTTACATGTTCGTATAGCACATTTGCTAATATTGACAAGTAAGTAAGCTGCAGTAATTTCAGAAATAATCTGCAATGATCAGTCATGCTTTAAATTACTATTATACCTTTTTGAACCTTCAGCATTGCGCCCAAGATGGTAAATTAAGAGTAGTTCTCTCCCTTGACACTGCCAAGGCATTTGATAATGCTGAGTGGAATTTTCCTTGGAAAAATGGGATTTAGCCCTATTTCATAGCTTTTATATTATTATCAGAAAGATATAGTCCGGGTGAAAGGACAGCAATCTGCCCAAATGGTGTTAGGGAGAGGCACGTGTAAGGTTTCCGTCAATCAGACTTTCACACAAATGACATTTGAATGTGGTCTAAGTTCGAGTTCTGGTGTCTGAACTAAACTCTTTTTTTAAAAAATCGATGGAACCAGACGAACCTTAACATCCACGGGTCCACCCATCACTATTCAGTCTAATAAAGTCATTATTGTGAAAGAAATAGCATGCTTGAAAATATTTATAGCATCTGCAAAAGGATAAAGATGAGGGAGGTCTGACAACCAAACTCTTGGCTATACTTCCTTACATTTCAACAACAACATTTAGCAGAGTTGGGATTGGAAAATTGTTAAATTATGGGCGGCAATTGGTTCAACAATTAATACAAAGAGTTATAGCATATAACGCATCTTTATATCAACTGATGGTGGACTGTACTTTCTATTCTTTCATCTAAGTCATTGAGGTCTCAACTTCCTTTTTGTTTATTGCTCTAGATTGGATTTGTTTATTACAGAAGAGTGAGGAATTGGATACTTTATTGGATTTCAATTGTTTTCTATTCAAAACTGTGACATTGGAATTTATCATAAAACGTTAATAAACATAGATCTGATAAAAAAAATAAAATGCATGTTTTTTTAAACAGATTTAAAGAAAGAAAGAATTAGTATTCCTAGGACTTTACAAAAAAATTACATGGCAAGAAGATGGTACAGTGATAAGCATAAGGGTAACAATGTTTTTAACTTTTGGCTTTCAGACTCCATATTTCAACATCCACTACTGCTTGGAATGTGAGACATTAATCATTTTATAGACAATCAGGGTCGTTATTTCATACATACATTTGACTTGCAACTACTTGGCATATGATTAGTTTTGCATATTCTTGTAATTTCACTGCATTGTTACTGTTTTGCTCCTAAAAAAAAAAATCTTAATTTATATTTTTTATTATTTTGTCAGTATTTTCAAAAATCCATTTTTCACTTTCAATGCTGCATGAATCCTTCTTGGCATAGTCTTGATCAGATTCAATCATGTATTGGCCAAAATCTTATCCCAGGTCTCTTCTACACATTCCCAAAGTTGGTGCTCACTGGTTAACTCACTTGAGTAGGTATACAGTTTTATATTCAACTCAGCCCACAAGTGTTCAATTGGGTTTAGGTCTGGGGGCTGTGGGAACCAATCCAACACCTCTACCTGAACCATTGAACCATTTCTTTTCCAATCTCGACATATGCTTTTTGTTGTTAGTAGTAAGAGGGAGGGATGTCTCGTCAAAAAGAAATCTGACAGGTGCCCCACCCACTATCAAATTGATATCAAAGTGATTATCAAATTGATATCAAAGTGATATCAAATTATATCAAATTGATATTATAGTGACTGAAATAGATATCGTACATCTATAGTAGTGTATAAAAGGTAATTAAATGGATATTGTGCGACTTTCATAGTGAATTAAAGCGTATTAAATAGATATTGTACAGCTTTCTTAGTGTATCAAAGTGTATTAAGTTGGTAACTGACATGAATTCCAGTAATCAAAGTAAAACAAAGTGCGATAGGTACCTTAATTGTTTTATTGTGCCTATTATTCTATAGACAAAAACAATGTGTGCATATACCCTAATGAAAATAAATAAGTAAAAAAGCAAGTGCATTAAATAATTAACATAGGGTACTTAGTAAACATTGTTTTGATCAAAAAAACGGTAAGGTGTACCCGTTTGGGACAGTAACTACACTCTCTATGGTTAAAACCTACCTAGTGTGAATAGTGGCAAAGAGTCCGGGTCCCAAACGGACACCCAGCTTAAAAGGGGCTATATATAAACTACACAGCTCAGTAGAAAGGAGACTATACCCTATTTGTAGTGAATACAAAAATGCTAAGGAAAAACAAGAAAACTGAACTAAAGTAGACTTGAATGACATGCATGATGTAAAGGCATGTTCACACTCGCCATAAAAGCAAACAAAACCAAAAGAAAAAACAATGTGTGCATAAACCCCAATTTTTTCCTATTGTTTTATAGGGACAATAATTATATAGGTTTTTGATACAGCTATTTCTATAGGACCATTTATATAGAATTTATAGTGCCGATATGTATTCTCTTGGTTTTTGATACAGCTATTATTTCTATGGGCTCTATTATGTACAGTGGTGATATTATGTATCGTCTTTTATTGACAATTTGATACGACAAACTGAGTAAAATAAAGAGCGAGAGACACGTTTTTCAGATAAAAGTTATTATGTTTATTGAACAAAATCAATGCCTGTTTATGAAGACATTTGAATAAATTTTATTGTTGAATTAGCCTCAATCAGTTACATCACATTTCTTGAAATCCACAATACACCGCAATTAAACAAACCTTTTTCATTACAATCATATAGATGAATACATAATATATCTTACATAAGTTATAATTAAGCAATCCTAACGAAAAGAGACGATGTAGTACACAGCAATCTCAGTTTTTTGAGCAAAAAAGTATTTTCCTACATAAAGTACAGCTGATGTACAAAGTAATGCTACAGGATTCTTGCAGTTTCCCATCTTGTAGAGTTATTAGCTGCAACTAGTTGCAACAGGTGTCATTACATAGGACAAACTCCTTTGTTTTTCGTTGTTTTTCAATAGCAAAAAATAAGCTACAGCTGGAGGTATGTTGTCAATGTGAGACTTTACACTTCACTGAATAAACATTTTACCTTAGAGATTCACCTGTTGTCTGTTGTAGGAGCCTAGAACTAAACTAAGTCAGCTGTTCTCAGAGCAAAAAGACCTGCATATTTGTTAATTATTACGAGAGATGCAATTATTAAATCTTGAAACAACTGAATCGCGCATTACAAAATCATAAGCTATATTTTCATTCATTTTAAAATTATTAGTAAATTGGCATAATATCTCACTGTATGTCCATCCCCTTGCCAGATGCATCACAATAAACACACAATAATGGCCACAAACAGTACTATACATATCCTGGAGTTGCTTATCTTGATAGCAGTATAATTCACTATTTCTCTTTATTTTGATATAGGAAAGATGTGTATCTTCGTACACATCTTTCTTCATCAGTTCAGCCTGATGAAGAGACCTGCGTAGTCTCGAAAGCTTGCAATTTGTTACCATCTTTTCAGTTAGCCATTAAAAGGTATCAACCACTGAGGACTCCCAAGTCTAAATATTTTTTTATTTCTCTTTAAGAACTTTACAAACTCATCAGGAAAAAGTACATTGTCTGGGGAGACTCCATAACTATCAAAAAATATAGCTTCTTATTATCGCATAGTAAAATCAATATCCAATGTTTTGCACTATTCTTCGAGTTATCGGTATTCGCTATTTAGGCTGCGGGTCTTTGAGTTACTCTTTCTTCCGGAAGCAAATTACACGGAAACACCCAGAAAATATTCGTTCTGTATAGCAATCTGCCTTCATCAGTCTTGTAATTTGCAGGGAATCCATCATCAGTAGAAATCATACAAGACTTCACGACGGTTATTACATTCTAGAATAGATGAGCTCAGGGCATACACCACCATATTTACAGTGTGAGGTGTAGGTAGAACAAACCGTACTTCCGCCCTAAGGTTACAGGTTTTAATGAGAGAGAAGTGACCTCCAGGTTCTTGATCGGCTGATAAATCAAATGCAAAGAATGTAAAACCATCCATAAATTCTTCTCAATCCATCGCTAGAGCGTGATCAGACTTATGTTTACCAGATATATGGGCTAGGGCCATATACTCTCTTACAGCTAGATCACTTTTGAAATTGGGTTGAAACGGCTGAGATGGTATCTGTTGTCCGTCTAAAAATAGAGCCACATTATTCACATTATAATGATGTAAATACAACAAATTTTTTATTATACCCTCCACTGAGCGCTTCATTATCTACAAAGCCCAATATAATCAAACGAGGAAGAGCACCTAATCAAAAGTTCTCATGGTTGGAGATTCGTGTTCCTGCGGGGATGCTGTACACTTTCATGCATACCCTAACCTTAGCGTATTTTGCTGTGGCATTTAACAGGGCCTGGCTATGGTATATCAGTACTGCTGGTGAAACTTGTACTCTTTACATAGAGAGAGGCTTGTAAAATTTGTACTTCAACCGGATCAGCTTCAGCCGACATTAAGCAAAAAGTCCTTATTTCATGTTAACTTGATCTTAAGGTCAATGCCGTACAATATAAGCTTCGATTGATTAAATATATCGCCAAAAATCGGACCTAAAAGATCAACAGGTATACAGTGAGCTACTGCGAGGACTCTCTTTTGATGAATCCTGCATTTGTCCCATCCAGGGTTCGAACACAGTGTCTTTATAAAATAATCCAGCAGTGAATTGGGATGATAACGTCTGCAAATTTTAATTTAATAGCTTTTCAATGTAGGCTCTATAGCTGTAGAGATTGTCAGACTGCGAGATGAGCCGATCTCCCACAGTAATATCAACCTGATTAAAAAGAGTCGCTAGAGGATAATTTATAAGCGCTTCACGGGCTCCATCCGCAATAGCAGAATTATCTTGTTTGACGACACAACAATTTATGTAGAACAGTGTGTTGTTCAATCCATAATAATATTCACCGCTTTCCGATATGAAAAATTCCAAGGGTGCATTGTCTGACAGATCTGCGATAGGTTCAACTTCTACAAAAAGAGATTTCTTGATACTTGTTTGCGTGGGAGGTATGTCAAAAATATCCAGTTCAGATTTTGCGCACTCTACATAAGCATCGTGTATGAAAGCCATGATTATTGCTTAGAAGATGTCTTCAACAGAGCGTCTTTCTCTTTTCTGAAGCGAGCGCATTGCAGTTGCAATTTTATTCATAAGAATAGGCAGAGTACGCCTTTTTCTTTTTTTCTGCTTCTTACCAATGTAAACAATGCCGTTGCCTTCCTGACGCTGTGAGTTTAATCTATTCATTACAGATGATGAGCAAGATGTAACGGTATCTTTAGCGATGTTTCTGATGGCCATCTTCATTTGCGGTTTTACTAACTCTAAGCCTTTTCTGAAAAGGGGTATGGCTCTTCTAAAAATACCTCTAAAAATGCCTGCTAGACTGGCGCCATAGATGTATTCACTACCGCAAAATCCCTCTAATCCAGGGGTGGGCAATTAATTTTCCCGAGGGGCCACATGAGAGACCATGACTGTTGTGGAGGGCCGAACCAATAGCTTGAAATTAAGTTCTACTCAACTTATTAACTTATTAATATTGATTGCATCACTTAATATTGAGCAGAATTAATTATGCTGACACCCCCTATATATATTTGAACCCCCACAGCCCCTTATATACAGCATGAGCCTCACACAGCCTCCCTATATATACAGCATGAGCCCCACATAGCCTCCCTATATACTGCATGAGACCCACACAGCCTCCATATATATACTGCATGAGCGCCACACAGCCCCCCTATATATACTGCATGAGCCCCACAGTCTCCCTATATACTGCATGAGCGCCACACAGCCTCCCTACATACTGCATGAGTGCCACACAGCCCCCCTATATACACTGCATGAGCCCCACAGCCTCCCTATATATACTGCATGAGCGCCACACAGCCTTCCTATATACACTGCATGAGCGCCACACACAGCCTCCCTATATATATATATGTATATATATATATTGCATGAGCCCCACACGGCCTCCCTATATACTGCATGAGCCCCACACAGCCTTTCCATATACTGCATGAGTATACAGCCTTCCCATAGCCTCCCCATGTGCTGCACGTCACCCCCATAGAATCCCCATGTGCTGTACGTCACCCCCATAGAATCCCCACGTTCACCCGTATAGAATCCCCATGTTCACCCCCATAGAATCCCCATGTTTACTTCCATAGAATTCCCATGTTCACCTCCATAGAATCCTCATGTTCACCCCATAGAATCCCCATGTTCACTTTCATAGAATCCACGTGTTCACTCCCATAGAATCCCCATGTTCACTTCCATAGAATCCCCATGTTCACCCCCAAAGAATCCCCATGTTCACTTTCATAGAATTCACATGTTCACTCCCATAGAATTCCCATGTTCACCTTCATAGAATCCCCGTGTTCACCACATAGAATCCCCACGTTCACCTCCATAGAATTCCCATGTTCACTTCCATAGAATCCCCACGTTCACCCCTATAGAATCCCCACGTTCACCTCCATAGAATCCCCATGTTCACTTCCATTGAATCCCCATGTTCATACACATGAAAAAAAAAATAACACCACATACTCACATCAGTCCCGTTCCCAGGCGCCCTGCTGCTGCTGTTGCTGTCTCCGATGCGCTGACTCACCGGCGGTACACAGCTGATGCGATGACATGACGTCATCACTTCAGCTGTTTCACACGCTGATTGGTGGAGCAAGTGGCCTGAGGCCCCTCCTCCACCAATGCTGACTGCGCCTAGACTCTGTGATTTTCAACCTTTTTTGAGCCGCGGCACACTTTTTATACTTAGAAAATCCTGGGGCACACCACCAACCAAAATAGCACAAAATAACACTAAAACAGTCATATTATACATAGCGCGCATCCGGAAACACGCATTGCAACCCGCAACGTGTGAAAGCACCCTTATTCTACACGTCTCCTACCTACCGTATATACTCGTGTATAAGCCGACCCGTGTATAAGCCGACCCCCCTAATTTTGCCACAAAAAAACTGGGAAAACTTATTGACTCGTGTATAAGCCGGGTGTATAAACTGCCCTCCTGCTCTGTGCTGCCCCGTCCTGCTCCTTGCTCCCCATCCAGCTCTGTGCTCCCCCATTCTCCTCTGTACTCACCCCTTCCTGCTCCATCCTCCGCTGTGCTCCCCATTCCTTCTCCGTCCTCCTGTGCCCCCCCTCGTCCTGCTCCATGCTCCTCTGTGCCCTCCATCCTCTCCCCCCGTCCTGCTCCGTGCTCATTGTCCTCCTCCATCCTCCCCCCGTCCTCCATTCTCCCCCCATCCTCCTCCATGCTTACCCCGTCCTCCCCCGTCCTGCTCCATGCTTCCCCGTCCTCCTCCATGCTTCCCCCGTCCTCCCCGTCCTGCTCCATGCTTCCCGTCCTCCTCCATGCTTCCCCGTCCTCCGTTCTCCCCCCCGGTCATCCTCCATGCTTCCCCCGTCCACCGTTCTCCCCCCATGTCCTGCTCCATGCTTCCCCGTCCTCCTCCATGCTTCCCCGTCCTCCGTTCTCCCCCCGTTCTCCTCCATGCTTCCCCGTCCTCCGTTCTCCCCCCCGTCCTGCTCCATGCTTCCCCCGTCCTCCGTTCTCCCCCCCGTCCTCCATGCTTCCTCCATCCACCGTTCTATCCCCCGTCCAGCTCCGTGCTCCTTGTCCTCTCCTCCATCATACTCCCCCTCCCCGTGCCATTGCTGAGGGTCCCTGCAATCCTGCATTCTCCCTGTCTTCCTGCAGCTCTCCGGCACTGAGCGGTGACGTAATACCGCTCATTAAGGTCATGAATATGGAAGCCACGCCCATGGGAGTGGCGTCGCGTCCATATTACATGACTTTAATGAGCGGGTATTACATCACCGCTCAGCGCTGGAGAGCTGCAGAGCCGGGGAGAATGCAGGATTGCAGGGACCCTCAGCGATGGCACGGGGAGGGGTGAGTATGATCCCAGCCACCGGCTCCTGGCACCATAGTTTGGGGAACTTTCCCCACGGCACACCCGACCATGTGTCGCGGCACACTAGTGTGCCGCGGAACACTGGTTGAAAATCACTGGTAGAGAGACAGCGAGTGGGCGGGCACGGTGCAGCCTGCGGACCTCAGGTTTTCAGCGCCACGGCTGTCTCGGTCCGCGGGCCGAACTGAGACAACAAGAGGGCCGGATGTGGCCCGCGGGCCGCACTTTGCCCAGGTCTGCTCTAATCCATGACCCGATTGAGCAATATAATAGCGGACATAAATGGTTGGATCGCCGTATATCTTTTAAGACACAATTTTATTGAGTCAATCACATCACGGTCTAAAATGTAACCTCACAATTGTTTTCGCGTACTTGAATTTAACAGGGGTACTCTGATCTGTCAAGATAGAGCTGGATACAGAATCAAAGTGTTGTTTGCATAGAGGCACATAATCTGGACTTGTGTACTGTAGGGTGATAATTTCAGAAATTTTTCTGCTGACTTGAACCGTTCTCAGAAGCTGGACGTAGCTGTCTCCCACAAGGTGGTGTTGAATTATACCTGTATATATACACATATAATGTATAAAATTCAGCTTTCATATCGGCATATGTCTTCTTTCTATCCAACATACCATTATCGTACGTCTCAATATGAATCGGTAGGCCTAAAATAAGCACCAATTTTTGACCTGGAGCAAACTGTATCGTGGGGGAATCCGATAAAGTAACACTTCTCTTCACTTCATCGTAATGAAGTCGAAAACCATCGCTGGCAACCTTTAAGATGTCAATAAGCTCATTAATTGCTCTCATGAGATCTGTAATATTTGAATAATAGCCAGCCTTTACGAAATCTTCCATTAATGCATCCCCGTGTTTACCAATAAAGAAGTTGCCTTCATTTTGTTCAAACGTATACCAAGTATGGAGCGAATGAATTTCTGTGAGGGCTACCTGATATTGGCCGGTTAAATGTATGGGTTTTGCCAGTTTCGTCTTAAAACTAGCTATTGAATTGTCTGGAAAATATGTAGCGGAGGCGTTACTTGGTAATGTACTGAAAAATGAACCGGATTCCATTCTTATATATCCTTCAGTTGGGATTCTTTTATCCAACTGTAAAATTTTTAGGGGTATCCAACCCATTTAACGAGAAACTGTCGAACCTCTGACAAGTTTTTTTTCTCAAAATCTTTTCTACTTTATTGAGACGATTCTCATCCGATGAAACTTTTTGTATCTCCTCCTTATAAAACGTACCCTCTACAGGGTCGCCGCTCAAATCAATAATTTTGTATACAGGTATATGGAACTTTTTGTTAATTCCGAATATCATAAAAATTTCATCAGTATATGTTTGTTCATAACCCTTGGAGAAAGGATGTTTATATCGTACTAGGTATATATTATCTACAATTTTTAAAGTAGGCTTAATACGTTTATTAGTCATACTAGCGCTAAAAATATTTTTCAATATTTGTAGTGAAGTTTGCTTCATGACATCGACAGGTCTACAGCATATAGCGGAATGGTAACTGTGATTATATGTATGCACCAAATCAGGTAAAATATCAATGTATCTAAATGTGTTATGTCTCGTAAGATAGCACCACATACGGGTTTTTAATGTCCGATTAAATCGCTCCTTCATAGCGGCCTCTATGGTATTGCTGGTAAAAAAATGATGAATTTTTTGAATTTTACAAATACGTTACATGGCCGAATTCATAATTTTTTTGCCCTGATCCGTCTGCAATTTCTCCGATATGCGCTTATCATTTTTAAATATTAGTTCGAATGCTCTGGCTACAGCTGCTCCAGTCTGGTTTGATAAGGCCACACACCATGCATATCTAGAAAGAGTATCAATCTCCATCAGGATGTATTTGACATTATCATTTTCCCTTGAATATTCAATGAAACTTACGTGATCAGCTTGCCACTGCTTATCTATATTTGAAACTATAATTTTATTTGTCTTGCATCTTGAAAGGTTGAAAAAGACTCTAATCTTCTAACATTTTTCCTCAAATGGAATTAGCAAAACTGTTAGACCCCCGCAATGCCCTTTACGGAGGACATACTAACGCCATTAAACTCTATCACAGCCTGAAATCTGGAGAGACCCTGCATTACTACTATTTCACGAGTCTGTATCCCTTCTTTCAACAAAACTAAAACATATACTGTAGGCAATCCTCATATTATCTATGAGGGGTTTGGGTTAATTAAAAATAATTTTGGTATTGCCAAAGTCAAGGTCTACCCTCCGATGTACTTTTTCCTGATGAGTTTGTAAAGCTCAACAAAAAATTAATATTCCCACTTTGCTATATATGCGCTTTAAATTCACAGACAGAGGATCGCACTCATAGTGATGAAGAACGATCTTTAACAGGTACATGGTGTATTATAGAGATTGAGATGGCTGTAGAAAAAGGGTACAGGATAGCTCACATCTATGAAATATGGGAAATTCCTAATACCAGTGATGACCTGTTAGCACCGTACATTAAATTACATCTTAGGGATAAGCAGGAGGCCTTGGGTTATCCTAGCTGGTGCACTGATGACAACAAAAAACAGTACATTGAAGCCTTTTTTGAAAAAGAAGGTGTACAATTACGACCTGAAAATATACGATTGAATCCTGCAAAGAGGCAGATCTCTAAACTTTTCTTAAATTATTTATGGGGAAAGTTTGCCCAGAGATCTAATTTATCATGAACCAGCATTATTAGCAATCTGGATGAGCTTTTTCATCATGTTTTTTTTACAGAACTATGACGTTTCAATGTTGCCTTTTATTAATTATGAAACTGCAACATTCGATTGGAAATCTACAGAAAGACAACACACCATCAGCAAAAACACAAACATTTTTATAGCCTGCTTTACTCTCTGCTGGACAAACTGCAGGAAAGATGTCTTTATCACAACACAGATTCCGTTATTTTTGTGCACAGAGAAGGTGAGTGGTGAGTGGAGTTCTCCTTTAGATGATTACCTGGGGTGGTTGACCAGTGAGATACCTGATGATACTTACATCACTGAATTGCATCTGCAGGGACAAAAACTTACGGATACAAACTCAATACTGGTAAAAATGCCTTAAAAGTGAAGGGAATAACACTAAATCTTGGTAATATGCAATCTATTAATTTCAACAGTCTAAAAGATTTAGTACTGGACTATCCGCTTAATTCCGATTCTGAAATACAGAAGCTTATTATCATTGAACAACCTGGCATTGATAAAAATAAAAAGAATCGGGAGATTCAAACAAGAGCTTTACGCAAAAAAACAAGTGTGTTTACACAATAAAAAATACTGATAGACAATTTTACCACCGTCCCTTTTGGCTATTAGTTACAGATTGTGATGGATCCCCGCCTGCAACACCCATTCTCATGCATTTTAGCAGGGCAGTCTAATTCTGGAAAAAGTTATATTTTGAATCAACTGTTATATAATATTGAAAATCATTTTTCTCACAAACCCGATAATATTGTTTTGTTTTATTCATGTTGGCAAAAGCAATATGACGAAAATACTCTTTCTTTTCTCAGCATCAGATTTGTGGAGGGTCTGCCGCATACTTTTGTACTGTTGCAGATGATGAATTATTTCCGCCTGAAAAAGTAAATTTGACCATTGTTGATGATCTCATGGAGAGTGCTAGTGATAATAGTGAAATAGAAAAAGCCTTTACCAAGTATGTACATCACAGAAATCTCAGCATTTTCTAACTGGTGCAAAACATATTTTGTCAAGGAAAGAAAAGTCGAACAATAAATATAAACACAAAAAACATACATTTTACTAACCCTCGAGATAAATCACAAATTGTAACACTAGCGCGACAAATGTACCTGAGAAAAACTCAGAGCCGATACCCTTGAGGAACTTCACTTGAGGACGGGCCTGTTTCCCCAGCTTTTCCAGCTGTGTATGTTCAAAAGAAAAATCCCTCTGAAAAGTGAATTTTCACAAAATCAGACGTTCTACACTGTGGCCATAGTGATGTAAAGATGTCTGAGAGAATACGCCGTAACTGGGACCTCTTAAAAACAGTGGTGAAGGCATCTCTTTCTGTCAGAAAATTTATTTTGTGCAATGCCTGTCACAATTTAATTACAACAATAGGGGAAATCGCTTTAAATATCTTAAAAGGACGAATTCCTCTGAAAGAGCTACAAAATATACTAAAAAAAGTGGAGTAAAGCTATAGGAACCATGAGTAACAAATCCCACAGCATAAAGAAAAAGAAGCGTCTACTAAAGCAGACCATAGGCTTTATAGGTCCTCTTTTATGTTTTGTGATTCCGATATTAATACGTCTACTCAGCGCAGTGGTAATTAATAGAACAGACTGAGAAAATGTATCTTGTTCCCAAGCAGGAACTAATTAAACTAAGACCCACTATTGCAACCAACATACGCCATAGAGTTCTCCAAAGAAATTGTTGAGATTTTACAACGTTGTGATATACCAGACGATGTGAAAATTAAAAAATATAGTGATGTACTACAGAGATACTTGACTCAAGTTAAACATGATGTTGAGGAACTATCAACTTTAAAGCTCATTAGCACTCCTGAATCTGATCACCAACAATTGTTGAATTCAGTACCTGATAAAAATACAGATGTTAATGAAATTGTATGTCATGTAAATCCGCGATACAAAAAGAATGCAGAATTTTTCCTAAGCAAACTGTTACAGAACCAAAATATTACATCATGGAATGACAAAAGTGAATTTATGTTCAAAGGAAGTGTAATTCCCACTTCTTACATGCTGGATTTGGTACATAACACAACTCAGAGTCATGCCATGTCCAGAAGGAATTTACACAGGGGCTGGGATACGTACGATATCTATTTCAGTCACCTTAATATCAATTTGATACAATTTGATAGTGGGTGGGGCACTCATCAGATTTATTTTTGACGAGACATCCCTCCCCCTTACTACTGTCGTTGTCCTGATAGAACACTATGTTGTCCTTTTCATACCCATAGTAGTTGCATGTACACAGTAACATGTCTTGTAGGATACTTACAGATAGCTCAGCATTTAGACCATCATAAATCCTGGTCAAGCATCCAACACTTTTGGCTATGAAGCAACCTTCATATCATCAGATTTCCTGCACCAAACTTAACAGTTCCTTAAGTTTTTCAAACCATTAAACCCCTTTTCCCTTGTTTCTTCCTGACCCATTTGCACCCATCACAGCCAAGTCTATTGACTTACATCTCATCGCTTCAAATCAATTATTTTCAATCTTCTACTGTCCAGTTTTCATACTTTTTGCAATCTCAAGCCGACTTTTATGACAATGTTGTAGTCGAGGCTTCTTCACCATTTTTTTAACCTCCATTCTAGACTAGTGTGACATGCATTGCATATTCTTTCAGCTGTCATGGCGCTAACATGATGCAGTTAGGCAATTTTCTTAGCTAAGAAATGATCCCGGATGATTTTGTTTCCCTTTTCTTGGGAAATTTTCTTCATGGCTGTTTCTCAATTCCAACAAGTGACTTTCATTTGGGAATCAACCTAACACGCTGCACTATTAGGGAATGTGAGAAAAGGTTGTATTCCATAGTATACAGTAAGACAAAGATTTTTTCACCACAAGGAGCAAAACAGTAACAATGTATTGTGTGACAAGAATCTGCAACTTGCAACTAATCATATGCTAAATAGTTGCAAGTGAAATTTAGGTATAGGATAGCCAAGATGATTGCCTATAAGATGATGGTCATCTCACAGTCAAAGAAGTAGTGGATGGTGAGATTTGGAGCCTGAAGGTCAAAAGTTCAAAACATTGTAACCCTTTTGCTCATCACTGTATATCTTTAAAAAAAAAGTACTGACAAAACAGAGTTCACTTAGGGTCCCGTCACACATAACGACACACCAGAGATCCCGACAACGATATGAACTTGTCAGGATCGCTGGTGTGTCACTACATGATCGCAGGTGAATGGCAAACAGGCAGCTCTCAGCAGCGATCAGGACAGCGACTATGCGGGTAACAAACGATGCACGTCGCTTAGTTACCCTCAGTGTACCTTAGATACCAGCACACTGGTGCAGGGAGCTGGTAACCAAGGTACACATCGGGTTTCTAGGCTCTGAGCGGCGCCTAGAAACCCAATGTGTACCTTGGTTACCAGCTCCAGCTCGCTGTTCGCTGGTCTCCCGCCTGCCACAT
This sequence comes from Oophaga sylvatica, assembly GCA_033576555.1. Classification (NCBI taxonomy): domain Eukaryota; kingdom Metazoa; phylum Chordata; class Amphibia; order Anura; family Dendrobatidae; genus Oophaga; species Oophaga sylvatica. The sequence continues at coordinate 225,566,244 of JARQOD010000006.1, read as the reverse complement.
GCTGTGATGCGTGCTGGCCAGCAGAAGACCAATGATCAAAAAATGTCCAGGACATTCAGGGATGATCAGCGATACCCAGCAGGGGGGCTGATCATCTCTGTGTGTCACACACAGCGATATCGCTGGGGAGATCGCTGTTGCGTCACAAAACTTGTGACTCATCAGCAATCTCGCTAGCGATCTCGCTATGTGAGACGGGGGCTTTATGGCTTGTCAGTCTCACAAGGTAGGAAGCACACATTCTCTGAGAGATTAGCCTTGGTTTCAGGATCTTTTTCATTAGGAAATAAGGACTGAGGACCTTGAAATGCTCTCTCTGTTTATAGAGCATAAAGAATGATAAAACTTTTCTGCAGTATATCACAAGTGAATCAATTTACAATCGCACAGACTTTACAGTTCCTGCACCTCCCTATCACATGCATCCATGGAACAATATTCACAGACAGAAACTACCATTCACATTTTCAATATTCTTCAGACCTGCAGTAGTACATCACACTCAGATTTAGGCCTTTCTAACCCTGTATGTAATGATGAGCTGTGCACAATTATCTCCTATTACTAGGCTGTAAAAAATGAAAATTGCCACTTTTCCTGATAGTCTCCCCTCATTGGCTGCAGTAGACCATGTGATATGAGAGCTGGAAATTTTTAATAGGAAGCCTACGCAGCAGCACCTGACATGAGCTCATTCTCTGCTTGATGCCATCTGCAACAGTGTGTGAAACAGCATCTTTTTTAGCAATCTGAGCAAATCATGTCACTGTTTTGTCAAAATTATTGGGATCTGGGCAGTGGTATTTATTCTCAGTACCTTATCAGGTCTGACAGGATAATTTAATCAGGCATTAAACTCTGTTATCTGTTGTCTGGTCACCATGAGAGAAACATAAAGCAAACACCTCTACTTTGTTCTTCATTTTTAAGATGCATGGTCCAACTAGAACTGAAAAGTACTAAAGGCCAATGCAGGTAAGACCCAGCAAAGGAAATTTTAGTTGTTCCCTTAGACATGCAGGGAGAAACAGAATTATCTGCCACAATTATCTCAAAAAGGAATATTTTTTTGAACTTTTATAAAATTATTTTTAAAAGCATAAAAAGTCAGTACAGTATGTTATAAAATAGGCTGTATATTACCATAGGCAAGTGGGTTATCCATAATTCTGTAAGTTGACAACAAGCACTGACTTTGAGATTACTAAGATTATGTTTGCATTAAAAGATCTTGAAAGAGGTTGGATATAGCCTAGAAGACCTCCAAAGCCTCCATGCATGGCTTTTCATGGCAACTAAAGACTTTTGTGTACTTTTAATTAATTGAAAATTACTTAGCAGCAAATTAAATTTTTTTTTTTTGATGAGTTTCATAAATTTGGCAAGATTGAATTTCCAATAATTTACTCTTCTTTATTTTTTTTAGGTCTTATTTCAACCTTAACCCCTTCACCCCCAAGGGTGGTTTGCACGTTAATGACCGGGCCAATTTTTACAATTCTGACCACTGTCTCTTTATGAGGTTATAACTCTGGAACGCTTCAACGGATCTTCGCGATTCTGAGATTGTTTTCTCGTGACATATTGTACTTCATGATAGTGGTAAAATTTCTTCCATATAACTTGCATTTATTTATGAAAAAAAACGCAAATATGGCAAAAATTTTGAAAATTTTGCAATTTTCAAACTTTGAATTTTTATTCCCTTAAAACAGAGAAATATGTCACACAAAATAGTTAAGAAATAACATTTCCCACATGTCTACTTTACATCAGCACAATTTTGGAAGCAAAATTTTTTTTTGTTAGGAAATTATAAGGGTTAAAAGTTGACCAGCGATTTCTCATTTTTACAACAAAATTTACAAAGCCATTTTTTTTCGGGACCACCTCATATTTGAAGTCACTTTGAGGGGTCTATATAGCAGAAAAACCAAGTGCACCAATTTTAAAATACTACCCCTCATGAGTACTTAAACCATTCAAGAAGTTTATTAACCTTCAGTTGTTTCCGTGAGCTAAGCAACTGGAAGTGAAAAATTTACATTTTAACTTTTTATACAAAAAAGAATTTTACAAACATTTTTTTTATTTTCAACAATGGAATATAGTTAAAAAGGAACTGATAAAATTTTGTGAAATTTCCCCTGTACGCCGATTACCCCATATGTGGGAAACAACTGTTTTGGGCAACGCAGAGCTCGAATGGAGGAGCGCAGTTTTGACTTTTCCAACAAATGCTGAATTTAACAACGCCATTGTCGTTTGGAGAGGCCCCGATGTGCTAACACAGTAAAAAAAAACCCACATGTGACACCATTTTGGAAAACTAGACCCCTCAAGGTAAACCATCTAGATGTTGTGAGCAGTTGAACCCTCAAGTGCTTCACGCAGTTTGTATGTAAGCCGTGAAGAAAAAAAATTTATTTTTTCACAAGCAATGTTTTAGTCCCAAATTTTTATTTTTATTTTCCAAGGGAAGAGAGAAAATTGAACCACAAAAGTTGTTGTACAACTTGTCCTGAGTACGCGATACCCATATGTGGGGGGAACCACTGTTTGGGCGCACGGCAGGGTTTGAATGGAAGGAGCGCGTTTGACTTTTCCAAACCAAAATTGGCTGGAATTGCAACGGACGCCATGTCGCGTTTGGAGGGCCCCTGATGTGCCTAAACAGTGGAAAAAACCCACATGTGACCCCATTTTGGAAACTAGACCCCTAAGGAACTTATCTAGATGTGTGGTGAGCACTTTGAACCCTCAAGTGCTTCACGCAAGTTTGTAATGTAGAGCCGTGAAGAAAAAAAATCATATTTTTTCCACAACATGATGTTTTAGTCCCCAATATTTTTATTTTCCCAAGGGTAAGAGGAGAAATTGGACCACAAAAGTTGTTGTACAACTTGTCCTGAGTACGCTGATACCCCATATGTGGGGGGGAACCACTGTTTGGGCGCACGGCAGGGCTCGAAAGGGAAGGAGCACCGATTGACTTTTCCAAACCAAAATTGGCTGGAATTGCGAACGGACGCCATGTCGCGTTTGGAGGGCCCCTGATGTGCCTAAACAGTGGAAACCCCCACATGTGACCCCATTTTGGATACTAGACCCCCTAAGGAACTTATCTAGATGTGTGGTGAGCACTTTGAACCCTCAAGTGCTTCACGCAAGTTTGTAATGTAGAGCCGTAGAAAAAAAATCATATTTTTTCCACAAACATGATGTTTTAGTCCCCAAATTTTTATTTTCCCAAGGGTAAGAGGAGAAATTGGACCACAAAAGTTGTTGTCCAACATGTCCTGAGTACGCTGATACCCCATATGTGGGGGGGAACCACTGTTTGGGCGCACGGCAGGGCTCGAAAGGGAAGGAGAGCCGTTGATTTTCCAAACCAAATTTGGCTGGAATTGCGAACGGACGCCATGTCGCTTTGGAGGGCCCCTGATGTGCCTAAACAGTGGAAACCCCCACATGTGACCCCATTTTGGAACTAGACCCCCTAAGGAACTTATAGATGTGTGGTGAGCACTTTGAACCCTCAAGTGCTTCACGCAAGTTTGTAATGTAGAGCCATGAAGAAAAAAAATCATATTTTTTCCACAAACATGATGTTTTAGTCCCCAAATTTTTATTTTCCCAAGGGTAAGAGGAGAAATTGGACCACAAAAGTTGTTGTCCAACATGTCCTGAGTACGCCGACACCCCATATGTGGGGGGAAACACTGTTTGGGCGCACGGCAGGGCTTGAAAGGGAAGGAGTGCCGTTTGACTTTTCCAAACCAAAATTGGCTGGAATTGCGAACGGACGCCATGTTGCGTTTGGAGGGCCCCTGATGTGCCTAAACAGTGGAAACCCCCCAATGTGACCCCATTTTGGAAACTAGACCCCCTAAGGAACTTATCTAGATGTGTGGTGAGCACTTTGAACCCTCAAGTGCTTCACGCAAGTTTGTAATGTAGAGCCATGAAGAAAAAAAAAATCATATTTTTTCCACAAACATGATGTTTTAGTCCCCAAATTTTTATTTTCCCAAGGGTAAGAGGAGAAATTGGACCACAAAAGTTGTTGCCAACATGTCCTGAGTACGCCGAACCCCATATGTGGGGGGGAACCACTGTTTGGGCGCACGGCAGGGCTTGAAAGGGAAGGAGGCCGTTTGACTTTTCCAAACCAAAATTGGCTGGAATTGCGAACGGACGCCATGTTGCGTTTGGAGGGCCCCTGATGTGCCTAAAAGTGGAAACCCCCACATGTGACCCCATTTTGGAAACTAGACCCCCTAAGGAACTTATCTAGATGTGTGGTGAGCACTTTGAACCCTCAAGTGCTTCACGCAAGTTTGTAATGTAGAGCCGTGAAGAAAAAAAATCATATTTTTTCCACAAGCATGATGTTTTAGTCCCCAAATTTTTATTTTCCCAAGGGTAAGAGGAGAAATTGGACCACCAAAAGTTGTTGTCCAACATGTCCTGAGTACGCCGATACCCCATATGTGGGGGGGAACCACTGTTTGGGCGCACGGCAGGGCTTGAAAGGGAAGGAGCGCCGTTTGACTTTTCCAAACCAAATTTGGCTGGAATTGCGAACGGACGCCATGTCGCGTTTGGAGGGCCCCTGATGTGCCTAAACAGTGGAAACCCCCACATGTGACCCCATTTTGGAAACTAGACCCCCTAAGGAACTTATCTAGATGTGTGGTGAGCACTTTGAACCCTCAAGTGCTTCACGCAAGTTTGTAATGTAGAGCCGTGAAGAAAAAAAATCATATTTTTTCCACAAGCATGATGTTTTAGTCCCCAATTTTTTATTTTCCCAAGGGTAAGAGGAGAAATTGGACCACAAAAGTTGTTGTCCAACATGTCCTGAGTACGCTGATACCCCATATGTGGGGGGGAACCACTGTTTGGGCGCACGGCAGGGCTTGAAAGGGAAGGAGCGCCGTTTGACTTTTCCAAACCAAATTGGCTGGAATTGCGAACGGACGCCATGTCGCGTTTGGAGGGCCCCTGATGTGCCTAAACAGTGGAACCCCCCACATGTGACCCCATTTTGGAAACTAGACCCCCTAAGGAACTTATCTAGATGTGTGGTGAGCACTTTGAACCCTCAAGTGCTTCACGCAAGTTTGTAATGTAGAGCCGTGAAGAAAAAAAATCATATTTTTTCCACAAGCATGATGTTTTAGTCCCCAAATTTTTTATTTTCCCAAGGGTAAGAGAGAGAAATTGGACACAAAAGTTGTTGTCCAACATTCCTGAGTACGCTGATACCCCATATGTGGGGGGGAACCACTGTTTGGGCGCACGCAGGGCTTGAAAGGGAAGGAGCACCGTTTGACTTTTCCAAACCAAAATTGGCTGGAATTGCGAACGGACGCCATGTCGCGTTTGGAGGGCCCCTGATGTGCCTAAACAGTGGAAACCCCCCCACATGTGACCCCATTTTGGAAACTAGACCCCCTAAGGAACTTATCTAGTGTGTGGTGAGCACTTTGAACCCCAAGTGTTTCACTAACGTTTTAATGACCGGCGTGAAAAAAAAAATATATATTTTTTTCCACAAGTGATGTTTTAGTCCCCAATTTTTTATTTTCCCAAGGGTAAGAGGAGAAATTGGACCCAAAAGTGGTTGTCCAAATTTCCTGAGTACGCTGATACCCCATATGTGGGGGGATACACTGTTTGGGCGACACGCAGGGCTGGAAAGGGAAGGCAGTTGACGTTTTGGAATGCAACATTGCTGGAATGGAATCTGGGGCGCATGTTCCGTTGCAGAGCCCCTGATGTGCCTAAACAGTGGAAACCCCCCACATGTGACCCCATTTTGGAAACTAGACCCCCTAAGGAACTTATCTAGGTGTGTGGTGAGCACTTTGAACCCCAAGTGTTTCACTAACGTTTATAATGCCCTGGCGTGAAAAAAAAAAATATTTTTTTTTTCCACAAAAGTGATGTTTTAGTCCCCAATTTTTTATTTTCCCAGAGTAAGAGGAGAAATTGGACCCCAAAAGTGGTTGTCCAATTTGTCCTGAGTACGCTGATACCCCATATGTTGGGGGGATACACTGTTTTGGCACACGGCAGGGCTCGGAAGGGAAGCAGTGACGTTTTGGAATGCAGACTTTGATGGAATGGTCTGCGGGCGTCATGTTCCGTTAGCAGAGCCCCTGATGTGCCTAAACAGTGGAAACCCCCCACATGTGACCCCATTTTGGAATCTAGACCCCCTAATGAACTTATTTAGGTGTGTGATGAGCACTTTGAACCCCCAAGTGTTTCACTAAAGTTTATAATGCCCAGGTGTGAAAAAAAAAAATCCTACTTTTTACCTCACACAAATGATGTTTTAGTCCCCAATTTTTTATTTTCCCAAGGTTAAGAGGAGAAATTGGACACCAAAAGTTGTTGTTCAATTTGTCCTGAGTACACTGGTACCCCATATGTGGGAAAAAACTGTTCGGGCACAATTTGGGGCTCAGAAGGGAAATTGTGACGTTTTGGAAGCAGACTTTGATGGAATGGTCTGCGGGCGTCATGTTCCGTTTGCAGAGCCCCTGATGTGCCTAAACAGTAAAAAAAAACCCACAAGTGACATAATTTTGGAAAGTAGACTCCCAAGGAACTTTTCTAAATGTGCCCCCCTTCTGGAACTAATCTTTCCTGTAAAGTAAATTAGTAGTGCATTGAGGTGTGGTACAATTTGAAACAATCCTTCATACACAGGCCAGGTTTTTCGGGGCAGGTGTCGCATTGGTAAGTGGTGTCCTTGCGTATTCCCCTTTTGTAACACACTCGGCACCTTTTTTGTGGCTTACCTTTTCTTCCAGTTGGCGGGACCACCCCCGGGAAATGCTGACCTGGTATGATACGAGCACCTTCAGTTCCGGAAGTACTGGGGCCCGCTGTTTCCTGAGCGCCAAACATCAGGGCCTTAACCACTACCTCCTGAAACTGAAGGTACGTCGTATCGCTGTTGCGTGCACATCGTGACAGCAGGAAAGCGTTGAGCATTGCCATTTGGACGATGTGCACGGACAGCTTCTTGTACCACACCTTGGCCTTTCTCAAAGCACTGTACGGTTGGAGGAGTTGATCAGAGAGATCAACACCCCCCATGTATTTATTGTACCCCAGTACACAGTCCGGTTTGCGGACCTGTGTAGAGGTACCCCGTACAGTGCTGAGGGCGCTGCCATCACCATGTATGGTGGTCAAGAGAAGGACATCCCTCTTGTCCTTGTACTTGACCACCAACAGGTGGTCGCTACATTGGGCTCTGCTCTCACCCTTTCTGAGCATCTGCCCAAGTAGCGTCTTCGGGAGGCCTCTCTGATTTTTGCGGACGGTACCGCAGGCTGCGGTACCTCGCGCAGAGAGGGATTTGTAGAGTGGGATGCTGGAATAAAAGTTATCAGTGTAAAGGTGATAACCTTTATCCAGCAGTGGGTGCACCAAATCCCACACAATTTTCCCACTCACTCCCAGGACGGGGGGACACTCAGGGGGTACAATCCTGGTGTCCTTTCCTTCGTAAACTCTAAAGCTGTGTGTGTACCCTGAGGTACTCTCACACAGCTTGTAGAGTTTGATTCCGTACCTTGCCCTCTTGCTGGGCAGGTACTGGCGGAATGCGAGCCGTCCCTTAAAATGAACCAAGGACTCATCCACGCAGATGTCCCTTTGGGGCACGTACACTTCAGCAAACTTTTTGTTGAAGTGTTCGATGACCGGCCGAACTTTGAACAGGCGGTCAAAGTTGGGGTCATCTCGTGGGGGACACTGTGCATTATCATTATAATGCAGGAATTTGTGGATGGCCTCAAAACGCGTCCGAGCCATGACCATTCGGAACAGTGGAGTGTTGTATAAAATATCAACACTCCAATATTGCCGAATTTCTGGCTTCTTCAGGATCCCCATATGGAGGACCAGGCCCCAAAACTGCATCATTTCAACTGCGTCTACAGGAGACCAGTTGGAAAATGATGAACGGGGGTTTTGCGCCAAAAATTGCCGAGTGTACAAATTTGTTTGCTCCACCATGAGGTTAATTAAATCCTCAGAGAAAAAGACTTTGAAAAAGTCTATTTCTGTGAAGCCGGTGGAGTCAAACCTGATTCCTGATTCTGCCACAAAATCAGGAATCAGTGGCTCGTAATTTTCGGGGGCCGGGGTCCATACGGAGTCCGAAGAGTGGTGCGCTGGTTCATTTTCAGGGGCGGGCGCTGCCTCATGTTCTGTCCTGGGGCGTCTGCGTGGCAGTTCCGCAGGACCCGAGGAGGAAGATGAGGAGGAAGAAGAATCTTCATCTGAAAAATAAAGAAATGTGGGATCCTCTCCCTCGCTATCAGTGTCGGAGGCAAGGATAGCGTATGCCTCCTCCACTGAATAGCGCTGTTGGGATGAGCGTGACGGGCGGGACATTTTTTTGTGAATGTGGTGCTTTGTGTGAACTTTATTTATAACTGTGTGTGTGTGTGTGGGGGGGGGGATAGTGATTGGTGTAAACTAAGCTGAAAAGAAAAAGCTAAAAGAAAAGAAAGCGAATAGGGAAAAAAAAGGCCTGTGAAAAAAAGTCTAAACCAGCAGGCACGAGCTCTGATAAGTGACCGGTGTCACTTATCAAAGTTCCGTAGCTGCTGGATGTGCGCACGGGAGTGACGGAAAGGGGGGTGAAAAAAAAACTGGCAGGCACGAGCTCTGATAAGTGACCGGTGTCACTTATCAAAGTTCCGCGGCTGCTGGATGTGCGCACGGGAGTGGCGGAAAGGGGGGTGAAAAAAAAAAAAAACTGGCAGGCACGAGCTCTGATAAGTGACCGCTGTCACTTATCAAAGTTCCGCGGCTGCTGGATGTGCGCATGGGAGTGGCAGAAAGGGGGGTGAAAAAAAAAACTGGCAGGCACGAGCTCTGATAAGTGACCGCTGTCACTTATCAAAGTTCCGCGGCTGCTGGATGTGCGCACGGGAGTGGCGGAAAGGGGGGTGAAAAAAAAAACTGGCAGGCACGAGCTCTGATAAGTGACCGCTGTCACTTATCAAAGTTCCGCGGCTGCTGGATGTGCGCACGGGAGTGGCGGAAAGGGAGATGAAAAAAAACAAAAAAACAGCAGGAACGAGCTCTGATAAGTGACTGGTGTCACTTATCAAAGTTCCGCGGCTGCTGGATGTGCGCACGGGAGTGGCGGAAAAGTTGGTGGGAAAAAAAAAAAAAACAGCAGGAACGAGCTCTGATAAGTGACTGGTGTCACTTATCAAAGTTCCGTGGCTGCTAGATGTGCGCACGGGAGTGGCGGAAAAGTTGGTGAAAAAAAAAAAAACAGCAGGAACGAGCTCTGATAAGTGACTGGTGTCACTTATCAAAGTTCCGTGGCTGCTGGGTGTGCGCACGGGAGTGGCAGAAAAGTTGGTGAAAAAAAACAAAAAAAAAACAGCAGGAACGAGCTCTGATAAGTGACTGGTGTCACTTATCAAAGTTCCGTGGCTGCTGGATGTGCGCACGGAGAGTGGCGGAAAAGTTGGTGAAAAAAAACAAAAAACGGCAGGAACGAGCTCTGATAAGTGACTGGTGTCACTTATCAAAGTTCCGTGGCTGCTGGATGTGCGCACGGGAGTGGCAGAAAGGGGGGGTGAAAAAAAAAACGGCAGGCACGAGCTCTGATAAGTGACCGCTGTCACTTATCAAAGTTTGCGGCTGCTGGATGTGCGCACGGAGGGGGGTGCGAAAGTGTTGATGGGTGAACTGCGTCACCAATCAACGCTCGGCGGCGCAAAGGGGGGGTAAAAAGAGGGGGAAAGGGAAGGGGGGAGGGGGGGATGGGGGGATTGGGGTGGATCGGGCTGGGATCGGGGCTCAAAAACTCACGTTTGTAGTCTTTTCTTTCTTTTCTCTTCTTTCTTCTCTCTTCTTTCTTCTCTCTTCTTTCTTCTCTCTTCAGCAGGAGTTGTGGTGTCAGAGGCTACTGTGGCACCACAAGGCCCAGCACAGGAGGAGATCTGGCAGTGTGACCGCACAGCAGGAATCCTCAGCAAGTGTGAGGACCCCTGCAGTGCGGTCAGACAGGTCAGATCCAGTTTGCAGACAGGTCACAGAGCGGTCACATCGCTGCTGTGACCTGTCATTGGTGGGATCGATGATCACATCAATCCCACCAATCAAAGGAGACCCCTGCATTGCCGGTTGCTAGGCACCGGCCTGGTAATCGGAGCTCACAGCTCCGATTCCTAGGCAGGTCACCGGCAGGTCACCTAGCAGGGCACAGAGCGGTCACACCGCTGCTGTGCCCTGTGATTGGCGCGATCGTCGATGACATCGATCGCGCCAATCAGCTCCTTCATGCCCTACAGGCCCTGGCCTAGGATCGGTGCTATTACTGCACCGATCCAGGCAGGTACAGGCAGGGCACAGCGCGGATATACCGCGGCTGTGCCCTGCGATTGGCGCGATCGATGTGATCGGCGATCGCGCCAATCCGGGGGGGGCCTGGACTTTCCTAGGCCCAGGCCTAGGATCGAGTACATCGGTACTCGATCCTAGCCTGCGATCTCACTGTTTTAGCCGCTCTGATTGGCTGAAACAGTGAGAAAGGCTGTGATTGGCTGTTCAGAATTCAACAGCCAATCACAGCGATCGGGAGGCCTGAGGGGGGAGGACGCAGCCCGGGATGCCGACGCCAACTTCCAAGAGGTAAGCTGGCGTCGGAATTTTAATGCGATCACCGCTACTTAAGTCGCGATGTCGCATTAAAGGGCATGACGTACTATCCCGTCCATGGTTAGAATGGCACGGGTTTTATGGACGGGATAGTACGTCTAATGTCAGAGAGGGGTTAAGCCACTATTTTAAATTATGTAAAGTTAAAAATTTACAAAATGTTTAACAAAATTAACAAAATGACAAAACAGTATAACTACATTGCTTTATTATGGCTTATTAATAGTTTGAAACAATTCTGGATATCAAAACATTTGAATTAATTTTTAATGTCCATAGGTTTGCTAGAAAAATATTTAGACTTGAGAGTCCTCAGTGGTTGATACCTTTTAATGGCTAACTGAAAAGATGGTAACAAATTGCAAGCTTTCGAGACTACTCAGGTCTCTTCATCAGGCTAGACTAATACAAAATCTGAAGAATCACATATTTATATACACAACAGGACACAGGAATAATGCAATAGGTAAGACAAGTGACGTGAAGCCGAACTGTCATTATGGCAGAGGGATGAACATAAATATTGGAACAGTTCATAGATAAGGAGAGAAAGTTTTATTGCCCTCTGATTGGGGTCTGCTATTGTGTTTTGATGCCCCTAGAAGGTCAGAGAAGCAGATTCCTTAATTGATATAGAAAGACATAAATCCATGTGACACGTTCATTCCAGCACTAAGAGTGTCAAAGGTCATCATAAGTTTATATTCCCAAACCTTTCTATCTTTCTCAGATTTGAAGTTAGATTTTAATACAAGTAGTTCCATATCCATCATGCTATGACCGGGCATACAAAAGTGTTGTGCCACAGGTAAATCCATTCTTTTTTCTCTTATTGTGTGGCGATGAGAATTCATCCTTGTTCTCAGTTTTTGCCTGGTCTCCCCCACATACAGACCCCCAGTTGGACATTTAGTACATATAATGAGATACACCACATTAGATGTGATGCAGCTGAAAGTACCTGGTATCTTGTAGTCCTGATGTGAGTTGGGGATCTTTATCTTGTCCGTGGTCATTATAGATGCACAGGTTTTACATTTCTTCTTGTTGCAAGGAAAGGTTCCTGCAGCTGTTGGGGAGGACAGGGAGCTTCTGACAATGATGCTTCTTAGATTTGGGGGCTGCCTAAAACATAGTAGTGGGGGTCTGGAAATATGGATTGTAATCGGGCATCTTTTTGTAGTAGAGGTTGTAGTTTCCGTGCAGCTCCCCTTAGCATCTCCAGATTTGGATTGTAGGTGACCACTAGAGGCACCCGGTTATTTTCTTCTTTAGCTTTGTAATGTAGCAGGTGATTCCTTGATATTCTGGTGGCTCTTGTAATTTGGTTTTCAATTGTTCTTGGATGGTAGCCCTGGTTCAAAAAAGTCTTTCTGAGGCGACCAAGGTGTTCATCTCTATCCATGGGGTTGGAACATATACGGTTGTATCTGATGGCTTGGCTGTAGACAATAGAGTTTTTTATGTGTTTTGGATGGAAACTGTCCCATTTAAGGTATGTTGGACGGTCGATTGGCTTCTGATACAGGGATGTCTCTATTTCATTGTTCTTTAGCTTAATGGTGTGTCTAAAAAGTTAATTTCAGTGCTGGAGTAGTTAAGTGTTAAGTTGATGGTGGGATGAAATTGGTTGAACTGTTCATGGAATGTCTTTAGCTGTTGTTCAGACTCCGTCCAGATGATTAAAATGTCATCAATGTAGCGGTAGTAGGCCTGAGGCCTGATGGGACATGAGGACAGAAAGTCGCTTTCAAGCTTGGCCATGAAAAGATTTGCATACTGTGGAGCCATTTTACTTCCCATAGCTGTGCCAGTCTCCTGAAGATAGATCTTGTTGTTAAATTCAAAGTAATTGTGGGTGAGGATGAATTTTGTGAGTTTCACCACAGAATCAGCAGGCATTTGCAGGCATTTAATCCATCCTAGTGTGGGATATTAGAGTACAAAGATTCCACATCCATGGTGGCCAGGATGGTTCCTTCTGGTAGAGGACCTATTGCTGCTAGTTTATTCAGTAGGTCAGTTGTGTCCTGAATGTAGCTGGGTGTATCCTTTACCAGGGGTTTAAGAATACCCTCTACCCATCCAGATACCTGCTCAGTAAGGGTGTCCACACATGAAATAATCGGCCTCCCTGGATTCCCAGATTTGTGGATTTTGGGAAGCATGTAAAACGTCCCTGTTCTTGGACTTTCTGGTATCAGGTCATCAGCTCTTATGGATTTGTCAGACAGACAAGATACCAACTTGCTTAGTTCCTTGTAATAGTCCTGTGTAGGGTCCGACTCCAGTTTTCTGTAGTAGCGTGTGTCCGTAAGTTGTTTGTTTGCTTCCTTCATATAGTCTGATGTGTTCATCATAACTATTGCACCTCCCTTGTCAGCAGGTTTAATGATGATTTCTTTGTTGGTTTTCAGAGACTGTATAGCCTTTCTCTCCTGGGCACTGATGTTGGATGCTTGTCTCTTGTTGGTGGCTATGATGGTGGATTTTATCAAATGTCTGAATGAGTCTATATATTTATCCAAATGAGGGTTACGTCCAGGTGGAGGTGTCCAGTCTGAACTCTTCTTGGTTGTTGGGATCCCTTTTCCTTCAGTCCGAGTGTTTTCTGAATCTTCTGTATCATTGAAGTATTCCCTCAGGCGCAGTCTCCTGAAAAAATGTTCCATATCACTGCAGAGTTCGGTTTTATCCAGGGCCTTAGTAGGACAAAATGAGAGTCCTCTAGAAAGCACGGCAAGCTCCACTTTGTTGGGTTTGTAATCTGAGAGATTGATGACACAGTTAGATGCTTTTGTGTCTGGAATGGAGTGGTTGTCAGGTTTTGGTTTTGTTTTGTATCTGTTTGTATAGAGTCCGCAATTGAGGCGCAGTCTGTGTAGTTTCTTTTCCTTGTTATGAATCAGAATGGTCCGTAGTTTGTTATAGTATTGTTGTAATTTTTCCTCTGTGCTTTCTGTAAGTGTTTTCCTCAGAGTTTCAAATTGCCCTTGGACTTTACTCCTTATGCTGTAGCAGATATGCAAAAGATGGTTCCTTAGTCTTTCAGAAGTCCTGTGACAAAGGTTTTGTGCATAATGGGTATTGTAGGTGTGAAGAATTGGGATGGTAATCCAGAGTCCTTTGGGAATTAGATTCTCCTTTTTGCATTTAGATAAGAAAAAAATGTCGCTGTCCATTTGTGCGCATTTCACTGTGTGGTGTATAAATATGTGATTCTTCAGATTTTGTATTAGTTTAGCCTGATGAAGAGACCTGAGTAGTGTTGAAAGCTTGTAATTTGTTACCATCTTTTCAGTTAGCCATTAAAAGGTATCAACCACTGAGGACTCTCAACTCTAAATATTTTTCTGTTCTGCTTTACGTCACTTGTCTTACCGATTGCATTTTTTCTGTGCTGTGTTGTGCATAAATATGCGATTCTTCAGATTTTGTATTAGTTTAGCCTGATGAAGAGACCTGAGTAGTCTCAAAAGCTTGCAATTTGTTACCATCTTTTCAGTTAGCCATTAAAAGGTATCTCAACCACTGAGGACTCTGAAGTCTAAATATTTTTCTAGGTGGTTTGAGGAATTTACTGAATTAAACCAATGAAGTTTGCATGAATGAGGGCAGATGGTAATGGAACCTACCTTCTGACAAGCTTAGTCAAATACAATATATAGACTTCACAGATGAGTAGCCATAGCAAAAAGCACTAAAACATATTCTATTTTCAATGTTTCAGTACATGCTTTCTTTAGAACATTGTTCTTATATTTTCTTGAAAACTAACTTCTTTGAGTCCGTGTAAATGATGTGTAAATCTTTTATAATATGAACATTGGGTGTTCATTTCCTTTTGTCTGGCTTTCTTAAATAGATTTCCGTGGACAGCTGGATTTCTCACCCACACCATTAATCAAAACAATAAAAAGCTGGAAAAGCAGAAATCTTGTATTAGAAAGGCAAAAATCTGAAAACATGCCGAGCTACTCAGCAACCTGCTTCATTTACCTTTACAACTTGAAGTTGAAATCTTCTGCAGAGCATTGTCTACTTTACATGATTCTTGTCAAGTTAATATATTTTTACAGTACTTGAATATTTTCAAGGCGACAAAAAGATGTTAGACAAAGCACTAAATAAAAATTGTGTTGTTAGACTATTCTTACGATGGGGCAAAAAATGTTGATGTGGGTTCATCTATGTGCACTCCTGCATGTCTGCTGAATGAAAGGGATGTGGCACAGTGAATTCATTCATTACATGGACTATATTTCATTTTATTTTATTATATCTTGAAGCAATGCAAAGGATGACTGGCCAAAAGTAATTTAACCCAAAAGTTTAATTGTTCTTAGTGTCTGTGTACAGTATGAGTAGTCAATGAACCTGCTCTTGGAAAAATCTTAATTTCTCACTTTCTGCAATTACTTGGTATTATTAAAACATTGGCGAAAGCAAATAAGCTGTTTAAAAGTAAAATCAAAATTATAAATCAGGAAAGTACCGTATATACTCAAGTATAAGCAGATTCGAGTATAAGCTGAGGCCCCTAATTTTGCCAGGGAAAACTGAGTAAGCTTATTGACTCGAGTATAAGCCGGGTGTATAAGCCCCCGTCCTGCTCCATGCTCCCCCATCCTGCTCTGTGCTCCCCCTCCTGCTCCATCCTCTGCTGTGCTCCCCCTTCTTGCTCTGTCCTCCTCTGTGCTCCCCTCTCCTGCTCCGTCCTCCTCTGTGCTCCCCCCTTCCTGCTCCATCCTCCTGTGCCCCGTCCTGCTCCATGCTCCTCTTTGCCCTCCATCCTCCCCCATCCTGCTCTGTGCTCCTGTGCCCTCCATCCTCCCCCCGTCCTGCTCCGTACTCCTCTGTGCCCTCCATCCTCCCCCCGTCCTGCTCCGTGCTCCTCTGTGCCCTCCATCCTCCCCCCATCCTGCTCCATGCTCCTCTGTGCTCTCCATCCTCCCCATCCTGCTCCGTTCTCCTCTGTGCCCTCCATCCTCCCCCTCATCCTGCTCCATGCTCCTCTGTGCCCTCCATCCTCCACCCGTCCTGCTCCATGCTCCTCTGTGCTCTCCGTCCTCCCCGCCGTCCTGCTCCGTGCTCCTCTATGCTCTTCATCCTCCCCCTGTCCTGCTCCATGCTCCTCTGTGCTCTCTGTCCTCCCCTCGTCCTGATCCGTGCTCCTTGTCCTCCTCCATGCTCCCCCATCCTCCTCCATCATACTCACCCTCCCCGTGCCATCGCTGAATGTCCAGGCAATCCTCCATTGTACCAGGCATCCTGCAGCTCTTCTGTGCTGAGCGGTGACGTAATACCGCTCATTAAGGCCATGAATATGGACGCCACGCATATGGGAGTGGAGTCGTGTCCATATTCATGACCTTAATGAGCTGTATTACGTCACCGCTCAGCACAGGAGAGCTGCAGGAAGCCGGGTACAATGGAGGATTGCCGGGACATTCAGCGATGGCACAGGGAGGGTGAGTATGATGTCACAGCCACAGGCTCCTGCCTCAGCACCCCCTCCCACGCTGGCTTCTGCCCAATGACTAGTGTATAAGCCGAGGGATATTTTCAGCACAAAAAAGGTGCTGAAAATCTCGGCTTATACACGAGTATATACGGTACATAAAATCTGAAAAATTCAATCCCTTCTTTTAAAACTAAGAAAAAAAGAATTGTCTTCATACCAATTGTTTGTTGCAATTGTTTTTGTTGGTGTTATATGGATTAAGATTAGAGATGAGCGAATTTGCCTTTTTAAGGTCGAGTCGGGTTTTGTGAAACCCGACTTTCTCAAAAGTCGAGTCGAACTAAGTCGGCCGACTAACGGAAAAGGTCTGGGTCGGAGTCGAAAACCCGACCCCAATGCAAGTCAATGGAGAATAAAAGTCGGCAGGGAGTGGAGGACAGTAAACACACCTACAGTGCCAATTTCAATGCCGACATCAATTCTTATTACTTAAGCTTGTCAACCTTAATTTACTTTATAATAATAGCAACGCATTGAAAACTGGGAGTTATTTGGCTAAAGTTATGGGGAGGGCAGGGCTGGCTCCAGGTTTTTGTGGGCCCCGGAACAAAGAGTCTCAGTGGGCCTCTTTAACACATACCACAAATCATGATGCTCCGATATGGCAGAGAAATATAGGCATAGTACAATGCCAAATACTTCACTTCTTACATTACATGAGTGATATCTATTTTAAATTCTACAATAGCTCAAAAACAGAGAGTATATTCCTCCATACAGTATTATGGGCATCACATAGTGCGCCATACAGAATAATGAGCCCCATATATTGCTCTTTACAGAATAATGAGCCCCATATATTGCTCCATACAGAATGGGCTCCATATAATGCTCCATGCAAAATAGGCCCCATATGTGCTCCATATGATGCTCCATATATAAAGGGCCCTATATAATGCTCCATAAAAAATGAACCCCATATGATGCTCTAGTATATGATGGGCCCCATATATGATGCTCCAGTGTGTGATGAGCCCCATATAATGCTCCAAATATAATGTTCCCCATATATATATAATGGTCTCCATGTGATGCTCCATATATAATGTGCCGCATATGATGCGCCATATATAAAGGGCCCCATATGATGCTCCAGTATATGATATACCCCATGGATGATGCTCCAGTGTATAATTGGCCCTATCTATGATGCTCAAGTGTATGATGGGCCCCATATATAATTCTCCAGTGTATAATGCTCCCAATATACTGCTCCAACTATTAAAAAATGAAATACCTCTCCTCGCTGGGCACTGCTCTACTCTGGATTCCTCAGCGTCGCCATCTTCCTGCTCTCTGCACTGTTACTGTTCAAACAGAGGGCGCACAGACGTGACTTCATCGCGCTCTCTGACCTGAATGTCACTGTCAGGAAATTCGGAAGACGACACAGTGGTGGAGCAGGGAGAGGTATGTATTGCAAGTGCTGGGGCCCTGAGCAAGCAGGGAGGGCAAACTCGTGGGCGCCGGGAACAGGCACAGAGCCCCTCATAGTACGCCGGTGTCTCTGATGGCGAGTGGGCCCCCCACCTGCTCAGGGCCCCGACACTTGCCCGGGTGCGCCACGTGCTGACGCTGGCGGTGGGGGAGTAACAGCCCAGTTAGAGAGGTGGAAAAAGTGGCATATGTTGAGGTGTAGGCTGGACGTTCAGCAGCTGCAAATGAAGGAATTGGAGAAGTCGGAGGAAGAGGAGGACAAAACGAGCCATTTTGCTGGCAACCTATGTGTCATCAGGGGAAGGTGGTATAAAATCTTTTGAAAACCAGGCATGGTTCATTTTAATGAAGGTGAGATCACCTACATTTTGGGTCAACATCCGGGTCCTTCTTTTGTCAGGATTGATCCAGCAGCACTGAAAACTCTTTCTGATAGCACACTACCAGCATGGCAAGTGAGCTCCTGTAAGGCATATTCTGCCAAGTCAGGCGAGGTGTGAGGGAGAACATCTGTGAGGGAGAACATCGATAGGGGAGGAGAGGTAATTTTCAACCATAGTTGTCTCCTGTGTATTGTAATCTATTCAGTATTACCAGTCGTGTGAGCGTAACTCGAGAAACCAGACCACAACATGGTCATGAAACCCCTGTCTTCAACGCCACTTCGGCTGTGAGCACCACGAGCACCTCTTCCATTTGGCCCAGTACGGCTTGTGGTAGAACGTGCACCGCTGCTGTGTGCTGGGAATGCCACTAACAAACGGTTTACCAGAGTTGCTTGTTTGTTCACCAATATTACCTCTAGGTTCTCCTGTGGCACGATGTTCTGTAATTTGCCTTTATAACGTGGATCGAGGATGCTGGCAACCAGTAGTCGTCACCCTTCATAATTTTGGCAATGCGGGGGTTCCATTTTAGGATACGCAAGACATAATCCCACATGTGGGCCAATGTTCCAGGTGTCAATGATGCACTGCCAATGGTGGGTGGAGGAGTACTTTCTGCCAAATCCACATCCCTCCAGTCATGCACAAACCCTGTACCTGACCTTGGCAAGCCAACATTTTCTCTTGCCCCCTGAGAAGCATCCTTCACCCCAAAATAATCATCCCCCCTCATCCTCCTCCTCTTCCTCTTCTTCTTCCACCTCGTCCAGGACAGTTCCCTGAGCAGACAATGGCTGACTGTCATCAAGGCTACCCTCCTCCTCCTCTTCCTCCTCCGCTGCAGACACCTGATCCTTAATGTGTGTCAAAGTTTGCATGAGCAGACGCATAAGTGGCATGCTCATGCTTATGATGGCGTCGTTTGCGCTTACCAGCTGTGTGCATTCCTCAAAACACTGAAAAACTTTACAGAGGTCTTTCAGCTTTGACCACTGCACACCCGACAACTCGATGTCTGCCCTTAAACTGCCTGCCCGTGTATCCTCCACAAATGCATTACGGCCTGCCTCTGTTCGCACAGCCTCTCAACCATGTGCATGGTGGAGTTCCATCTTGTTGCAACGTCTATGATTAGGTGGTACTTGGGAAGGTGGAGCGATCGCTGCAGCCTCGGCATACGACTGGAGTCTACGGGCGAGCGACGGATGTGCGAGCACAGTCTTCGCAGCTTATGGAGCAGGGCTGGTAACTCCGGATAATTATTTTTGAAGCAATGCACCACCAGGATCAAGGGGTGAGCCAGGCAAGGTATGTGTCTGAGTTTTGCCAGGGCTATAGCTATAGTGGATGCTTTAGTCCAGGTGTGGGAGGAGATCCCTCAGGAGATCATCCGCCGCGCTCATCAGGAGCATACCCAGACGTTGTAGGGAGGTCATACAGCATACCTCCCAACTTTTGAAGACAGGAGAGAGGGATAAAGGCTGCTGCGTAACGTGGCAAATTTTAGGCCACGCCCCGACCACACCCATTTCACAACTTATCACACCCATATTCATGCCCCAACTGCACCCATTTAGCACTGCTGATCACACTGACTGGTACTGAGGGCACAGTGGCTGGCATTATGGGCACAGTGGCTGGTACTGAGGAAAAGAAAGAAAGAGCAGCAAGAGAGAAAGAAAGAGGAAAAAGAGAAAGAATAGAAAGAAAGAATAGAGAGAAAGAAAACAGAGAGAGAGAGAGAGAGAGAGAAAGAGGGGAAAGAACAGAGAGAGAGAAAGAAAGAACACAGAGTGAGAAAGAAAGACAGAGTGAGTAAAAAAGAACAGAGAGAGAGAAAAAGAATAATGAAGGAAACAATAGAGAGAAAGAATAGAGAGAGAAAGAAACAATAGAAAGAAAGAAGAGAGAGAAAGAATGAAGAGAGAAGGAATAGAGAGAAAGAAAGAATAGAGAGAAAGAAATAATAGAGAGATAAAGAATAGAGAGAAAGAATAGAGAAAGAAAGACTAGAGAGAAAGAATATAGAGAGAAAGAATAGAGAGAAAGAGAATAGAGAAAGAAAGAATAGAGAGAGAAAGAACATTGGGAGAAAGAGGGGAAAGAAAGAACAGAGGGAGAGAGAAAGAAAGAACAGAGAAGGAGAGAGAAAAAAACAGAGAAAGAGAAAGGAAGGACATAAAGAAAGAAAAGAGAAAGAAAAAAAAGAACAGAGAAAGAAATAAAAAAAGGGGAATGAAAGAACAGAGTGAGAAAGAAAGGACAGAGAGAGAAAGAACAGAGAAAGAAAGAAACAGAGAGCAAGAAAGAAAGATTAGAGAGGGAAAGTAAGAACAGAGAGAAATAAAGATTCTATAAAGATACTATAGCAGTCCGACTCCCATTGTAATGTCCACCTGAGCCTCCTGATGCAGGACATATCATGATCCGCTCACATTGCTGACATCCCCAATTCCAAGGAGATCCCGCTGTCGGAGGAGTACACAGTGATGGATCTGAACCATTCCCTGAAGTGCCTCCATGGTTCCGTCACAATCTCCTCCCGAAATTACCTAATTACCGGTCAGCTTTCAACACGTCACTTCTGGTAGAACGTCACGTGCGAATGTTAAAGTGCTCCTCGGGCTCCACCGTGTACTCCTGTGTGCACGGGAAAAGTAAGCTCCCGGCCGGGACAGCTGGGCAGACTCAAAATTGGGACTGTTGGGAGGTATGAATGCTCCCCACCACACACCTTGTACAGTCACGGCTCCGCACAGCTCATACACACATGGTTCCGCACCGTACAACTTGCACACACACGGCTCCACTCAGTACACACATGGCTACACTCCGTAAACCTCGTACACAGATGGCTCTGCTACGCTCCGTACACACATGGCTCAGCTTTGTACACTTCGTACACACAGGTCTCCGTTTTGTACACTTCGTACACACGCGACTCCGCTCCGTACACACACGGCTCCGTACACTTCATGCACAGAGGGCACCGTTCTGTACACTTTGTACACACACGGCTCTGCTGCACACACCCCATACACATGCGTCTCCGCTCACGGACACGGGACCTCCAAATACAGTGATAGACACATGGCCCCCATACACAGTGACGAACAGACACTGGCCCCCATACACAGTGATGGACGGACACGCATACACAGTGATATACAGACACTGGCCCCCATACAGTGATGGAGGACACGGGGCCGCCCATACACCGTGATGAACAGACTCTTGCCCCCATACTCAGTGATGGACGGACACGGGGCCCCCGTACACAGTGACAAACAAACACTGGCCCCCATACACAGTGATGGACGGACACGGGGCCCTCATACACAGTGATGAACAGACACTGGCCCCCATACACAATGATGGATGGATACGAGGCCCCCATACAGTGACGAACAGACACTGGCCCCCATACACAGTGATGGACGGACACGCATACACAGTGATTAACAGACACTGGCCCCCATACAGTGATGGAGGCCACGGGGCCTCCCATGCACCGTGACTTACAGACACTGGCCCCCATACTCAGTGATGGACGGACATGCATACACAGTGATGAATAGACACTGGCCCCCATACAGTGATGGAGGCCATGGGGCCTCCCATGCACCATGATGAACAGACACTGGCCCCCATACTCAGTTATGGACAGACACGGGGCCCCCGTACACAGTGATGAACAAACACTGACCCCCATACACAGTGATGAACAGACACTGGCCCCCATACACAGTGATGGACGGACACGAGACCCCATGCACAGTGACGAACAGACACTGGCCCCCATACACAGTGATGGACGGTCACTGGCCCCCATACAGTGATGGAGAACACGGGGCCCCTCCATACACCATGACAAACAGACACTGGCCCACATACTCAGTGAAGGACAGACACGGGGCCCCCGTACACAGTAACGAACAAACACTGGCCCCTTACACAGTGATGGACGGACACGGCGCCCCCATACACAGTGATGAACAGACACTGGCCCCATACACAGTGATGGACGAACACTGGCCCCCATACACAGTGATGAACAGACACTGGCCCCCATACACAGTGACGAACAGACACTGGCCCCCATATACAGTGACCAACAGACACTCCACAATGAGCTGCCATCACAGAGCACTACCAGGCACCAAAACCAGGCAGATACACACACCATGACGAACAGACACTGGCCCTCATACTCAGTGATGGATGGACACGGGGCCCCCGTACACAGTGACGAACAAACACTGGCCCCCATACACAGTGATGGACAGACACTGGCCCCCATACACAGTGATGGACGAACACTGTCCCCCATACACAGTGATGAACAGACACTGGCCCCCATACACAGTGACGAACAGACACTGGCCCCCATACACAGTGACCAACAGACACTCCACAATGAGCTGCCATCACAGAGCACTACCAGGCACCAAAACCAGGCAGATACACACACCATGACGAACAGACACTGGCCCCCATACTCAGTGATGGATGGACACGGGGCCCCCGTACACAGTGACGAACAAACACTGGCCCCCATACACAGTGATGAACAGACACTGGCCCCCATATACAGTGACCAACAGACACTCCACAATGAGCTGCCATCACAGAGCACTACCAGGCACCAAAACCAGGCAGATACACACACCATGACGAACAGACACTGGCCCCCATACTCAGTGATGGATGGACACGGCGCCCCGTACACAGTGACGAACAGACACTGGCCCCCATACACAGTGACCAACAGACACTCCACAATGAGCTGCCATCACAGAGCACTACCAGGCACCAAAACCAGGCAGATACACACACCATGACGAACAGACACTGGCCCCCATACTCAGTGATGGATGGACACGGGGCCCCCGTACACAGTGACGAACAAACACTGGCCCCCATACACAGTGATGAACAGACACTGGCCCCCATATACAGTGACCAACAGACACTCCACAATGAGCTGCCATCACAGAGCACTACCAGGCACCAAAACCAGGCAGATACACACACCATGACGAACAGACACTGGCCCCCATACTCAGTGATGGATGGACACGGGGCCCCCGTACACAGTGACGAACAGACACTGGCCCCCATACACAGTGACCAACAGACACTCCACAATGAGCTGCCATCACAGAGCACTACCAGGCACCAAAATCAGGCAGATACACACACATTTTGCTGAACACTCACCCAGAAAAAATATGCATTGTACTTTAGCAGCAGCCCAAGCAGGGAGAGATATAGCTGAAGCCGACACTTCCAGGGAGAGTGTCACCACACAGCCGGCATTACAGGTCAGGACAGCAGAGGAGGAGAGCACAGCGTGCTGACACCTGACACCATTGCTATAGCCAGCAACATGCAGATAAAGGTGGAAAGCAGTGGGTGCAGATCACCGCCCACAAAGAATGTCTACCTCCTGAATGCAGAGACAGTGTCTGTGGTCAGGGTGAGAGCATGGCCTGCATTAACTCTTCGGACATGCTTTTAAAGGGCCCCTGCAACCTTTTCTTTCTCATCAGGGCCCACCACACAGGGACTAATGAAGGAGGCAGGAGCTGGGGCGGGGCCCACCGGAAGTTTCTCCGGTGTCCCGGTGGCTCAGTCCAACCCTGCTTACCACTAACTGTTCGATAGTGGGATACCTCGTGTGCAACACTGGCACCTGCAGATGGAGTGCTTGTGTGACTGTGCTCTGTCGACGAGCTTTCGCTTATGGAGGAGGAGGAGGAGAGTCGAACGCCTACAGCCAACTGTTGCCTATACCATGGGCTAGGCAGCAATGTCCCACCGCCTCTGTCCCCTGTGGACCCTGCATCCACCACATTAACCCAGTGCGCAGTGATGGACACGTAACGGCCCTGGCCATGACTACTGGCCCATGCATCTGTTGTGAGGTGCACCTTTCCACTCACTGTTTGTTTGATTGTATGGATAATGTGGTCTTTCACATGCAGGTGGAGGGCAGGGATGGCTTTTCTAGCATAGAAGTGCAGACTGGTTAGGTCATAGCGTGGGACAACGTAGGCCATGAACTCTCGGAATGCTGCGCTTTCAACCAAACGGAAGGGCATCATCTCTAATGAGAACAGTTTGGCAATGTAGGCATTCAAAGCCAGTGCACGCGAATGAGAGGATGAGTACTTTCTTGTCCTACTCAGAGTGTCTGCTAGGGTGAGCTGGATTTGAGAGCTGCATATGGGGGAATTAGCGGTGGACATGGCGGACTGAGAGGGGGTTGGAGATGGTGATGGTGGTGGTGGTGGTGATGGCCTAGATTCAGTCTTTGGTTGCAAAAACATTGTGATTCCAAGACTGCTTTGGCCTTGCGACGACACATCAACATTTCTTGCTGGTCACGTGCTAACCAGTGGGCTTACAGTGGGGGAAGCGATGTAGCATTGCTGGCTACCTTCAGTCTGAGCAGGTGCACATGTGCTACCTGAGGTTTTGTGGTCCGTCCACGTTTGCAAGTGCATAGTATTTAACCCCTTCATGACCTTGCCATTTTTTGCAATTCTGACCAGTGTCCCTTTATGAGGTAATAACTCAGGAACGCTTCAACGGATCCAAGCGATTCTGAGACTGTTTTTTCGTGACATATTGGGCTTCATGTTAGTGGTAAATTTAGGTCGATAACAAAATTTTTTTTTGTTAGGAAGTTATAAGGGTTAAAAGTTGACCAGCGATTTCTCATTTTTAACCCCTTCATGACCCAGCCTATTTTGACCTTAAAGACCTTGCCATTTTTTGCAATTCTGACCAGTGTCCCTTTATGAGGTAATAACTCAGGAATGCTTCAACGGATCCTAGCGATTCTGAGATTCTTTTTTCGTGACATATTGGGCTTCATGTTAGTGGTAAATTTAAGTCGATAATTTTTGCGTTTATTTGTGAAAAAAATGGAAATTTGGCGAAAATTTTGAAAATTTTGTAATTTTCAAATTTTTAATTTTTATTCTGTTAAACTAGAGAGTTATGTGACACAAAATAGTTAATAAATAGCATTTCCCACATGTCTACTTTACATCAGCACAATTTTGGGAACAACATTTTTTTTTGTTAGGAAGTTATAAGGGTTAAAAGTTGACCAGCGATTTCTCATTTTTACAGCAAAATTTGCAAAACCATTTTTTTTAGGGACCACCTCACATTTGAAGTCACTTTGAGAGGTCTATATGGCAGAAAATACCCAAAAGTGACACCTTTATAAAAACTTCACCCTCAAGCTATTCAAAACTACATTCAAGAAGATTATTAACCCTTCAGGTGCTTCACAGGAACTAAAGCAACGTGTAAGGAAAAAATGGACATTTTAATTTTTCCAACAAAAATTTTCTTTTAGCATCAATTTTTTCATTTTTACATGGGCATCAGGATAAAATGGATCCTAAAATTTGTTGGCCAATTTCTCCTGAGTACACAGATACCTCATATGTGGTCATAAACCACTGTATGGGCGCACGGCAGGGCTCAGAAGGGAAGGAGCGCCATTTGACTTTTTGAATGGAAAATATGCTGGAATATTTAGCGGTTGCCATGTCACATTTGGAGAGTCCCTGTGTGCCTAAACATTGGAGCTCCCCCACAAGTGACTCCATTTTGGAAACTAGACCCCCTAAGGAACTTATCTAGATGCATAGTGATCATTTTGAACCCCCAGGTGCTTCACAAATTGATCTGTAAAAAAAAGAAAGTACTTTTTTTTCACAAAAATTTTCTTTTAGCCTCAGTTTTTTCATTTTCACATGGGCAACAGTATAAATTGGATCCTAAAATTTGTTGGGCAATTTCTCCTGAGTACACAGATACCTCATATGTGGTCATAAACCACTGTTTGGGCGCATGGCAGGGCTCAGAAGGGAAGGAGCGCCATTTGACTTTTTGAATGGAAAATATGCTGGAATATTTAGCGGTTGCCATGTCGCATTTGGAGAGTCCCTGTGTGCCTAAACATTGGAGCTCCCCCACAAGTGACCCCATTTTGGAAACTAGACCCCCTAAGGAACTTATCTAGATGCATAGTGAGCACTTTGAACCCCCAGGTGCTTCACAAATTGATCCGTAAAAAAAAGAAAGTACTTTTTTTTCACAAAAATTTTCTTTTAGCCTCAGTTTTTTTCATTTTCACATGGGCAACAGTATAAATTGGATCCTAAAATTTGTTGGGCAATTTCTCCTGAGTACACAGATACCTCATATGTGGTCATAAACCACTGTTTGGGCGCACGGCAGGGCTCAGAAGGGAAGGAGCGCCATTTGACTTTTTGAATGGAAAATATGCTGGAATATTTAGCGGTTGCCATGTCGCATTTGGAGAGTCCCTGTGTGCCTAAACATTGGAGCTCCCCCACAATTGACCCCATTTTGGAAACTAGACCCCCTAAGGAACTTATCTAGATGCATAGTGAGCACTTTGAACCCCCAGGTGCTTCACAAATTGATCCGTAAAAAAAAGAAAGTACTTTTTTTTCACAAAAATTTTCTTTTAGCCTCAGTTTTTTTCATTTTCACATGGGCAACAGTATAAATTGGATTCTAAAATTTGTTGGGCAATTTCTCCAGAGTACACAGATACCTCATTTGTGATCATAAACCACTGTTTGGGCGCACGGCAGGGCTCAGAAGGGAAGGAGCGCCATTTGACTTTTTGAAAAGAAAATATGCTGGAATATTTAGCGGTTGCCATGTCGCATTTGGAGAGTTCCTGTGTGCCTAAACATTGGAGCTCCCCCACAAGTGACCCCATTTTGGAAACTAGACGCCCTAAGGAACTTATCTAGATGCATAGTGAGCACTTTGAACCCCTCAGGTGCTTTACAGAAGTTTATAACGCAGAGCCGTGAAAATAAAATATCATATAAAATATTTTATATTTTTTATTTTCACAATGGTTACAGGAGAAATTGGACCCCGAAAGTTGTTGTCCAGTTTGTCCTGAGTACGCTAGTACCCCATATGTGGGGGGGAACCACTGTTTGGGCACACGTCAGGGCTCGGAAGGGATGTAGTGACGCTTTGAAATGCCAACTTGATGGAATGGTCTGCGGGCATCTTGTTACGTTTGCAGAGCCCCTGGTGCGCCTAAACAGTAGAAACTCCCCACAAGTGACCCCATTTTGGAAACTAGACACCGCAAAGAACTTATCTAGATGTGTGGTGAGCACTTTGAACCCCCAAGGGCTACACAGAAGTTTATAACGCCCGGGCATGAAAATAAAAAAATCATATTTTTTCCACAATCAGGATCTTTTAGTCCCCAATTTTTTTATTTTCGCAAGGGTAACATGAGAAATTAGACCCCAAAAGTTGTTGTCCAATTTGTCCTGAGTATGCTGATATCCCATATGTGGGAGAAAACTACTGTATGGGCACACGTCGGGGCTCGGATGGGAAGTAGTGACCTTTTGAAATGCCCACTTGATGGAATGGTCTTCGGGCGTCATGTTACGTTTGCAGAGTCACTGATGTGCCTAAACAGTAGAAACTCCCCACAAGTGACCCCATTTTGGAAACTAGATCCCCCAAGGAACTCCTCTAGATGTGTGGTGAGCACTTTGAATCTCCAAGTCCTTCACAGAAGTTTATAACGCAGAGCCGTGAAAATATAAAATCATTTTTTTTTCCACAAAAATAATTTTTAGTCCCCAATTTTTTTTCCCAATGTTAACAGGAGAAATTAGAACCCCCAAAGTTGTTGTGCAATTTTTCCAGAGTACGCTGATACCTCATATGTGGGGATAAACCACTGTTTGGGCATACGTCGGGGCTTGGAATAAAGGGAGCACTGTTTGACTTTTTGAACGCAAAATTTGCAGGAATCAATGGTGGCGCCATGTCGCGTATGGAGACCCCCTGATGTGCCTAAATAGTGGAAACCCCTCAATTCTAACTCCAACAATAACCCCAACACACCCCTAACGCCTACACACACCTAACCCTAATACAAACCCTAATCATAACCCTAACCCCAACACACCCCTAACCCTAATCCCAACTCTAACCATAAACCTAACTACAAGCCTAACCCTAATTCCAACCCTAACCCAAATTCCAACCCTAACCGTAATTCTAACCTTAGCCCTAATGCTAACCCTAACCCTAGTTCTAACCCTAAGGCTGGGTTCATATTGCGTTTTACCAGCCCGTTCAACACGTAGCGTTGACCGGCTGGTAACGGTATAGCATAACGCGATCGCGTTATGCTATACCCGCTAGCGCAGATGAATCAGCAGATAATCAGCCGCGGATCAGCAGCAAAATCAGCCGCGGATCAGCAGCAAAATCAGTCGCGGATCAGCAGCGAAATCCGCCGCGGATCAGCAGCGAAATCCGCCGCGGATCAGCAGCGAAATCCGCCGCAGATCAGCAGCGAAATCCGCCGCCGATCAGCAGCGAAATCCGCCGTGGATCAGCAGCGAAATCCGCCGCCGATCAGCAGCGAAATCCGCTGCGGATCAGCAGCGAAATCCGCCGCCGATCAGCAGCGACATCCGCAGCGGATCCGCAGCGAAATCAGTCGCGGATCCGCAGCGAAATCAGTCGCGGATCCGCAGCGAAATCAGTCGCGGATCCGCAGCGAAATCCGCCGCGGATCAGCAGCGAAATCCGCCGCCGATCAGCAGCGAAATCCGCTGCGGATCAGCAGCGAAATCCGCTGCCGATCAGCAGTGAAATCCGTAGCGGATCAGCAGCGAAATCCGCTGCCGATCAGCAGCAAAATCCGCTGCGCATCAGCAGCGAAATCCGCCGCCGATCAGCAGCGAAATCCGCCGCGGATCAGCAGCGAAATCCGCCGCGGATCAGCAGCGAAGTCCGCCGCGGATCAGCAGCGAAATCCGCCGCGGATCCGCAGCGAAATCAGTCGCGGATCCGCAGCGAAATCAGTCGCGGATCCGCAGCGAAATCAGTCGCGCATCCGCAGCGAAATCCGCCGCGGATCAGCAGCGAAATCCGCCGCCGATCAGCAGCGAAATCCGCTGCGGATCAGCAGCGAAATCCGCTGCCGATCAGCAGCGAAATCCGCCGCGGATCAGCAGCGAAATCCGCCGCGGATCAGCAGCGAAATCCGCCGCCGATCAGCAGCGAAATCCGCCGCGGATCAGCAGCGAAATCCGCCGCGGATCAGCAGCGAAATCCGCCGCGGATCAGCAGCGAAATCCGCCGTGGATCAGCAGCGAAGTCCGCCGCGGATCAGCAGCGAAATCCGCCGCGGATCAGCAGCGAAATCCGCCGCGGATCAGCAGCGAAATCCGCCGCTGATCAGCAGCGAAATCCGCCGCGGATCAGCAGCGAAATCCGCCGCCGATCAGCAGCGAAATCCGCCGCGGATCAGCAGCGAAATCCGCCGCCGATCAGCAGCGATATCCGCAGCGGATCCGCAGCGAAATCAGTCGCGGATACGCAGCGAAATCAGTCGCGGATACGCAGCGAAATCCGCCGCCGATCAGCAGCGAAATCCGCCGCGGATCAGCAGCGAAATCCGCCGCCGATCAGCAGCGAAATCCGCCGCGGATCAGCAGCGAAATCCGCCGCCGATCAGCAGCGAAATCCGCAGCGGATCCGCAGCGAAAACAGTCGCGGATCCGCAGCGAAATCAGTCGCGGATCCGCAGCGAAATCCGCCGCGGATACGCAGCGAAATCCGCCGCGGATCAGCAGCGAAATCCGCCGCCGATCAGCAGCGACATCCGCTGCGGATCAGCAGCGAAATCCGCCGCCGATCAGCAGTGAAATCCACCGCGGATCAGCAGCGAAATCCGCCGCGGATCAGCAGCGAAGTCCGCCGCGGATCAGCAGCGAAATCCGCCGCGGATCAGCAGCGAAATCCGCCGCGGATCAGCAGCGAAATCCGCCGCCGATCAGCAGCGAAATCCGCCGCCGATCAGCAGCGAAATCCGCCGCCGATCAGCAGCGAAATCCGCAGCGGATCCACAGCGAAATTAGTCGCGGATCCGCAGCGAAATC
The DNA here is from genome assembly GCA_033576555.1 of Oophaga sylvatica. Classification (NCBI taxonomy): domain Eukaryota; kingdom Metazoa; phylum Chordata; class Amphibia; order Anura; family Dendrobatidae; genus Oophaga; species Oophaga sylvatica. The sequence continues at coordinate 225,536,188 of JARQOD010000006.1, read as the reverse complement.
AGTCGCGGATACGCAGCGAAATCCGCCGCGGATCAGCAGCGAAATCCGCCGCCGATCAGCAGCGACATCCGCTGCGGATCAGCAGCGAAATCCGCTGCCGATCAGCAGCGAAATCCGCTGCCGATCAGCAGCGAAATCCGCTGCGGATCAGCAGCGAAATCCGCCGCCGATCAGCAGCGAAATCCGCCGCGGATCAGCAGCGAAATCCGCTGCCGATCAGCAGCGAAATCCGCAGCGGATCAGCAGCGAAATCCGCTGCCGATCAGCAGCGAAATCCGCCGCGGATCAGCAGCGAAATCCGCAGCGGATCCACAGCGAAATTAGTCGCGGATCCGCAGCGAAATCAGTCGCGGATACGCAGCGAAATCCGCCGCGGATCAGCAGCGAAATCCGCCGCCGATCAGCAGCGACATCCGCTGCGGATCAGCAGCGAAATCCGCTGCCGATCAGCAGCGAAATCCGCTGCCGATCAGCAGCGAAATCCGCTGCGGATCAGCAGCGAAATCCGCCGCCGATCAGCAGCGAAATCCGCCGCGGATCAGCAGCGAAATCCGCTGCCGATCAGCAGCGAAATCCGCAGCGGATCAGCAGCGAAATCCGCTGCCGATCAGCAGCGAAATCCGCCGCGGATCAGCAGCGAAATCCGCCGCCGATCAGCAGCGAAATCCGCCGCAGATCAGCAGCGAAATCCGCCGCCGATCAGCAGCGAAATCCGCAGCGGATCCGCAGCGAAATCCGCCGCGGATCAGCAGCGATGTCCGCCGCGGATCAGCAGCGAAGTCCGCCGCGGATCAGCAGCGAAATCCGCCGCGGATCAGCAGCGAAATCCGCCGCGGATAAGCAGCGATATCCGCCGCGGATCCGCAGCAAAATCAGCTGCGGATCAGCAGCAAAATCCGCTAGGAAAAAAAAAAAAATTCTTTATTTTTTTTTATTTGTCCCTACCTATGATAAAGGGGGGTTCATTTACTTTTTTTTATTTTGATCACTGTGACAGTTTATCACAGTGATCAAAATAAATTTTTGAACACTGGGGGGCGCACTGCGCATGCGCCGGCCGGCGGGCGCACTGCGCACGCGCCCGCCATTTTCCAATATGGCGGCGCCCATGAAGAGGCCCGGGCGGACGCCGGGCCCGATCGTGGGACATCGGTGGATCGGGAGAGGTGAGTAGGGTGGTCGGAAGGCTGGGGGGGATAGGATGTGGGGGCAGTGGACCAAAAGAGGAGGGGAGCTGTAAGTGACGGCGGTGACCGATCGCTGCCATCTTTCGGTGGCGGCGGCCGATCACCGCCGTGATTCGGTGTGGGGGGGGGTCAGGGCTCGGTCTCCAGCCATGGCAGCTTCTATTGCAGCATCGGCCATGGCTGGATTGTAATATTTCACCAATTAAATTGGTGAAATATTACACATTGCTCTGATTGGCTGTTTCACTTTTAACAGCCAATCAGAGCGATCGTGGCCACGGGGGGGTTAAGCCAACCCCCCTGTGGTGAAGCACAAAGGGTCCTGTAACTGCGGGTCGGGTGACCTTTGAGTGACCCCGGTCTCCCGGCCCGCAGGGACGAGATCCTTTCATGACGCCACATAGGCGTCATAGGTCGGATTGGCACAGGTTTTCATGACGCCTACGTGGCGTCATGGGTTGGGAAGGGGTTAAAGCAAAATTTACAAAACCATTTTTTTTAGGGACCACCTCACATTTGAAGTCACTTTGAGGGGTCTATATAGTAGAAAATACCCAAAAATGACACCATTATAAAAACTGCACCCCTCAAGCTACTCAAAACTACATTCAAGAAGATTATTAACCCTTCAGGTGCTTCACAGGAACTAAAGCAATGTGGAAGGAAAAAATGGACATTTTAATTTTTCCAACAAAAATTTTATTTTAGCATCAATTTTTTCATTTTTGCATGGGCAACAGGGTTAAATGGATCTAAAATTTGTTGGGCAATTTCTCCTCAGTACACAGATACCTCATATGTGGTCATAAACCACTGTTTGGGCGCACGGCAGGGCTCAGAAAGGAAGGAGCGCCATTTGACTTTTTGAATGGAAAATATGCTGGAATATTTAGCGGTTGCCATGTCGAATTTGGAGAGTCTCTGTGTGCCTAAACATTGGAGCTCCCCCACAAGTGACACCATTTTGGAAACTAGACCCCCCAAGGAACTTATCTAGATGCATAGTGAGCACTTTGAACCCCCAGGTGCTTCATAGAAGTTTATAAACGCAGAGCAGTGAAATTAAAAAAATCATTTCTCAAAAATCATTTTTTAGCCCGCTATTTTTTATTTTCCCAAGGATAACAGGATAAATTGGATGCCAAAAGTTGCTGTCCAGTTTTTCCTGAGTACGTTGGTGCCCCGTATGTGGGGGGGAACCACTGATTGGGGGCACGGCAGGGATCAGAAGGGAAGGAGCGCCATTTGACTTTAATGGAAAATTAGCTCCGATCGTTAGCGGACATCGTGTTTGGAGAGCCCCTGTGTGCCTAAACTTTGGAGCTCCCCACAAATGACCCCATTTTGGAAACAAGACACCCTAAGGAACTTATCTAGATGCACAGTGAGCACTTTGAACCCCCAGGTGCTATACAGAAGTTTATAACGCAGAGCCCTGAAAATAAAAAATCATTTTTTTTCTCAAAAAATCATTTTTTAGCCCCCTATTTTTTATTTTCACAATGGTTACAGGAGAAATTAGACCCCAAAAGTTGTTGTACAGTTTGTCCTGAGTACACTGGTACCCCATATGTGGGGGGGACCACTGTTCGGGCACACGTTGGGGCTCGGAAGGGAAGTAGTGACGTTTTGAAATGCTGACTTTGATGGAATGGTCTGCGGGCGTCATGTTAAGTTTGCAGAGCACATGATGTGCCTAAACAGTAGAAACCCCCAAGTGACCCCATTTTGGAAACTAGATCCCCCAAGGAACTCCTCTAGATGTGTGGTGAGCACTTTGAATCTCCAAGTTCTTCACAGAAGTTTATAACGCAGAGCTGTGAAAATAAAAAATCATTTTTTTTCCACAAAAATAATTTTTTTAATCCCAAATTTTTTTTCCCAAGGGTAAGAGGAGAAATTAGACCCCCAAAGTTGTTGTGCAATTTTTCCTGAGTACGCTGATACCCCATATGTGGGGGTAAACCACTGCTTGGGCACACGTCGGGGCTCGGAATAAAGGGAGCACTGTTTCAATTTTAACAGCCAATCAGAACGATCATAGTCACGTGGGGGTTAAGCCAACCCCCCTGTGGTGAAGCACAAAGGGTCTTGTGCCTGCGGGTCGGGTGACCTTTCAGTGACCCCGGTCACCCTACCCGCAGGAACGCAATCCTTTCATGACACATACGCTGTGTCACAGGTCAGGAAGGGGTTAAATGTCTAAGCATGCAACTGGTATTCAAATTTCTGAGATTTTTCCCTCGGCTAAAGAATCTTCCGCACTTCTTACAGACAACTTTTTCCTCATCAATAGGATTTTGGTCAAAAAAGTGCCACACTGCACTCTTCCTATTATGGGATAAATTTTCAGGGCTTGCACTCTGTGCTAATTTGACCATTTGGCCAAGCTGTCCTGCAACTCTTTTTGTTTTTTTTAACACATTTTTGCTACTACGGGCCTGCCAGATAACCCCAGCTGCGATGTCGATGCTTTCTGCGGATCCTCCTCCTCTTCTGAGCTATTACCATCTGCACCCTCTTCCCCCAATAGATGACAATCTGGGTCAACAACTGGGTCATCCATCACCTCCTCTTCAATTTCAGCTTCACCTTCCTCTGTGTCACTGTGTAAGGTGGAATAGTATGCAGGAACGGGCACCTGAGTTTCATCAGGGTCAGATTCTGGCTCAGTAGACTGCGAGGGCAATGTAGTGCTCTGGGTGAATGTACCAGCAGAATCATATAGCAGTGCCTGTGCATCAGTGTAATTCAGAGTAATCTGAAGTGTGGCCTGCGCGTCCTTCCCTTTTGGTGGGGTTGAAGGAAACAAGGAAAGGTGTTGTTCCTGACTAGGAGCCTGCACTGACGACTCAGTGCTTGCATTTTTTGAAACTTCAGAGGCAATAGAGCTGGATGCTGTTTCGGCAATGTAAGCCAAAACCTGTTCCTGATGCTACGGCTTTAAAAGCGGTTTACCTACTCCCAAAAAAGTGAGCTTTCCAGGATTTCTGGAGCCAGATGATGAGGCAGGCTCAACACCTCCTGCCTTAGGTGCTATTGTGCTTTTGGTACGACCAGCAGATGCACAACCACCACCATCAGTACCCGCTGGCCCCCCTGCCCACGTCTGCGGCCTCTTCCACCATACTTCCTCATGTTTGGGAAAATGTACCAAAAATACCAACATATATTTGGTACTGTATCAGAAGCGTACAGCTGTATACGGTGAAGTAGAAATGTAAATCTCTGTATATATTTCCGGAGGCACACACAGACGCTCACAGGCTCAGTATTGATTATACCAGAATATAAAAAGCAGAAAAATTGTACTGTATCAGAAGCGTACAGCTGTATAGAGTGTAGGGTATAGGAAAGATGTGTATCTTCGTACCGTGTTAGCCAGTAGATAGAAAAATATTTAGACTTGAGAGTCCTCAGTGGTTGATACCTTTTAATGGCTAACTGAAAAGATGGTAACAAATTGCAAGCTTTCGAGACTACGCAGGTCTCTTCATCAGGCAAAGACTAAAACAAAAGCTGAAGAATCACATATTTATATACACAAAAGGACACAGGAATAATGCAATAGGTAAGACAAGTGACGTGAAGCAGAACTGTCATTATGGCAGAGGGATGAACATAAATATGACTAGTTCATAGATAAGGAGTGAAAGTTTTATTACCCTCTGATTGGGGTCTGGTATTGTGTTGTGATGACCCTAAAAGGTCAGGGAAGCAGATTCCTTAATTGTTGTAGAAAGACATAAAACTCTGGGATATATTCATCCCAGCACTAAGAGTGTCAAAGGTCATCATAAGTTTATATTCCCAGACTTTTCTATCCTTCTCAGATTTGAAGTTAGATTTTAATACAAGTAATTCCATATCCGTCATGCTATGACCGGGCATACAAAAGTGTTTTGCCACAGGTAAATCCATTCTTTTTTCTCTTATTGTGTGGCGATGAGAATTCATCCTTGTTCTCAGTTTTTGCCCGGTCTCCCCCACATACAGACCCCCAGTTGGACATTTAGTACATATAATTAGGTACACCACATTAGATGTGATGCAGCTGAAAGTACCTGGTATCTTGTAGTCCTGATGGGAGTTGGGGATCTTTATCCTGTCCGTGGTCATTATAGATGCACAGGTTTTGCATTTCTTTTGTTTGCAAGGAAAGGTACCTGCAGCTGTTGGGGAGGACAGGGAGCTTCTGACAATGATGCTTCTTAGATTTGGGGCTGCCTAAAACATAGTAGTGGGGGTCTGGAAATATGGATTGTAATCGGGCATCTTTTTGTAGTAAGGGTTGTAGTTTCCGTGCAGCTCCCCTTAGCATCTCCAGACTTCGATTGTAGGTGACCACTAGAGGCACCCGGTTATTTTCTTCTTTAGCTTTGTAATGTAGCAGGTGATTCCTTGATATTCTGGTGGCTCTTGTAATTTGGTTTTCAATTGTTCTTGGATGGTAGCCCTGGTTCAAAAAAGTCTTTCTGAGGCGACCAAGGTGTTCATCTCTATCCATGCGGTTGGAACATATACGATTGTATCTGATGGCTTGGCTGTAGACAATAGAGTTTTTTATGTGTTTTGGATGGAAACTGTCCCATTTAAGATATGTTGGACGGTCGATTGGCTTCTGATACAGGGATGTCTCTATTTCATTGTTCTTTAGCTTAATGGTGGTGTCTAAAAAGTTAATTTCAGTGCTTGAGTAGTTAAGTGTTAAGTTGATGGTGGGATGAAATTGATTGAACTGTTCATGGAACGTCTTTAGCTGTAGGGGTAATTGTAAATCTCCGTATATATTTCCGGAGTCACACACAAACGCTTTCTCAGTATGGATTTGACTGTAATAAAAAAGGCAGAAAATAGGTGCTGTATCAGAAGATACCAGGTGTATATAGTATAGGGTAAAATTTAAATCTCTGTATATATTTCCGGAGTCACACACAGACGCTCACTCCGTATGGATTTGACCAGAATACAAAAAGCAGAAAAAAAAGTACTGCATCAGAAAATACCAGGTTTATATAGTATAGGGTAAAATTTAAATCTCTGTATATATTTCTGGAGCCACACACAAACGCTCTCTCAGTTTGGATTTGACCGTAATAAAAAAGGCAGAAAAAGGTACTGTATTAGAAGATACCAAGTGTATACAGTTTAGGGTAAAAATGAAATCTCCATACATATTTCCGGAGTCACACAGAGATGCTCACAGGCTGAGTATGGATTAGACCAGAATATAAAAAGCAGAAAAAGGGTACTGTATCAGAAGATACCTGGTGTATATAGTATAAGGGAAAATTGTAAATCTCCGCATATATTTCCGGAGTCAGACACAGACGCTCACAGGCTCAGCATGGATTAGACCAGAATATAAAAAGCAGAAAAAGGGTACTGTATCAGAAGCGTACAGCTGTATACAGTGTAGGGGAAATTATAAATCTCCGTATATATTTCTGGAGTCACACACAGACGCTCACAGGCTCAGTATGAATTAGACCAGATTATAAAAAGCAGAAAAAGGGTACTGTTTCAGAAGTGTACAGCTGTATACAGTATAGGGGAAATTGTAAATCTCCATATATATATCCGGAGTCACACACAGATAGTCAGCATGTATTTGGCGGTTATACCAGCCTGTACATGATAGTGTGTGAGGAGCGTACAGCTCTATTCGGTGTGGGAAAAAATGAACGCTCGGTAACTGTGCAGAAAAAAAGACTAAAAGTATTAGTGCTGTGTAAAAAGCAGTCTGTACAGCAGTGTACACACAGCATTACAGCTAGCAGGCAGCCTAATAACCAGCCCTGCTGCACACAAGAAAATCCTCCCCTGTCACTGGCAGACAGCCTAATTACCAGCGCTGCTGCACACAAGAAAATCCTCCCTGTCACTGCACACTAACTGAACAGCACAATTGCTATCAGCACAAGCACATAAGAACTTCTCTTTCCAGCCCTAACACTCACCCTACTGATAAACAGCGTCAGCAACTTCTCCCTACTGTTATGATCGGCAGAAGTAAAATGGCGGTCGGCGGTCAGGGCTTTTATAGACACTATGATGCCCCCAAAGCAAGTCAATCACTGCAATGCCCTTCTCTAAGATGGTGGTGGACACTGCACATGTCATTTCATTGTCCACAGTGTACATCCTTGCTCATTTGCTGAAAAAAGGCGCCTGCAAGCATTATGGGAAAACCGACTTTGGTGCTCGGGTCGACGACCGCATAGCCGACTTCACGCTATGGCGAATGTCGGCAACTTATGAATCTGACCGACCTGTTTCACTCAACACTAGTAGCCAGCCCTTGGTCCTGCAGTTGTGGTCACATAAAAGAATGTTTCCACCTACACATGCAAGAGCTAAAAGCTTGAACTCCAGCTCCTCCAGTCATTTGGACACGGAAATGCTACCTTTCCTCCTGGCAAATACAGATGGTTTCCAAAAATTGATGACTATCAAAGTCCCCTAGTCCCCTAATACCAGTTGCCCAGTCGCCATTACTTCTCTAAGAAAGCCGTGCCTACTTTACACCAGCATGATGCAGACGACATCACCCGGTCCGTGAAAAAATCTATGTCTGCCAGGGTGCATTTCACCACTGACACCTGAATGAGCAAACATGGGCAGGGACATTACATCTCACTGACTGAGTACTGGGTGATTATGGTAGCTGAGAGGGCAGGCGGTCAAGGGACTGTGGTCAAGGAACTGCTCCACAAGTCTTAAAATCTTAAAAGACTTGCGTGACAAACCTCTTTATCTAACACTTCCTCCAATGCTTCTTGCTCTACCACCTCCTCTAGGACCTCCACCTGCTCACTAAACCCCTCTGTTAATAAGACACGCCTTCCAATTGTTCATAGAGAATCCCCCCACCCTCCATACTGCACAGCCAGAGCTCACCGCAATCAGGCAATTATTAAAATAATATGACTTGGAGATCGCAGTGACACAGCTCAAGAGTTGTGGACAGCTATCAAGGTTGAGTAAGCGCAATGGCTGTCTCCAATGAACCTGGAGCAAGAGAGCCGTGTATGATAACGATGTAAACCTGTTGGCAGCCCTATGCCGGAGGAACCTCCCACACGTGCCTTGCATGGCTCACGTCATCAACCTGTTGGTACAACAATTTAGTCTCCACTATCACAGCCTGTATGCACTGCAGAAAGCACAGTAACTGTGTGCTCACTTCTGGCAATCGCACACAGCATGTCATCAACTTGCATTGCTACAGAGGTCTTTAGGCCTACCGGTTAACTGCTTGATTTGCGATTTTCTGACAAGGTCGAATTCCACTCTGAACATGTTGCAGCGACTGTGGCAGTAGCCATGAGCCCTGGTGCAGTATGTCCTTTTGTATAGCCTTGGCCAACACAGTGCGGACGTGGTGCAAATCACACTTTTGGAGAGGGCACAGATGAAGGACCTCTGCACTAAAAAAGAGTGAATGTGTTTCAAACTCGGCATGAATGTAGCACATTCGGATTTCTATTCACTTTCACAAGCATTTTTACGCAAAGTCAACAAAATTCAGTCACAGTTCAGTAAATCATTGAGTTTCCACTAATGCTTTTGTCATTACTTTGACTAGGATAGTGGTGCTTCTGCTAATGTTTTTGCGTTGACGACTCGACATTGGAAGTCTATAACTGCAATGCACACTGTGTGCCTCACTGCTATCTTGTGATAAATCACTCTTAAGATTGTCTACAAGGGTGTTCCGATAGTCTAGCATGCACACTTCCTTTTCAAGGGGGTAAAGCATCTGGCAAAATATACTCTTGTATTGTGGATCTAGCAGAGTGGAAAACCAGTTACCAGCACTATTTTTAATTCTAAAAATGCAACCAATAATCATGTTGCAGATAGTGTAGCAAGAATGCACTCATGTGTCTGCTGCTTTCATGAGACCATGTACATGGTCTGATGGCGGTGGGGAATGACCAACCATGGAGAACAGAGAGGGAATCATTATCTTCTTCATCTCTTGACTGTTGCATACCCATCACCTCTTCCTCTTTGTCCTCCTCCATTTGTTTGTTAGCTCCTGCACCTTTACTTACAGCTTGGCTGGTAACTTGAGCCTCCCTCGATCACTATAATCCTCCCTCCCATGGCACCCGCCTGTGCAACGACAGTCCAAAACTTAGATATATTGTTATCACTTCCGCATCCTCTTCTGCTTCCTCCTCTTCCTCTGTGATCACCACTTCCTCCAGCAGACTATTGAAAGAATGCTCCAGCATGTCGATGACCGGAATAGCGATGCTGAGGATGACAGTCAGTGATAACTTTCTTAATAGCCATTTTGAAACTATATAAAAGGCACAGAGGTCCTTCATCTGTACCCACTCCGCAACCATGATTTGTTACACTTTCGTACTGCTTTGGGCCAGACTATGCAAAATGTCGTACTTTACTAGGGGTCATCGCTGCTGCCACAGTAGCTGCAACATGTGCAGAGTGGAATTCCAATGTGTCAGCGCTGTGCTTATCAGCCGGTTAACCAGTAGCCCGAAAGACCTCTGTAATGATGTAAGTCGATGACACAAGTGGTGTAGACACCAAAAAGGAGAAAACAGCAGCTGTGCTTTCTGCAGCAGCACATCCAGGCTGGGATAGTGGCGTAGAAATTTCTGTACCACCAGGTTGAAGACGTGAGCCATGCAAGACATGCATGTGAGGTTGCACCGGCATAGGTCCACTACCTGGTTTGCACCATTATCACACACGGACCTCACTGACTCCAGGTTAAATGGAGACAGTCATTGCTCAAACTTGGCCTGGATAGCTGTCAATAACGCTTGAGCTCACCTGATGATAACGGTATTCAGCCGCCGAAACGCATTGTGTTTAGCATTTTTAATAAAGGTCTGTATATTTATATTAACCCTTGGCCCTTTCCTGAATGCCCAGTGTTCCACCTGACCGCACCGGCGAAACGCGCGTTGAGGCGGCAGTCTGGGGTCAGGGTCCCCTCCCACTTGTAAGTTATTCCTTAATTGCACTTGCACCTTATTCTTTACATGATTTGTGATGCACTGTCATGATTTGTTTGTGTGGATTGCTACTTTGTCCACATTAAGTTGCTAGCACACATGCACTTTATCTTTCTATGGGACATGCAGTAAATGGTATCATGGCACTGACCAAATACATTACTTATGTCTTTAGGTTTTGTAGCTCAGTTGCACTAAAGCACTTTATTTTTTGAGCTATAACAAATCCCTTTGTATGTGATTTTTTCATTGTATTGTTGGTATTGGCAACAATTTTTGTGTATCTCTAACTTACATAGTGGTTGATAATTCTCCCTTTATCCCCCTTTTTTTCCTGCTTGGTTTGTGTTACTCTGTAAAATTATATGTTATTATGATTGCTCATTAAAATTATTTTTGTACCTAAAGCTCTGGACACCCCGCTTTTTCTTGGATCTAGGGTTATATTTGTGACTTGTAGTGTTTGCAGAGTTGTTTAATATTGTTTACTCCTGGTTGGGATTTTTGTATTTTCTGTTGTCTAGTAGTTTAGTTCTCGGTCTTCTGATGTGTAGTGGTTTAGATATAAAACCCTGGGTGTTTAGTAGTTAAGTTCTCCAACCTCTATTGTCTAGTAGTTTAGTTATCCTTCTTATAGTGTGTAGTGGTTTAGTTATCCATCCCCAAGTGCTCCTGCAAGCCTTGTGGATTCCAAAACTTGTGTATCAGCCCGTTCCCCGGCTTCCCTGCTTTCCCCCACTGCCACCAGAGTCATCCAGTGCCCAGTCAGTGAGATTTAATGTCCCTGTCCATGCTTGCTTGTCCAGGAGTCAGTGTTGACTAGATTTTTCAAGGAATGGGTGATATGTGTGACATGCTGGTGTAGCGCAGGCACATCTTTCTTAGAGATGTAATGGCGACAGAAACTGCCCTGATTAAAGCCAACAATGACCTACTAACCACCAAATCCAAGCGACACTACTTTGTCCTCCTCCTCCTGGACCTGTCATCTGCTTTTGACACAGTGAACCATTCCCTCTAACTACAGACTCTCTCATCTCTTGGCATCACAGACTTGGCTCTATATTGAATCTCCTCATATCTAACAGACGGAACATTCAGTGTCTCCCACTCACACACTACCTCCTCATCTCACTCCCATATGTCAGTGTCCCCCAAGTTTCCCCCTAGTTTCAGTTTTAGGACCCATGTTCTTCTCCATCAACATTTTTGGCCTGGGAAAACTCATGGATAGTGTTGAGCGATACGATAATGCAAATATCGGCTATCGGCCGATATTAGCTCTATCGGCCTTTCGATAATTCGTTTCGATATTTTCGTCTTATCGAATACCGGAATCGGATTTGTCACTGTCACTGTGAGTGTCCGTCGGTCGGGTCTGTCAGGAGTCAGCGGCACTTACCTGGCAGAAGATCTCCGGCGGTCACGTCCTGGACTGCTTGATGGCCGCCATTATCTTCTCCCTGGCGGTCACATGCAGTTTTTCGCGATAACTGCAGTGACTGCTGGGTAATCCCGGCCGTAAAGCAGTCAGTCCGATGACGTCACCGCCGGGGAAGCAGGTAATCAGCTGTGCTGCGTCGGGATGACAGGCTCTGCCTGTCATTCTGATGTAGCAGAGCTGGATCGTCGTGGGACACTCGTTACTATGGACTGCGTCGGTCAGGTGGTATACTTTTTTTTTTTTTTTCATTTTTTTACAGGAGATTGATGGCGTCGCAGGATGACACTGTAATAAAAGAAATGAAAACTGTGTTTTTTTTTTTTATTAAATTAAAAAACTTTTTTAGGAACATTCACCCGTCCGGGTACATAAACAATTTAACTATTTACATACAGGGACCCTGTCCGGGTTATTTAGACTTCTTTGGCTGGCCTCTTCCAGGGACCACCTGGTACTCTTCTTGAGATTGCCAAACATCCGAGGCACCAAGGACCACCAGGACCTGATGACGTCGTGTGGCCTGTACAGTGACGTCGTGACCCGCTATCTGGGTCTGTGTGGCCACCTCTTTCATCTCCCTCCGGGTCTGGAGCCCTATGTCACGGACTGGACGAACCCCAGGGGCCTAACAGGCGCCGGGTACGGGCCAACTATACTTATCATGTCCATAGCTGGGGCTGCTGAGGAGACCACTGAGGGAGGCTGGGGAGATTTATGGCGTGGGGTGGGCACTTTTGCAGAGGCCTGGATGTGGGAGGCTGAAGGCTTCGAGGGTCTCACAGGTTCCTCACACACTGGGGAGTAGGGGTCGCACCTGGTAACATTTAGGGCGTACCACCCATTGTAACCCCAGTGTCGGGTGTAAGTCACCAAGTCTCCTGGCAACAGGTCCCTCTCCGGGTGTCCTTCTGGGAGGTGAGCCTCCACGTCCCGCCGGGTCACAAAGACTTCTAAATAAAGTCCAGGCTCCTTGATGAAGCCCCAACCACCTTTCAATTTAAAGTTCCGTACTGCACCCTTACGCCGCGGCTCACTCAGGGTTCCTTTATCCTTTCTCATCCGGTCCTTATCTGCCCGGTCCTTCTCCAGGTGACGTTGGCGAAGTTTTAGGGTTTCTCGCTGCTCCCTTTGTCGCTCTGCTTCCCGCTCCCAACGTCTCCACTCTTCCTCCTGACGCCGGTTGAAATTCTCCTCCACCAGCTGCTCCATGTCTCCACCACTCCACTGCAGCTTACAGTGTCCGGTTTGCGGCAGCTCTCCTGTCGCCCCCCAGTCCTGGCGGCGCTCCCCTGCGGAGGAAGCAGACGGCTCTAAATCAGATGACAGTCGGGGCTCCGGTACAGGCAGGTAGTGCTCTGGTGCCTGCGCGGCCTCCTCCATGAGGACGGGTGTCGCTTCTTCTGTCTCAGCGACGGGGGCAGACAGCGGGATCTGGGGTGCTGCTGACGGTGCTGCGGTTTTTGCAGGAACGGGTGCCTCCACTGCGACAACGTCAACCGGATCACATTGCAAGGACTCCTCTACTAGAACGGGTGCCTCACCTTCCGGTACAGACACTTCAGGTAAGAGGGATTGGCGCCGCTCCAAGTTTATTTTTAGGGCACGCCAGCTGGCTTCCATCCTGGCGACCTCCTCCCGGTGCCGGGCCAGGCCTCTTAGGGTATCCTCCGCTTCTTGCAGCGTAGGAGGGTTTACAGGCCGGGTGCCCAACGGTGATTCTGTGGCGATCAGGTCGCTTCCGTGGGGGGAGAGCTCTGACTGCTCCATCCCTTCCCACTTCTGCTCGTCGTGTCCATTAGCCATCTCTGCCAAGTCACATGTGTCATTAGCATCTGGAGAGGGCCCCTCTTTTGTAGTGAGGCGGGACCTTCGTGTTAGTTTCCGCACACTGAGGAGGATGAGGAGGCGGAACTGAAGAGCTGTGGGGCACGATCTTACATTGCAGTACCATTTAGAGTGGTCGGCCATCGTTTTCACGCCACTGAGTGAGTGACACCCACGAAGAGCACGCCCTTCTTCTTCACCAGTGCCTCGTCGTGACGCAGATATGGCGGAAAAATGGCAAATACATTCTCTGATGATTTTAGCAATTCTCAAGCACAAAACCAGTGCAATTCAGGCACACAGGACTCGCTTATAGCGAGCTACAGAATCCTGTTCGTGACGCCCAAGTTGAGTCGCACAGAGCCAGAGGTTTTCGGGTACTCGGCACCGAGCCCGTCGACTTCTATGGGGTATGTCACGTCTTTACCCGGCAATTGAATTAGAGTCGATTTTACTATGTAGAAGTGTATAAACTATAAATATATGTATATATATATATGTCACAATGACAGGTATATATATATATATATATATATATGTATTCTATGTGTGTATATTTAGTGTTTACAAGGAAATAAAGGTTTTTTTTAGCTGCGATATTTTGTTCCCATAGACTTACATTGGACTTCCGGTATCGAAATCGATATCGACGATATTTAGTGCTATCGGCGATACAATTTCGATACGATATTTTTAGATATCGAGCAATATCGCTCAACACTACTCATGGAATCTTGCAGCTTTCAGTATCATCTCTTTGCTGATGACACACTTATCTACGTCTCTGGACCTGATATCACCTCCTTACTAACCAGAATCCCACAATGTCAGTTTTCTATTTCATCTTTCTTCTCTGTTAGATTTCTAAAACTTAACATGGATTAAACCAAATTAATCATCTTTCCACGATCTCATTCGATCCCCCTACTGACCTATCCATCAAAATCAATGGCTTGACTCTGATCTCTCCTTCAAATCTGACAACCAACCCTTTCCCCTTCGTGCCGACTCCAACTCAAAAATATCTCCTGAATCTGCAGGTTCCTCAACCGTGAACCTGCAAAAGCACTAGTGCCTGCACTCATCATCTCCCCCCTCGACTACTGCAACCTCCTGCTCTGTGGCCTGCCTCCTAACACTATCTCACCCATCCAGTCTATTCTAAACTCTTCTGCCCGACTAACCAGCCTATCACCCCGCTATTCCCCAGCTTCTCCCCTGTGTCAATCCCTGTACTCACCCAGAGACTCCTGTTCAAAACCTTAAGTTTGGCATATAAAGCAATCCAAAACCTTTCTCCTCCATACAACAGTGATGTAGTCTCCTGAGAAGTATCTGCACGCAACCTCCAATCATTACAAGATCTCCTTCTCTACTCCCCTTTTATCACCTCTTCCCACAATCGCATACTAAATTTCTCACATAGATCCCCTCTACTCTGGAATTGTGCACCCCAACATATCATATTCTCGCCTAACATGGGAACTTTCAAAAGGAGCCTAAAGAAATACATCTTCCGACAATCCTGCAACCTAAACTATCTATCGCTCCACCATAATGCTGCATAAGCAGCTCTACTCTCACCTATTGTATCCTCACCCATCTTTTGCAGAATGTGATTCCTCATGGGCAGGGTCCTCTCTCCTCCAATAACTATTGGTGACTTGTATTGTTTAAGATTATTGTACTTGTTTTTATTATAAATACCCTTTTTATCATAAATGGCGCTGTAAAAATAAATAATAATACCACTGTGCGGCTGCCAAAAAAGGGAGTCGAGTAGACCGTAAGCAACTGAAGTTTTCAAAACAACTGCACAATTATAATATTTATACTCTTTGAAATTTATGACACTTTAGTGATTTGTGTCAATAATTTTGGGAAATGTTTGTACTCCAAGTTGGGTCTCCTTCATGTGTATTGCCTGTAGCAGTAGGGTTCCAAGATCGGCAGGCCTACAATTACTTTCAGTCAACTACCTGTGTTATTATTCTTAAATTTTTGTAACATTTGTGAAATATTAAGCTGATATTTGTCCCACCTGAGTGTGGCTGATCAAAAATTACATTTAAGCTGTTGTATGAGGTATCAAGTTTCCCAGCACAGCAGGCTTATACCGGTGTCTCACTCACCTCATCTTAATTTAAACTTAAATTCAAAGCTGTCAATGATGGCCCGCACCCTGATACCTCATGCATGGCCAACTGCTGCTGTGCCATTATCAAATTTGTATTGTTCGTCAATTGATGACACTTTTCCGGATGTATGCCCCTAATTTGAACTTTTTGGGCAGCTTTTTGACCCCCTTGAAAGTGTTGTGTATGTGTTTGGTTTTGCCTCCCCTTGAAATCAATGAGTTTCGATATGTTCGATAAACCATTTGGCGAACTGTTCAGCAAACATCGATCCGTTCACCAAATATGAACTAACCGAAATTTGAAAGGTTTGCTAATCTCTGCTCTGCACCCTTTTGCACAATTTCAAAACAGCTACTAAGATGTTTAATGCTGATAATATTTTAATAGACAGTAAAGGCTAAGTATACAACTGTGAGCTGACATTATTAGACTGGGAAGCTCCATGGATATAACTCCCTTCACAGGTTATAAACATCTGCCCCAGCCGTTGGCTTTCTCTCCTCTGTTTAAGAAAATTATGCGGGAGCCCACGCCATTTTTTTTAATAAAAATCATCTTTTAATAATTAAATACATGTACAGTAAGCTGCTGAATTGCCAGCATTTCTTCTATCTATCTATCTATCTATCTATCTATCTATCTATCTATCTATCTATCTATCTATCTATCTATCTATCTATCTATCCAGAAAAAAGAGGCAGCACTCCAGTATATTCAAAAGTATAAAAGGGACTTTAAAAGCCGATGTTTCGGATACAATGAGCCATTCTCAAGCAATGTTGAGGGTACACATACAAATATTTAATGAAGTGTTACAATTAGACAATTAACATATCAAGTAAAAAATATGTAGTAATATATCATATAAACATTTAATTTCAGTGATATCCTTTAACCATGATTTTTAATGTGACTTTGCAATATTTAAAAAGTTATTTCATAAGACATTCATCATATAAATGAGCCATTCATATTTAATTGTTATCATTACATCATGTGTCTCATATTTAGATAAGGGGTTCACTCAGCTGCAAACTTCTGTAGGATATAAGAAAAAAATCTCTTTCCTCTCTGTTCTCGGTGTCCTGACAATCTTACTGCGTATGTACATATGCGTCATCATCTATTAGCCAATCGGAGGACTTTGAGGTCAAAGTGCCCTCTCTCGTGCACATTGCACATACAGTATCGCGGCCACCATCTTCCCTAACAAATAGGCATTCCTCACATGTATTCAGGCTGTCCAACAGCCACAAATCATGCAGCTGCGTCGACAGAAATTAAATCTCTGAGCATGCCAGAATACTCGGAGATCACCTGTAAGGAAAAGGTTGTCGCCATTTTGTATAGGGCCTGTACCAGCCTCCATTTTGTCAGTTCACACAGCCACAGACTTTTAGCTACACAGGGCCTATTAGCATATTCAGTACGGCCAGCTTTGATGTCCACTGTGAATCAATAGGCCTTTACATGCTAATTGGTTTAGGCCAGGGTCTGAATAAGATGGTCAGTCGTATGGTAATTAGCTCAAGCTCAAGCCATTGTTTCCTGCTCCATATCAATTGCAGGCCAGTTAATATGCGGGCTTCAAAGCAGATGGGGAAGGGCCTAGCAGGTTCAAAAGCTGTAGCCAAGAAGAGGCTGGTCTCTCATTCCATTTCACACACAGAAGCCAAGAAGATGGTCTAGGAAAGGACCAAAAGAAAACAGATTTGTCTTGCCAAGGGTGCAGCAACATATGCTTTGGGGACTATCCAGTAACTGAAGACTACTACCTGGGAATGGCAAAGCCCCTGCCTTCCCATGACCATACTACAACCCGGTAATATTGATCTATAGCTAATACCTTTAAGCCTTGTACATTATCGTTGTATTTTTTACTCTGACTGCAAATCCATTGTAATTACGTTGTATAGCTTTACTGTATATTTCTGTAATTATCTAGTGCGCCCTTAAGGCAAATTAAACCATAAAATTAATCTTGGGCTGATGCTTTTACTCTGATCACGAATCTTAGAATACCCAGTGGGTAGCAGGACACCTTCCCCAGCGGCCATTTGCTCTAGGTGCAGTTCTCATACTGACCTGAGAGACAAAGGGGGGCGCCGGAGAGCTGTACCTGTGGAGTTACGTCCCATTGGTGACGTGGGAGGAAAGGGATCGTCCGTCACATTTGGTAGCGGCGGTGGTATCAGAAGCTGTGATACCCGGGCTACCGTGTGGCGGCCGGCTGAGTTCCTCAAAAATTGGTGGCAGCGGTGGGATCAGAGTAATAGTGTGCGTGGGACCCCTACTCCCAGACACTAGAGACTACCAGCAGTACTTTCACTGCTGGGGTCTTAAGGTCAGCCCAGCACTAGACAGTCAGAGTGTAAATATAACAAGTTGTGTGCAAGGTCAGGGTTGCAGCTGTGTCTCAGTAACCAAAGGTTCCCAAGATGGCGGAAGGCACCAGGAGTAGGGCAAAGGGGGAGGCCAATGCTGTGGCCTATGAGGGGTTCGATACCGATGAGGGGGAGCTCGGCCAGGGCTCCCCAAGGAGCCCGACCCCCGTGCTCAGTCTCACAGTGGACTGTCCACCCCCTGCCCGTCCCAGCCTGTCCAGATCGGAGGCCCTTTTCCAAGCGGCTATGGCACAGCTCGAGGCTGGTAATGACGCCGCCTATGAAAGACTCCTGGTGGCGGCAGAGACAGCAGCAGAGCGTGAGCAAGCAGCAGCAGAGCGTGAGCAAGCACGGCAGAGAGAGCAGTAGAGCGTGAGCATGCAGAACGGGTGTTGCAGGCTACAGAACGCCGTGAAGCTGCGGAGCGCCAGCACCGACTGGAGATGGCTCAGCACGGGCCCCCGCTGGACGCACCAGGCCCACTGGAGACAAGGGCTCCCAAGGTCCGGGCGGAGGACTTTCCCTTACTTGAAAAGGATGGAGACCTGGATTCCTTTTTGCTGGCTTTTGAGAGGACATGCCTCCAACATCATCTGGCCCCGGATCAGTGGGCAAGGTACCTGACCCCCCGTTTGAGGGGTAAGTCCCTGGAAGTTTTGGGGGACTTACCTGCCGGGGAGGAGCAGGACTACAACAGCATCAAGCGGGCCCTGATCCAGCACTACAACCTCACCCCGGAGTCGTACCGCAGGAAGTTCAGGAGCCTGCAGCAGGGTTCAAAGGACACCTGGACCGACCACATGCGGGCCCTGTTGAGAGCTGCGGAGCACTGGACCTCGGGTCTAGAGCTCACTACCCGTCAGGAGGTCCAGGAACTGTTTGTCGTGGAGCAATTCTTGTGGAACTGCCCAGAGGACCACCAGCAGTTCCTCCGTGACCGGAAACCAAAGGGGGCTTCTGCTACAGCCGCCCTGGCAGACGAGTATGCCAACAACAGGGCGCCGAAGCCAAAGAAGCCTGCCAGCAGCACCTGGAGAGGGGGTAAGCCCAATCCTGCCCCAGCCCCATATCCAGCCCCCAGAGTGCAAGGGGTGTACCCCCTGCTGCCCTCTCCAGGCCAGGAACAGAACCCAGACGTTGCCATAATTGCAATCAGCCAGGACACTTTAAGGCTGCATGTCCCCAGCGCCAGAAGGCCCCATCCCTGTCCCAGAAACCGTCCACTGTTTTGTGTGTGGGAGGGGGTGGTGGGAGGTCCCTAGACAATTACCAACCCGTCACCATCGGCCGCTCAGCGGTCAGGGGACTGCGGGACACAGGCGCTGAACGAACCCTGGTACGCCCTGAGGTGGTGTCCCTTCAAGACTTGGTACCTGGGAAAACCCTTTCCGTCTCCGGAATTGGAGGCGTTGAACCGGCGCTGCCCGTTGCCAAGGTGTATTTGGATTGGGGTGCCGGGAGGGAGATGCGGGAGGTGGGAGTGACGCCGAATATTCATGCAAATGTGTTGCTTGGGACCGATTTGGGGCGGCTAGTGTCCCAGTATGTGGCCACTGAACCCCCAAGTCCGGCTCCCCAAGAATGTCATGACTCTACTGTGAATGCTAATGTTAATGTATTGAATGTGCCTCCAACAGTGGAGGAGGGAGTGAAACCTGATGGTAAGCCATGCACTGACACTACACACACAGGGCTCACATTGAGGACAGGTGAGGAGGCTGTAGGGGAGAGCTCAGAGGTGGAGGGAGGGGCTGCTATGAGCAGTGTAGGGCCCCTAAGTGAACCCAGCCTGCTGAGTCTAGGGCCCCTGCAGGAAGAGGAGCAGGCCATGGGGGGAGGGGGCGTCCCGGGAGAGGAGCCACCAGGTAGGACCCCAGGTCAAGAGTTCCCCACATCCGGGATGTCAGGAAGTCAGGGAAGTCTGCCTGACCCGGCGACTTGGTCAGAGGAGGAGGGAAAGCAGGCGCTACCCGTGGTCTCAGCGGTCGTGGCCGCTGTTACCAGGAGTGGGAGCGCTGAAGCCCAAGGAGCCTCGCGGAGGTCCGACGGTTTCCCCCTCTCTGACCAAGTGGCTGCTGAGTCAGACAGTAGCCAGGAGACAGATCCCGGGGAACTGACAGAGGACAGGGCAGTTTCATCAATTCTTGCCATATCTAGTCAGGGATTTCAGGCAGCGTTGGAAGCTGACCCTAGCCTGAAGACTCTCAAGGAACAGGCGGCACAGCCTCCCCTGGAGTCCGACCGCGAGCGAGTGGTCTGGGACCAGGGACAGCTGTACTGGGTAACGGTCCAGCAGGGTTCACCGGAGGCGTGGCCCAGGGACCGACAGTTAGTGGTACCCCATCCGTTCAGGGCGGAATTGTTGCGGATCGCACACGAGATTCCAATGGCCGGACACCTAGGGATCACTAAAACCAGGGCCAGGCTAGCTCAGCATTTCTACTGGCCTGGAATGAGGACCGAGGTGATAGCCTACTGCCGTTCGTGTGACACCTGTCAGAGGGTGGGGAAGGCGGGGCCGCGCCCCAAAGCCCCACTGGTAACTCTGCCCATCATCGATGAGCCTTTCTCGAGGGTGGCTGTGGATCTCATTGGACCTCTGTCCACTCCCAGCCGCTCCGGGAAATGCTTCATACTAACGGTAGTGGACTATGCCACCCGGTACCCGGAGGCGGTAGCTTTGTCGTCCATTCGGGCCGACAAAGTGGCCACTGCCTTACTGGAGATTTTCTCCAGAGTGGGGTTTCCCAATGAAATGCTCACAGACCGAGGGACCCAGTTCATGCCGCAGCTGATGGAGTCTCTCTGTAAGCAGGTACAGGTGCAACATCTGGTGGCCAGCCCGTATCACCCACAGACCAATGGCTTGTGTGAGCGGTTCAATGGCACCTTAAAGCAGATGCTGAAGATGTTGGTCGACTCCCACGGGAGAGACTGGGAGCGGTATCTCCCACACCTGCTGTTTGCCTACCGGGAGGTCCCACAGGCCTCAACGGGGTTCTCCCCCTTTGAGCTCCTGTACGGGCGACGTGTACGGGGGCCCCTTGCTCTGGTGAAGGAAGCATGGGAAGGGGATTTAGCCACCCCTGGAGTGTCGGTCATTGAGTATGTCGTGCGCTTCCGGGACCGAATGATGGCCTTGACGCGGCTGGTGCATGACAATATGACCCAAGCTCAGGCTGACCAGAAGCGATGGTACGACCAGAATGCTTGTGAGCGGACCTACCAGGTGGGTCAAAAGGTGTGGGTACTGGTCCCCGTACCACAAAACAAGCTTCAGGCGGCCTGGGAGGGTCCATACCTCGTGCACGAGCAGCTCAACGCCGTCACCTACCTGGTCACCCTGGACCACGCCCGTGGAAGGAGGAAGGCCTTCCATGTGAACATGATGAAGGCCCACCACGAGCGGGAGGCTTATGCCCAACCAGCGTGCAACCTTTCAGAGGACAGAGAGTCAGAAATCCTCGTGGATCTGCCACCGTAGCCAAAGAGAGGGTGCGGTAGGGCGCACGGGGGAACACAGGAATGTGATACCCCCTAGCGCCCTCAAAAGCAGGGAGGTGTAAGGAAAAGGTTGTCGCCATTTTGTATAGGGCCTGTACCAGCCTCCATTTTGTCAGTTCACACAGCCACAGACTTTTAGCTACACAGGGCCTATTAGCATATTCAGTACGGCCAGCTTTGATGTCCACTGTGAATCAATAGGCCTTTACATGCTAATTGGTTTAGGCCAGGGTCTGAATAAGATGGTCAGTCGTATGGTAATTAGCTCAAGCTCAAGCCATTGTTTCCTGCTCCATATCAATTGCAGGCCAGTTAATATGCGGGCTTCAAAGCAGATGGGGAAGGGCCTAGCAGGTTACCAAATGCTATGTCCAAGAAGAGGCTGGTTCCTCTCATTCCATTTCTACACACAGAAGCCAAGAAGATGGTCCTGAAAAAAGGACCAACAAATGAAAACGGATTTGTCTTGCCAAGGGTTGCAGCAACTATGCTTTGGGGACTATCCAGTTAACCATGAAGACTACTACCTGGAATGCAAGCCCTGCCTTCCATGACCTACTAACCGGAATATGATATAGCAAAACCTTAAGCTTGTACATTATGTGTAGTTTTTACTCTGCGCAATCATTGTAGACGTTGTGATAGCTTTACTGATATTTCTGTAATTATCTAGTGCGGCCTTAAGAATTTAAACATAGATTAATCTTGGGCTGAGCTTTTACTTGATCACGATCTTAATACCCAGTGGTAGCAGGACAACTTCCCGGCGGCCATTGCTCTAGGTGCATTCTCTTACTGACTGAGAGACAAAGGGGGCACGTGAGGCTGTACCTAGTGGAGTTACGTCCAATTCTGGTGCGAAGGAAATGGGATCGTCTCACATTGGTAGCGGCGGTGGTACAGAAGTGTATACCTGGGAACGTGTGGGCTGGTTCCTACATACCCAGCTTGATCAGGAAACCGAGCAACAAGCATACTGCTCATCATAAAGGATCTCTTCAGACTGGGTGCCAAGACAGAATGCCAAATTCACTGGTCGACTCTGAACTGATTTTTTAACCTTGTTGAATGATCCTTAACAGACAGTTCCTTGGGAACATGGATTAAAGAACTGTTAATATCTTAGCCTTATTTTTTATCACTATATTTATCTTGAATATCTTTTAAGGTGCTGATATAATCTGTTTTTTCTTTTTTGCATTGATGTATTTATGAAGATTTTTGGGATTTCACTTAAAGTTGTTGGCAATTTTTCTCTGTAGATAACTTTGCTAGCTTGATTTCTTTTTCACAATTCTTATTTAGATCTTTATACTCCTGAAATGCTATTTCAGTATTCTCAGCTTTCTAGAAGCTGATCTCACCTCCTTACTGACCAAAATCCCACAATGTCTGTCTGCTATTTCCTATTTCTTTTCTGCTTGCTTTCTCAAACTGAACATGGATAAAACAGAATTCATCATCTTTCCCCCATCTCACTCTACCCCTCCACCAGACGTATCCATCAATGTCAAAGGGTGCTAACTTTCCCCAGTCCCGCATGATCGATGCCTTTGGGTAATCCTCGACTCTGACCTCTTTATCAAGCCACATATCCAAGCCCTTGCCTCCTCCTGTCTACTCAGACTCAAAAATATTTCCCGGATCCATGCATTCCTTAACCATGAAACCACAAAAACACTAGTGCACGCCCTTATCATCTCCAGCCTCAACTACTGCAACCTCCTACTTTCTGGCCTCCGTTCTAGCACTCTGGCACCACTCCAGTCCATCCTACACTCTGCTGCCCGACTAATCCACCTATCTCCGCATTATTCCCCAGCCTCTCCTCTATGCCAAGCCCTTCATTGGCTTCCTATTGTAAAATATTCCACAACCACACACACATGATAAATTCCATTTCAATTGTAAAGAAGCATAATTTGTGTGAAGGATCATAGTACTGGACACACCAAGAGTTAAATCCAAGAAAAAAATTGTTGACAGGCAACAAAAAGGTGTACTAGTCCACAATATAAATTTTAAATGAAGCAAGTTTATTATTTAAAATCCATACCAAAAATAATCAAAATGACACAGGAAGGACATGAGGAAAAGATGGAAAACTTGTGCAAAAATGCTGCTGTAAACTAAGGGGCGCTCAACCCACTGGATCCCCATACAGGAGCTAGGTAACTATAATATAGATATAATATATACACATTATCATTGAGCCAGTAGTCCAGATTCAAATAAATGAAATATACAGCATAGTCATGAGGATGAACAGCCACTGTTTTGCTTATATGTATTGAGTATAGGTCTGTATTATTTGACACACTGACAGGCTCAGCTCCAAGATGTAGTCCAGGGAGGTATGCGCGCCGACCCCAACGAGTGTTTCGGCCTTCGCCTTCGTCAGGGGGCACACTCACACTCTCACTCCTGCCGCCTTTTTAAAGCACCTATCATTGTTTGCCAGCCAATGCGTGCGAAATCGCGCTCATTGGGAAGAAGACCCACCCACCGGAAATGACGCAATATTCAATAGAATAAGTAGTTTCTAAATATGATACCAAGCTTGTCTATTGAATATTGCTCAATTATATGTGTTTATTATTATTATTATTATTATTTCTTCTGTTTTATTACTGTGGATCTGTGCACTACATAATGGGTTAAGTAGCTATGATGGTAGATCACCTCCCACCTGTACGCGTGCACTTCCTGTGCAGTCTTGGTCCCTCCCGGCTTTCGGCGTCATTACATGGTTAGAGCTTCTTTCGGTCCTGGGACGCCGACACCGGGCGGCGTCCTGGTTGCTATGGTGGAGCATGCGTCATTTCCAGTGGGTGGGTCTTCTTCCCGATGAGCGCGATTTGCACACATTGGCTGGCAAACAATGATAGGTGCTTTAAAAAGGCTGCAGGAGGGAGAATATGCGTGTGCCCCTTGATGAAGGCGAAGGCCGAAACTCGTGTTGGAATGGGCGCTCATACCTCCTTGAACCACATCTTGGAGCTGAGCCTGTCAGTGTGTCAGGTAATTCAGACCTATATTCAATATATATAAGCAAAATAGTGGCTGTTCATCCATATAACTATGTTGTATATCTCATTTATTTGAATCTGGACTTCTAGCATAATGATAATGTGTATATATTATATCTATATTATAATTACCTAGCTCCTGTATGGGGATCCAGTGGGGTTGAGCGCCCTTAGTTTACAGAAGCATTTTTTGCACAAGTTTTCCATCTTTTCCTCATGTCCTTCCCTGTGTCATTTTGATTATTTTTGGTATGGATTTTAATTAATAAACTTGCTTCATTTAAAATTTATATTGTGGACTAGCACACCTTTTTTTCAAGACCTGTTTTGGTTATTCCACGTAACCTTTATGATTTTGAGTGCGCTGAATCCGAAAATGACCTCCGTTTTGTCATAGGACATCACTTTTTCTGACAATTTAACTAACTGTTAAATAGACAATACCTCAAAATAAATGAAAAAAGACTCATAAAATTAATTTTTTTTACAAACGTTTCATGAAAATCATTTTTTTTAACTGCAATGAGCTCAATAACACACAGTAAAATCAATTCTTCTTCCCTGTGAGGCTTCTCTTGGTACACTTACGCTTGTAAGTAATATCTGTAATGTCTCTCTGAAGCGTCCAACAGTAGTCTGCCATCATTGTAATGCTCCATCTTCCCTGGTATCTTCTTTCCATCTCTTTAATGTCCTGGTGGAATCGTTCACCTTGCTCTTCACTCACAGCTCCCAAATTTTCAGGAGTGTTGTCAAGGTGGGAATGGAGGAAATGCACTTTCAAACTTGTCAGGCAACCTAAAGCTTGAAATACTTTCAGCATTCGTCCGATGATTTTTTTGTAGTCAGGGTCTTTGTTATTGCCTAAAAATTTCTCTATGACCTCTTTAAATGCAATCCACCCTTCTTTTTGAGGATGCGTCATAGTATTGATAAACTCTTGATCAGCTATAAGCCTTCTAATGTCTGGTCCGACGAACACACCTTCCTTCAATTTTGCCTCCGAGAGACCTGGAAACTTGGTGACCAAGTATTTGAAGCATTCTCCATCTTTTGGAAGTGATTTTACGAATTGCTTCATCAATCCCAATTTTATGTGGAGAGGTGGCAGAAGAACTTTATGGGTAGGAACCAAAGTTTCTCGGAGGACATTTTTTTCACCAACTGTGAGCACCCTCGGCTGCCAATTCTTCTTGGTCCAGTGATTTTGTGGGTCTCGACTGTCCCATAGACACAGAAAACAAGGGTATTTGGCATACCCAGCTTGTTGCCCGAGCAGCATGCACAAGACTTTCAAACCCCCGCGCACTTGCCAACCGTGGTATTCATATTTAAGTTTACGAAGAATCAATTCCAAGTTCTCGTAGGTTTCCTTGAGGTGTACGAAATGACCTACAGGGATGGAAGCATAAAAACCGCCGTTGTGGAGTAAAATTGCTTTGATGCTTTGAGACTTCTTTTTGAAGAATCTAAAAAAGACGCCATTGTGCTGAATCATATTGGATTTTGAAGTGAACCATCAAACTTTCGACATCGATGCAATAAACCAACTTATCTTCCTGGGCAAAGTAGGGAACAAACTCGTTTTCACGATGTCTGAACCATGAAAAAGACACTCCTGGCAACAATAAATTCTTGCTTTTGAGCCTTGATCCCAGTAACTCAGCGACATCTTTGGGAAGATTCAAGTCTCTTACCAAATAATTCATCTCCTCCTGGGAAAACAATTTTTGTCTTGTATCACCTTCAAAGTCAGAACTTGATTCATCATCTGGTTCAGGTATGATTCCACCTTCATCGGAGCTAGGTATCTTTTCCAATGTAGCAGGGGCCTTGGTTACTGGTATATCTGTGCCATGGGGGATGGGACGAATTTCTGAGTGAATATTGGGGTATGAAATGGAATGCTTCTTTTAGAATTATACCCTTTCACATTGCATGAACAAAAGTAACAATCGTCATTATGGTTCTTTTGCTCTCGCCATACCATAGGAATCCCATAACGGAAAGCTTTTTTTTAACTCTTGAACCAATTTCGGAGGTCCTCAACACACCATTTGCACACTTTATGAGGCGCCCAAGCTTTATCTTGATCTCCAAGCTTTGGTCCGAAATATGCGAAGTATACTTTTTTCACAAAGTCTGTAAAATTCAGCTGTTATTCACTGTATATTCACCACAAATGTAACAGAAACTGTCAGGCGAATTAATACACTTCCGCTGAGCCATAATGCTAATTTTGGGAAACATGGTTAAATATGACGAGCTAACACGAACTGAGATGAAATAGTGTGAATAGGCGAGAACCAAGATAAAACAATTCAAACAAGCCCGGGCATGTCAGAGCCCACTTGTTCAGCTTGCAACATGTTGATGCTGGTTTCATTAGCTCACTCTGAAAGTTCTTTTCTTTGAAAGTTATATTTTTTTGGCATTGTATATCTTCAATGCATTGATGTGAATTAATTAATAGTAATTTTGACTTTCAAAATCCTACGATAAAAAAATACCAAAAATTTAGAAAAATTTACTAAATTTGAAGAGAATTTTGCATTTTGTGGCAAATCCTGACGTCCAGGATTTTTTTAAATATTTTTTTCATTTTCAGCACACCAAAATACATGGAAATTAGATGAAAATAATCAAACAGCTTTTTAGTCGCAGACCTGTGTTATACTTCTTTACAATTGAAATGGAATTCATCATTTGTGTGTGGTTGTGGAATATCTTAAATTTAAACTTTGCTGTGTTTTGCACAGATTTTTTCCTCGACATGGATTATAAGGCTAAAGACAAAGTTTGGTACCCCACTTGAAACATTCTTCCAACTGGATGTGCAGCCATTCATGACGACTCTTTGGGACCGATCCCTAAGCCAGTTATGAATCCACCTAACAGTTGCCTTGTCCATTCCATACTTAGTTATTTTTTCAATAAGGATTGTGTGAGATACTTTGTCAAATGTTTTGCTGAAGTCAAGATATACTATATCTACAGCATTTCACTGATCCACCCAGTCAGTGATTCTGTCATAGAAGGAAATTAAGTTAGTCTGACATGACTTATTAATTACAAACCCATGCTGACTCTGTTTAGTCACTTCATTCTTATCCAGATACTTAAATACAGTACATGTTGTTCAATAATTTGTTCAAAGATCTATTCTGGTATAGAAGTCAGAATCACTGGCCTATAGTTCCTGTTAGAACCCTCTTGTTAGATTTTGTTTCAGTTTGCTGGTCACATGACCTTTTTTCCCTATTTAGTCTGGCTCCGCCCTTCTGGCTTTGCTGGACTTCATTGTATTATCTACTCTTAAGCTAGCCGGGTGCGTAGGTGCCTTTCTCTGTCAGTTTTGCTTGATCTTAGGATCTCTTAGTATTTGTTTTCTGTTTTATATTCCCTGCTACACTTTCTGTTAGGAGGTGTCCACCTTTTCACCCAGTCCCTAGATCTTGTAGGGATTCCTCCCTCACAACTATAGGTCTTCGTTCAGACTAGCTGAGGACTTTAGCGGGTCTGGTCGCAGGATCAGGTTCCCCGTTACATCGTAGGGATCCAGCTCAGTCCTATTGTAGGGACAGAATTCCCTCCTTTCCTTAGTGCTTGTAGCAGATCATAACAGTAATCCAGCCAAGAAATTAAAAAAAAAAAAAAAATCTCTAAGGAAAGATTTTCTGTTTCCATCATGGTGTCGGTTCGGGATTTGGCTGAACGCCTGCAGGGTCTCTCTCTGGAGGTGGCTGAAATCCAGCAACACGTGAGTAGTTGTTCTGGAGCACATTTCGTGGAGCCAAAGGTACGTTTGCCTGATTTATTTTTTGGTGAACAACAAGATTTTTTTTCTTTTAAAAATGCTTGCTTGTTGTATTTTCGTTTGAGACCCAGATCCTCTGGTGATGAATCACAGTGCATAGGGTTCATAATGTCACTTTTGCGCAAAGAACCTCAGGACTGGGCCTTTTCTCTGCAGCCTAGTGATCCATGCTTTGGATCAGTGGATGGTTTTTTTTCTGCTTTGGGGTTGTTGTATGACGATCCGGATCGTGTTTCATCAGCTGAGACAGAGTTGAGACGTTTGAGACAGGGATCGGGTAATGTGGAAAAATATTGTACTCACTTCCGTAGGTGGTCCACTCAGGTGGGCTGGAACGATTCAGCTTTGAAATGTTTATTTCTTGCAGTATTAAGTGAAAGGGTTAAAGATTTGCTGATTGCTTATCCTATACCTGGTAACTTGCAAGAGGCTATGCAATTGGCCATACGGGTGGATAGGAGACTGCGTGCAAGGGTTAATGAGAGTAAGTCTGCTTTGTCAGCTTCCGGTTTGGAGAAGGAATGTACTGACATTGCAGAGCCTATGGAAATTGGAGCAATGGCACCTCACTCTCGGGAAAAAGAACGCAGATTTGCTCAAGGTTTGTGTTTCTACTGTGGTAAATGAGCATTTCATTAAGAACTGTGCGCTTCGAATGAATAAAGAGAAAAAAAAAATGAGGTCAGTGTCGCCCGCATAGCTTGTTTAAACAGTAAAGGTGTCTTTCTTTCTGCTACCACTGCTGTTGAGGAGGAATTAATGGAGTTTCGGGTATTTGTGGATTGTGGTTCAACTCTCAATGTGGTTGATGGGAAATTTTTGGAAAAACTAAAATTAAAACCCAAACTTCTATCTTCTCCTATTAATGTGGTGTCTGTGGATGGTTCTCACTTGTAAAATGTTAATCACCATATCTGTGAATTTCCACTTACTATTAATGGTGTTCATCAAGAGAATTTGGATTTGGTAGTTTTGAATAATTTGCCCTCACCGGTGATTTTGGGGTTACCCTGGTTAAAATTGCACAATCCGGTACTGGATTGGTCTACCAATGAAATTAAGTCCTGGAGTCCTAAGTGTTATGAAAAGTGTTGTAACGGGCTTATTGCTGCTGTAGTTAAGGGGGAGTTACCTGTACCTATTCAGGATTTTTGGAAAGTTTTTTCGGATAAGGAATCGCAGGTATTGCCTCCTCATAGAGATTATGATTGTGCGATTGAATTTGTCCCTGGAGCAACTCTTCCTAAAAGTCTTTTATTTAATTTGACTATTCCTGAGAGAAAGGCTTTGGAGGAATACATACAGACAAGCTTGGCCGCCGGTCACATTAGGCCTTCCAAATCTCCTGTGGCGGTTGGATTTTTTTTTGTTAAAAAAAAGGACGGCGGTTTACGACCTTGTCTAGACTTTCGTGAGATTAATAGGATTACTGTACGCAATCCTTACCCACTGCTATTGATTCCTGATTTGTTTAATCAGTTAGTGGGGGCCAAGTGGTTCTCGAAAATTGATCTTCGAGGGGCATACAATTTGTTGCGCATGAAGGGGGGGGATGAATGGAAGACTGCGTTTAACACTCCACTGGGTCATTTTGAGAATCTGGTTATGCCTTTTGGGCTTTCCAGTGCTCCGGCATTATTTCAGAATCTTATTAATGACATCCTTAGACCTTTGATCGGCCGAAGTGTGGTTGTGTATTTGGATGACATTTTGATTTATTCACCGGATTTGGAGTCTCATTGGAGGAGTGTGCGTGAAGTATTACAGTTACTGAGTGATAATTCACTTTTTGCCAAACTAGAAAAATGTGAGTTCGCTGTACAGAGACTTAGTTTTTTGGGCTACATTGTCTCCAGTGAAGGTTTTGAGATGGACCCTGTGAAAGTGCAAGCTGTGCAGGATTGGCCTAGACCTATTGGTGTGAAATCAATACAGAGGTTTTTGGGGTTCGCCAATTATTATAGAAAATTCATAAAAAAAATTTCTGTGATTGCCAAACCTCTGACCGATCTCACCAGGAAAGGTGCTGATGCGGTTCAGTGGACTACTGAGGCCATTGAGGCTTTTGTGTTGCTAAAGGAGAGGTTCAGCTCTGCTCCCATCCTTACGCAGCCTGATGTGACTAAACCATTTTTGGTTGAGGTTGATGCTTCTTCTGTGGGGGTCGGCGCGGTGTTGTCTCAGGAAAAGACGGATGGAGTACATCCCTGTGCTTTTTTTTCAAAGAAATTTTCTGAGTCTGAACTAAATTATGATATCGGTAATCGGGAATTGTTGGCAATTAAACTCACATTTGAACACTGGCGTCATTTTTTGGAGGGAGCGGAATTTCCCGTTCAAGTCTTCACCAATCATAAAAATCTGATCTACCTTGATGCTGACAATTGCTTGAATGCCTGTCAGGCTAGGTGGGCACTGTTTTTCTCACCCTTTAATTTTACCGTTACTTACATCCCAGGTACTAAAAACGTTAAAGCTGATGCTTTGTCTCGCAGCTTTTCTCCTATGGTGGGTACTGAGGAGGAGGAAAACATTTTGCAAGAGGGGGTTGTTATTGCGGTTTTGGACTCCGTGTTGGAAGATGAGATTCTTAAAGCACAGGAGAATGCCCCATCTAACACGCCGCATGGGAGGTTGTTTGTGCCTGGTACCCTGAGGAGAGATTTGTTTGTTGAATGTCATGACTCTCGGTTGGCAGGTCATCCTGGAATCTCTGAGACCAAGAGACTTGTGGGTCGCAGCTTTTGGTGGCCTGGATGGCAGAAGGAAATCATTAAGTGAGTGCGTCAATGCACTGTGTGTGCTAGATCTAAGTCTTCTCATACTCCTGCTGCAGGGTTGCTTTGCCCTCTGGAGGTCCCTAGTGCACCTTGGACATATTTGGCTATGGACTTTATTACTGACCTTCCCCCCTCTGAGGGTTTCACTGTCATCTGGGTGGTCGTGGACCGTTTTAGCAAGATGTGTCACTTGGTTCCTTTCATCAAATTGCCCTGCGCTAAGACTCTCGCTAAGGCCTTTGTCAAGGAAATAGTCAGACTACATGGTGTTCCTACTGACATTGTTTCTGATAGGGGACCTCAGTTTGTGGCTCGTTTTTGGCGCACCTTTTGTGACAGGTTGGGAGTTCATTTGTCGTTTTCATCCGGATATCATCCTGAGTCTAATGGTCAGACAGAAAGGAAAAACCAGGATGTTGAGCAGTTCTTGCGTTGTTTTGTGACTGATAATCAAGAGGGGTGGTCTGAGTTTCTGCCACTTGCTGAGTTTGCTCTTAACAATCATACATCCGCTTCTGCTGGTTGTTCGCCTTTTTTTTGTTGTACTGGGAGACATCCGTCTTTTGGGTCATTTGCCAAGTTGGGATCGGCTGTACCTGAAGAGAAGAATTTTTCTGGTGTGTTGGAGAGAGTTTGGACTGATGTGCGTGATAATCTTCAGGAGGCTAACAAAAGATCCAAAGTGTATTTTGATAGAAAACGACAAGAGGTTTTGTTTGCTATTGGTGACATGGTTTGGTTGTCCTCTAAGAATCTGCGCTTGAGGATTCCATCTAAGAAATTGGGTCCCAAGTTTGTAGGGCCCTTTAAGGTGCTTCAGGTTATTAACCAATCTGCTGTTAAGTTGGAGTTTCCTACCTCCTGGAAGACTAATCCGGTGTTTCATGTTTCTATCTTGAAAAAAGCTGAGGTCTCAGATGGAGACGTCTCGGCCACTGTTCCCCTGGTGGTGGAGGACGGGCAATATGAGATTTCCCGCATCCTAAATTCTAGACGGTATAAAGGGAGTTTGCAGTACCTCTTCGCTTGGAAGGGTTATGGACCCGAGGATAACTCATGGGTGAGGGCGGATGATGTTTCTGCGTCTAGACTTGTCAGAGCGTTTCACAAGAGGTTTCCGGATAAGCCTAAGTCCTAGGGGATCCGTAGGATCCTCTTAGAAGGGAGGGTACTGTTAGAACCCTCTTGTTAGATTTTGTTTCAGTTTGCTGGTCACATGACCTTTTTTCCCTATTTAGTCTGGCTCCGCCCTTCTGGCTTTGCTGGACTTCATTGTATTATCTACTCTTAAGCTAGCCGGGTGCGTAGGTGCCTTTCTCTGTCAGTTTTGCTTGATCTTAGGATCTCTTAGTATTTGTTTTCTGTTTTATATTCCCTGCTACACTTTCTGTTAGGAGGTGTCCACCTTTTCACCCAGTCCCTAGATCTTGTAGGGATTCCTCCCTCACAACTATAGGTCTTCGTTCAGACTAGCTGAGGACTTTAGCGGGTCTGGTCGCAGGATCAGGTTCCCCGTTACATCGTAGGGATCCAGCTCAGTCCTATTGTAGGGACAGAATTCCCTCCTTTCCTTAGTGCTTGTAGCAGATCATAACAGTTCCCTTTTTGAAGATAGGAAAAACATTTGCTCTTCTACAGTCTAATAATAATAATTTCAACTCTGATAACATCACAAAAATTGAAGCTGAAATTAATGTAATCGAAAACGAACTAAAAACTATCAGATCTATTGATAAGATCCAAGCTTTCAATAGTCAGCTGGAGAAAGCTGTTGACACTACTGTAAAAAATCCACACTACACAGTCAGCTAAATTTAGCAGAGATATGCATGACTATCAGTCAAAAAATGTGTATATGTGGAGAAAAATACAGTCCCAAAAGGACCAGAATCATCGTTTGGAATCATTTTCATCTGCCTCTTCAGTCAGTGATATCTCTTAAGCCTCCTGCTCTGCAGTGACCACCAGATCTGGAGCAAACTTTAAGAGATGCAGGGATTTTAACTTTCACCAATATAGACGTGACATGGAACCAACTAGACATAGCAATAAGGTAATTAACCTTAGTGGACATACCCTTTCACAACCGATCTATTGTTACTAGAGAAAGGTTTGTCTTTCTCACCAGCTGCTGGTTTTGGCGTATTTACAATTGTTAAAGACTTCATCTGTTCGCAAGTTCCTTACTTTTCAAAAAATATTTTCATGACCCTAACTTACTAAATCTGTTTCCAACAGAGGAGGAACAAGCCGGCATATGCACATTAGAAGAACTCTCTGTGGAAAGTAACCTAACCGAAAGAGGTACGATTCCCCCTGCTATCAGATCACGCTCTAGGAGGATTCCCCCCTTGTCATCTTTTTCTAATATTGACCTATTTGTGAAAATTGTCACTAGAGATTTACATAAAATGCCATGTCACATATATAAAGACAATTTGACTACCGAGGAGAGAGGGCGTTTGCGATATCTTTTGGATCTTCCTGATGTGGTATATAAACAGGCGGACAAGGGTGGTAACATTGTCATTTGGCCTAGAACTGATTATGAGAAAGAGGTGTTAAGGCAACTAAATGACAAACTATGTTATAAAAATTGACCTTTATCCCCTTGTCCGCCTACTCATCCCAATTGAAAAACATCATCACTCGGGCAGTGGAAGGTGGGGAGATTTCCAAGGACTTGGCAACTGCTCTCATTGTAGTTGAACCCACGATCTACACATTCTATCTACTGCCTAAGATCCACAAGAGTGCGCACTCACCCCCTGGCCGTCTGATTATATCGGGTAGGGGAAATTTCCTAGAAAATGTAAACCAGTGGATTGACTCAAAATTCCAGCCACTGGTTGAGGAATTACCATCCTTTTTAAAAGATACAGGGGCACTCCTTCGAAAAGTTGATAATCTTCACCTAGATAAAGACACTATGCTGGTGACAGCGGACGTAGAGTCCCTGTACACCAGCATACGTCATCAGGATGGACTCAAAGCCATAGAATTATTTCTGAGTGTGTCGGCCATCACTGGAGGCATTAAGGATTTTTTGATTGAAATATTAGAATTTGCCTTGACTCATAATTTTTTTGTTTTTAAGGGGTCCTTCTTTCTGCAGCTCCAGGGACTGCTATGGGGGCGCATTTTGCGTATGCAAATCTCTTCCTGGGGCTGTGCGAGAGGGACCTCCTTCTGTCAGATCAGTTGTTGTCGATGTGCTGCGTCCTCTCCTGGACGCGGTACATCGACAAAATCTTTCTGATCTGGCAGGGGTCAAGCGAACTTTTGGAGGAATTCTTTCTTAAATTAAATGATAATGATCGTAACATACGTCTTACATACAAAAGTAGCACCAATGAGATTGACTTCTTAAGGTACTGCCACACTACACAATCCCGCTAGCGATCTCGTTAGCGTCGCATACTAATGAGATCGCTAGCGGGATTGTTTCTATATCGCTAGTAGCTACCTAACTTAGCGATGTCGTTAAGGACGCTATCGCGGTTAGCGATCTCCTTAACGACTTTAGCGGTACAAAAGTACCGCTAAATCGCTAAGAAAAGGTGCTACACTTAGCGATTATACTTACCCAGCGGGAGCGCCGACGATAAAATAGGGTCCGGAACGATTCCAGCGACGAGCGAGATCACAGCAGGAAGCTCGTCGCTGGCAGCTGCCGCACACAACAACATCGCTAACGGGATCGCTAAATAGTGACGTTTTTTAGCGATCCCGTTAGCGATGTTGTTTAGTGTGGCATACCCTTTAGATGTTCTTCTGAAAAGAGATGAGAAAGATGAGATCCAAACTAACATTTTCCGAAAAACAACAGCTACCAATGCATTACTGCATGCTTTTTCCTCCCACCCACGTCACATCATCAATGCAGTTCCTATAGGGCAATTCTTAAGATTGCGAAGATTGTTCTCCAATGAGCAAGATTTTTTCAAACAGACTGCTGACTTAAAATTACGCTTAACAGAACGCTGGTACAGTGGAAGAATTATAAAAAAAGCTTTCAATAGGGCAAAACACTCATCAAGACATGAGCTGTTATATAAATTCCAAAACAAAGCAAATAGCGAGGTGGTTCATTTTGTAATGAACTATGATTCACAGTTCGTGTCTTTGAGAAAGATCTTGAATAAATCATGGCCTATTCTTAAGGCCAAGCTAGTTCTGTCCAAATTTTTACCTGAGAAAGCATCTATAACAGCAAGAAGATCACGCAATCTGAGAGATATTTTAGTTCGCTGCCACTATGTAGGTATTACACCTTCAAATTTTCTGCACAATATGGCTTCGAGAGTTGGATGTGCCCTTTGCGGCTGTTGTGTCGCAATCCCAAATATTGATCGCTGCGATATGTTCTCTAATTCTGAAGCTACCAGACAATAAGAAAGTTTATTACCTGCACAAGCACTAATGTTATTTATTACGCGACTTGTCAGTGTGCGAAAATTTATGTGGGCCTTGCTACACGCCAATTAAAAATATGTATTAAGGAACATGTCCAGGGCACAGCGGCAATGGCGTCGCAGGAGGATCCATCCTCTCTAAAAACTATTCCACACCATTTTAAGCTCCATCATGGCTGTGATTCTAGCCTTTTAAGGGTCAGAGGCATTGATATTATTATACCTAATATTCGTGGCGGTGGATCTTCAAGAAAACTTGCACAAATGGATGCCAGATGGATTTGGAGGTTGAACACGCTCTATCCATCTGGCCTAAATGAGAATCTCAGCTTTGTTTCTTTCCTGTGATAAAAAGCCGTTCTGAGCTAATTAGTAATTGTGTAAATTATGGCAACTGCTGTATTTGTATATTTGCATATATTTTTAAAACATGTTTTTTCAATGATTTTTAACTTTTTTTAAAAAAGTATCTTTCTATCTCACATGCAGCACCTTTGAAATTGCCCTATCTGACTCCCCATACGACATCTGATAACCATCTGACAACTTATGTGGGTCCTGTCTATCTTTACTCCTTCCTGATTCCAATTATATGGACTTATTCATATGACATCAATGGAAGATAATTATAATGATGAAATTGGTGAATTTATGAATAAGTTGTTTCTAAATATGATACCAAGCATGTCTCTTGAATATTGCTCAATTATATGTGTTTATTATTATTTCTTCTATTTTATTACTGTTGATCTGTGCACAACATAATGAGTTAAGTAAATATGATGGTAGATCACCTCCCACCTGTATGTGTGCGCTTCCTGTGCAGTCTTGGCCCCTCCCGGCTTTCAGGGTCTTTACATGGTTGGAGCTTCTCCGGTCCAGTGATGCCGACGCCGGGTGGCATCCTGGTTGCTATGGTGGAGCATGCATCATTTCCGGTGGGTGGGTCTTCTTCCCAATGAGCGCGATTTCGCACGTATTGGCTGGCAAACAATAAGAGGTGCTTTGAAAAGGCTGCAGTATGGAGAGTGTGCGTGTGCCCCCTGACGATGGCGAAGGCCGAAACGCGCGTTGGGATGGGCGCGCATACCTCACTGGACCACATCTTGGAGCTTAGCCTGTCAGTGTGTCAGGTAATACAGACCTATATTCAATACATATATGCAAAACAGTGGCTGTTCATCCATATGACTATGCTGTATATTTCATTTATTTGAATCTGGGCTACTGGCTTAATGATAATGTGTATATGTTATATCTATATTATAATTACCTAGCTCCTGTATGGGGATCCATTGGGGTTGAGAGCCCCTTAGCTTACAGCAGCATTTTTGCACTAGTTTTCCATCTTTTCCTCATGTTCTTCCCTGTGTCATTTTGATTATTTTTGGTTTGGATTTTAATTAATAAACTTGCTTCATTTAAAATTATATTGAGGACTAGTACACCTTTATGTTGCCTTGGCAGCTATTTTTTTCTTGGCTTCCTATTGTCCAGAGGCTCCAGTCCAAAATCTAACTATGACATACAAAGCCATACACAACCTGTCTCCTCCATATATCTGTGACATGGTCTCCCAGTACTTACCTACATGCAACCTTCGATCTTCTCAAGCTCTCCTTCTCTACTCACCTCTTATCTCTTCTTCATACAACTGCATACAAGATTTCTCCTGTGCTTCCCCCATACTTTGGAACTCTCTACCCCAACACATTAGACTTTCCTCTACCACGGAAACCTTCAAAAAGAACCTGTAGACCCACTTCTTCCGACAAGCCTACAACCTGCAGTGATCCTCAGTCTACTGAACTGCCGCACAACCAGCTCTACCCTCTCCTAGTGTATCCTCACCCGTCCCCTGTAGACTGTGAGCCCTCGCGGGCAGGGTCCTCTCTCCTTCTGTACTTGTGTATGCCTGGTTTTGCTCATATTTATTGTACTTGTCTATATTTGCCCCTTTCACATGTAAAGCGCCAAGGAATAAATGGCACTATAAAAATGTATAATAATTATAAAAATGTATAGTAATAATTTTGAATGCTTTGTTTTTGTATTATAAATCTTTGTACTGTCTTATTTATTCATCATAACGGTTTCTTTTTATTCACTTTTCTGTTTTTTTAGTATAGATAGGATGCTGAGTGTACATTAATGAGAAAAAAATGAAGTTTTTTGCATTTACCAAATGACTGCAGTGAAAGAAAGAGTGAAAATTTCCTTAAAAATGCTCCATTTATGTTCGGTATCCACAGGTACCTTGACATGGTCCCAGCTCTCTCCTTAATTTGCTGAAACCAGCTTTCCTAAAGTTCCAGGTTTTTGCATTAACCCTTGAATGTTTGATTGAAAATTAGATTGAAACTTACCATATTATGGTCACTGCATCCCAAATGCTCCCTGGCCTGTAGATCTAAAATTTTATCTGGTTTTGACAGAACCAGATACACCAGATTACCTATCCTGGTTCATCTACCAGCTGAGAGATGTAATTGCCCTGAACCGTGGATAAGAACTTGTAGCTTTTAGCACATCCAGAAGATTACATGCCCCATTGAATGTCTGGTTAGTTATAACCCCCATTATATCAGCCCTATTACTGTTTGCTGCCTTTATAATTTGTTGCCATATTTCATCCTTTACCTGTTCAGCTGTATTATGAGTCTTGTAGCAAACTCTAATTAGCAGATTTTATGAAGATGCACAACCCTCCACCTTTTTATCTTTACTGTCCTTTGTAAATGTAGTGTAACTGTCTATGTTTTTCTTATCCAGTCATGGCTTTTGTCAAGCCAGGTTACAGTAATGCCCAACACATTGTATTATGTGACTGACATAAGATTCTCCTGTTCATTCATTTTGTTTGCTAGCCTTCTTGCATTTGTCATCAAACATTTACTGTATATACTCGTGTATAAGCCTAGGGTGGGAATGCAGCAGCTACTGGTAAATTTCAAAAATAAAAATAGGTACCAATAAAAGTAAAATTAATTGAGACATCAGTAGGTTAAATGTTTTTGAATATCCATATTGAATCAGGAATCACATATAATGCTCCATACAGTTCATGATGAACCACATAAGATGCTCCAAACCAAAAATATGTCCCATATAAAGCTGCTCAAAGGGTAATAATGGCCCCATAAAATGCTCCATAATAAAATATGCCCCATATAATGCTGCACAAAGGTTAATGAAGGCCCTATAAGATGCTCCATATTAAAATATGCCACATATAATGCTGCATAAAAGGTTAATGATGGCCCTATAAGATGCTCCATAGAATAATATGCCCCATATGCTGCCCCATAAAGGTTGATGGCCCCATAAGATGCTCCATAGAATAATATGCCCCATATGCTGCTCCATAAAGGTTGATGGCCCCATAAGATGCTCCATAAAGGTTGCTGACCCCATAAGATGCTCCATAGAATAATATACCCCATATGCTGCTCCATAAACGTTGATGGCCCCATAAGATGCTCTATAGAATAATATGACCCATATGCTGCTCCATAAAGGTTGATGGCCCCATAAGATGCTCCATAAAGGTTGATGACCCCATAAGATGCTCCATAGAATAATATACCCCATATGCTGCTCCATAAAGGTTGATGGCCCTATAAGATACTCCATAGAATAATATGCCCCATATGCTTCTGTGATTAAAATAAAAATGACATACTCACCTCTCATTGCAGGGGGCCATGTGCCAGCATCCTGAGCACATGCTGCATAAAAGGTTAATGATGGCCCTATAAGATACTCCATAGAATAATATGCCCCATATGCTGCTCCATAAAAGTTGATGGCCCCATAAGATGCTCTATAGAATAATATGACCCATATGCTGCTCCATAAAGGTTGATGGCCCCATAAGATGCTCCATAAAGGTTGATGACCCCATAAGATGCTCCATAGAATAATATACCCCATATGCTGCTCCATAAAGGTTGATGGCCCTATAAGATACTCCATAGAATAATATGCCCCATATGCTTCTGTGATTAAAATAAAAATGACATACTCACCTCTCATTG
This sequence comes from Oophaga sylvatica, assembly GCA_033576555.1. Lineage (NCBI taxonomy): Eukaryota > Metazoa > Chordata > Amphibia > Anura > Dendrobatidae > Oophaga > Oophaga sylvatica. Next base: position 225,496,633 of record JARQOD010000006.1, on the reverse strand, counting down.
CAGGGGGCCATGTGCCAGCATCCTGAGCACATGCTGCATAAAAGGTTAATGATGGCCCTATAAGATACTCCATAGAATAATATGCCCCATAGGCTGCTCCATAAATGTTGTTGGCCCCATAAGATGCTCCATAGAATAATATGCCCCATATGCTGCTCCATAAAGGTTGATATCCCCATAAGATGCTCCATAAATGTTGATGGCCCCATAAGATGCTCCATAAAGGTTGATGACCCCATAAGAGGCTCCATAGAATAATATGCCCCATATGCTGCTCCATAAACGTTGATGGCCCCATAAGATGATCTATAGAATAATAAGGTCCATATGCTGCTCCATAAAGGTTGATGGCCCCATAAGATACTCCATAGAATAATATGCCCCATATGCTGCTGCGTTTAAAAAAAATGACATGCTCACCTCTCATTTCAGTGGGCCAGGTGCCAGCGTCTTGAGCCGATGGGGACACCAGTGCGCTATGGGGGCCAGGTGCTGGTGTCGCCGCTGGCTCAGGCCACTGGCACTTGCGATATTAACCTGTCCCGGTTCCACCGCTGATGCTGCTCTGTCTTCCGGGTCTTTGTATTGAGTGTTCAGGCAGAGGGCTTTCACTAAGCACATCATCACCCCCTCTAACCTAAACTTCACAGCCAGAGGATGCGGAAGACAAAGAGGCACACAGCGGTGGAACGGGGATAGGTGAATATCGCATAGCTCTCCCCGCCATACTCATCCCTTCCTGGCGCGGCGTGGTCTCTGCACCTCTTGCTTCTCCGTTGCAAATTCATTACTTTAATGAGCGGTACCACGTGACCGCTGAACACAGGAAGAGCTTCCGGAGACCATCTGAGAAGCAGGGAAGTGCAGAGACCGTGCCAGGAGGAGGTGAGTATGATCTGACAGCTGATGGCTCCTGAGCGCTCCCTCCCCCGCATACCCCCGAGACAATGACTCGAGTATAAGCCGAGAAGGGCACTTTCAGCCTTAAAAAAATGAGCTGAAAATCTCATCTTATATTGGAGTATATATGGTAATATTATTAGCACATTTATTACTCCTACTCAGTTCCCTGTTTTCCTTGCATATCCCAGCCCCCTAAATCTTCATTTATCCCTGTTTTTCCCACTTCCTTTGTTTACTCTATATCCTTATTAGTACAACTACCCCCAAATCCTAGTTTAAAAGCTCCTCCATTCATCTTACCAATTTTCCCCAAGCACAGCTGCACTCTCCCCATTGAGGTGCAGCCTGTCCCTACTGTAGAGCATGTAGCCGACAGATAAGTCTGCCCACTTCTCCAGGAACCCAAACCCTTCCTTCTTGGACCAATTTCTAAGCCACTTATTTATCTCCCTAAGCTCCCGCTGTCTTTCTAGTGACGCTTGTGGCACTGTCAGTATTTTTGAAAACGCCACCTTGGGAGTCCTGGCCTCCAGCTTCTCACCTAGTTCCCTGTAATCACTCTTAAGGACCTTCCACCTCCCTATAATTTTGTCATTGGTACCGATGTGTACCAAGACCACTGGGTTTCCCCCAGCCCCATCCAGCAATCTGTCAATCCGATCCGCAATATGTCCAACACGAGCACCCGACAGACAACGCACTGTTCGTTATTCACAATCTAGGTGGCAGATGACCTTGTCTGTCCGCCTAATTACAGAGTCCCCTACCACCACCAACATCTGACCGGCCTTTGCTGTACTCTTATTTCCTTCCTTCCTAGAGTAGTAATTTTCCTGGTTGCTGTAGTGATCCTAGTCCTTGGCTTGCTCTCATAATATCAGCCTAACAGGCATATTTATTAGGTTGTGCCAGATCAGGACTGGACTACCAGTAAATTTTCCCCTACCCCTTCTTATAACATTTACCCAGCAACGTATTTCTCTTTTCTCATTTTCCCCACCTCCACTCTTCTCCATATCACTGGCCTTCAAAATTTGATTTACTTTGCAACTGTATGTACCATTCATCATCTGTTTTCCATGAATATACCAGTTGCTTACCTATTTAAATTAGTTACCCTCAGCTTTAGCAATTTCATTATTTTATGTGTCACAATATTAACATCTCCCTTACCAGGCCATTTTCTGTTATTAAGTTTTCATTTTTATCTACCCTTCTTCAAAGAGAAAGAACATTTTTATTTATTTTATTGGTCAAAAGCTGAATGAAGGGGTGTTTTTTTATTGTTGGACGAGTTGTAGTGTTGAATGACATCACTCGTTTTACCATACACAGTAATAAAAATGGTAAAAGAAATCCAACTGCTGTGGCATTGCAAAAAGTTGATCCTTGAATTTAGCTTCTTTGGCTCATTGTATGATAAACTTGGAATTGTTAAAATCAATCTCAAAGTCTGCATGATTATTTATATAAAATATTTATATAAAATAATCCCAAAATATTCTTTAACTACATAAATAGCAAGAAACTAAAAAATGATAGTGTTGGTCCCCTTAAAAATAGTCTGGGTGAAATGGTGGATGAGGATGAGGAAAAAGCCAATATGCTAAATGACTTTTTTTCAACTGTATTTACACAAGAAAATCCCATGACAGATAACATGATCAGAGATAAAAAAAAATTCTCCATTAAATGTCACCTGCTTAACCCAGCAGGAAGTACGGCGGCGTCTAAAAATCACTAAAGTTGACAAATCCCCGGGCCCGGATGGGATACACCCCTGAGTACTGCAGGAATTAAGTACAGTTATAGATAGACCTTTATTTTTAATCTTTAAAGATTCCATAATAACTGGGTCTGTACCACAGGACTGGCGTATAGCAAATGTGGTGCCAATATTCAAAAAGGGGGCAAAAACTGAACCTGGAAATTATAGGCCAGTGAGCTTGACATCTACTGTGGGTAAAATCCTGGAGGGTTTTTTAAGGGATACTATATTGGAGTATCTGAAGCTGAATAACCTCATGACACAGTATCAGCATGGGTTTACGAGGGACCGTTCTTGTCAGACTAATCTGATAAGCTTTTATGAAGGGGTAAGTTCAGGACTGGACCAAGGGAATGCCGTGGACGTGGTGTTCATGGACTTCTCAAAAGCTTTTGATACAGTGCCACACAAAAGGTTGATACATAAAATGAGAACAATGGGGATAGGGGAAAATATGTGTAAGTGGATTAAGAACTGGCTCATGGATAGAAAACAAAGGGTGGTTATTAATGGAGCACACTCGGACTGGGTCACGGTTAGCAGTGGGGTACCACAGGGGTCAGTATTGGGGCTGCTTCTCTTTAACATATTTATTAATGACCTTGTATGGGGCATACAGAGTAGTATTTCAATATTTGCAGATGACACTAAACTCTGCAGGGTAATAAATACAGAGGAGGATAATTTTATATTACAGGAGGATTTATGTAAACTAGAAGCTTGGGCTGATAAATGGCAAATTAGCTTTAATGGGGATAAATGTAAGGTCATGCACTTGGGTAGAACAAATAAGATGTATAATTATGTGCTTAATTGTAAAACACTGGGCAAAACTGTCACTGAAAAAGACCTGGTGTATGGGTGGACGACAAGCTCACATTTAGTGGCCAATGTCAGGCAGCTGCTGCCAAGGCAAATAAAATAATGGGATGCATTAAAAGAGGCATAGATGCTCATGAGGAGAACATAATTTTACCTCTATACAAGTCACTGGTGCGACCACACTTAGAATACTGTGTGCAGTTCTGGTCTCCGGTGTATAAGAAAGACATAGCTGAACTGGAGCGGGTGCAGAGAAGAGCGAACAAGGTTATTAGAGAACTGGGGGGTCTGCAATACCAAGACAGGTTATTACACTTGGGGTTATTTAGTTTGGAAAAACGAAGGCTTAGGGGTGATCTTATTACAATGTATAAATATATGAGGGGACAGTATAAAGACCTTTCTAATGATCTTTTTACTCTTAGACCTGTGACGGGGACAAGGGGGCATCCTCTACGTCTGGAGGAAAGAAGGTTTAGCCATAATCACAGACGCAGATTCTTTACTGTAAGAGCAGTGAGACTATGGAACTCTCTGCCGTCTAATGTTGTAATGAGTGATTCCTTACTAAAATTTAAGAAGGGACTGGATGCCTTTCTTGAAAAGTATAATATTACAGGCTATATTCACTAGTTTCCTAGATACAGCGTTGATCCAGGGAGCTAGTCTGATTGCCGTATGTGGAGTCAGAAAGGAATTTTTTTCCCCAATGTGAAGCTTACTGTTTGCCACTTGGGGTTTTTATTGCCTTCCTCTGGATCAACATGTTAGGGCAGGTTAGGATAGGATATGGGTTGAACTAGATGGACTTAAAGTCTTCCTTCAACCTTAATAACTATGTTACTATGTTACTATGTTTCTATTTTTCAAGACCGATAATGCTTTCATTTATACATAAAAAAAGCTGTATGTGGACTTGCTTTTGTATGTAATCTGGGCGTCCCTGCAGGTTTCTCCTTCCTCCTCTGGGCAGTATTGTCGACATACTCACTGCTACAGTTGCTTGGTGGTATCTCTGTCCTGCTGCTGTCCCTGGTTCCCAGTTCCTGTGCAGTGCACATGGGTCTTCTGGCAGCATGCCTTGTGAGCTTGCACATGCGCTCGCATCTCTTAAAGAAGCAACAGGCACACTATGAATATGGCTTCAGTCAAAGCTGGGAGGCATCAAGTATTTAAGGCAGACTACCCTGTAGGGAGTTGCCTGTTCAATGTCCTCCCTTGTGTTAGTTGAACAGCCCTTGCTCATACTTTTGTGGCCAGGACCAGAACCTGAAACCCCTGGACAGGGACTGAACCCAAAACTACACCTGTCAGTCCCTGAACTCCAAATTGCATCTGTCGGCACCTTAACCTGAAGCCACACCTGGCAGTCCCTGAACCTGAATCCACACCTTGTTGTCCCTAAACCTAATATGGGATATGAGGTTAAGACTAGAGACTTGGGCCAGCACAAGGACCATGGGGCAAGAGCAAAGGACATGGAGCCAGCACAATGGACATGGAGCCAGCACAAGGGACATGTAGTCATCACAATGGACATGGAGTCATCATAAGGGACATGGGGCCAGTGCAAGGGACATGGAGCCAGCACAATGGACATGGAGTCAGCACAAGGGACGTGGAGTCATCACAAAGGACATGGAGCCATCATAAGGGACATGGAGCCAGCACAAGGGACATAAGAGCCAGCACCAGGAATATATGGGCCAGCACAAGGGACATAAGGGCCATTTCAAAGAACAAAGGGGAAAGCGTAATGGACATAGGGGCCAGCATAAGGGACATAAGGGCCAGCAGAAAGGACATAGGTGCCAGACCCAGGGACTTAGGTGACAGCACAAGGGACATATGGGCAAGCACAAAGGACATGGGGGCAAGCACATTAGGACATGGGGCCAGCACAAGGAAAATAGAGCCAGCGTAAGGAAAATAATGGCCAACACAAGAGACATAGGGGCTCAAGGTGGGGGAACATAGGGGCCCAAGATGGAGATTTATTAATTAAATGGGCCATGATGAGGGACTTAATTACTGTATAGACAAAATGGAAATCCTACATTATTAGTTTATAGTGGCAAGTGGTGGACATAATTACTGTAGGGCCCAATTAGGGAATATTACTGCTGCAAAATATTATTTACATTTTAGGAGACTGTTTTTCATATGGGAACAAAAGGGAGGTCTTGTACAGTGCAGGGTGGCACTATTTCCCCTTTTTTCTTTAATTGTCAGTGCATAAGTAAGGGAATAAGTGGAGAATGTGCTCAAGAAAGTATTGAGAACTGTGTAATATTTTCTGCAGAGATGAATCCAGGCAGGAAGAAGTGATGGCAGTCTGTGCCAGATGAAGAAGAAAAGCGAAGATGAAGGACTACAAATAGAGATATCATTGGTGAGCCAGTGTGTTACCTGTACACTTACACTATATATTATATACTATATACAGAGGTCCTGTGTATAATGTAACTGGTGATCTCTGTATCACTTGTACACTATATACTGTATACAGAGCTTCTGTGTGTAATGTCACTGATTATCACTGTATTACCTGTACACTAACACTATATACAGAGCTACCGTGTATATTGTCATTAGTGAGTCACTGTGTTGCCTGTACACTTATTACGTGCACAGAGCTCCTGTTTATAATATTACCAGTGATAATAACAGTGTTGTTAGTATTGTGATTTTTATCACTGATCAGTATTGTACTATTTGGTCACTATGTCATAATATGTGGTCCAGTCATGGTATGGCGGTATTTGTCCCTTTATGTGGAATTATTTGGTTGCTATATGCTGGTAATATGCAGTCTGGTCATGATGTGGTGGTATTTCTAAATTGTATGTGGAATTATTTGGTCGCTATATGTTTATAATATCTGGTCTGGTCATGGTGTGGCAGTATTCCTCCCTTGTACATTATGTGATATTTTTATCTGGTCTCTATGTGGTGGTAATATGTGGTCTGGTCATGAGGTGGGAGAAGTTCTCCCTTGTATGTGGAATTATTTTGTTGCTTTATGTAGGTAATATGTAGTCTGGTCACAGTGTGGCGGTATTTCTCCCTTGTATGTGGTATTATTTGTCTTGGTATAGTGGACAATTGTTCTCTCTGATATTAATTAGGAGAAGATTCCTTATTTCCATTAATGATTAAATACTAGGAAAAAGATGCACTTACAGGGGTTCTCCGTTAAAAACAAGTTATCACCTCTCCACCCCAGAAGTGATAACTTTCTGATTGATGGGTGTCTGACTGCCGGGCCACTGCAGATTAGCAGAATTTTGTGTTTTCATCACCACTAGACTGGAGCAACATGTGCGACTTGACCACAATAATCCATGGATTGTCATGTAAGGAATTCTACTAAGCTAAAGCAGGCTGTCAGTCAGTAGAATTCTAACAGGCATATACTGTATAGTACACTACTTTATTGTAGTCCAGTATACTATCTGGGCAGCCAGGGGATTGCTAGTCTAGCTTAGCAATACTATAAACATTAAAAAAATCATGAAATTCAGCTTTTTCACAGTAAAATATTATATTGACAAATATATTAAAAACAATAATAAAAAATGCAAAACTGTCTGATTAAGCAATTTTGTTCATTTCACCTGTAAAATTTGGGGACATGAAAACTTTCAAGTGTTGTATTCCTGCTTTAGGCCGGGATCTCACATGCGAGGAATACGGCCGAGTTTCGCATGTTAATACCCGGCACTGCTGCCGGCCTCGGGAGCTGAGCGTGCAGCTCCATGTATTGCTATGCAGCCGCACGCTCCACTCCCGAGGCCGGCAAACATGCGAGACTCAGCTGTATTCCGCTCATGTGTGATCCCTGCCTTATAGTGACAATTTATTTTTTTCTGGAGTAAGCAGAGCCATTTATTTCCTTCCTACCATATCAAGTATTAGTGTTTGTGACCAAGTTACATTTTCTAAATCTGTTGTCATTTTATGTGGTAATAACTATTCAATAAGTCTACATATTCCAGTGATTTTGAATGGTAAAATTGGGTCAATGCATTTTGCATTTAAGTATGACAACATTTGATACTTGCCTCTCAAACTTAAACTTAACCCCTTTACCCCAAGGGTGGTTTGCATTCTAATGACCAGACACATTTTTACAATTCTGACCACTGTCCATTTATGAGATAATAACTCTGGAATGCTTCCATGGATCCAGGTGATTCTGAGACTGTTTCTCATGATACATTGTACTTAATGATAGTGGTAAAATTTCTTTGATATGACTAGCGTTTAATTGTGAAAAAAATAGAAATTTTGCAAACATGACGCGGGGTCTCCAATCCAAAGGCAGAGGGACTATCTGTTAGGGATCGAGTTTGCACTGCTGCACAAGGGGAATCTCGAACCAGTCCCGCTGCGGTCCCCCATCCATCTCCAGCTGCATTGGAGCCTGCTCAGCAGAGACGTCGGTCCCAGCGCCTCGCTCGGTCTAATGCTGTGCAGAGGCTTGTTGCTGCCTCTCCTGGTTCCTCTATTATAACCAGTGCTGGAGCAGGCAGTCCTGTGACAAAGTCCTCACTTTCTCCATCTGAGCATGCCCATGGCAAGATCTCCCATTGGAGATCAGGGGTCACTTGCTCGGTTACAGCAGCGACTCCCATTGGTCCGCCAGAAAGGTCCTGAAAGTGCATGTGTTCTGGAACAGTTTCTCATTGGTTCTTTTCTGTAAGATCCTGTAGCTGCTACTATAAAAAGGTGGCATAACCGCACGGCTGCGCGCTAGTATCAAATCTGTTACATACTTGCGCCAGTGTGATCATGTATGCATGTGGTTAGGTCCAGCGGAAATAAGCCCCTAGAATACTGGCACCTCCGGTGAGGAGTTTTGTATGCCCGTGTTCAGGGCTTGGTTGAAAACGCCATTAGAATATCGGCTACTCCGGTGAGGAGATTATTGCTTGTTTTCTGATTGCATGACCACAGACTGCAATCCGCTTAGCATTCAACTGTGTCCCTTGTGAGTCTAACAGGACACAGTCTTTGTCACAGCGGCTCTGTGAATTAACAAAGTCCGCTTATATCGCCATATAGCGCTACAGCATTTTAGTTAGCGACTCTGTGGAATGACAGAGCTCGCCCATACCGCCATATAGTGCTACGGCGTTTACATCTGCGACTCTGCGTGATAACAGAGTTCGCTCATACTGCCTATTTGCGCCATCTTACTAGCAGCAGGCTCTGCCTGCACGGTGGACCCGGGCTGCGAATGCACCTCTCCTTAATATCTATTAGGTGCGTTCCGCAGGCCCTTAACACTGTCAGACCCTGTGCCGGCCCCGGAACGCTGCGATCATGTTTGATTGCAGAGTTCCGGGGGTTAATGTGCGGGGAGCGGTCTGTGACCACTCATGGCACTTAGTGTCAGGTGTCAGCTGCGAGAATCAGCTGACACCTGGCGGCAATCAGCTTCGCTTCCCCCATGGGCGTGGCAGATCGCCCATGACATACTATCCCATCCAAGGGCATTAAGGTCCAGGGCACATGGACGGGATAGTACATCCAATGTAAGAAAGGGGTTAAAGAACTAGTAGTTTTTGGACACTTTATGACCTTAAAAACAAAATCAAAAAAATTACCGCACATATCAAAGCTAAGTAAAAATTTCAATACTTGTCTATTTAACGGCCTCATTTTTTTAACCCCTTCACCCCCAAGGGTGGTTTGCACGTTAATGACCGGGCCAATTTTTACAATTCTGACCACTGTCTCTTTATGAGGTTATAACTCTGGAACACTTCAACGGATATTCGCGATTCTGAGACTGTTTTCTCGTGACATATTGTACTTCACGTTAGAAGTAAAATTTCTTCGATATAACTTGCGTTTATTTTTTAAAAAAAACGCAAATATGGCGAAAATTTTTAAAATTTTGCAATTTTCAAACTTTGAATTTTTATTCCCTTAAAACAGAGAAATATGTCACACAAAATAGTTAAGAAATAACATTTCCCACATGTCTACTTTACATCAGCACAATTTTGGAACCAAAAATTTTTTTTGTTAGGAAGTTATAAGGGTTAAAAGTTGACCAGCGATTTCTCATTTTCACAACAAAATTTACAAAGCCATTTTTTTTAGGGACCACCTCACATTTGAAGTCACTTTGAGGGGTCTACATGGCAGAAAATCCCCAAAAGTAACACCATTCTAAAAACTGCACCACTCAAGGTACTCAAAACCACATTCAAGAAGTTTATTAACCCTTCAGGTGCTTCACAGGAACTAAAGCAACGTGGAAGGAAAAAATGAATATTTAACTTTTTAGCCACAAAAATGATCTTTTCCAAACTTTTTTTTTATTTTCACAAGGGTAAAAGGAGAAAATGGACAGATAAGGTTGTTATGCAATTTCTCCTGAGTATGCCAATACCCAATATGTGGGGGAAAACCACTCTTTGGGCACACTGCAGAGCTCGTAAGGGAAGGAGCGCCGTTTGACTTTTTCAAACTAAAATTGGCTGGAATTGAGATTGGACGCCATGTCGCGCTTTGAGAACCTCTGATGTGCCTAAACAGTGGAAACCCCCCACAAGTGACACCATTTTGGAAACTAGACCCCCTAAGGTACTTATCTAGATCTGTTGTGAGCACTTTGAACCCCAAGTGTTTCACAAAAGTTTATAATGCCTAGGTGTGAAAAAAAAAAAAAAATTTTCCACAAAAATGATTTTTTAGTCCCAAATTTTTGAATTTTCCCAAGGAAATTGGACCCCAAAAGTTGTTGTCCAATTTGTCCTGAGTACGCTGATACCCCATATGTGGGGGGGGAAACTGTTTGGGCGCACGGCAGGGCTTGGAAAGGAAGTAGTAACGTTTTGGAATGCAGACGTTAATGGGGGTCATGTTCCGCTTGCAGTGCCCCAGATGAGCCTAAACAGTGGAAATCCCCCACAAGTTACCCCATTTTGGAAACTAGACCCCCTAAGGAACTTATCTAGATCTTTGGTGAGCACTTTGAACCCCCAAGTGCTTCACACAAGTTTATAATGCCCGGGCATGAAAATAAAAAATCCTATTTTTTTCCCACAAAAATTATTTTTAGTCACTATTTTTTTATTTTCCCAAGGGTAACAGGAGAAATTGGACCACATAAGTTGTTGTCCAATTTGTCCTGAGTACGCTGATACCCCATATGTGGGGGGGAACCACTGTTTGGGCGCACGGCAGAGCTCGGAAGGGATGGAGCACCATTTGACTTTTTCCAACCAAAATTGGCTGGAATTGAGATTGGATGCCATGTTGCATTTGGAGAGCCCCTGATGTGCCTAAACAGTGGAAACCCCCCACAAATGACCCCATTTGGGAAACTAGACCCCCTAAGGAACTTATCTAGATCTTTGGTGAGCAATTTGAACCCTCAAGTGCTTCACACAAGTTTATAACGTAGAGCCGTAAAATTTAAAAATCATATTTTTTCCACAAAAATGATCTTTTCACCCCAATTTTTATTTTTCCAAGGGTAACAAGACTCCAAAAGTTATTGTGCAATTTGTCCTGAGTGCGCTGATACCCCATATGTGGCAGTAAACCACTGTTTGGGTGCATGGCAGAGCTTGGAAGGGAAGGAGCGCCGTCTGACTTTTTCAACGCAGAATTGGCTGGACGCCATGTCGTGTTTGGAGAGCTCCTGATCTGCCTAAACAGTGGAAACCCCCATAAATGACACCATTTTGGAAACTACTGTTGTCATGTATAGTGTACAGTTCCTATAGCGTCTTGTGCTAGGGTGCGAGGAAAACACAGGAGACATAGGTTGAAATGAAATGACTTGTATTACTTCATACAAGCATGCTGAAAAGTTCACACAGTTTGCAGGAACAGCGACAGGAGACACAGCAGGCCAGAGTAACTTCAAGCACTACAATAACTCTCCAAAGCAGGTTCAGGATCTCTTCTCTGTACCGTAATTCCTCTGCAAACATGGATTCACCAAACAGCAGGTTTCCAGAGTCCAAAAGTGTTCCAAGGTTCCTCAGTAGGGAATAGCTGGAGTACAAGTCCAAGGCTTCCAGGAGTCAGGTCACAGACTGACTGAGGCTTGATTCAGGAGCACTGATTGTTCAGCTGAGGCTACTTAAGAAGCAAGAGGGAAGAATCAGGGCGGGAACATGAAAACTGGAAACTCCATATTAACTGAGGGCAAGAGCTGCAGAAAGACAGAAAGCAAAATGGCCGACGGAAAACTGAGTTTCAAGGAACATGTCAACAGAGACAAAGAACCTTACATTACTCCCCCCTTAGGGACAACCTCCGGATGACCTCAGACCAGGCTTGTCAGGGTACCTCTGATGAAACTGGCGGAGCAGGCGAGGAGCATTTACATTATTGACTGGTTCCCATGAGTTGTCCTCCACTGGGTAGCCCTGCCATTTAATCAAATATTGCAACTGATTTCTGTACAACCTGGAATCTAGAATCCTTTCCACCATAAATTCTTCCTGACCATCGACCAGCACTGGGTCAGGGCAAGGAGAAGAACGTCCAGGAAACGTATTGGGTGTTGCAGCCTTTAGTAGGGATACATGAAAGACAGGGTGGATTCTCATAGCTCTGGGCAGCTGAAGACGACAAGCAACAGCACTTATAATATTATTGATCTTATAAGGTCCAATGTACTTATGTCCCAATTTAGACGATGGAATCTTTAATTTAAGATTTCTGGTTGACAGCCAGACCAAATCTCCTACCTTGAAAGCTGGTGCAGGTTTACGAAATTTATCTGCTGCTTTCTTGTACGTTTCCTGAGCCAATTCTAGATTTTCCTTTAGAAGATCCATATTCTTTTGTAAAGAAGTGATTCTTTCAGCCACTGCCGGCAAGGGCGTATCTATGGGAAATCGAGGAAGAATGTTAGGATGATAACCTAGATTGGAGTAAAAAGGAGACTGCTTAGTGGAGGCGCTCTGAGAGTTGTTATAAGAGAACTCAGCCAGTGGAAGTAGATCCACCCAATCATCCTGTAGGTGGCAGATAAAACAGCGGAGATACTGCTCCAGGGTCTGATTGGTTCGTTCTGTCTGTCCATTAGTCTGGGGATGAAAAGCAGAAGAAAGGTTTACTTTAATGTCCAATGCTGCACAGAAATTTTGCCAAAACCTTGAAGTGAATTGCACCCCTCGATCCGAAATGACCTCATCCGGTACTCCATGTAAGCGAAACACATTCTTAATCATCAAGTCTGATGTCTGTTTTGCAGTGGGTAAGCCGACACAAGGGATAAAATGAGCTGCCTTTGTTAGACGATCAACCACCACTAGAATGGTGTTCTTCCCTTGAGAGGATGGTAACTTCACAATGAAGTCCATAGAAATGGATCCCCACGGGCGGGACGGGGTGGGAAGAGGTTGCAACAGACCAGTTGGTGAGGAGCGAGGTGTTTTGCATCTTGCACAGACTTCACATGAAGTGACATAGTTTAAGACATCTTTCCTGTAAGTGGGCCACCAAAAGAAACGAGAAAGAAATTCTTGTGTCTTTAGAATTCCCCTATGCCCGGCTATCTTGGAATCGAGGATGAGTTGCAATACTCTCAATCTGACTGTTTCAGGTATATACAGACGTTGTCCCTGAATCCACACACCATTCTTAAAGACAAGACTTACGTCCCTTGGGGGTTGAGCCAACAAAGAATCCGCATGGTATGCTTCCTTGATGTCCTTAAGTAGGTCTTGATTATGAATCACTCCCAGGAATCTAGAGTCAGGAAGAATAGTCTTAGGAGGAGTAAGTGGACGTGTCTCTGCTGAATGAATCCTAGAGAGTGCATCAGCCTTTCCATTGCGCGATCCTGGTCTATAAGAAATTACAAAATTAAATTGGTTTAGGAAAAGATTCCAGCGAGCCTGGCGAGGAGTCAGGCACTTAGCCGACCTGATAAATTCAAGGTTACGATGGTCTGTCAGGACGACTATTTGCTGTGCAGCACCCTGAAGAAGGTGTCTCCATTCCTTGAAGGCGGCAATAATGGCCAACAATTCTCTATTGCCCACATCGTAGTTCCTCTCAGCCGAAGACAACTGCTGGGAAAAGAAGGCACAGGGATGCAAGACATTCTTCTCACCTGTTCTCTGAGAGAGTATAGCTCCAACGGCACAGTCTGAAGCATCCACCTCTATTATGAAGGCAAGCTCGGGGTTGGGATGTACTAAGATAGGTGCGGTGGTAAATTTATCCTTTAAACAGAAAAATGATTCCTGAGCTTGCAGGGTCCAGGAGAACCTAGACTGTTTCCGGGTAAGTTGGGTGATAGGTGACACTACCTCAGAAAAATTCTTAATGAAACGTCTATAGAAGTTGGCAAACCCGATTAAACGCTGCACCTACTTCACATTTCTAGGAATTGGCCAATCCTTGATGGCTTGGGTCTTGCTTCCATCCATACTAATCCCTTGCGTAGATAGTACATACCCCAGAAATTGAATTTCGGTCCTATGGAATTCACATTTTTCAAGCTTGATGTAGAGATGGTTTTGTCTTAGGCGTTCTAAGACCATTCTCACATGTCCATGATGTTCCTCTGTGGAGTTAGAAAAAATTAGAATATCATCCAGATAAATCACCACAAATGTATCTAGGAGATCCCTGAAGATATCATTCACGAAGTGTTGGAAAGTGGCTGGGGCGGTACTCAGACCAAAAGGCATAACTAGATATTCAAAGTGTCCATAGCGTGACCTGAAAGCAGTCTTCCATTCATCCCCAGGTCTAATACGAAACAAGTTATAGGCCCCACGGAGATCCAGTTTAGAGAAAATTTTGGCATGCCGCACTCTCTCCAACAACTCAGGGATTAAAGGCAATGGATAACGGTTTCTAATAGTAACCTTATTGAGTTCCCTATAGTCTATGCAGGGTCTCAGAGATCCATCTTTCTTCTTCACAAAGAAGATGGGTGCACCTGCGGGAGATGAAGAGGGGCGTATGAAGCCCTTGGCTAAATTTTCGTCTATATAATCCTTCAAAGCTTTTAGCTCGGGCCCCGCTAGGGGGTAGATCTTACCAAAAGGTATCTCGGCTCCGGGCAATAATTCAATTGGACAATCATATGGACGGTGAGGAGGAAGCTGATCAGCGTTCTTCTTGTCACATAAATCCACATAGTCCTAGTATACAGCTGGTAGTTCAGGGACTGACATGGTTCCTTTAGGAACAGAGCAAGCTGAAACTCCTTGACTCATCTGTTTCTCCGGAAAGTGTAATTCCTTGGTCTCCCAGTTAATCGTAGGATTCTGCGCCTGCAGCCATGGTAGCCCTAGAATGATGGGAAAGTGGGGAGAAGAGATAAGCAAAAAAGACATTTTCTCCTGATGATCTTTACCCATAAGGACCCTCAAAGGCTCTGTTTCTTGATCCACTGGTCCAGAAGTCAGTAGAGAGCCATCCACAGTCTCCATCTGTACTGGAGTAGCCTTCTTCACTGAACGTATCCCCTGTTTCAGAGCAAAGGAGATATCCATAAAATTTCCACTTGCTCCTGAGTCGATCATAGCAGAGCTAGACACCCAGACTGAGTCAACCCAGAGTTTGATGGAAAGGAAGCAATGAGAATTGTTTCTTTTACAACTCAGCTGGGACACCGCTGAGGAAACTTGAAAAATTGCAGCGTTTATACCGTCATCGTCCCCAGAACTAACAGAGTTTAAGTCCGAGAAATCAAGCTCTCTTGCAGCAGATCTCTCTGGAGCCTGAGGCTCGGACATGACAGAGCTCCTCTCGCAACACTCACAGTGAATGACTGCTGCAGTAGTCTTACGAGAACGGCTGGGGCAGTTTATAATGAAGTGCTCTGACTTACCACAGTAGAAACATAGATTTTCCTTTATACGATGTTCTTTGCGTGCATCACTAACCCGTCTTTGTAAAGAGTCCACCTGCATGGGTTCAGGTTCTGGTTCCCTTGTGATCCTACTCAAAGGTTCCTTAGCTGAGGAGGGAGGTAGTAAAAGGTTAGTGCGATTATTTTCGAACCATCTCTCTTGTCTGCGTTCAGTCAGACGAGCATCAATACGGATACAATAGTTAATAAAGTCACCTAACGCAGTGGGAGGGTCGGCACGAGCAAGTTCATCCTTAATCAGTGGAGACAACCCTTTCCGAAAAATAGATTTTTTAGCAGAAGTGTCCCAAGTGGTATCAAGAGCCCATCTCCTGAAATCCAGGGCATATTTAACTACTGAACGCTTACCTTGGCGCAAAGTTAACATGGCTGCTTCAGCTGTTGCACCTCGATAGGGGTCATCAAACACCTGCCCCATGGCTGAAATAAAAGCATCAAGGTGATTCAAACAATCATCCTCAGTCTCAATCAGAGGATTTGCCCACATCAAAGCCTTATTGATAAGCAACATGATTATAGTAAGCACTTTGGATCGTTCAGTGGGAAATTGTGAAGCATGTGCAGAGAAAAATAAACTGCATTGATTAATAAATCCCTGAATTTCTCACGTTCACCGCCAAAACGAAAAGGAGGTAATTTGGGGATCCCAGAACTTGGGGTTATGGCAGGAGCCTGGGCTCGTTCCTCTAGAGCCTCAATCCTGGCTCGCAATTCCTGGGTAGTCTGTCCAAACACTTGCAAATTATGATTAGTGAGGTCCTGTAGGCTTGCAAAACGGGTTTTTAAAGTCTGTACATCTGAAAGGATTGTATCAGTCACTCCGCAAAGTTCCTTTATGCGGGCCTCCATCTTCCAGATCTTTTAAGGCAGAGGTGCTGGAAGGAGAAGAGGAAAAAAAAAAAAAAAAACAATAGTGTTTACCTGTGGTAACACTCCAGAGTAAAATTTTAAGGGAATGCGCTCACCTGGAATGGTTGTGAGAAGTCACAACCACTGTCATCACATAAGGTATTAAACGGACATCTGATATCCACAGTCACAGCAGACACGGCTTTCCCAGACCCAGCAGACACTAAACATTGGCTCCTGAATCTTGTCATGTATAGTGTACAGTTCCTATAGCGTCTTGTGCTTGGGTGCGAGGAAAACACAGGAGACATAGGTTGAAATGAAATGACTTGTATTACTTCATACAAGCATGCTGAAAAGTTCACACAGTTTGCAGGAACAGCGACAGGAGACACAGCAGGCCAGAGTAACTTCAAGCACTACAATAACTCTCCAAAGCAGGTTCAGGATCTCTTCTCTGTACCGTAATTCCTCTGCAAACATGGATTCACCAAACAGCAGGTTTCCAGAGTCCAAAAGTGTTCCAAGGTTCCTCAGTAGGGAATAGCTGGAGTACAAGTCCAAGGCTTCCAGGAGTCAGGTCACAGACTGACTGAGGCTTGATTCAGGAGCACTGATTGTTCAGCTGAGGCTGCTTAAGAAGCAAGAGGGAAGAATCAGGGCGGGAACATGAAAACTGGAAACTCCATATTAACTGAGGGCAAGAGCTGCAGAAAGACAGAAAGCAAAATGGCCGACGGAAAACTGAGTTTCAAGGAACATGTCAACAGAGACAAAGAACCTTACAACTGTATGGGCGCACGTCAGGGCTCGGAAGGGAAGTAGTGACGTTTTGGATTGCAGACTTTGATGGAATGGTCTGGGGCGTCATGTCGCATTTGGAGAGCCCCTGATGCACCTAAACAGTGGAAACCCCCCACAAGTGGCCCCATTTTGGAAAATAGACCCCACAAGGAACTTATCTAGATGTGTGGTGAGCACTTTGAACCCCGAAGTGCTTCACAGAAGTTTATAACGCACAGCCGTAAAAATAAAAAATTTTTTTTTTTTTGCAAAAATGATTTTTTCGCCCCAATATTTTATTTTCATAAGGGTAACAGGAGAAATTGGACCCCAAAAGTTGTTGTCCAATTTGTCCTGAGTACGCTGATACCCAATATGTGGGAGAAAACTACTGTATAGGGAACACGTTGGGGCTCGGAAGGGAAGTAGTGACGTTTTGGATTGCAGACTTTGATGGAATGGTCTGGGGGCGTCATGTCGCATTTGGAGAGCCCCTGATGCACCTAAACAGTGGAAATCCCCAACAAGTGACCCCATTTTGGAAAATAGACCCCACAAGGAACTTATCTAGATGTGTGGTGAGCGCTATGAAGCCCCAAGTGCTTCACAGAAGTTTATAATGTACAGCCGTAAAAACAAAAAAATCATTTTTTTTTTTTACAAAAATGATATTTTCGCCCCCAGTTTTTTATTTTCCCAAGGGTAACAGAAGAAATAGGACAAATTGCACAATAACTCTTGGGGTCCAGAGTACGCTGATACCCATATGTGGAGATAAACTACTGTTTGGACGCATGGCAGAGCTCAGAAGTGAAGGAGCACCGTTTGATTTTTTCAACGCAGAATTGGCTGGAATTGAGATCAGACGCCATGTCACATTTGGAGACCCCCTGATGTGCCTAAACAGAGGAAACCCCCCAATTCTAACTCCAACCCTAACCCCAACACATCCCTAACCCTAGTCCCAACCCTAACCACAAACCTAACCCTAACACACCCCTGTCCCAACCCTAACCCTAATCCTAACTTTAGCGCTAACCCTAACCCTAACTTTAGCCGAAACCCTAACTCTAATGGGAAAATGGAAATAAATACATTTTTTTTATTTTATTATTTTTCCCTAACTAAGGGGTGATAAAGGGGGGTCTGATTTACTATTTATAGCGGGTTTTTATGATTGGCAGCTGTCACGCTAAAAGACGCTTTTTATTGCAAAAAATAGTTTTTTGCATCGCCACATTTTGAGAGCTATAATTTTTGCATATTTTGGCCCACAGAGTCATGTGAGGTCTTATTTTTTGCGGTACGAGTTGACATTTTTATTGGTACCATTTTTGAGCATGTGACATTTTTTGATCGCTTTTTATTTCGATTTTTGGGAGGTTAGAATGAACAAAAATCAGCAAATCATGAATTTCTTTTTGGGGAGGCGTCTATACCCGTTCCGCGTGTGGTAAAATTGATAAAGCAGTTTTATTCTTCGGGTTAGTATGATTACGGCGATACCTCATTTATATCATTGTTTTATGTTTTGGCGCTTTTATAGAATAAAAACAATTTTATATGAAAAATAATTATTTTTGCATCGCTTTATTCTGCGAGCTATAACTTTTATTTTTTCGCTGATGATGCTTTATGGCAGCTCGTTTTTTGCGGCACAAGATGACGTTTTCAGCGGTACCATGTTTATTTATATCCGTCTTTTTGATCGCGTGTTATTACACTTTTTGTTCGGCAGCATTGATTTTTTGCTTTTTTTTTTTTTTTTTAAGGAGTTCACTAAAGGGGTTAACTAGTGGGACAGTTTTATAGGGGGGGTCTTTACGGACACGGTGATACCAAATATATGTACTTTTATTGTTTTGTTTTTTTTATTTACAGGAAGAAATGAATTTATTGGGGAATATATATATATTTATTTTTATTATTTATTTTGGATTTTTTTTTAAAACATGTTTATTTTTATTTTTTTTACTTTTTTACTTTGTCCCAGGGTGGGACATCACTGTATTTTATCAGATCGCTGGTGTGACAGTGTGCACAGCACTGAGGAAGCCGCCTCCCTCCAGGACCCCAGCGCCATCTTGGATCCGGGTCCTGGGAGGGAGGAAGCCCTCAGAACAGCGCGATCACATCGCGCTGCTCTGAGGGTCTCAGGGGGGCGCGCAGGGAGCCCCCACCCTGAGCGATCCTCCCCTGTGCCCCCAGTACACCGCGATCATGTTTTATCGCGGTGTGCAAGGGGTTAATGTGCCGGGAGCGGTCCGTGACCGCTCCTGACACACAGTCACGGGTGTCAGCTGTGATAATCAGCTGACACCCGGCGGCGATTAGCTGCGCTCCCTACGGGAGCGCAGCTAATCGCCTATGACGTACTATCCCGTCCATGGTCACATTGGCACGGGTTTCATGGACGGGATAGTACGTCTGATGTCAGAGAGGGGTTAATTGTCCTAGGAGACTACCCAAAATATGTATGCAATCAAAACAGTACAACATTCACCAAATTGATGCAACTTTTTTATTTTTTTTTCTAAAATTTCTCATCATTTTTATTTTTAGTATAAACTAAAATACTTGATATTTAGAAAATAAATGTCTTACTACTAATTTAATTAACAATACAAAAATAGCTCCTTCTTTCTTTTCAAAAGCTGTTTGAAAATGATTAATCTATTAATTTACATTCAAATGATTAATTTTTATAGTAATCTTGATTATGAATAAAGAAATTAAATTACAGGTGAATTTGTAATGCTAATGTAATCTTTAAAACTTGGATACTTTTTGCTTTTGATTTATAAACATAATTAAATAACAATGTGAAATGCATAAAAAATAATATATAATAATGTGAAAAAGTTTTAGGAAGGAGAAAACATGTTACAAAGTAAGAAAATAAAAATAAATTTTGATAGTACCTTTCTATTAATGAACAAAATGATAGTAAATGAACAAAATGTAATCTAAATCATATCAATAGTTTGTGTGACCATTTGCCATAAAAACAACATGAATTCTCAGTAAACTTGCCTAAAGTAAAGGATTTTGAATGATTTAGTCATGTGTAGGAGTAATCAATTTTACCAAACAGGTGATAACGATCATCACAACCTTCGGCCTGGGACAGCTCATAGAATCCCACGGCTTGCAGTATTACCTCTACGCCGATGACACGCAGATCTATCTTTCTGGACCTGACCTCACCTCCCTACTGACCAAAATCCCACTGTGTCTGTTTGCTATCTCAGCCTTCTTTTCTGCTCGCTTTCTCAAACTGAACATGGACAAAACAGAATTCATCATCTTTCCCCCACCTCAATCTTCCTCTCCACCAGACCTATCCATCAATGTCAATGGCTGCTCACTTTCCCCAGTC
The DNA here is from genome assembly GCA_033576555.1 of Oophaga sylvatica. Lineage (NCBI taxonomy): Eukaryota > Metazoa > Chordata > Amphibia > Anura > Dendrobatidae > Oophaga > Oophaga sylvatica. The sequence continues at coordinate 225,476,257 of JARQOD010000006.1, read as the reverse complement.
CCGCTTGCTCGGTGCCTTGGGGTGATCCTCGACTCTGCCCTCTCTTTCAAACCACATATCCAAGCCCTCGCCACCTCCTGCCGCCTCAAAATCAAAAATATTTAACGGATCCGTTCATTCCTCAACCATGAAACCACAAAAACACTAGTGCACGCCCTTATCATCTCCCGCCTCGACTACTGCAACCTCCTACTGTCTGGCCTCCCCTCTAGCACTCTGGCACTACTCCAGTCCATCCTACACTCTTCTGCCCGACTAATCCACCTGTCTCCCTGCTATTCCCCAGCCTTCCGCCTATGGCAGGCCCTTCACTGGCTTCCTATTGCCCAGAAGCTTCAGTTCAAAACCCTAACCATGACATACAAAGCCATCCACAACCTTTCTCCTCCATAAATCTGTGACATGGTCTCCCGCTACCTACCCACACGCAACCTTCGATCCTCTCAAGATCTCCTTCTCGACTCCCCCCTCATCTCTTCTTCCCACAACCGCATACAAGACTTCTCCCGGGCTTCCCCCATACTCTGGAACTCCCTGCCTCAAAACTTCAGACTTTCACTAACAACAGAAACCTTCAAGAAGAACCTGAAGACCCACCTGTTCCGACAAGCCTACAGCTTACAATGATCCTCAGTCTACTGAACCATCATACGACCAGCTCTACCCTTTCCTAGTGTATCCTCACCCATCCCTGTAGACTGTGAGCCCTCGCGGGCAGGATCCTCTCTCCTTCTGTACTTGTGTGTCCCTTGTCTACCACACGTTTATTGTACCTCTCTATATTTTCCCTTTTCATATGTAAAGCGCCATGGAATAAATGGCGCTATATAAATGTGTAATAAAAATAATAATAATAATCACAAACCCACATATCTTGAAAATGTCATTAACTGAAAAATAAACAGTTGTGTAGGACACGTAACCCGTTAACGACCAGAGCTTTTTTTGGTTTGCATTCTCATTTTTTGCTCCCCTTCTTCCCAGAGCTATGACTTTTTCATTTTTTGGTCAAAATGGCCATGTGAGGGCCTGATTTTGTGGGACGAGTTGTACATTTGAATGACACTATTGGCTTTACCATGTTGTGCACTCGAAAACAGGAAAAAAATTCCAAGTGCGGTGAAATTGCAAAAAGAAGTGCCATCCCACAGTTGTTTTTTTGTTTTTTTTTCACCATGTTCACTAAATGCTAAAACTAACTTGACATTATGATTCTCCAGGTCATTGCGAGATCATATACAAAGAATAATCATGCGTACAGCCATGTGAGAGTGTCAGACTAGGTTCCCACACCATAGACTATAGCAAAGAAACTCAGCACTCAACTTCAGTAATGTGATGAATATTTAATTGTGTCCACAGTGGTAACAGAAATGTTTCGGTCCTGAATTTGGACCTTCATCAGTCACTGTGTGATTATAAACAAATTAATAAATGTTTTACAAAATAATGTGAAAAAACAAAATATATACAATAATTCCAAGAAATTTTGGTCAATAGAGATAACAGTCATTACTGATACGCTGATAAACAAGGACACTTCCAGACCAGAGATCAAAGAAAGGTATAAGGCAAAAGAGTGGTGGTGAACATACCAGGGACTACTATGGAAAGTAGGTGGACCCAACCAAAAAGGGGGGGCTGGACCCAGAGAAATCTGTTGAATAACATGAGAGTGGTGAAACAAAGTGGCACATAATAGAAAAGTTGAGTGTTTGTGAGCTATAAACCTACCAGGTTTATGATACTAGATTTTGCCCACGTAAGATAAGTAAGCTTGTGGTAGAGGTAACCTAAGGAGAAATATATGGGGTTTGTAAACAGTGCGGCAGTTTGCAGTGTTCTAAGAAAGACCTGGGGTGCATATAACTAACCTGAGAGTGTCCCGGGTGTAAGATTGTGCCTGCGGTAGATGCGGTATCCACCGCTAGTCCATGCGTGCAGTGAATGAAAAGAGCCGGATTAGATTAAGGGAAGAGGCGGGAGCAAACAGGGAAAATGGCAATCAGTTGCTCCGACCCATGACCGGAGTGACGTGGCCGGAAGTGAATGGCCGTGCGTGTCATCCTCAGGTGATAAGTGGCTAATATAATGTTTTTTATTTCCTACAATAATTCTCACCCTCATGAATTACCTATGTCCTCACTGATTCTCCTGTTGGGATAATACCTGTGACATTATAATCTTACTAGTGATGAACCCATTCTACGCCCGGGTGGCAAGCATTTTTATAGGTACATGGTCTCCCATTCTGGTATGTGCTTCCCCCCTCCTATTCTGGTATGCATGGCACCCCTCATCCCTATCCTGGTATGTATGGTCCCCTCACCTCCACCCAAATCTACTATGCATGGCACCCCATTCCTCATCCTGGTATGCAAGGTCACCTCCTGCCCAATCCTGGAATGCATGGTCCCCTCACCCCCAATTCTGGTATGAATGGTCCCGTCACCCCAATTCTGGTATGAATGGTCCCCTCCACCCCCCAATCCTGGTATGAATGGTCCCCTCACCCCCCCCAATCCTGGTATGAATGGTCCCCTCATCGCCCAATCCTGATGTGCATGGTCCGCTCACACTCCAATCCTGATGTGCATGGTCCCCTCACCCCCCAATCCTGATGTGTATGGTCCCCTCACCCCCCAACCCTGATGTGCAGGGTCCGCTCACCCCCCAATCCTGATGTGCATGGTCCCCTCACCCCTCCTATCCTGATGTGCATGGTCCCCTCACCACCCCAATCCTGATGTGCACGGTCCCCTCACCCCCAATCCTGATGTGCATGGTCCCCTCACCCCCCTATCCTGATGTGCATGGTCCCCTCACCCCCCAATCCTGATGTGCATGGTCCTCTCACCCCCCAATCCTGATGTGCATGGTCCCCTCACCCCTCAATCCTGATGTGCATAGTTCCCTCATGCCCCAATCCTGATGTGCATGGTCCCCTCACCCCCCAATCCTGATGTGCATGGTCCCCTCACCCCCCAATCCTGATGTGAATGGTTGCCTCATCCCCCAACCCTGATGTGCATGGTCTGCTCACCCCCCAATCCTGATGTGCATGGTCCCCTCACCCCCCCTATCCTGATGTGCATGGTCCCCTCACCCCCCCAATCCTGATGTGCATGGTCCCCTCACCCCCCAATCCTGATGTGCATGGTCCCCTCACCCCCCATCCTGATTTGCATGGTCCCCTCACCCCCCCAATCCTGATGTGCATGGTCCTCTCACCCCCCAATCATGATGTGCATGGTCCCCTCACCCCTCAATCCTGATGTGCATGGTTCCATCACCCCCCAATCCTGATGTGCATGGTCCCCTCACCCCCCAATCCTGATGTGCATGGTCCCTCATCCCCAATCCTGATGTGCATGGTCCCCTCATCCCCAATCCTGATGTGCATGGCCCCCTCACCCCCCAATCCTGATATGCATGGTCCCCTCATACCCCAATCCCAGTATGCACGGTACCCTCACCCACCAATCCTGGTATGCATGGTTACCTCCCGCCCAGTCCTCAAATGCATGGTCCCCTCACCCCCAATTCTGGTATAAATGGTCCCCTCACCCCCCCAATCCTGGTATGAATGGTCCCCTCATCGCCCAATCCTGATGTGCATGGTCCGCTCACCCCCAATCCTGATGTGCATGGTCCGCTCGCCCCCCAATCCTGATGTGCATGGTCCCCTCACCCCCCCAATCCTGATGTGCATGGTCCTCTCACCCCCAATCCTGATGTGCATGGTCCCCTCATCCCCAATCCTGATGTGCGTTGCCCCCTTACCCCCCCAATCCTGATATGCATGGTCCCATCACCCCCCAATCCTGATGTGCATGGTCCCCTCATCCCCAATCCTGATGTGCGTGCCTTACCCCCCCAATCCTGATGTGCATGGTCCCCTCACTCCCCAATCCTGATGTGCATGGTCCCCTCACCCCCCAATCCTGATGTGCATGGTCTCCTCACCCCCCAATCCTGATGTGCATGGTCCTCTCACCCCCCAACCCTGATGTGCATGGTACCCTTACCCTCCAATCCTGATGTGCATGGTCCCCTCACCCCCCAATCCTGATGTGCATGGTCCCCTCACCCCCCAATCCTGATGTGCATGGTCCCCTAATCCCCCAATCCTGATGTGCATGGTCCCCTAACCCCCCAATCCTGATGTGCATGGTCCCCTCAACCCCCAACCCTGATGTGCATGGTCCCCTCACCCCCCCAATCCTTATGTGCATGGTCCCCTCACCCCCCAATCGTGATGTGCATGGTCCCCTAACCCCCCCAATCCTGATGTGCATGGTCCCCTCAACCCCCAACCCTGATGTGCATGGTCCCCTCACCCCCCAATCCTGATGTGCATGGTCCCCTCACCCCCCAATCCTGATGTGCATGGTCCCCTTCACCCCCCCAATCCTGATGTGCATGGTCCCCTCACCCCCCCAACCCTGATGTGCATGGTCCCCTCACCCCCCCAATCTTGATGTGCATGGTCCCCTCACCCCCCAATCCTGATGTGCATGGTCCCCTCACCCCCCAATCCTGATGTGCATGGTCCCCTCACCCCCCCAATCCTGATGTGCATGGTCCTCTCACCCCCAATCCTGATGTGCATGGTCCCCTCATCCCCAATCCTGATGTGCGTGGCCCCCTTACTCCCCCAATCCTGATATGCATGGTCCCCTCACCCCCCAATCCTGATGTGCATGGTCCCCTCATCCTCAATCCTGATGTGTGTGGCCCCCTTACCCCCCAATCCTGATGTGCATGGTCCCCTCACCCCCAATCCTGATGTGCATGGTCCCCTCACCCCCCAATCCTGATGTGCATGGTCCCCTCACCCCCCCAATCCTGATGTGCATGGTCCTCTCACCCCCAAACCATGATGTGCATGGTCTACTCACCCCCCAATCCTGATGTGCATGGTCCCCTCACCCCCCAATCCTGATGTGCATGGTCCCCTCACCCCCCAATCCTGATGTGCATGGTCCCCTAATCCCCAATCCTGATGTGCATGGTCCCCTAACCCCCCAATCCTGATGTGCATGGTCCCTCAACCCTCAACCCTGATGTGCATGGTCCCCTCACCCCCCCAATCCTGATGTGCATGGTCCCCTCACCCCCCCAATCCTGATGTGCATGGTCCCCTCACCCCCCCAATCCTGATGTGCATGGTCCCCTCACCCCCCAACACTGATGTGCATGGTCCCCTCACCCCCCTATCCTGATGTGCATGGTCCCCTCACCTCCCCAATCCTGATGTGCATGGTCCCCTCACCCCCCCAATCCTGATGTGCATGGTCCCCTCACCCCCAATCCTGATGTGCATGGTCCCCTAATCCCCCAATCCTGATGTGCATGGTCCCCTAACCCCCAAATCCTGATGTGCATGGTCCCCTCAACCCCCAACCTTGATGTGCATGGTCCCCTCACCCCCCCAATCCTGATGTGCATGGTCCCCTCACCCCAATCCTGATGTGCATGGTCCCCTCACCCCCCAACCCTGATGTGCATGGTCCACTCACTCCCCAATCCTGATGTGCATGGTCCCCTCACCCCCCCTATCCTGATGTGCATGGTCCCTTCACCCCCCAATCCTGATGTGCATGTTCCCCTCACCCCCCAATCCTGATGTGCATGGTCCCCTCACCCCCCCTATCCTGATGTGCATGGTCCCCTCACCCCCCCAATCCTGATGTGCATGGTCCTCTCACCCCCCAATCCTGATGTGCATAGTCCCCTCACCCCCCAATCCTGATGTGCATTGTCCCCTCAACCCCCAATCCTGATGTGCATGGTCCCCACACCCCCAATCCTGATGTGCATGGTCCGCTCACCCCCCAATCCTGATGTGCATGGTCACCTCACCCTCCCCTATCCTGATGTGCATGGTCCCCTCAACCCCCCAATCCTGATGTGCATGGTCCCCTCACCCCCAATCCTGATGTGCATGGTCCCCTCACGCCCCCCCTATCCTGATGTGCATGGTCCCCTCACCCCCCCAATCCTGATGTGCATGGTTCCCTCACCCCCAATCCTGATGTGCATGGTCCCATCACCCCCCCAGTCCTGATGTGCATGGTCCGCTCACCCCCCAATCCTGATGTGCATGGTCCCCTCACCCTCCCCTATCCTGATGTGCATGGTCCCCTCACCCCCCCAATCCTGATGTGCATGGTCCCCTCCCCCCAATCCTGATGTGCATGGTCCCCTCACGCCCCCCCTATCCTGATGTGCATGGTCCCCTCACGCCCCCTATCCTGATATGCATGGCCCCCTCACTGCTATTAAACTGCACAGATACCCCCAAAAAAACAAACATTTATACTCACCTTTCATCCCTGTGCTCCAGCGCTGTTCCTTTCAGCTGGACGCCGGGGGAGGAGAGAGGCGCCGGAGTACGCGCATGCCCATACCGCGCGGTCCGGCGCCATATTGCTGAAGACACACTGTAAATGTGTCTTCAGCAAAATGGCACCGGATAGCGCTATTGCGCATGCGCGATCCGACGCGCACTCCTGGTCTCCTGCCCCGGGAGAAGAGAAGCGCCGTTTCAACGCTCCTCCCGGTCAGGTAAGTATGTGAGTATGGCGCCGGAGATCGCGGTATGCATCCAGTACGCATACCGCGATCTCCGGCGCCATACAGAGTACTCACCGCTCTGGATGCCTCACTCTGTCTGGAGCCAGACTGCGCAGGCGTGTCACACTTGCGCAGTCTATAAAGGCTTCAGACAGAGTGACGCTCCCACCGTTATATTATAGATAATTGGGAAAGTGGCCAGTATACTCTCTTATTTTCCACATCTGACTGTGTTTTATAGCTTTTGACAGCTTCGATAATAAGTGTGGTACAACATTCATTTAACTATGACAAATGGCAAACATACTGTTTTATTTCCCAAAATAATTCTCATTTTCTATTCTTTTCAGAGCCACTTTTATTAGCCTCCAAATACAGCTTTTCACATGCTGGATAACCTGCCTTGATGTCTGCACTTCATGTCTCCACTTCTGAGCACGCCTCTCTCCACATCACTGCTCCATAGGACCTATGAGAATGCTGGCATCCTATCTGGAACGCATCATCTGAGGGTGACAAGCACGGCCATTCACTTCCGGCCATGTCACTTCCGGTCACGGGTCGAAGCAACTGATTGGCACTTTCCCTGTTTGCTCCTGCCTCTTCCCTTTATCTAACCCGGCTCTTTTCATTCACTGCACGCATGGACTAGTGGCGGATACCGCGTCCACTGCAGGCACAATCTTACATCCGGGACCCTCTCAGGTTAGTTATATGCACCCCAGGTCTTTCTTAGAACACTGCAAACTGCCGCACTGTGTTCATATATTTCTCCTTAGGTTACCGCTCCCACAAGCTTACTTATCTTACATGGGCAAAATCTAGTATCATAAACCTGGTAGGTTTTTAATTTATTTTGAATAATAATAAAGAGGCACCAAAAAAATGGGCAACTGTGAGAACAGTGTGCAAAGTGGCCAAAAAATTAATTAGTACAGTAGACGAAACACACGCTATTATAATCAAAATAGGAAGATGTCCAGCAGTGCTAGAAGTGCTATCAGTTCAGTACTGACAACAAGCAGCTACACTAACTTACTGTTTTGTCTGACCAAAGGTAGTTTTCATGGAACAATTGTTACAAAAAATCCAAAAGCTTTAACATGTAAACAAGGCTAGCCGACTCAACTATGCTTGAAAACATAACAATTCAGATGCAGAAAAATGGCAGCAGATTTTCTGATGAGTGAAAATTTTAATTATTTGGCTGTAATAGAAGGCAGTTTGTTTACCAAATGTATGGAGAGTGGTATAATAATGAGTGTCTGGAGGCATCAGTGAAGCATAGTGAAGGTTATTTGTAAGATTAGGGCTGCTTTTCAGCAAATGAAATTAGGGATTTGGTCATGTTCTATAAAGTCATCAATGCTGAGAAATACAGGTAGATGCCTGTCCATCATGCAATACCATGATGAGGCATTTGATTTGTGACAAATACATTCTGCAGTAGGACTACAACCACAAACATATAGTCAATATAATTAAGAAATATCTTCAGTGTAATGAAGCACAAGGAGTCATCAAGAGATGGTATGACCACCACTGATGTCAATATCTTCAAATCTATCTGGTATCATCTAAAGAGACCAAGAGTTTGCACAAGCTGACATCCACAGAAGGTCTGTGGTTAGTTCTCCAAAATGTTTGACATAATGTCTTCCTGTAAAACTGTGTATAAGTATTCTTTGAATAACTGACTATTTGATTCTGTTATGAATGCAAATGGTGGTCACACCAAATACTAAAGTGATTTATATTTATCTTTTACTTATTCACTTTGCATTTTGTTATTATGTAAATTTAACCCCTTTGTGACAGAGCCAATTTGCAGCTTAAAGACCAGGCCAATTTTTACCATTCTGACCACTGTCACTTTATGAGGTTATACCTCTGGAACACTTTAACGAATCCAGCTGATTCTGATATTGTTTTTTTCATGACATATTGTACTTCACATTAGTGATAAATATTTTTTATATGACTTGCGTTTATTTATGAAAAAAATGGAAATATGGTGAAAATTTTGAAAATTTAGCAATTTTCAAACTTTAAATTTTTATGCCCTTAAATCAGAGAGATATGTCACACAAATTTCTTAATAAATAACATTTCCCACATGTCTACTTTAGATCAGCACAATTTTGGGAATATTTTTACAACACCATTTTATTTTTGGGACCACATCACATTTGAAGTCACTTTGAGGGGTCTATATGATAGAAAATACCAAAAGTGACTCCATTCTAAAAACTGCACCCCTCAAGGTGCTCAAAACCACATTCAAGAAGTTTAATAACCATTTACGTGCTTCACAGGAACTGAAGCAATGTGGAAGGAAAAAATTAACATTTAACTTATTTTGCAAAAAATTTACATCAGAACCAATTTTTTTTATTTTTACAAGTGTTAAAAAAAATGAACCACAAAATTTGTTGTGGAATTTTTCCTAAATACGCCGATACCCCACCTGTGGGGGTAAACCACTTTTTGGGCGCACGACAGAGGTCGTAAGGGAAGGAGCGCCATTTGACTTTTTCAACGCAGAATTAGCTTGACGCAATGTCATTTTTGGAGTGCCCCTGATGTCCCTAAACCATGGAAATCCCAAACAAGTGACCCCATTTTGGAAAATAGACCCCTTAAGGAACTTATCTAGATGTGTGGTGAGCACTTTGAACCTCCAAATGCTACACAGAAGTTTATAACGTAGAGCAGTGAAAATAAAAATCATTTTATTCCTCAAAAATGATTTTTAAGCCCGCTATTTTTTTATCTTCCCAAGGGTAACAGGAGAAATTGGACCCCATAAGTTGTTGTGCAATTTTTCCTGAGTACGCTGATACCCGATATGTGGGGTGGAACCACTGTTTGAGTGCATGGGAGAGCTTGGAAGGGAAGGAGCACCATTTTGGAATGTAGACTTTGATGGAATGTTCTGCGGGCGTCATGTCGCGTTTGGAGAGCCCCTGATGTGCTTAAACAGTAGAAACCCCTCACAATTGACACCATTTTGGAAACTAGACCCCCCAAGGAGCTTATCTAGATGTGTGGTGAGCACTTTGAACCCCAAAGTGCTTCACAGAAATTTATAAACGCAGAGCCGTGAAAATAAAAAATCATTTTTTTCCCAGCTATTTTTTATTTTCCAAAGGGTAACAGGAGAAATTAGAACCCCAAAATTGGTGTGAAATTTGCCCTGAGTTTGCTGATACCTCATATGTTGGGGTAAACTACTGTTTGGGTGCATGGCAGGGCTAGGAATGGAGGGAGCGCCATTTGACTTTTTGAACGCCACGTCGTGTTTGGAGACACCCTGATGTGTCTAAATAGTGGAAACCTCTATTCTAGCTCCAACCCTTACCCAACACACCCTAACCCTAATCCTAACCATAACCCTAATCCTAACCTTAATCCGAACCCTAATTCCAACCCAAATTGTAACCCTAACCCTAATTGTAGCCCTAACCCTAATTGTAACCATAACCCTTACCCTAATGAAAACCCTATCTCTAATTATAACCCTAACCCTAATTTTAACCCTAACCATAATGGAAAAATAAAAATAAATACAATTTCTTTATTCATTCTATGTCCCTAACTAAGGGAAGGGGGTGATAAAGGGGTTTATTTACTAGTTTTTTATTTTGATCACTGTGATAGCGTTTATCACACAGGGAGTTACGGGGGGCACATTGGGGGACCCCGGGACCCTATTTCTCTCCCCTCTGATGTGTGAATACATCAGAGGAGAGAGAAATTACATGAAGGATCGCGCATTTTTTTTTCTTGCAGTCGCCATTATATGGTTTATAACGGTGATCACAAAAGCGGGGGATCCGAATTATATTCTCTGGGGTCGGAGACCCCCGGAGAAAATCTGACTCAGCGTGTGCACTGCGCTCCCGCCCGCCATTTTCTTTGCCGGGAGAAGACGCCGGCAGCTGCGGGAGACATTGGAGGATGGGGGGAAACTGGGAGGCATGGGGGACAGATCGGTGGTCCCTGGGACCCTAATTCTCTCCCATCTGATGTGCGATCACATCAGAGGAGAGAGAAATTAAATGGAGAATCGCTGTTTCTTTTTTTTTTTTTTTGCAGTCGCCGTTATAGGGTTAAGAACGACGATCGCAAAAGCAGGGTCAGCAAAAACTGACCCGAATCATGTTCTCTGTTAGCTGAGACCCCGGAGAAAATCCGACTCTGGTCTGTGGTTTAAGTACCTTTAACTACCGCCGTTAAAAGGCGTATCACGGTCGTTAAGGGGTTAAATTATTAACACTTCAAAATTCTTACCTTGCAGTATTTTGCAAATTTTTCTAAAAGTTTTGCATAGTACTATATATTAAATAATTATTATAATAATATAAACGATTTATCTGCAAAATTTACTATACTTATTATTTATTCATTATTTTGTGACATTATTGTATACTGAAATAGCAAAAGCAAGATTATTACCAATAAAAACATTTAATAAACAAAAGCATAAAAATACATTTAATATAAAAGAGAATACATGAACATGTTTTCGTCTTCCTAATTCAATAGTCACTAGTGTTGAGCGATAGTGCTCGATATCTAAAAATATCGTATCGAAATTGTTTCGCCGATAGCACTAAATATCGTCGATATCCGATTTCGATACCGGAAGTCCAATGTAAGTCTATGGGAACAAAATATCGCAACTAAAAAAAACCTTTATTTCCTTGTAAACACTAAATATACACACATAGAATACATATATATATATATTTTATATATATATATATATATATATATACACACATGTCATTGTGACATATATATATATATATATATATACATATATTTATAGTTTATACACTTCTACATAGTAAAATAGACTCTGATTCAATTGCCGGGTAAAGCCGTGACATACCCCATAGAAGTCGACGGGCTCGGTGCCGAGTACCCCAAAAACCTCTGGCTCTGTGCGACTCAACTTGGGCGTCACGAACAGGATTCTGTAGCTCGCTATAAGCGAGTCCTGTGTGCCTGAATTGAACTGGTTTTGTGCTTGAGAATTGCTAAAATCATCAGAGAATGTATTTGCCATTTTTCCGCCATATCTGCGTCACGACGAGGCACTGGTGAAGAAGAAGGGCGTGCTCTTCGTGGGTGTACACTCACTCAGTGGCGTGAAAACGATGGCTCTAAATGGTACTGCAATGTAAGATCGTGCCCCACAGCTCTTGAGTTCCGCCACTTCATCCTCCTTAGTGTGCGGAAACTAACACGACCCGATCGCCACGGAACCACCGTTGGGCACCCGGCCTGGAAACCCTCCTATGCTGCAAGAAGCGGAGGATACCCTAAGAGGCCTGGCCCGGCACCGGGAGGAGGTCGCCAGGATGGAAGCCAGCTGGCGTGTCCTAAAACTAAACTTGGAGCGGCGCCAATCCCTCTTACATGAAGTGTCTGTACCGGATGGTGAGGCACCCGTTCTAGTAGAGGAGTCCGTGCGGGCATCCCAGCCCTTGCAATGTGATCCGGTTGACGTTGTCGCAGTGGAGGCACCCGTTCGTGCAAAAAACGCTGCACCGGCAGCACCCCAGATCCTGCTGTCTGCCCCCGTCGCTGAGACAGAATAAGCGACACCCGTCCTCATGGAGGAGGCCGCGCAGGCACCAGAGCACTACCTGCCTGTACCGGAGCCCCGACTGTCATCTGTTCCAGAGCCAGCTGCTTCCTCCGCAGGTGAGCGCCGCCAGGACTGGGGGGCGCCAGGAGAGCTGCCGCAAACCGGACACTGTAAGCTGCAGTTTGATGGTGGAGACATGGAGCTGCTGGTGTAGGAGAATTTCAACCGGCGTCAGGAGGAAGAGTGGAGACGTTGGGAGAAGGAAGCAGAGCGACAAAGGGAGCAGCGAGAATCCCAAAAACTTCGCCAACGTCAGCTGGAGAAGGACCGGGCAGATAAGGACCGGATGAGAAAAGATAAAAGTACGGTGAGGGAGCCGCGGCGTAAGGGTGCAGTACGGAGCTTTAAATTGAAAGGTGGTTGGGGCTTCATCCAGGAGCCTGGACTTTATTTAGAAGTTTTTGTGAACCGGCGGGACGTGGAGGCTCACCTCCCAGAAGGACACCCGGGGAGGGACCTGTTGCCAGGAGACTTGGTGACTTACACCCGACACTGGGGTTACAATGGATGGTACGCCCTAAATGTTACCAGGTGCGACCCCTACTCCCCAGAGTGTCAGGAACCTGTGAGACCCTCGGAGCCTTCAGCCTCCCACATCCAGGCCTCTGCAAAAGTGCCCACCCCACGCCGTAAATCTCCCAGCCTCCCTCAGTGGTCTCCTCAGCAGCCCCAGCTATGGACATGATAACTATAGCTGGCCCGTACCCGGCGCCTGTTAGGCCCCCTGGGGTTCGTACAGTCCGGGACATAGGGTTCCAGACCCGGAGGGAGATGAAAGAGGTGGCCACAGAGACCCAGATAGCGGGTCACGACTTGACTGTACAGGCCACACGACGTCATCAGGTCCTGGTGGTCCTTGGTGCCTCAGATGTTTGGCAAGCATCAGAAGAGTACCAGGAGGTACCTGGAACACCCCTGCCAAAGAATTATAAATAACCCGGACAGGGTCACTGTATGTAAATAGTTAAATTGTTTATGCACCCGGACGGGTGAATGTTCATAAAAAAGTTTTTTAATTTAATAAAAAAAAAAAAACATAGTTTTCATTACTTTTATTACAGTCTCATCCTGCGACGCCATCGATCTCCTGTAAAAAAATGAAAAAAAAAAAAAAAGTATACCACCTGACCGACGCAGTCCATAGTAACGAGTGTCCCACGACGATCCAGCTCTGCTACATCAGAATGACAGGCAGAGCCTGTCGTCCCGGCGCAGCACAGCTGATTACCTGCTTCCCCGGCGGTAACGTCATCGGACTGACTGCTTTACGGCCGGGATTACCCAGCAGTCACTGCAGTTATCGCGAGAAACTGCATGTGACCGCCGGGGAAAGATGATGGCGGCCATGAAGCAGTCCAGGCCGTGACCGCCGGAGATCTTCTGCCAGGTAAGTGCCGCTGACTCCTGACAGACCCGACCGACGGACACTCACAGTGACAGTGACAAATCCGATTCCGGTATTCGATAAGACGAAAATATCGAAACAAATTATCGAAAGGCCGATAGAGCTAATATCGGCCGATAGCCGATATTTACATTATCGTATCGCTCAACACTAATAGTCACATATTTTATTGTTTTATGTTTGACACAGCTTTTATTTTCTTTTAGTAATTTACTTTTACTTTTTTCTCCCATTTTGTTTTCTTTTAATATATATATATATATATATATATACGTATACTGCTCAAAAAAATAAAGGGAACACTAAAATAACCCATCCTAGATCTGAATGAATGAAATAATCTCATTGAATACTTTGTTCTGAACAAAGTTGAATGTGCTGACAACGAAATCACACAAAAATCATCAATGGAAATCAAATTTATTAACAAATGGAGGCCTGGATTTGGATTCACACCCAAACTTAAAGTGGAATGTAATGTCCTTAAAACAAGTAAAAATGATGTTCAGTAGTGTGTGTGGCCTCCAAGTGCCTGTATGACCTCCCTACTGTACAACACCTGGGCATGCTCCTGATGAGGCGGTGGATTGTCTCCTGAGGGACCTTCTCCCAGACCTGGATTAAAGCATTCACCAACACATGGACAGTCTGTGGTGCAGCGTGACGTTGGTGAATGGAGTGAGACATGATGTCCCAGAAATGCTCAATCGGATTCAGGTCTGGGGAACAGGTGGGCCAGTTCATAGCTTCAATGCCTTCATCTTGCAGAAACTGCTTACACACTCCAGCCACATGATGTCTGGCATTGTCCTGCATTAGGAGGAACCCAAGGCCAACCGCGCTAGCATATGGTCTCACAAGGGGTCTAAGGATCTCATCTCGGTACCTAATTGCAGTCAGACTACCTCTGGCGAGCACATGGAGGGCTTTGCGGCCCTCGAAAGAAATGTCCCCCACACCATTCCTGAACCAATCCCAAACCGGTCATGCTGAAGGATGTTGAAGGCAGCAGATCGCTCTTCACTGCGTCTTCAGACTCTGTCATTTCTGTCAAATGTGCTCAGTGTGAACCTGCTTTCATCTGTGAAGAGCACAGGGCACCTGTGGGAAATATTCCAATCCAGGTATTCTGTGGCAAATGCCAACTGTCCTTGCACGGTGTTGGGCTGTGAGCACAATCCTCATCTGTGGACATCGTGCACTCAGACCATCCTCATGGAGTCTGTTTCTAACCGTTTGTCCAGACACATGCACATTTGTGGCCTGCTGGAGGTAATTTTGCAGGGCTCTGGCAGTGCTCCTCTTGTTCCTCTTTGCACAAAGGCAGAGGTAGCGGTCCTGCTTCTGGGTTGTTGCCATCCTACGGCCACCTTCACATCTCCTGGAGTACTGGCCTGTCTCCTGGTAGCACCTCCTGCCTCTGGACACTACACTGACAGATACAGCAAACCTTCTTTCAACAGCTCGCATTGATGTGCCATCCTGGATGAGCTGCACTACCTGAGCAACTTGTGTGGGTTGTAGAGTCCGTCTCTTGCTATCACGAGTGTGAAAGCACAACCAACATTCAAAAGTGACGAAAACATCAGCAAGAAAGCATTGGCACTGAGATGTGGTCTGTGGTCTCCACCTGCAGAACCACTCCTTTATTGAGTGTGTCTTGATGATTGCCAATAATTTCCATCTGTTGTCTATTCCATTTGCACAATAGCATGTGAAATTGATTGTCAATCAGTGTTGCTTCCTAAGTGGACAGTTTGATTTCACAGAAGCTTGATTTACTTGGAGTTATATTCTGTTGATTAAATGTTCCCTTTATTCTTTTGAGCAGTGTATATACAGTAGCTATCAAAAGTTTAGCCTTTTTTAAAAAGCGTGAATACTTCTGTCTGGTTGTTGTGATGCCATTTTTCTAGTGATTTTAGTAAACCGGAAGCAAGTGGTTGTCATTAGTGATGAGCGAGAATGCTCGGTAATGCTTGGTGCTCGCCCCAGCATCGCAGTGCTTGCGATGCTCGGCGAGCAGCGAGCATTTCCAGGATTGTTCAGAAGGAGTTTGGGTCTAGCGCCAAGCATGATTTGGTGCACTTTGGAAAGCCAATTAAAAATGCAGGTATTATCTGCCACACACTGTAATGTCCAGCCATGTTGGTTGTGTCATTACAGTGATTGGCTGGCCGCACAGCGTCATCAGGTCAATATCAGACCTGGCGCAGCCCTGGTTGTCACAGTCAGCTCTGGACAGTGTAGTGAGAGTTTCTGCTTAGATAGGGAGAGATTTGGAATGTCATTAGTTTGTGTGGGTATACCATTGTTGACTCCACATATTCAACTAAACCAACAGTCCTTCTAAGTCTGGGGTCACACTTGCGAGAAACTCGCACGAGTCTCGCACCTCAATATCCGGCACTGCCACCGGCACTCGGACCGGAAAGTTCAGCTGTATAGAAGTACATGCTGCCTCACGCTCCGGTCCCAAATGCTGGCAGCAGTGCCGGGTATTGAGGTGCGAGACTCGTGCGAGTTTTTCGCAGGTGTGACACTAGCCTATGGACTAATTATGGGATATATATACAGTACAGATCAAAAGTTTGGACACACCTTCTCATTCAAAGATTTTTCTGTATTTTCATGGCTATGAAAATTATAGAATCACACTGAAGGCATCAAAACTATGAATTAACACATGTGGAATTATACATTACACTTTACAAAAAAAGTGTGAAACAACTGAAAATATGTCTTATATTCTAGGTTCTTCAAAGTAGCCACCTTTTGCTTTCATTACTGCTTTGAACGCAGAAAAGGTGAATGGATGGATTCTACATGCCTGGTTCCCACCGTGAAGCATGGAGGAGGTGGTGTGATGGTGTGGGGGTGCTTTGCTCACGTAATCTCCGGTCCTCCCAAGACCTCCTTCTCTCCTCCACACTTATTCACTCCTCACCCAACCGCCTCCAAGACTTCTCCAAATATCCCCCATTCTCTGGAATTCTTTGCCCCAACACGTCCGACTATCAACCACTCTCGGATCCTTCAGACGTAACCTGAAAACCCATCTCTTCAGGAAAGCTTACAGCCTGCAATGACCCCGCTGCCTCCTCACCACTACCGGAGATATCGCCTCAACCAACACCGGAACTGCTGCAACCCACCAACCTGCTGTCTCCGTCCCCCATCCTGTAGAATGTAAGCCCGAAAGGGCAGGGTCCTCTCCCCTCTGTACCAGTCTGTGATTGTTAGTTTGTTTACTGTAAGTGATATCTGTAATTTGTATATAACTAAAAAAAGGGGGAAGCCAGCGCCGCACATGATCAGCATGAAATAATTTAAGTGCAACTGCACATGTATATTCCAACTGTTTTTTAAAATTGAGACATTTAGCAAATAATTGATCAATTCTTTGAGCTATCCCGCCACGACAAGGCATTCTCATATGGGGCAGTACCTACTCTACGTTTTTTATTATTTATTTTCACTGTGCCATTGCGGCCTCCTGAATTATTAAAAGCATAACTGCAAAAAAACTGTAAAAGCAGGACTGCAAAAACTGCAAAAGTACCTGAAGCATTGCTGAATCACCCCATGGTGCCAGTAAGACGGATGCAGGTAAAAGCCGACCAGGTCCAGGGATGGACATTTCAGATCTGACCTCCACATACGCCAAACCAGCAGCCACAGATAAAGAGTGAAACAGGCACAGGTACAGGTGCACAATTACATATAGCCTGGGGCAGGGCAGGGCTGCTGTATGTGTGTACAGCAGCCTAAGTCAATTATAAGAAAGAAAAAAAAACCAGATAAAATAACATGCATAACCCGGCGCGCACGGCAACTAGTGGTGGTCAGCCACTTACCAATACAAGTAAAAAAAGGGGGAAGCCAGCGCCGCACATGATCAGCATGAAATAATTTAAGTGCAACTGCACATGTATATTCCAACTGTTTTTTAAAATTGAGACATTTAGCAAATAATTGATCAATTCTTTGAGCTACCCGCCACGACAAGGCATTCTCATATGGGGCAGTACCTACTCTACGTTTTTTATTATTTATTTTCACTGTGCCATTGCGGCCTCCTGAATTATTAAAAGCATAACTGCAAAAAAACTGTAAAAGCAGGACTGCAAAAACTGCAAAAGTACCTGAAGCATTGCTGAATCACCCCCATGGTGCCAGTAAGACGGATGCAGGTAAAAGCCGACCAGGTCCAGGGATGGACATTTCAGATCTGACCTCCACATACGCCAAACCAGCAGCCACAGATAAAGAGTGAAACAGGCACAGGTACAGGTGCACAATTACATATAGCCTGGGGCAGGGCAGGGCTGCTGTATGTGTGTACAGCAGCCTAAGTCAATTATAAGAAAGAAAAAAAAAAAAAAAAAAAAAAAGTGGCTGACCACCACTAGTTGCCGTGCGCGCCGGGTTATGCATGTTATTTTATCTGTTTTTTTTTTTTCTTTCTTATAATTGACTTAGGCTGCTGTACACACATACAGCAGCCCTGCCCTGCCCCAGGCTATATGTAATTGTGCACCTGTGCCTGTGCCTGTTTCACTCTTTATCTGTGGCTGCTGGTTTGGCGTATGTGGAGGTCAGATCTGAAATGTCCATCCCTGGACCTGGTCGGCTTTTACCTGCATCCGTCTTACTGGCACCATGGGGGTGATTCAGCAATGCTTCAGGTACTTTTGCAGTTTTTGCAGTCCTGCTTTTACAGTTTTTTTGCAGTTATGCTTTTAATAATTCAGGAGGCCGCAATGGCACAGTGAAAATAAATAATAAAAAACGTAGAGTAGGTACTGCCCCATATGAGAATGCCTTGTCGTGGCGGGGTAGCTCAAAGAATTGATCAATTATTTGCTAAATGTCTCAATTTTAAAAAACAGTTAGAATATACATGTGCAGTTGCACTTAAATTATTTCATGCTGATCATGTGCGGCGCTGGCTTTCCCCCTTTTTTTAATTTGTATATAACCCTTCTCATGTACAGCACCATGGAATCAATGGAGCTACATAAATAAATAATAATAATAATAATAATAATAATAATAATAATAATAATAATAATAGTTTTGATGCCTTCAGTGTGATTCTACAATTTTCATAGTCATGAAAATACAGAAAAATCTTTGAATGAGGTGTGTCCAGACTTTTGGTCTGTACTTTGTATATATATATATATATATATATATATATATCAGTGCTTGGAATGCAGGCAGTGCATGTGGGTATATAGACATCAGTGCTAAGTAGGCAAGCATTTGCATTGTATGTGGCATACTTTATTGCAAACAGAAAGAGGGTCCATTCCATTACTGTCTGCTGCTGCTACCTATTACAAATATTGACCGTATATACATAGCCCCAGGTATCAGTGGCCAGGAATAATTTGTTTTTGAATCTTAACCCTAATTATTTTAATTAACCCCTTCACCCCCAAGGGTGGTTTGCACGTTAAAGAACTGGTCAATTTTACAATTCTGACAACTGTCTATTTATGAGGTTATAACTCTGGAACGCTTCAACGGATCTTTGCGATTCTGAAACTGTTTTCTTGTGACATATTGTACTTCACATTAGTGGTAACATTTCTTCGATATAACTTGCGTTTAGTTTTGAAAAAAATGCAAATATGGTGAAAATTTTGAAAATTTTGCAATTTTCAAACTTTGAATTTTTATTCCCTTAAAACAGAGAAATATGTCACACAAAATAGTTAATAAATAACATTTCCCACATGTCTACTTTACACCAGCACAATTTTGGAACCAAAATTCTTTTTTGTTAGGAAATTAAAAGGGTTAAAAGTTGACCAGCGATTTCTCATTTTTACAACAAAATTTACAGTCATTTTTTTAGGGACCACATCACATTTGAAGTCACTTTGAGGGGTCGATATGGCAGAAAATACCCAAAAGTGACGCCATTCTAAAACTGCACCCCTCAAGGTACTCAAAACCACATTCAAGAAGTTTATTAACCCTTCAGGTGCTTCACAGGAGCTGAAGCAACGTGGAACTAAAAAATGAATATTTAACTTTTTAGTCACAAAAATTATCTTTTGCAAACTTTTTTTTCATTTTCACAAGGGTAAAAGGAGAAAATGTACAGATAAAGTTGTACAATTTCTCCTGAATACGCCAATACCCCTTATATGGGGAAAACCACTGTTTGGGCACACGGCAGAGCTCGTAATGGATGGAGAGCCGTTTGACTTTTTCAAACCAAAATTGGCTGGAATTGAGATTGGACGCCATGTCGCGTTTGGAGAGCCTCTGATGCACCTAAACAGTAGAAACCCCCAACAAGTGACACCATTTTGAAACTAGACCCCCTATGGAACTTACCTAGATCTGTTGTGAGCAATTTGAACTTCCAAGTGTTTCACAAAAGTTTATAATGCCTGGGTGAGAAAAAAAAACAATTTTCCACAAAAATGATTTTTTAGTCCCAAATTTTTGATTTTTCACAAGGAAATTAGACCCCAAAAGTTGTCAATTTGTCCTGAGTACGCAGATACCCCATTTGTGGGGAGAGGAAACTGTTTGGGCGCACAACAGGGATTGGAAAGGAAGTAATAACGTTTAGGAATGCAGACGTTGATGGGTTCATGTTCTGTTTGCAGGGCCCCAGATGTACCTAAACAGTGGAAACCCCCCACAAGTGACCCCATTTTCGAAACTAGTCCCCCTAAGGAACTTATCTAGATCTGTGGTGAGCACTTTGAACCCCCAAGTGCTTCACACAAGTTTATAATGCCCGGGCATGAAAATAAAAATCTTTTTTTTTCCAACAAAAATTATCTTTTAGTCACCAATTTTTTATTTTCCCAAAGGTAACAGGAGAAATTGGACCACAAAAGTTGTTGTCCAGTTTGTCCTGAGTACGCCGATACCCCAAATGTGGGGGCAGACCACTGCTTGTGCGCATGGCAGAGCTCTGAATGGAAGGAGCACCATTTGACTTTTTCAAACCAATTTTGGCTGGAATTGAGATTGGACGCCATGTTGCATTTGGAGAGCCCCTGATGTGCCTAAACAGTGGAAACCCCCACAAGTGACCATATTTTGAAAGCTATACCCCCTAAGGAACTTATCTAGATCTGTGGTGAGCAATTTAAACCCCAAGTGCTTCACACAAGTTTATAACGTAAAATTAAAAAAATCATATTTTTTCCACAAAAATTATCATTTCACCCCAATTTTTATTTTCCCAAGGGTAACAAGACCCAAAAAGTTATTGTGCAATTTGTCCTGAGTACGCTGATACCCCATATGTGGGGGTAAACCACTGATTGGGTGCATGGCAGAGCTCAGAAGGGAAGGAGCGCCGTTTGACTTTTTCAAAGCAGAATGGGCTGGATGCCATGTTGTGTTTGGAGAGCTCCTGATGTGCCTAAACAGTGGAAACCCCCACAAGTGACACCGTTTTGGAAGCTAGACCCATCAAGGAACTTATCTAGATGTGTGGTGAGAACTTTGAACCCCAGGTGTTTCACTAAAGTTTATAACGCCCGAGCATGAAAATAAAAAATCATATTTTTTCCACAAACATTATCTTTTAGTCTCCAACTTTTTATTTTCCCAAGGGTAACAGGAGAAATTGGACCCCAAAAGTTGTTGTCCAATTTGTACTGAGTTTGCTGATACTGCATATGTGGGAGAAAACTAGTGTATGGGCACACGTCAGGGCTCGGAAGGGAAGTAGTGACGTTTTGGATTGCAGACTTTGATGAAATGGTCTGCTGGTGTCATGTCGCATATGGAGAGCCCCTGATGTGCCTAAACAGTGGAAACCCCCCATAAGTGACCCCATTTTGGAAAATAGACCCCCCCCAAGGAACTTACCTAGATGTGTGGTGAGCACTTTGAACCCCGAAGTGCTTCACAGAAGTTTATAACGTACAGCCGTAAAAATAAAAAATCCTTTTTTTTTTACAAAAATGATTTTTTCGCCCCCAATGTTTTTTTTTCATAAGGTTAACAGGAGATATTGGACCCCGAAAGTTGTTGTCCAATTTGTCCTGAGTATGCTGATACCCAATATGTGGGAGAAAACTACTGTATGTGAACACGTCACGGCTCGGAAGGGAAGTAGTGATGTTTTGGATTGCAGACTTTGATGGAAAGGTCTGCGGGAGTCATGCCGCATTTGGAGAGCATCTGATGTGTCTAAACAGCGGAAACCCCCACAAGTGACCCCATTTTGGAAAATAGACCTCACAAGGAACTTATCTAGATGTGTAGTGAGCGCTATGAATCCCCTAGTCGTTCACAGAAGTTTATAAACGTACAGCCGTAAAAACAAAAAAATCTTTTTTTTTTTTTACAAAAATGATATTTTTGCCCTCAATTTTTTATTTTCTCAAGGGTAACAGTAAAAATTGGACCCCAAGAGTTAATGTGCAATTTGCACTGAGTACGCTTATACCCCATATGTGGGGGTAAACTACTGTTTGGGCGCATGGCAGATCTCAGAAGTGAAGGAGCACCGTTTGACTTTTTGCAACACAGAATTGGATGGAATTGAGATCAGACTCCATGTCACATTTGGAGAGCCCCTGATGTGCCTAAACAGTGGAAACCCCCCAATTCTAACTCCAACCCTAACCCCAACACACCTCTAACCCTAGTCCCAACCCTAACCAAAAACCAACCCTAACACACCCCTAACCCTAATCCCAAACCTAACCCTAATTCTAACTTTAGTCCCAACTCTTACCCTAACTTTAGGCGCAACCATAACTCTAACCATAAACCTAATGGGAAAATGGAAATTAATAAATGTTTTTAATTTTATTATTTTTCCCTAACTAAGGGGTGTAAAAGGGGGGGTTGATTTACTATTTATAGCGGGTTTTTATGATTGGCATCTGTCACGCTAAAATACGCTTTTTATTGCAAAAAATAAGTTTTGCATCACCACATTTTGAGAGCTATAATTTTTGCATATTTTGGCCCACAGAGTCATTTGAGGTCTTATTTTTTGCCCTACGAGTTGACGTTTTTATTGGTACTAATTTTAAGCACATGCCATTTTTTGATCGCTTTTTATTTCGATTTTTGGAAGGTTAGAGTGAACAAAAATCAGCAATTCATGAATTTCTTTTGGGGGGGCGTTTATACTGTTCCGCATGTGGTAAAATTGATAAAGCAGTTTTATTCTTCATACCTCATTTATATCATTTTTTTATGTTTTGGCGCTTTTATACAATAAAAACTGTTTTATATAAAAAATTATTATTTTTGCATCGCTTTATTCTGCGAGCTATAACTTTTTTATTTTTTTGCTAATAATGCTGTATGGTAGCTCATTTTTTGCGGGACAAGATGACATTTTCGGCGGTACCATGTTTATTTATATCGGTGTTTTT
Source organism: Oophaga sylvatica (assembly GCA_033576555.1). Taxonomy (NCBI): domain Eukaryota; kingdom Metazoa; phylum Chordata; class Amphibia; order Anura; family Dendrobatidae; genus Oophaga; species Oophaga sylvatica. Next base: position 225,453,234 of record JARQOD010000006.1, on the reverse strand, counting down.
GATCACGTGTTATTCCACTTTTTGTTCGGCGGTATGATGATAAAGCATTGATTTTTTGCTTTGTTTTATTTTTTAAGGGGTTCACTAAAGGGGTTAACTAGTGGGACAGTTCTATAGGGCGGGTCATTACGGACGCCGCAATACCAAATATGTGTACTTTTATTGGTTTGTTTTTTTTATTTACAGGAAGAAATGAATTTATTGGGGAATATTTTTTTTCCTTTAATTTGAAATTATTTTTTTTACACCTGGCATTTTTATTTTTTTTACTTTGTCCCAGGGTGTAACTTTACTGTATTTTATCAGATCGCTTGTCTCACAGTGTGCACAGCACTCTGTGAGACCAGCAATCTCACAGGCAGTGTTGCAGGCTTCCTCAGCGCCTGCTCTCAGCAGGCGCTGAGGAAGCCGCCTCCCTGCAGGACTCGGTGGCCATCTTGGATCCGGGGTCCTGCAGGGAAGAGGCCTTCAGAACAGAGCGGTCACATCGCTCTGCTCTGAAGACCTCAGGGGAGCACGCAGAGAGCATGTTTGATAACTGTGTGCCAGTGGTTAATGTGCTGGGAGCGGTCTGTGACCGCTCCTGGCACATAGTGCCGGGTGTCAGCTGTGATAAACAGCTGACACCCGGTGTTAGGGTTCGAGTTCCCGCTGCTGCACAAGGCGAGTCTCGAACCCGTCCCGCTGCGGTCTCCCATTCATCTCCATCCGCAGTGGAGCCTGCTTAGCAGAAACGTCGGTCCAGGCGTCTTGCCCACTCCTCTACTGTGCAGTGACTTGCTGCTGCCTTTCCTGGATCTGCTATTATAGCCAGTGCTGGAGCAGTCGTCTTTGAGACAAAGTCCTGCGTTTTCCTATCTGAGCATGCCCAGAGTGAGATCTCTCATTGGAGATCAGGGGTCACATGTTCAGGTGCTGCAGCGGCTCCTATTGGTCCGCCAGGAAGGTCATGTAGCTACGTGTGTTTGTAACAGCTTCTCATTGGTCCTTGTTCCTGGAAGGTCCTGTAGCTGTTGATATAAAAGGGTAGCATGGCTGGGCCGCCATGCGCTAATATCAACCATTGTATGCTATGCGCCAGTGTGATCATGCGTATGTGTGGTTAGGGACCCGGCTGAAATAAGCCACTAGAATACCGACTTAATCGGTGAGGAGTTTGGTATGGTAGCTGGCCAGGGTCGGTGTCCTAGATGCCCTAGATTACCGGCGTAACCGGTGAGGAGTTTTGATTGCCGTATTCAGGGTCTGGCGTTCAGACGCCATAGATTGCGGGTGACTCCCGCGAGGACATTAGCACATGATCACGCGTTATGTACGCTTAGCACTTAACTGTGTACCTGAGAGCCTGACAGGACACAGCACTTTTCCTCAGCGGCCCTGTGACGTAACAGGGTTTGCTTTCGACGCTAGACAGCGCCCTAGCGTTTTACTTTGCGGCTCACTGAAGCTAAGTGAGTTCGCACCTATCGCCATATAGCGCTGTGGCATTTCCGTTAGCGGCTCTGGGTATTAACAGAGTTCGCACTTACTTCCACAACGCGCTACGGCGTTTATTTTAGCGACTCTGCGAGATAACAGAGTTCGCTGCTTTCGCCATTTTACTAGCAGCAGGTTCCGCCTGCACGGTGGACCCCGGGCTGCGAACGCACCTCTCTACCTCATATATTTGGTGCGTTCCGCAGACCCTAACATAATATTAGCGCCAGGGTCTGGCTGGTAAAATGGCGGATGACCAGCGTCTACTACGGGACATCCAGCAGCTGGAGGGTAGGTTGGCGGCTCTTGAGTGCACAACCTCAGCTGTGGATGTTACCGCAGTCGCTGTTCAGGCTGCTAGCGTGGCTGCAGCCAGTGTGTCCACTGCCACATCTGCCCCCACAATATCCCACCTCCCGCTTCCAGACAAGTTTGCTGGTGACAGCAAGCAATGTCGGGGATTCGTGAGTCAGTGCTCTATACAACTCGAGCTTCTGGCTGCACGTTTCCACACGGATCGGGCACAAGTGGGCTTTATAATTTCGCTTCTGCCAGGCAGAGCGTTGGAGTGGGCCACCCCGCTGTGGGAGCGTGACGACCGTGTGGTGCGGAGTGCTCCTCGTTTTCTGGAGGCTCTAAAAAAGGTCTTTTTAGGACCTCAGGTCACCCACGATACGGTGCTACAACTGCTGGCATTGGCACAGGGTTCGTCTTTGGTCAGTCTGTTTTCCGTCCAGTTTCGGACTCTGGCCTCAGAGCTAGACTGGTCAGATAAAGTACTCATTCCAGTCTACTGGCGAGGACTGGCTGATCATGTTAAAGATGCTTTGGCTACCAGGGAGATTCCCGCCACACTGGAGAAGCTTATGGACATATCTACCCGCATCGACCTCCGTTTTCACGAGCGGAGGTTGGAGCGGTCCCAGTGTAGGCAGAGGTTCCGGCTGGCTCCCACCTTCGCCAGACCTCTGGAATCTTCCAGCCAGGCGCCCGACTCCCGTAAGGCCATGGAGGTTTCTCGAGCGGGACCTAAGTCCCGGGCCGCTCGAGTACCCGTGGTCTGTAACATCTGCCAGCAGTTAGGACACTATGCCAACAAATGTCCACAGCGGTCGGGAAAACGGTCGCGTCTAGTGACCTTGGGAGGAGGTTCACTAGACACTGCGGCATTTTCCACCAAGTGGTCCTTTAAAGGGACAATTACAGTAGGTCCATCCACGCTCTCAGCTGAGCTCTGTGTGGATTCCGGAGCCGAGGGGAATTTCATGTCCTCTGCATTTGCTCTCCGCCACACTATACCTCTGGTGATGCTCGCCAATCCGGTGACTGTGCGAGTAGTGAATGGATCAACTCTGCCCTCCCAAATCACCCACCAGACGATCCCTCTTACTTTATCTATGTCCCCGTCCCATCAGGAGAGTATTTCTTTTCTTGTCCTGCCCGAGGAATAGACGAGGTGTTGCTGGGAGTACCTTGGCTCCGTTACCACTCTCCCCATATTCAGTGGTCCTCTGGGAGGATACTGGGTTGGGGTGATTCATGTAGAGGCACGTGTATCAGGGAGTGCGTTCAGGTCACCACCACAGAGATACCCGTAGATCTCACTTCTCTTCCTCAGTGTTATTGGGCATATGCAGACGTTTTCTCCAAGAAGGCGGCGGAGACTCTTCCACCTCATCGCCCCTACGACTGTCCTATTGATCTCTGGCCTGGAGCAGAACCTCCTCGGGGGAGAGTATACCCCCTCTCCGTCCCTGAGACGGAGGCCATGTCCCAGTACATTCAGGAGAATCTGGCAAGAGGGTTCATTAGGAAGTCGGTGTCACCAGCAGGGGCAGGGTTCTTCTTTGTGCAAAAGAAGAACGGAGAATTACGTCCATGCATTGACTACAGGGGTCTTAACGCCATCACCGTCAAGAATAAGTACCCGTTGCCCCTAATCTCTGAGCTCTTTGATAGGCTCCGAGGAGCAAGAGTATTTACCAAGATTGATCTATGTGGTGCCTATAACCTAATTTGCATCCGTGAGGGGGACGAGTGGAAGACAGCTTTTAATACCAGGGATGGGCATTACGAATACCTGGTGATGCCCTTCGGGCTCTGTAATGCTCCCGCTGTTTTCCAAGACTTTGTCAATGATATCTTCCGGGATATGCTCTCCACCTCTGTGGTAGTCTATCTGGATGATATTCTCATCTTTTCACCAGATATAGACTCTCACCGGAGGATGTCAACAAAGTCTTCGACCTCTTACGGGCAAACTCCCTCTATGCCAAGCTGGAGAAATGTGTGTTTGAGCAGGAGTCCTTACCTTTTCTGGGCTATATCATCTCTGCCCAGGGATTGGCTATGGATCCTGCCAAACTACAGGCTGTAATGGACTGGCAAGAACCCCATTCTCTTAAAGCGGTGCAGCGCTTTATGGGGTTCATTAATTATTATCTCCAGTTCATTCCCCATTTCTCGACTTTGGTAGCTCCCTTGGTAGCCCTCACCAAGAAGGGAGCAAATCCCAAGTTGTGGTCTGAGGAGGTCTCCAAGGCGTTCTCTTCCATCAAGTCGCATTTTGCCAGTGCTCCCATATTACATCGCCCTGATGTTGATAAACCGTTTGTTTTAGAGGTGGACGCCTCTTCTGTTGGTGCTGGAGCAGTCCTATATCAAAAGGATGCTCAAGGTCGGAAGCATCCCTGATTCTTCTTTTCTAAGACCTTTACACCAGCAGAGAGGAATTATTCCATCGGGGACAGAGAGTTGCTGGCTATGAAATTGGCCTTCTCAGAGTGGAGACATCTTCTGGAGGGAGCTCGTTTTCCCTTCCAAGTCTTCACCGACCACAAGAACTTGGTATATTTGCAAACGGCTCAGCGGCTAAATTCTCGCCAGGCCAGATGGTCCCTATTCTTCTCTCGGTTCCATTTCACCCTCCATTTTCTCTTCGGTGAGAAGAATGTTCGGGCCGACGCTCTCTCTCGCTCCTTAGTGTCATCAGAGGAGGAGGATGAGGAGCCTCGGCTTATTGTCCCTGAAGAAAGCCTGAGAACTGTAGCCCCGGTTTCGCTAGAGTCTGTGCCTCCGGGCAAGACTTTTGTGCCCACTAATTTGCGACCGGAGGTACTCTCTTGGGCACACTCGTCCAGGGTGGGTGGACACTTTGGGGCAAAGAGGACAACTGAGCTATTGGCGAGAACATACTGGTGGCCACATATGGTCCGTGACGTCAGGGAGTATGTTCAGGCGTGTGTCTCCTGCGCCAGGAACAAGTCCCCTCGACAACGGCCAGCTGGGTTACTTTTTCCTTTGCCGGTGGCAGACAGGCCCTGGGAGATGGTCGGGATGGACTTTGTAGTGGGCTTACCCAAGTCTCGGGGTTGCACTATCATTTGGGTGATCACCGACCACTTCTCCAAAATGGTGCACTTAGTGCCGCTACCACGGTTACCTTCCGCACGGGCCTTAGCAGCATTATTTATTAGACACATCTTCCGTCTACACGGTATGCCAGACAAGATTGTCAGCGATCGAGGTCCCCAATTTGCGTCTCGGTTCTGGAGAGAGTTGTGTCATCTACTCTGCATTGAATTGAACCTCTCCTCTGCATATCATCCCGAGACGAATGGGTTGGTAGAGAGGGCCAACCAGACCTTGGTCACCTACTTGCGACATTTTGTCTCTGCCAGGCACGATGACTGGGCATCCCTGCTTCCGTGGGCGGAGTTTGCGCTAAACAATGCTGTGGCTGACTCCACCGGACAGACCCCATTCCTCTTAAATTACGGCCAGCATCCGCGGGTACCGGTGCCCATGCCCATTGCTTCCGCTGACTCCAGGGTGGCAGACTGGGCTGTGGAAGCACGGGACATATGGGACCGCACCCAGCATGCCATTCAGGCTTCCAAGGAAAGGATGAGGTCTTCTGCCGATGCTCATCGGCGTCCCGCTCCGACATTTTCTCCTGGCGACCTAGTGTGGCTCTCCGCCCGAAACATCAGGCTACGGGTGGAATCCACTAAATTGGCACCCCGCTATTTGGGTCCCTTCAAGGTTCTCGAGCAGGTGAACCCTGTGGTTTACCGTTTGGCCTTTCCGCCTCGCCTTGGTATCTCCGACACCTTCCATGTATCCATCCTAAAACCCGTGGTCATCTCCCGGTTGCCTGAGTCATCTGCCGGGACGTCGGGTTCATCTTCGGACGACTACGAGGTGAATGCCATTGTTGGGTGCAAGGTGGTACGAGGCAAAAAATTTTATTTGGTGGATTGGAGGGGATATGGGCCTGAGGATAGGTCCTGGGAGCCTGCCGAGCATGTTCACGCTCCGCAGCTCATCGCTGCCTTTGAACGCAGCGAGGCCCAAAGAAGGGGGGGCTCTAGGAGGGGGGTAATGTTAGGGTTCAAGTTCCCGCTGCTGCACAAGGCGAGTCTCGAACCCGTCCCGCTGCGGTCTCCCATTCATCTCCGTCCACAGTGGAGCCTGCTCAGCAGAGACATCGGTCCAGGCGTCTTGCCCACTCCTCTACTGTGCAGTGACTTGCTGCTGCCTTTCCTGGATCTGCTATTATAGCCAGTGCTGGAGCAGTCGTCTTTGAGACAAAGTCCTGCGTTTTCCTATCTGAGCATGCCCAGAGTGAGATCTCTCATTGGAGATCAGAGGTCACATGTTCAGGTGCTGCAGCGGCTCCTATTGGTCCGCCAGGAAGGTCATGTAGCTACGTGTGTTTGTAACAGCTTCTCATTGGTCCTTGTTCCTGGAAGGTCCTGTAGCTGTTGCTATAAAAGGGTAGCATGGCTGGGCCGCCATGCGCTAATATCAACCATTGTATGCTATGCGCCAGTGTGATCATGCGTATGTGTGGTTAGGGACCCGGCTGAAATAAGCCACTAGAATACCGACTTAATCGGTGAGGAGTTTGGTATGGTAGCTGGCCAGGGTCGGTGTCCTAGATGCCCTAGATTACCGGCGTAACCGGTGAGGAGTTTTGATTGCCGTATTCAGGGTCTGGCGTTCAGACGCCATAGATTGCGGGTGACTCCCGCGAGGACATTAGCACATGATCACGCGTTATGTACGCTTAGCACTTAACTGTGTACCTGAGAGCCTGACAGGACACAGCACTTTTCCTCAGCGGCCCTGTGACGTAACAGGGTTTGCTTTCGACGCTAGAAAGCGCCCTAGCGTTTTACTTTGCGGCTCACTGAAGCTAAGTGAGTTCGCACCTATCGCCATATAGCGCTGTGGCATTTCCGTTAGCGGCTCTGGGTATTAACAGAGTTCGCACTTACTGCCACAACGCGCTACGGCGTTTATTTTAGCGACTCTGCGGGATAACAGAGTTCGCTACTTTCGCCATTTTACTAGCAGCAGGTTCCGCCTGCACGGTGGACCCCGGGCTGCGAACGCACCTCTCTACCTCATATTTTTGGTGCGTTTCGCAGACCCTAACACCCGGCTGCGATCAGCTGCGCTCCCCCGACGTACTTTCCCATCCATGGGCAGATTGTCATGGGTTTCATGGACGGGATAGTACATTGGATGGCAGAGAGGGGTTAAATGCAACCCAGAGCACACATTTTTTTTTCTCCGTTTACTTGTTGGCACTGCAGAATACAGCTAGATCATTTCCATAGCACAGCGTTAAAAAACAGCTTTTTGAAACAGGGGTTTGGCCATCACACTGATCTTAACTGAGGGCGCAGAAAATTCTGTCATTTTTGTGGTGGTGTAAAAATTTTTTGGAGTGTCTTATACAAGTTCTTGACCCCAGTTTGCTTAAATTTTTTTTACCTACATGGTAGATATTTTACACTGTGTTTTGTTGGCCAAACAGATCGCCTATCATTGTGCTATATAATGTGGCATTTCAGGGCCCAACTGAATTTTTTGTTGTTGTGTGTTAGCCTAGTTTTTGACTCTATTTTGCTGCCCCCCCCCTAAAAAAGAAAATAGCCCAGATATTTTAAAGCGGGATATCTGTGTCACAGGCATCACATATTATTGCGCTCAAAATAGTGCCAGTTCAGAACTCCGTTTAATTTTTTTTGCGTTTTGTCTTAGCCAAATTATTGACACAATTTTGCTGTAAAAAAATACAGGCTCGATAATTTCTAGTCTTGTATCTCCGATACACGCCTCACCTGTCTGTGGGGAAAAATTGGGGCATTTTTAGTGCTCCATTGAACTTTTTTTGCTGTGTCTTAGCCTAGTTATTCCCACTCTTGTGCTGTTTTTAAAAAACATACAGACCAGATAATTTCAAGTCTGGTATCTCTGTTACATGCATTACTTATCTGTGGGGAAAAAGTTGGGGCATTTTTTGCGCACCATTTAACTTTTTTGCTGTGTTAGCCTAGCTCTTCCCACTCTTTTGCTGTTTTGTAAAAACATACAGGCCAGATAATTTCAAGTTGGGTATCTCTGCTACAGGCATCACCTATCTGTGGGGAAAAAATTGGGGTATTTTTGAAGCTACATTGAACTGTTTTTGCTGTGTATTATTCTATATATTGACACCAGTTTGCTTAACAAAAAAGGTGTTACCTAGAGGCAAGATATTTTAAACTGCTTTTTTTCCGCACACCGATAACATATAATTTCACTCCAAAGTCAGGCATTTGTAGTGAAAGTGCAAAATATTGCAGTGCGTTTAAAATGGGCAATGAGCATGCCCAGGGACGGGGATGTGGACGGGATGATGATGGTGCATGCTGAGGGCGAGTAAGAGGAACTGGGCCAGCAGAAATTGGCACAAAAAACTCCCACATCTTCTCGCTCGAACTTACAGTCACAATTACTAGGGGACTGCAGCAGCACACCACTATTGACCCAGATCAGTTTAAAAAGGTTGTTGGCTGGATAGCGGAAAATGCTTACCGTCATTTTGCCACCACCAACACCCTGTCTTCCACATGGTCAAGTCTAAGTAGCCGTGAGTGTGGACTGCATTTTCCTCACCATGAACCTCTTTCCTCCCACAATGCCGAGTGCCGTGAGACAACTTATCCCACACTTGGACACTCCGAAGAGCTGTTCACTTTTCCATTTAGAGATTCGACTTCTCCCACGGTGCAGTTGAAGCGGGGCAAAACGAGTTTGCATGTAGAGATGCCCAAATATTTGAACAGACACCTGCACACAAAGGCAATGGTGGTAACGTGTCACAAGAAGTTGGCCGATGATGAGACACAATTGTCCGAAAATCAGGAGGAGAACAATGGTGTGGAAGTGGAAGACGAGGCGGTGGATGATATAGTAATTGACCCACCCTGGCAGAAGGACATGCAGGGTGAGGACAGCAGCACACAGGGGGAGGAAGGTGTAGCACCCCAACAGGCAGGAAAAAGCATTGAGTTGGCCGCAGACAGAATACAGGCTACCCTTCCCCGCAACACCAACATGAAGGAAGTTGCCAATACAATCGTTATGTCTTCCCAAGTCTGGTTGATTTTTTTATGACTCTGCCGATAACCCCAAACAGGACATTTGCACCAACTGCCAGGCCTGCATCAGCAAGGGTAGAAAAACTATCAGCCTGACCATCACCAGCATGATCAGGCACATGGCAGCAAAGCACCCCACTTTGTGGGCCGAACCCCAGGGTCCTGGAACAGTGTCTGCAGGTTACACAAGTGTATCTTCCGCTGTTGTGCATGCAAGCCGATCCCAGTCCATGGTGCCTGCGAAGATGCCTCCTCCCCTGCACGTGTAGTTGCACACACTCAACTAGCACCATTATCAAGCTCGTCCACGTCCTTGTCCCAGGGCAGCGTTCAGTTGTCCATACCCCAGTCCTTGGAACATAAGAGGAAATACACTGCCAATAACCCCAGGTCACACTACTAAATTCACACATTTCTCATCTGCTTGAGCTCGAAATGTTGCCTTTTAGGCTCGTGGAGACGGAAGCTTTCCGCAACCTGATGGCGGCGGCCATCCCAAAGTACTCAATCACCAGCCGCCACTATTTCTCCCGGAGTGCTGTCCCCGCATTACACAAGCACGTGTCTGAGAACATTAGCAATGCCCTCAACAATAATGTTACTGGGAAAGTACATCTTGCTGACGGCACACTTGGTTAACATATTGGAAGGCTAGACCCAATCTGAACTTAGGATAGAACACGTCCTCCCAAAGCGAGGATTGTGGGCCCTACATCAATCAGGTTGCCCCCACAGTCTACAGCTTCTGCACCTCCTCTTCCTCCTCCTCTTCAGCCTCCATTTCTGAAATGACCACATCAGTCACAAGCTGTAAGCACTGCAGCACTGCCTCAGCCAAGTGGCAACAGGCTGTACAGAAGCCAATATGCTTAGGTGACAAACCGCACAATGCTGAAGAGTTGTGGACAGCTCTGAAAGATCAGGCAGATCTGTGACTAACACCGCTGAACCTACAGCCAAGCATGATTGTGTGTGACAATGGATGCAACCTGGTGGCAGTTTTGAAGCGAGGGGAGCTCACACACATGCGAAGACTTTCCCATGTTCTTGACATGGTTTCATAGGTTTTTCAAAACCTACCCTGAGCTGCCGAATCTGCTTGTGAAAGCACGACGCCTGTGTGCCCATTTTAGAAAGACAGCTTCTGCCGCCCTAGCCGTGCTTCAGCAGCGTTTGAAACTTGCGGCTCACCGACTGGTGTGTGATGTCCCCATGCATTGGAACTCTACACTGCAGATGTTGGAAAGAATTTGTGAGCAGAAGAGGGCAGTTGTTGACTACCAGCATCAACAAGGCCATCGGTATTCAGTTCAGACTCCACACATAAGACCTCAGGAGTGAACATGGATGTCAGGCATATGTATCATCCTACAAATCTTTGAGGAGTCCACCAACATGGTGAGCGTCAATTTCGCCACAATTAGCTTCATAATCCCTCTTCTCTGTGTTCTGAAATGCTCTCTGCTCACAATCAAAGAGGATGCGTTGCAGGCAGGGCACGATCAGATGGAGCAAGGAACCATAAAGGGTGATTACACACAGCCCAGCCTCATGTCATCCTAATGTAGATTGGTTGACAATGAGGAAGAGGAGAAGGAGGAAGAACAGGAGCTAATTTCATACGCTATAGACGGTACTACATGCACAACTGACATACTGTCTGTTAACCATGGAAGGCCTGAGGACAGGGTGGAGTAGGAGAGGGAAGACTTGCCTGTTAGAAGTCAGTCATGGTTGACTTTAAGTTGCGCTGCATTTCCCGTGACCCACAATTTTGGGTGACAGTCATTACTTGTTGGTGACATTTATAGACCAACGCTACAAGGAGAACTTTCAATCTCTTCTTCCAGAGGCAGACCGGTGTAATAAAATGGTGCAGTACCAGAAGCCCCTTGTTGCAGAATTATTAAAAAAATTCCCATCTGAAAACGCTGGCCTCAGAGGTCACAGTTTGTTGGACAACCAAGGAGTACGGATGAGAGAGACACAACTCCAAATCAGCAGAGGCAGGGTAACACTGGCAAAGTTCTGGGAGAGTTTTCTCAGACCCTCCCATCGCAGTGGCACTGAGGTGTTGGGTACTCTCACAAGGAGTGCAAAGTTTTGAAAGATGCTGATGGAGTACCTTGCTGACTATATCAACGCCCTCTGTGATTCCTCTGTGCCTTATAATTATTGGGTCTCAAAGCTGATTACGTGGCATTAACTGGCTCTCTACGACTTGGAGGTCCTTGCCTGCTCTGCCACTAGCGTTTTGTCAGAATGCATTTTTAGTGCCGCTGTTGGAATTATAACAGATAAGCGCATCTACCTGTCAACTGAAAATGCTGATAGTCTGACTCTTATTAAAATGAACAAGAGCTGGATGGGGCCACACTTCTCTACACCACTGCATAACAGCGACACATAACTTCACATCCAGTATCTTTTTTTGGGAGGTCTATTCCATGCACCTTCTTCACACCCACACATGGGTATACACTTCCTGATTTTGGCTATTTCATGTTATCCTCCTCCTTCTTCTAATCCTCATTATTCATCTCCACTAGAACACCAGGGTGAACGTATTTCGTGATGCAACAGCCACGCTATTTTTTTGAAGAGTGTTTATGATGCCCGTAAAACAAATGTTGATGTGTACCCCCCAGGGGGAAATGTTTGTTAGCCCATACACTTAGTGTATGGGCATTATAAGCATAGGAGACCCACTCCTTTAAACTGGGAAGACATTTTTCAAAGGCCATCCTCCACTTCTCTTCCGACACCACCACTAGATCACCAGAGTGCATGTGTTCCATGATGAAACAGCCATGTTATTATTTTGAAGGGAGTTTATGATGCCCGTAACAAAAATGTTGACACAGTATGTTGATGTGTACCCCCTGGGGAAATGTTTGTCAGCCCATATATTTTGTGTATGGGCATTACAAGTATAGGAGACCAGCTGCTTTCTAATGGGAACATTTTTTATGGGGCCCTCCTCCATTTTTCTTCCAAATAGTGGTGATTGCAAATTTGGGGCAAGCCTTTAATTCACTTCATAGCCAAACAGTATGGGAGACCCAGTTTCTAATAATGGGAACTGTAGGGGTTGGTCAGCTGCTTCAACAATGCAATTCTCCTCTTTTGGGTCTTCATCCTCAAGACTGCAATTCTCCATTATAATTTCTTCAGCCTCAACACTGAAATGCTCCACTGCACGTTTTCCAGAATTAACACTGACATTCTCCACTGCCGGGTCTTCATCTTCAACACTGACATTCTCCAATGCAGGTTCTTCAGGCTCAACAATTCAATGCATAGATGTCAGGGACACCGCACTGCACTTGCTCACTGAGCCAGTGCGTGTGTCCTTAGTGAACAAACTATGCCCAAAGATACCTGTAGCAGAGCCGCAGCAGAGATGACGTGTGTTTCTCAGTAACAGGACCTTCCACATGTGACTGCTAGTGGGCGGAGCCGGCCACACGTCTCTCAGAGTCAGCAGTAGCAGATAGAGAATGCTTCAGAGCAAAGGACCTGCAGGCACGTGACTGCAAGTGGGCGTGGCCTAAGCTCCAGAGAGCTATGAGGTGAAGGAAAACTCCTAGAAGGGTAACTACGGGACTGTCATGGTTTACTGGGTTCTTGGATCAGGTAGTCGCGGGGTTAACTTGGTTGGCCTCTTTCTGGGTCCTGGGAGGCTTTTTATAGCCTCATTGTGAAGCCAGCCTTTGTCGTTTATACTCTGACCTTTGGCTGAGTGTGTCTGACCCTGTGCTTGTGCCAGTGCTTTGTGCCTGTGCTACATTTTATGCTTGCTTGGTTCTGATTTGGCTGTGTCCCTGTTACGAGTTTTGCCTTTCCCTTTTGTACTGCGTTGCTCTGTCTGTGTATGACCCCTTGGCTGTGTTCTGGTTATTCTCTGCCTGCTCCTTTTGTACTTCGTCGCCCTCTATGTGTATGACCTGGCTATCCTGACTATCCATTCTGTCTATGCCCCTTGGTAACTTTGTTTCGTAGTTACCCTTCTAGGAGTTTTCCTTTACCTCCTAGATCTCTGGAGCTTAGGCCACGCCCCTAGGCAGTCACGTGCCTGCAGGTCCTTCGGCCTGAAACATTCTCTACCTGATACTGCTGCCTCTGAGAGACGTGTGCTGGCTCCGCCCCTTGGCAGTCACATGGTGCGGAAGGTCCTGTGTCCTCAGAAGCACACATCTTCTCTGCTAAGGTTTTACTATACAGGTATCATTGTGCACAGTTTGTTCACTTATGACACACGCACTGGCTCAGTGAGCAAGTGCAGTGCAGTGTGCCTGACATTATAAACGACCGTTACATTTTTTTTCTTAGGGGGAGATTTAGGAGTGTTATCCCCACGGATCCCATGCAGGTGTTAGCAGGTCAGGTGAAACATCTGACGCAAAGGTTCCAGGAGTTGAATGTTGAGCAGCGCATGATGGCTCAGACCCAGCAGCAGCTGGTAGATACCATACTGGGGGCTGTCGCTGCGGGGTCTCTGGGTTCTGGTGGTAAGGATGTGTCATTGTTGTCTCCTGAATCTCCAGTTAAACTGCCCGACTACTTCTCAGGGGATAAAAATGAGTTCAGAGCCTACAGGGAGGGGTGTAAACTTTTTTTCTCCCTGAGGCCTCGCTCTTCTAGGGATGAGTCCCAGAGGGTGGGGGTCATTATTTCCCTACTTCGGGGGGCCCCACAAGCCTGGGCTTTTTCTCTCTCTCCTTCTGTTCCTGAGAGGATGACTGTTGATACGTTTTTTCATGCCCTGGGCCGCATCTATGATGAGCCTGACAGGGTCCGTATGGCTGAGGACATGGTTATGAGTGTTCGTCAGGGTAAACATTCAGCCGAGTGGTTCTGTTCGGAGTTCCGACATTGGGCAGCGGAGGTCTCCTGGAGTGATGCCGCCCTTCAAGGGCTATTCCGCAGAGGCCTGTCTGAACGTCTCCAGGACGCCCTGGCCCTTCATCCTCCACCTGATAATTTGGAGGACGCCATAACCCAGGCCGTACGAATGGACCACAGGCTACGCGCCAGGGGTATCATGCAATGTGAAACCTCACTGTTTGCTGGCAGCAAAGAGACTGGAGCCACTACTGAGGTCATGGACATTGGCACCACCTCGCTAAAAGAGAAGGAGAGAAGACATCGCCGGGAGAAACAACTCTGTTTCTATTGTGGAGAGTCCGGACATTGGAGAAATGATTGCCCCACCTGTCCATCATCTAAGACGGCGGAAAACTACTAGGTCTGGGTAGCGGTCGAGGAGGCTGCCCAGACCTTCAGGTACTATTTTCCTCATGTTCTAAAGTCGTGTTAAAGGTGGAACTGTTGGTAGACAACTATCGTTTTTTCTCGACAGCATTGGTGGACAGTGGTTCATCTCTCAATCTGATCAGTTCCTGTGTCGTCTCCCAACATAAGATAGGGACAGTCAGGCTGGAGACACCCCTTAAAATTGTTGCTATCGACTCTTCCCCTCTTACCCGAACAGGGATTCTTTATGTTTCCAAAAAGTTTTCTTTGCAGGTCGGTTCTTCCCACAAGGAAGACATGGAATGTTTTGTCATGGACAAATTGCCCACAGGGCTAGTGCTGGGTATGCCATGGCTTCAACGCCACAACCCTGTGATTGACTGGGAATCAGGGGAGATTATTAAATGGGGATCCCAATGTGTCGACTGTTGCCATAAACCTGTTTATTGTATGAAACTTGCAAAACCTGTCTCAGTGTCTTCTGTTGGTCTGGAGGGTATTCCGGAGTACCTGAAATACTTTGAGGACGTGTTCTCTGAAAGTGAGGCTGAGGCTCTGCCCCCGCATAGATCATTTGACTGTGCTATTGATCTTGTCCCGGGAGCCAAATTGCCCAAGGCCCGCCTGTTTAATTTGTCAGGCCCGGAGCGCCTGGCTATGAAGCAATACATCGCTGAAAGTCTTCGCAAAGGGCATATAAGGCCCTCAGTGTCCCCAGTAGCTGCGGGGTTCTTCTTTGTTAAAAAGAAGGATGGCGGTCTACGTCCCTGCCTTGACTTTCGAGAACTTAATAAAATCACAGTCAGGAATACATACCCCCTGCCTCTGATTCCTGATCTCTGTAACCCGCTCTCTGGGGCCAAGTGGTTTTCAAAATTGGACCTCAGGGGGGCTTATAATTTGATAAGAGTACGGGAAGGGGATGAGTGGAAAACTGCTTTTCTTACTACTGAGGGGTTATTTGAGAATATCGTCATGCCTTTTGGTCTCACCAATGCTCCAGCTGTGTTTCAAAATTTCATTAATGTATTTTTTTCGGACCTCATTGGCCGTTTTGTTGGGATCTATTTGGATGATATACTGATATATTCCTCTGACAGACATTCACATTTATCACATGTTAAAACTGTTTTTCAAAGACTCAGGGAAAATCATTTATTTGTTAAGCTGGAGAAATGTTCTTTCTTTGTTCAGGAGCTATCATTTTTGGGTCTTATAATCTCTCCACAGGGGTTTCGTATGGATCCCAAGAAGGTGCAAGCCATTATGGAGTGGGTCCAGCCTCGGGACCTTAGAGGACTCCAGCGCTTCTTGGGATTCGCGAATTACTATCGCAGGTTTATCAAGGGTTTTTCTCAGATTGTGAAACCCCTCACGGATCTCACACGTAAAGGGGCAGATGTTAGGAACTGGTCCCCGTCGGCCAAACAATCTTTTTAACTTTGAAAAATTGTTTCACATCCGCTCCTTTTCTGGTTCAACCTGACTCAGCCAAGCCGTTTGTGGTTGAAGTTGATGCTTCGGAGGTTGGGGTGGGGGCAGTGTTGTCACAGGGACCTACTTCTCTGACTAACCTCAAACCTTGTGCCTATTTCTCGAAAAAATTTTCTCAGGCTGAGAGAAATTATGACGTTGGTAATAGAGAACTCTTAGCAATAAAAATTGGCGTTCGAGGAATGGAGGCATTTTTTGGAGGGGGCGGCTCACCCCATCACAGTCATCACCGACCACAAAAACCTAGAGTATATGAAATCTGCTAAAAGACTGACTCCTAGGCAAGCCCGTTGGTCACTTTTTTTTTCCAGATTTCAATTTTCTATAACTTTTCGCCCAGGGTCTAAAAACGTGAAAGCTGATGCTTTATCACGTAGTTTTGAGCCGCTTTCCGCCCCTGACCCGCCGTCCCCCATTCTTCAACCCAATGTCGTTATAGCTGAAGTGTCGTCGGAATTGGAGCGGGAGATTGTGGGGGCTCAATCTTTAGCTCCAAGGTCCAAACCCGAAAACAAATTGTTTGTTCCTCAGCAGTTATTCACCAGGCTCCTGCGGGAGTTCCATGATTCAAAACTGAGTGCTCACCCAGGCATTTCTGCCACACGAGAGGCAGTGGCTAGAGTTTTTTGGTGGCCTTTGATGGCTTCAGATATTAAGAAGCATGTCGCTGCGTGTGGGGTATGCGCTCGTTCTAAGAGCTCTCATTGCCGGCCGGGGAATTGGTGCCTTTGCCAATTCCAGAAAGGCCATGGACCCACTTGTCCATGGACTTCATTACCAACCTTCCTTCTTCTCGGGGTAACACGGTTATCTGGGTAGTTGTTGACAGGTTTTCTAAGTTAGCGCATTTTGTACCTATGGCAAGTCTACCTTCTGCAGAGACTCTCGCTAAGCATTTCCACGCACAGATTGTGCGGTTACATGGGGTACCTTTGAATATTGTATCTGACAGAGGAGCACAATTTGTGGCCAAGTTTTGGTGGGCTTTTTGCAAAAGGTTGGGGATATCTTTGTCCTTTTCCTCAGGCTACCACCCAGAGAGTAACGGGCAGACGGAGCGCACCAACGAGTCGCTTGAACAAATTCTTTGATGTTTGGTTTCTACTCTGCAAAGCGACTGGTGTGATGCCCTACCGTTAGCGGAGTTCGCCTTCAACAACCGTACCAATCAATTTACCGGTAGGTCACCGTTTTTTATTAATTATGGTTTGAACCCTCATTTTGGTGAATTCTCACGTTTAGATTCGGCTGTCCAGGAGCTGAGGACTGTGTTAACCGAATCAGGGATCTGTGGTCAAAAGTTCGGTTGAATATGTTCAGGGCTCAGGAGACTTATAAGCGTTTTGCAGATAAATAAAGGAACCCTGGTCAGGTGTTGCAGTGTGGGGACAAGGTGTGGCTCTCCACGCGAAACATAAGTCTTCGTCTACCCTCCGCCAAACTGGGGCCCAAGTTCATAGGTCCCTATGAGATCATTGAGGTAATTAACCCTGTGGGGTATCGTCTTCGCCTCCCCCCGCCTTGATACTCCATAACGTATTCCACAGATCCTTGCTAAAACCCTTGGGGTCGGTAGTAGAAGAACCAGCTGCTGTTCCTCCCCAGTCTTGGTTGATGGGCACATGGAATTTGAGGTACAACATATTGTAGACTCCCGGCGGTCTCGGGGGTCCTTACAGTACCTGGTGCATTGGAGGGGTTACGGTCCAGAGGACCGGTCTTGGGTGCCGGCCAGATCGGTACACGCTGACCGTCTGGTTCGGGCATTCCATGCTCGGAATCCTGGGAAACCTGGGGTCCAGAGGCCCCCCATTAAGAAGGGGGTACTGTCATGGTTTACTGGGTTCTTGGATCAGGTAGTTGCGGGGTTAACTTGGTTGGCCTCTTTCTGGGTCCTGGGAGGCTTTTTATAGCCTCACTGTGAAAACAGCCTTTGTCGTTTATACTCTGACCTTTGGTTGAGTGTGTCTGACCCTGTGCTTGTGCCAGTGCTTTGTGCCTGTGCTACATTTTATGCTTGCTTGGTTCTGATTTGGCTGTGTCCCTGTTACGAGTTTTGCCTGTCCCTTTTGTACTGCGTTGCTCTGTCTGTGTATGACCCCTTGGCTGTGTTCTGGTTATTTTCTGCCTGCTCCTTTTGTACTTCGTCGCCCTCTATGTGTATGACCTGGCTATCCTGACTATCCATTCTGTCTATGCCCCTTGGTAACTTTGTTTCGTAGTTACCCTTCTAGGAGTTTTCCTTTACCTCCTAGATCTCTGGAGCTTAGGCCACGCCCCTAGGCAGTCACGTGCCTGCAGGTCCTTCGGCCTGAAACATTCTCAACCTGATACTGCTGCCTCTGAGAGACGTGTGCTGGCTCCGCCCCTTGGCAGTCACATGGTGCGGAAGGTCCTGTGTCCTCAGAAGCACACATCTTCTCTGCTACGGTTCTACTATACAGGTATCATTGTGCACAGTTTGTTCACTTAGGACACACGCACTGGCTCAGTGAGCAAGTGCAGTGCAGTGTGCCTGACAGGGACACAGTTACCAAGGGCATATACCGAACGGATAATCAGAACGTAGCCAAGGGGTCATACACATATAGGGCGACGAAGTACAAGAGGAGCAGGCAGAGCGAAGTCAGAACGTAGCCAAGGGTCATACACGTAGAGAGCGATGAAGTACAAGAGGAGCAGGCAGAGCAGAGTCAGAACGTAGCCAGGGGTCATACACGTAGAGGGCAGCAGAGTACAAAAGGGACAGGCAAAACTCAAAACAGGGACACAGCCAAATCAGAACCAGACAAACAGAACGTAGCACAGGCACAAAGCACTGGCACAAGCACAACAGGGTCACACACACTCGGCCAAGGGTCAGAGTATAAGCGACAGAGGATGGCCCCACAATGAGGCTATAAAAAGCCTCCCAGAATCCCAGAGTGAGACCATCCCGGTTAACCCTAAAACCACCTAATCCCAGAAACTCAGCAGACCATGACAATAAACAGTATGGGAGTACCAAATTACTAGGAACAATGCTTTCAGGTGTCCATCCAGTACGACAGTTCAAAGGGTTATTGGGGTGCATGTAACGTTGGGACAGGGCATAGGCAAGCAGTATGGCAATACCAAATAAAGATTAATGGGAACTTTGGTTTAATGTGTCCATCCAGTACGTTGGTTCAAAGGATTATTGGGGTGCGTCCACATTTTGGGCAGCCCTGCCACTAACTGCATACTTAATAACAGTATAAGACACACACTGCTTAATAATGCGAAGTTCCTCCTTCATAAATGAAACAGGATGTGTCAGATAACGTGTCATACACCGCATGGCCAGATAAGATTATAAAATAATTTCACAGGGAATGCATTTGTATTGGTTGAAAGCAATGCTAAAGATGAAAAATGCATCAAAAACGCTACGTGTGAACATAGCCCTAGTGGTGGAAGTACATTTTTGTTTTGGGTATTTATTTTGCATTACATACAAATCATTAATATGGAAAGAATGTTCTTTAACATATTTCACAGGAAAATCAATTTTGGTTTAGTTTTTGTATGTTTTAGTGTGCGTCTGTAAAAATGGCGGAACACTCTGGACAACATTGTTCACAGCAGTGACCTAGAAGTCATAAATGCTTCCAGGGGTCTTCCCCATGATGTTCCCATTTCATTTGAGCACTGTTCCCATCGATTTCCAATGTTTTTCGACCCTAAAAAGACCCCTGTGGAGTCGCTGCAAAAATCCTCGGGTTCCCCATAGACTTTCATTGGGCTTGTTGCTCGCATCAAGCACCCGAGCATTCCAATTTGCTCGACCATCGACCCAAGCAACTAGCACCCAAGCATTTTAGGGCTCGCTCATCACTAGTTGTCAGCTAAGGATGAAAATTATGCTTGGCATTTTTTTTATCCTTCTATGTGTTAGTTTTCAACATTTGTTGGACCAGATGTTTTGCATATTTTGTCATGGGTGGTCAAATTTTTGGGTAGTATAATTTTTTTGTTTGTTTGTTTCAAGGTTAAAGCATGGCAAAGACATAGTCAAACTTACCACCAGATGTCAGGAAGCTTATTATTCTGAGAATGAAGTCAAGCAAAAGACAAAAAGAGGTAGCTATAGAATTCAACTGTTCTCAGAGTCAATTGTCACATATAATAAAGAAAGAAAAAGAAGGTCGTGGGACAGCTAACAAACCTAGAAGTGGATGACCACTGAAAACTTCCTAAAAAGTTAATTGCATTATTAAAAAGGTCAATATCTGATGTCCATAAAAGTCCTGTACAGATTTTGCTGAAATGAATGAAGAATGTGGGGTCAAAGTGAGACACCAAATTGTAGCGTGTTTGCTAAACGCAATATGGTTGAATGCATGAGTTCTAGTCAAGAAGCCTTTCATTTCTGCAAAGAACCGGATGGTCCGACTTGAGTTTGCCGAAGAAGACAGCCAATGGAAATAGTCGGATTGGTCTAAGGTGTTGGGGTCGGACGAACTCAAATTCAATCTGTTTGGTAGTGATGGCAAGCACTATATATACTGTGCAATTGAAAAACGTAATGATGTTAGTTACTAAACACCTACAGTGAAATAGGGTGGTGGCAATGTCATGGTTTGAGGATGCTTTTCTGCATCTGCCATTGTCCTTATGCATAAAATTGATGGAAATATGAATGTTATCATAAACAAGGATATACTGGAGAATGTAATGTTGCCACATGGTAAAACCAAAGTAGACAGGGGCTGGAAATTTCAGCAAGACAATGATGCTAAGCACACATCCAATTTAGTTAAAAATTGTTTAGCAAAAAAAAAAAGTTTGCGTGTTACAATGGCCAAGTCAATCTCCTGGAGGGTTTTTTAAGGTATACTATATTGGAGTATCTGAGGCTGAATAACCTCATGACACAGTATCAGCATGGGTTTACGAGGGACCGTTCTTGTCAGACTAAACTGATAAGCTTTTATGAAGGGGTAAGTTCAGGACTGGACCAAGGGAATGCAGTAGACGTGGTGTTCATGGACTTCTCAAAAGCTTTTGATACAGTGCCACACAAAAGGTTGATACATAAAATGAGAACAATGGGGATAGGGGAAAATATGTGTAAGTGGGTTAAGAACTGGCTAATGGATAGAAAACAAAGGGTGGTTATTAATGGAGCCCACTCGGACTGGGTCACGGTTAGCAGTGGGGTACCACAGGGGTCAGTATTTGGGCCGCTTCTCTTTAACATATTTATTAATGACCTTGTAGGGGGCATACAGAGTAGTATTTCAATATTTGCAGATGACACTAAACTCTGCAGGGTAATAAATACAGAGGAGGACAATTTTATATTACAGGAGGATTTATGTAAACTAGAAGTTTGGGCTGATAAATGGCAAATGAGCTTTAATGGGGATAAATGTAAGGTCATGCACTTGGGTAGAACAAACAAGATGTATAATTATGTGCTTAATTGTAAAACACTGGGCAAAACTGTCACTGAAAAAGACCTGGGTGTATGGGTGGACGACAAACTCACATTTAGTGGCCAATGTCAGGCAGCTGCTGCCAAGGCAAATAAAATAATGGGATGCATTAAAAGAGGCATAGATGCTCATGAGGAGAACATAATTTTACCTCTATACAAGTCACTGGTGAGACCACACTTAGAATACTGTGTGCAGTTCTGGTCTCCGGTGTATAAGAAAGACATAGCTGAACTGCAGCAGGTGCAGAGAAGAGCGACCAAGGTTATTAGAGAACTGGGGGATCTGCAATACCAAGACAGGTTATTACACTTGAGGTTTAGTTTGGAAAAACAAAGGCTTAGGGGTAGTGTTGAGCGATACTGCTCGATATCTAAAAATATCGGATCGGAATGGTATCGCCGATATCACTAAATATCGGCGATATCCGATTCCGATACCGGAAGTCCCATGTAAGTCTATGGGAACAAAATATCGCAACTAAAAAAACCCTTTCTTTCATTGTAAACACAAAATATACACACATAGAATACATATATATATATATATATATATATATATATATATATATATATATATACATGTCATTGTGACATATATATATACATATATGTATAGTTTATACACTTCTACATAGTAAAATAGCCTCTGATTCAATTGCCGGGTAAAGCCGGCTTCTGTGAAAAGACAGAAGCACCCGACATGAAATGACACTTGGTGTACATAAGGTTAACCATGTCTTTTCATGTCGTTTGCTATCTGATTTGCACAAACAATTACATCAGTCTATGTGTGCAAAATTTCACACCTGTAGGGGTTAATTAAAGGTGTAAATTCGTTGTAAAAAAAACGGACTTTTTTGCTACGAATTTACACCTTTAATTAACCCCTACAGGTGTGAAATTTTGCACACATAGACTGATGTAATTGTTTGTGCAATTCAGATAGCAAAGGACATGAAAAGACATGGTTAACCCTATGTACACCAAGTGTCATTTCATGTCGGGTTCTGCATTTTCACAAAAGCCGGCAATTGAATTAGCGGCTATTATACTATGTAGAAGTGTATGAACTATAATATAAATATATATATATGTGTCACAAATTCAATGACATGTATATATATATATATATATGAGGTGTAAAATTGTTTAAAAAAAATGCGTGGGCTCCCGCCCTATTTTCGCAACCAGACAGACAAAGCCAGCGAATGGGGGCAGATAATAATAGCCCAGAGAGGGACCATTATTTTTGGCCCCCCCCGGCTACTAACATCTGCCCTCAGACACCCCAGAAAAGACAAATGTATAATTAGATTCGCCCTTTCTGGCACTTTGCCCGTCTATTCCCATTGCCCTGTAGCGGTGGCGAATGGGTTAATATGGGGTTAAAGCCACCTTGCTATTGAAAGGTGACCTTAAGCCAGGTTAATAATTGAGAGCTGTCAATTAGACAACTATCAATTATTAATCCTATTGCATGAAATAAAAATAAAACACACACACTTTAATTAAAAATCATTTTAATGAAATAAAGACACATGTTTTTGACCATCTTTTATTTGACTGCAAAAACCATTTCCTGTAATAAAAATAAAATAAAAAAGCAAAATTATACTTACCTATCCCATGCACAGTCAGGTCCCACGGTGTAATCCTTCAGAAAGGGTTAATGTTTACTGCAGGGACCGCAGCTAATGCTGCAGCCTTACAGTAAACCCCCTAATGAATGAGTTCCTCTCCTGGCTGACAGGAGAGGAAGTGGAAAGCTTAATTGATTGCTTTCCACTTTCACTTCAGGTCAGACAGGGACACAATCAGTGACGTCAGAGAGAACTGATTAACAAAAATAGGGGTTCCCTTCGAATAAAAAATGGCGTCGGGTCCCCCCTATTTTTGTTAACCAGCCTGATGAAGCAGACTGCTGAGCAGTGGTGTACCGTGAATGAAGCAGACCAAGCAGCTGCTATGGGGCCCGGACAGGTGAGGCGGCCCTCAACGGTCGGGTAGCTGTGCTGACACAGTACTACCAGGGGGTCGGCGGGGAAGGGGGAGCGCAGCTCTTCTATATACTCACCCCTCCTGGTGCGGTCTCTGCAGCCCCTGCTCTTCTCCCACGGTCTCCGACGCCTGTGTTCAGCGGTCAGGTGGTACCGCTCATTACAGTCATGAATGCGCACATATTCATGACTTTAATGAGCTGTCCCGCGTGACCGCTGAACACTGGCGGCGGAGACCGTGGGAGAAGAGCAGGGGCTGCACAGACCGCGCCGGCGAAGGGTGGGTATAAGGGATATTTACCTGTCCCGTTCCACCGTTGCTCGCGACCTCTTGCTGCAATGTTCAGGTCAGAGGGCGCGATGATGTCGTTAGTGCGCGCCGCGCCCTCTGCCTGATCATTCACTGCTGGAGGACCCCGAAGACAGCGGCACTCAGCAGTGGAGAGAGGACAGGTAAATATCTCAGGTCCCGGGGCCCTGAGCGAGCGGTGACATCAGCACCTGGTGTCACCCCCTGCTCAGGACACCGGCACCTGGCCCCCAGCGACGAAAGGTGAGTATGTCTTTTTTTTTTTTTGGTTGCAGCAGCTGCGGCAGCATAAGGGCCTATACTATGGAGCATCTATGGGGGCACAATCTATGGGGGCATAATACATTTTTTTGTTTAATGTGTCCCCTCACTGTGCAGGCACTTTACATTTACAATGGCTCTGGATTTTTTTTTTTGGGGGGGGGCCCATTCAGACTTTTGCTATAGGGCCCCATGATTTCTATGTACGCCCCTGCTGCTGAGGCATGGTATTTAAGGCTGTTAAGGAGCCAATATCCATGGACCTTGCCAGCCTGATAATACCAGGCCACAGCAGTCTGCATATCTTGGCTGATTAACAAAAATAGGGGATCCCCTCGAAAAAAATTGGCGTGGGGTCCCCCCTATTTTTGTTAACCAGCCAGATGAAGCAGACCGCTGAGGCCTGGATTTTCAGGCTGTTAAGGAGCCAAGATCCATGGACCTTGACAGCCTGATAATACCAGGCCACAGCAGTCTGCATATCTTGGCTGATTAACAAAAATAGGGGATCCCCTCGAAAAAAATTGGCGTGGGGTCCCCCCTATTTTTGTTAACCAGCCAGATGAAGCAGACCGCTGAGGCCTGGATTTTCAGGCTGTTAAGGAGCCAAGATCCATGGACCTTGCCAGCCTGATAATACCAGGCCACAGCAGTCTGCATATCTTGGCTGATTAACAAAAATAGGGGATCCCCTCGAAAAAAATTGGCGTGGGGTCCCCCCTATTTTTGTTAACCAGCCAGATGAAGCAGACTGCTGAGGCCTGGTTTTTCAGGCTGGTAAGGATCCAATATCCATGGACCTTGCAAGCCTGATAATACCAGGCCACAGCAGTCTGCTTAGCTTGGCTGGTTAACAAAAATATGGGATCCCCTCGAAAAAAAAACGGCGTAGGGGTCCCCCTATTTTTGTTAACCAGCCAAGTAAAATGCAGACTGCTGCGGCCTGGTATTAAAAGACTGTCAAGGCCCATGGATTTTGGCCCTCAACAGCCTGATAATACCAGGCTACAGCAGCCCCACATTTGGCGCATCAAAAGATGTGCCAATTGTGGCACTTTACCCGGCTCTTCCCACTACCCTGTAGCGGTGGCAAGTGGGGTAATAAGGGGTTAATGTCACCGTTGATTGCACGATGAGAATAAGCCCGGTTAATAATGGAGAGGTGTCAATAAGACACCGATCCATTATTAATCCCAAAGTTTTTAAATGTATAAAAAAAAGACACAGCAAGAAAAAAGTATTTTAATGAAATAAAAGAGACAAACAGTTTTCATTAATTTTATTATACACTCATTCCTGCGACGCCATCGATCTCCTGTAAAAAAAAGGAAAAAAACAAACCAACAGTATACCACCTGTCCGACGCAGTCAATAGTAACGACTGTCCCACGACGATCCAGCTCTGCTACATCGCAATGACAGGCAGAGCCTGTCATCGCGACGCAGCACAGCTTATTACCTGCTTCCCCGGCGGTGACGTCATCGGACTGACTGCTTTACGGCTGGGATTACCCAGCAGTCACTGCAGTTATCGCGAGAAACTGCATGTGACCGCCGGGGAAAGATGATGGCGGCCATCAAGCAGTCCAGCCCGTGACCGCCGGAGATCTTCTGCCAGGTAAGTGCCGCTGACTCCTGACAGACCCGACCGATGGACACTGACAGTGACAGTGACAATCCCGATTCCGGTATCCGATAAGACGAAAATATCGGAACTAAGTATCGAAAGGCCGATAGAGCTAATATCGGCCGATACCCGATACTTGCGGTATCGTATCGCTCAACACTACTTAGGGGTGATCTTATTACAATGTATAAATATATGAGGGACAGTACAAAGACCTTTCTAATGATCTTTTTACTCTTAGACCTGTGACGGGGACAAGGGGGCATCCTCTACGTCTGGAGGAAAGAAGGTTTAGCCATAATCACAGACGTAGATTATTTAATGTAAGAGCAGTGAGACTATGGAACTCTCTGCCGTCTAATGTTGTAACGAGTGATTCCTTACTTAAATTTAAGAAGGGACTAGATGCCTTTCATGAAAAGTATAATATTACAGGTTATATTCACTTGTTTCCTAGATACTGCGTTGATCCAGCGAGCTAGTCTGATTGCCGTATGTGGAGTCTGAAAGGAATTTTTTTCCCCAATGTGAAGCTTACTGTTTGCCACTTGGGGTTTTTTTTGCCTTCCTCTGGATCAACATGTTAGGGCAGGTTAGGATAGGATATGGGTTGAACTAGATGGACTTATAGAGCAGCTTTGAAATGCAATAAAATTAAATGTTTGCAGATTTTCAAATGGAATGCAAGATCCCGCAAGATGTCTTGATTACCCTAGTGGCTTCTATGCCCCATCGGTGTGCTGCAATAATTAAAACGAGGTTATGCTACAAAATGCTAAGTTATGGCAATGTAACAATTAATTACTCTCAATGATGTGATCAATAAATAGTATATACAAAACTTTTGGCAATCAGTTTTCTTTAATTAAATAACCATGCCTATATTTTAAAGCATTTGGTTAAAATTAAGGTCTTGCATGATGACAATTTCATGCACTTTCCATTCGTTACCAGCAAAATGACATCACAACAACGAGACAGAAGTATCACACTTTAAAAAAAAATTTTGGTCACTACTGTATATTGGCATGCATTTCAATGTCATTGAAATACAGTAGTTAAATCTCAAAGCCTATCCTGAATGAAAATATAAAAGGCAACTTGGGGCCTCAAAAGACTTTGAGATGTTTGATAATGCTCCCATGATCTCGTATGATTTCAAAATTATTCCCTTTAAAAAAAAGATGGGTACCCTTCCCATTTATATGTGTGATTTGCATTAATCATAGCCTTCAAATAAAACAGAAACAGTAACAGTAAACATATAATCAGTTTGACACATTTTATTGTCGTGATGCAGCCTGCCATTTATCATGAGTATACTCATTATTTGTCCATATAAAAAAACTGACCATCACATCCAAACATAGACCTAGTGTGAACAGGTGCTCAACCTAGAGTCACCAACTCATGCACACTCAAAAAAAAAAGGAAGCACACTGTAGCGCTATAGCTTGCAAACATGAAATATGAAAAATGAATTGCATCACTGCCTTAGAAATATGAAAAATTGAGAAAGCTTAGCACATAAAATTGCCAATTTATGATTACCTGAAAGCCACGTTAAGGTGTTTCTCAATTTCCAAGTCCTAAATAATGGCAATCCTCACACAGAAAAGTCTCTATCTGTATGGGAACATATGAATCCTCTCTTTAGACTGAAATCTACATCTCTGTGGAGGGGTAGTGGCCCTGCAGTAATTAAAACTCCTGCGACTAACAGGCGGAGTGCTCAGTCAGAAGGTAAATGAATACATATCAAAAACTATCACATCCGAACATGGACCTAGTGTGAACAGGTGCTTAACCTAGAGTCACCAACTCATACACACGCAAAGAAAAAAGGGAAACACACTTTAGCACTATAGCTTGCAAACATGAGATGTGAAAAATGAATTGCATCACTGCCTTAGAAATATGAAAAATTGAGAAAGCTTAGCACATAAAATTGCCAATTTATGATTACCTGAAAGCCACGTTAAGGTGTTTCTCAATTTCCAAGTCCTAAATAATGGCAATCCTCACACAGAAAAGTCTCTATCTGTATGGGAACATATGAATCCTCTCTTTAGACTGAAATCTACATCTCTGTGGAGGGGTAGTGGCCCTGCAGTAATTAAAACTCCTGCGACTAACAGGCGGAGTGCTCAGTCAGAAGGTAAATGAATACATATCAAAAACTATCACATCCGAACATGGACCTAGTGTGAACAGGTGCTTAACCTAGAGTCACCAACTCATACACACGCAAAGAAAAAAGGAAGCACACTTTAGCACTATAGCTTGCAAACATGAGATGTGAAAAATGAATTGCATCACTGCCTTAGAAATATGAAAAATTGAGAAAGCTTAGCACATAAGATGGCCAATTTATGAGTACCTGGAAGCCACATTAAGGCGTTTCTCATTTTCCAGGTCCTAACTAATGCCAATCCTCACTTATAAAAGTCTCTATCTGTATGGGAACATATGAATCCTCTCTTTAGACTGAAATCTACATCTCTGTGGAGAGGTAGTGGTCCTGCTGTAATTAAAATGCCTGCGACTAACAGGTGGAGTGCAGTCAGAAGGTAAATGAATACATATCAAAAAACTGACCGTCTTCGGGTTAGTACGATTACAACGATACCTCATTTAAATAATTTTTTTATGTTTTGGCCCTTTTATACATTGAAAGCAATTATATATAAAAAATAATTCTTTTTGCATTGCTTTATTCTGCGAGCTATAACTTTTTTAATTTTTCGCTAATGATGCTGTTTGGCGGCTTGCTTTTTGCGGGACAATATGACGTTTTCAGTGCTACCATGTTTATTTATATCCGTCTTTTGATCACGTGTTATTCCACTTTTTGTTCGGCGGTATGATGATAAATCATTGTTTTTTGCCTTATTATTTTTTTTTAAGGGGTTCACTATAGCGGTTAACTAGTGGGTCAGTTTTATAGCGCGGGTCATTACGGACACGGGGATACTAAATATGTGTACTTTTATTGTTTTTTTTATTTACATAAAGAAATGAATTTATTGGGGAATATTTTTTTTCTTTAGTTAGGATTTTTTTTTACACATGTCATTTTTATTTTTTTTGCTTTGTCCCTGGGTGGTACATCATTGTATAGTGTCAGATCGCTGATCTGACACTGTGTACAGCATTGTGTCATATCGGCAATCTGACAGGCAGTGCAGGAGGCTTTCTCAACGCCTGCTCTCAGAAGGCACTGAGGAAACCACCTCCCTGCAGTACCCGGAAGGACTCCGCAGCCATCTTGGATCCGGGGTCCTGCAGGGAGAAGACCCTTGGAACAGCACGATCACATCACGCTGCTCTGAGGGTCTCAGGGAAGCACGCAGGAAGCCCCCTCCCTGTGCGATGCTTCCCTATACTGCCGAAACACTGCGATCATGTTTGATCGCACTGTGCCGGGGTTAGTGTGCAGGGAGTGGTCCGCGACCACTCCTGGCACATAGTGCCGGGTGTCAGCTGTGATAATCAGCTGACACCCGGTCGCGATCAGCTGCGCCCCCCCCCAGGAGCGCAGCTGATCACATATGATGTACTATTCCGTCCTTATGAATTAAGTCCCAAGGCACATGGATGGAATAGTACGGCTGATGGCAGAAAGGAGTTAAGGATCCCCCCAAAATTTACATATTCGTCTAATCCAGAATGCTACTAACGGCCTTAATTCCGGTGGGGTTGCTTGCTTTGAACAGTCATTTTTTTCAAGGTAAACTCTTCAGGATTTGGGACCTATTATGTTTTTCTCAGATGCATTTGCAGTACACACAGTACATTTTTGAGCATTAAATTATGAGACAAAATTGTTGCCCATGCTCGGAGATTGAAATTTTTAAACTTCTGCGAGTGTATTATTTACCATGTTCTATGGCGGAAATTTGTAATAATCTTATGTGGGGGTATGTTTCTTATGCTCTGTGGTTGAAATTTGAATAATATTCTGTGGGAGTACTGTGCCCCATGGTCTGTTCTGAACATTATAAGCTGCTTCTGTGGGGATTTTCTTCTTCATGCTTTCTAGGTGAAATTTTTAACTGACCTGGTGGCAGTCTCTTTGTGGGCACTGTTAAAATGTTTATGTTGTTCATTTACTTCCTATTGTAGTAAAAATTGCTATGGGGGAATAACCCCTTTAAGTAATTTTCCTATTCACGTTTGTTTGCAGGTCAATTGTACTGCTCTTACTCCCATCTTTCTTCCTTTTGCAGCCTCCTAGCCCTTACGCTGACAATTTTACAGCCATTTTACAGCACTGAAGTTTGGGTTCTATTGACTCATATGGGGTTCAGTGTCTGGGGTCAAGTTAAGATCCTGAATCAGACTTTCTACAAAGCCTAGCCAATCCTGGTAAACCCAAACATTCAAGGGTTCGCTCATCACTGCCCAGGATGGTACTCCACTTGCACAAGGTCTTGGTGGACACTGTGACATCATGATGCCCTTTAATGCCATTTTTCTAAACCATAATATGCCATCAAAATGCTAAAATATATATATAAAAAAACCATTAGACTTACTTCATCATTCACCTCTTTGGCCCCTCCTCATTCACCACCACAACCCATCTTGTCATCCAAGGTGCCTGCGCAGGACTCTTTTGGGTGCCATAACACCCAGAAGTCCAACACAGAATGAGAAGACCCAAGATTCCAAACTGAGTTGCAGGGACTCAGAAGATTCAGTGAGGATTTGGTGGATGATGTTGACTAGTGGAGGGGCTGCACTGATGAGTGGAGGATGAGCACAATGATTTATTAATTTTTTTACATGTTGCATTTTCTGTGTTCTGTTGTCTGAAGAGAATAACTTTTCTGCTAATTCAATTTCCTGTGATAAAATGTATGAACAAACAACTTGGAATTTTGTCAGATCTGTATATCTCTATTGTCTACTATCAGTAAATGTTCCTGATTTCCATTTACATTTTTTTAAGCAATTTCTTCATCACATTTTTGCCATGTCAGTCAATGAAACAAGTTTTTTTGCTCATGGGACTTCATTGACATGAAGCAGATGTAGTCACTTGGTGCTCTGCCTAACCAAATTTCTGCAATATACACTTCCTTTAAGTGCTCTCAAAAATCTGTTAAACTTCATTTATATGCCTGCTAGGAAAAGATTTATACTGCCAAAAATGAGGTC
This sequence comes from Oophaga sylvatica, assembly GCA_033576555.1. Classification (NCBI taxonomy): domain Eukaryota; kingdom Metazoa; phylum Chordata; class Amphibia; order Anura; family Dendrobatidae; genus Oophaga; species Oophaga sylvatica. Next base: position 225,422,753 of record JARQOD010000006.1, on the reverse strand, counting down.
AGGTAGACCACAAAGTGCCCCCATGGTCAAATATCCCTAAATCCCATTTTTAGAGTTTCAGACAGAAGTCTTGATGGAGCAACTGACGTATAGCAAAACAGTATGTGAACATAGCCTTATACTATGGCAATAGAGCTGATTCTGTCAACAGTTGGGCGGATATATATTAATGTCCAATGAGCAACATTATATATTCTATTTGCTACTTCATAATCTATAATTCAGCAATACTATCCACAAAATGATAAACTCAAAATAAAACTACACAAAGTTTACAGTTACTTCATTTATTATGCATTTGCTTATTCTTTTTCTTATCTTCTGATAATATTTTATTGCAGTTTTTCTGCATTAGCATTTTGCATCTGCATTATGAATTATTAGAAATAACCTCAAGATTTAGCTCCAGGCCCTTATAATATGGTTATGCCCACATAGTAAAAAAGACTTCAATAAAAACTTCCTCGAATAATTGATTCATATATTCAGTGTAACGTATATAATATTCATTCAGTATGTATTTGCTTTGATCTATAAGTGCAGACAGTAAATTGTTTTCTACCATATGACCTAATTTTATTAATTCTTTGTGTTCCTTTTCAGACTTATTAGAGACACACCGTCTGTTATGTGTGATTATTTCAGGATCATTAGTTGATTACTCATTTCTGCTCCAGATGTTCTAGGACTTAGAAAGATTTCACATTCAATCATCTTATTGCTTTTGTTTTATGAACATGCAAACCTGGCTTATGATAATAGAGGATTTCAATATCTTAGAAATAAGCACAGATTTTAAATGTTTATTTCTTCAAAAGGGAATCATTTGTTTTCTGGTCTCTCCGTACAAATTTTTAGCGTTCAATAACACATGAGGCTACCAAAGCCTTGGCTGACGAAAGGATTAATTGTAACTAACATATCCACTAACCCGTCAAAAACACGCTCCATGCTGTGAGGAAAACAATGGCGCTGTGCACTTGAATGACACATATTCTGTCAGGAAACATAATGTCCCAACTGGCTCTGCAGCTGGTGGATGTTTTTGGCTTTCTGCCCATACATCTTACTTCATGATTTTTTTCTTTTCTCTTCTTTTTCAAAGCAAACAATAGCTGACTGCATGGCCAATACATTTGTACAATTCAATATTACATTCAAGTTGTTATGTCTTTTAACCTACTATTTGTGCATTATGCAATTACTTCCGCCAAATATGTTTTATTTTTCCTATTGAACACTTCAATTCAGAAGGAATGATGGACATAATCTGTAGAAGAGAATTTGCTCACCGTGAATTGGTTTATTTTTTACATAGTGACCTAATTTTTACAGTAGTATAATAGCAAATAAATGTCCTATGGTTATTTCACTAAAGAGAGAGTTAAAAATGCCTTTGACTCATTTATTCAACATTTCTATAGCCTAGATTTCAAAAGGCTCTGGAACAGTGAAGTGCAAAAGTAAATTTAAAGAAAGGAACAAGACGACTTATTGAAAATCTAGAAGTGGGTGCATTTTGATTCAATTAACTTTATTGTGTAAAAGAGCTTTAGGCCTCTTTCACACATCAGGTTTTTGCAGTCAGACGCTATCCGGCGTCGCGCCGGAGCGCCGGATCTGGTTTTATTATGTAAAAACGGATGAGACGGATCCGGTTTTCGGCCGGATCCGTCTCATCCGTTTCATCCGTTTTTTTATCCGTTTTTTCGACGGATTACGACGAATTCGGTTTTTTAAAACGCCCCTTGGGGGCTTCAAAACGTGATTGGCTACTGAAAACCTATATATACACTGTTCCTACAGTCCATCTTTGACAGGTTGTAGAGGAGCAAGTGAAGGTTGGAGAGAAGAGCAAGTGTCTGGTGAGGATGGACGTTGTGATAGGAAACATTCTGAAGAATTTGGTGAATTTCACAGTGGAGTCGAATTGTCTGAAAGCGATTGTTCTGGAGAAGGAGAGAAAGAGACAGCAGCTCATCATGCGTCAGCGGCGACAACGTTTTTGGATCCACCCCATCACAGCCCAGAGAATGACGCGTGGGGTGCATTCTACACTATACGTGGAGCTACGAGGAAACCCTCAGAAATTTTTTGCAAATGTTAGGATGAAAATGGAGACCTTTGATTTCTTGGTGGAGCGCATTGGAGACCTGATAAGAAGATCGGACATGTATTGCCGCTTCTCCATTTCACTGGCGGAGCGTCTGATGTTGACTCTTCGGTAAGCCATATTTATTGGATCTGCTTGCTTCAGAGCACACTTGTACTGGAATGTTGTGGCTGGTAGTTAGTATACGGCCATCTGACTCAGCTTTAACAATTGGAGATACTATAAAAATATTTTTTTTTATAGTATCTCCAATTGTTATAGCTGAGTTCTGGTATGTAACGCTGTGATTTGAAACTCATTTTTTTTTATTCACAGATTCCTGGCAACTGGAGAATCCCTTTCCTCACTCCATTACCAGTACAGACTTGGGATTTCCACCAACTCTGAAATTGTGAAGCACACATGCCGTGCATTGTGGGACTCTCTAGTTGTGGAATTTCTACCAGAGCCCACAACAGACAATTGGATTGAAATTGCTGAAAAGTTTGAACAAGTATGTCAGTTTCCTAATTGCCTGGGCGCTGTGGACGTGAAACATATCCGAATTGTCAAGCCAGCATGATCTGGATCCGAATTTTTTAATTACAAAAAATATTTTTCAATTGTCCTAATGGCCATCGCTGATGCGGAGTACAAATTTATTGCTGTAGATATTGGGGCCTATGGCTGCTTCAATGACTCTCAAGTGTTAAAACTGTCATCAATGGGCCGGCAGCTGTATGGAAACACCTTCAAGTTCCCACCCCCTAGACCGCTGCCTCAAACATCTGGCCCACCAATGCCTTTTGTTTGTGTAGGGGATGAAGGCTTCCAGCTGTCAGAATATGTGCTGAAACCGTACTCCAGCAGAGGATTGACACCGACAAAAAGAATTTTCAATTACCGCCTCACAAGAGCCAGAAGAATGGTGGAGTGCGCTTTTGGGATTTTGACAGCCAAATGGCATGTTCTATTGACTGCGATCAACCTAAAGACAGAAACTGTGGACGAGGTAATCAAAGTTTGTGTGGTTCTACATAATTTTGTTATCAGCAAGGAACAGATTTCCATTGAGGACCACTATGAAGAAACCACCTTGCATGATTACCAGAACATTACCAATAGAAGTTCTGTGTCTGTTTCCCGAATGAGGGACAAATTTGCAGAATACTTTATGTCACCTGAAGGAAGTCTAGACTGGCAGGATGACAGAGTTTAATAAATTGCTCTCTGACCTTTGTACCTCATGTACCAACAGTATACCTTTGCAAATCAAAGTTGTCTACCTTGTTGTGGATTATGTACAGTATTTTACCTTTTGGCCAAAGTTGTGTCCTGGTTGTGTATTACCCAAAGTATTTCACTTGTTAACCAAAGTTGTGTACCTTGTTGGGGATTACCTAACAATGTACACAACTTTGGTTTACAGGTGAAATACTTTGGCTTATACACAACAAGGGACACAACTTTGGCCAAAAGGTAAAATTATTTTACCTTTTACCCAAAGTTATGTGCCTGGTTTTGTATTCCCAATAAATGTTACCTTTATTTTACCTTAGAAATAAATGAGAGACAACGATTTTAATCAACCATTTTTACATTTATTGTAGGTAATAAAAATGTTTAACAGGTTTTTATTTTTTTACTGTGAATTAAATTTTTCTTCACATTTTTTTTCAATTTTCAATTTTTTTTAATAAAAAATATTGTACCAAAAGTTTATTTTTTAATAACAATCACGTCAATCACGTCAAAGCAGAAAATTTGAAAGTCAAAATAACATATCACAAATTTGTGTAGTGTGGGGTGGAGATACTACTGGAGGGGCTGTGGGACACTTCGACTGTGGGATTGTGGAGAGTGGACTGGGATGGTGGTTGGGAAGGATCAGGTAAAAAGAGGTGAAGGGGTGGAAACATAAATGGAACGGGAGGAGATGTGGGAGGCAGAACAGGTGGGTGGTGGAGAGGAGGATTGGGCAGGTACTAGAGGAGCAGATGTGGTTGGGAACGGGGAAGGAGGTTGGTACGGGGTAGGATGTTGGTACGGGGCAGGTTGCTGGAAGTGGGAAGGTTGCTGGAAGTGGGGAAGTTGCTGGTACTGGGGTGGTTGCTGGTACTGGGGAGGTTGCTGGTACTGAGGAGGAGGGACAGTGGCTGGAGGGGGGCAGGTGTGGGAGTAATGACTGGGGTGGGTGTAGGAGGTTGGGAGATAACCTGGGCTAGAGCAGCGTGGCAAGTAAGCATTACATGCATCTGCTGGCTAGGAGATAGCGTATCCATGCGCTCGGCTACAGACCAGAAAAAACTGTGGTTTGGTGAACTTCTTGCTTCTGAATGCATGGTTTGCAGAAGTGTCTTAACCTTCAGACTGCTGGAGTTGAGCTGATTAAAGCCTGCAACCATTTGCTCTGACAACTGACAAGACTTTAAGACAGTTCTGGAAAGATCCATTAAGATGCAATAATTTGGGCACATAGCTCCTTTCCTGACCCCTCTGGCGCAGCCACCCAGTAGCCACAGGTGTACTAGAGGTGGCAGCGGCAGAAGGGTGGGGTAAAGGGAAATCTGTCTCCTGACCAGTAGCCTCATGCAATGCACTTGGCCACGATGCTCCAGCGCTGGTGGAGGGGACAAAGGGCTCACGTGTCTATGAAGGCTGGGAAGGTGTGGATGGGCCGGGGAGGTTGAAGTGTCCCTCGGTGGCGGACTCCTGAGGGATCGCTCCAGAAGGGTCCAACTCTGGAGGCTCCCGAGTGCTGGTCACCATTCTGAGGAATAGAGAGAAAAAATATACAATTAATATACTGATATTGAATGGCCCTGGCTGAAAAAAAAAATTAGTTAGACATGTTAACATTTTTTTTTACATGGGGTGTGTAATATTTACCTTCTGGTGACCATTGTTGCACGGAGGAACGACAGGGCTCGTACGTACTTGTACTTGCTCCTGTGTCCTCCAGATCCACTTGGGGCCCGCATCTCCTTGTTGAACTCCTTCTTGAAGCGATCCCTCACAGACCGCCACCGCTTCACAATTCTCTCCCCTGAAACAAGAAAGCACAAATTGGTTAGTATACAACATCAGTGTTTCCCAAACAACAGCAACCTGAACTGTATATACTTGTGATGTTCAATCTGGGACCGAGCATTGAGGTCCTCCCAGCGGTCCACGAGTTGTGAACAGATTTCCTCCCAGAGCCGATGGGTCACGATGAGATCAGCATGACGGCGGTCCCCCATGTTCCAGAGCGGCTCCCTTTCTCTGACCAGATCGGTGAGGAGGTCCACGTCGATCCCCCCTCCTCACCGTCAGAGTCGGGAGCACGCTGTGAAGCCTGTTAAAGAAAAAGAGAAAAAAAATACATTAGTCTCCAAACTACCAAGGAAAAAAAATGGGAAAAAAATCAAGCAAAAATGTAAAAAAAAAAAAAAAAGCAGTTATACTTACACGATGGTGACCGCCGCATCGCTCACGCCAACGACCCTGGGAGGAACTGCGAGGACCTCTTGGCCGAGCACCAGATTCAGAAGACTATAAAAAAAAAAAATTATGTGCTTTGTAGAGTTGAGCGATACTTTCCGATATCCTAAAGTATCGGAATGGTATCGCCGATATCACTAAAATATCGGCGATACCCGATACCGATACCGGAAGTCCCATGTAAGTCTATGGGAACAAAATATCGAAATTAAAAAAAACCCATTCTTGCCTTGTTGGTTAATTGTACATGAAGGAAAACAAGAAAGAGTAATGTAGAATGTATTGGGGGAGGTTGAGGAGACATTAAAGGCATAGATGTTTGACCCAATCCAATGGAATAGCATTAATTTTATTTTTTAGGAAATACGTTCGGATTGACGAACAAATTGACAATGTTGTTAACCTTTTTTCTATTTTGTCAAATATGTCTGTTTCACAACTTCCATGGTCTTCACCTTTTTAACTTTTCACACACTTTCTCCTTCATAATTTTCAGCAGCATCATCTTTCTCATCAAATTATTCTTCATCTTCACCTTCTTAATCTTCTAAAACTTCTTGCTATTCATCTTTTTGTTAACATTACTTATATTGTTCTTATTAAACAGTTATTATTCTTCATATTCTACTTCTTCATCTTCTTCCTATTCATCCTTTTCATCATATTCTTATTTGTGACAGACATTCCTGTACTTGTAATCTGTAAAACTCTGAATTTTCATCCTTCCGTTCTTGCTGTCACGAAAGATTTTAATTACAACAGTATTTGTCCGCGTTCAGTTTAGCCTGCAGCAGCATCAGGCATTTTCCAGGGGCACCACGAGGAGGAACGGACTCACCCCCATACACTGCTTAGTCTTCTTCTGCTTAGAATTTAGAGCATATATTTTGCTCTTCATTTTGGTCTTATACTTAATGTTCTTCTGCTTTTTGATCTTCTGCTTATTGTTCTTCTGTCTCTTGTTCTGTATCTTGTAGTTTGTCTTAACCTTCTTTGTCCTGTTGGTGATGGTACAAAAGCCAATGGAAGTAACGAGGACCAGCTGACTGTGCTGGAACCCGGAGGGTCAGCAGAAGGAAAAGAGCCAATGGCACAACCGAGGACCAGCTGACGTTACTGGGACAGGGTTACTAAGCAGGAGGTACCTGTGCTCCAAAGCACTACCAAGGACCAGCAGACGTTGCTGGAACTCGGATACCGACATGGAGGCACCTAGGCCAAAGGCACTGCGGAGAACCAGCTGACGGTACTGGAACCCGGATGGGTAGCAGAAGGTACAAGAGCCAATGAAAGTAACGAGGACCAGCTGACTGTGCTGGAACCCGGAGGGTCAGCAGAAGGAAAAGAGCCAATGGCACAACCGAGGACCAGCTGACGTTACTGGGACAGGGTTACTAAGCAGGAGGTACCTGTGCTCCAAAGCACTACCAAGGACCAGCAGACGTTGCTGGAACTCGGATACCGACATGGAGGCACCTAGGCCAAAGGCACTGCGGAGAACCAGCTGACGGTACTGGAACCCGGATGGGTAGCAGAAGGTACCCATGGCAATTAAGTGAGGCAGCTGACTGTTTGCCGTTCACAGCAGGGGAACAGCTGACATACTGAACCCCAGTAACACAGGAGCAAGTGTAGACTGTGCTAACAGCACTTCCGAGAAACAACTGGCGGTGTTGTAACCCAGGGATAAGAAGAGAACAGGATGAGAGAGAACATGGTGGAGGCAGCAGGATTGTTTGCCGTTCACACAGCAGGGGAACAGCTGACATTACTGAACCCCAGTAACACAGGAGCAAGTGTAGACTGTGCTAACAGCACTTCCGAGAAACAACTGGCGGTGTTGTAACCCAGGGATGAGAAGAGAACATGGTGGAGGCAGCAGGACTTTTTGCCGTTCACACAGCAGGGGAACAGCTGACATTACTGAACCCCAGTAACACAGGAGCAAGTGTAGACTGTGCTAACAGCACTTCCGAGAAACAACTGGCGGTGTTGTAACCCAGGGATGAGAAGAGAACATGGTGGAGGCAGCAGGACTTTTTGCCGTTCACACAGCAGGGGAACAGCTGACATTACTGAACCCCAGTAACACAGGAGCAAGTGTAGACTGTGCTAACAGCACTTCCGAGAAACAACTGGCGGTGTTGTAACCCAGGGATGAGAAGAGAACATGGTGGAGGCAGCAGGACTTTTTGCCGTTCACACAGCAGGGGAACAGCTGACATTACTGAACCCCAGTAACACAGGAGCAAGTGTAGACTGTGCTAACAGCACTTCCGAGAAACAACTGGCGGTGTTGTAACCCAGGGATGAGAAGAGAACATGGTGGAGGCAGCAGGACTTTTTGCCGTTCACACAGCAGGGGAACAGCTGACATTACTGAACCCCAGTAACACAGGAGCAAGTGTAGACTGTGCTAACAGCACTTCCGAGAAACAACTGGCGGTGTTGTAACCCAGGGATAAGAAGAGAACAGGGATGAGAAGAGAACATGGTGGAGCAGCAGGATTGTTTGCCGTTCACACAGCAGGGGAACAGCTGACATTACTGAACCCCAGTAACACAGGAGCAAGTGTAGACTGTGCTAACAGCACTTCCGAGCTACAACTGGCGGTGTTGTAGCCCAGGGATGAGAAGAGAACATGGTGTGGAGGCAGCAGGACTTTTTGCCGTTCACACAGCAGGGGAACAGCTGACATTACTGAACCCCAGTAACACAGGAGCAAGTGTAGACTGTGCTAACAGCACTTCCGAGAAACAACTGGCGGTGTTGTAACCCAGGGATGAGAAGAGAACATGGTGGAGGCAGCAGGACTTTTTGCCGTTCACACAGCAGGGGAACAGCTGACATTACTGAACCCCAGTAACACAGGAGCAAGTGTAGACTGTGCTAACAGCACTTCCGAGAAACAACTGGCGGTGTTGTAACCCAGGGATGAGAAGAGAACATGGTGGAGGCAGCAGGACTTTTTGCCGTTCACACAGCAGGGGAACAGCTGACATTACTGAACCCCAGTAACACGGAGCAAGTGTAGACTGTGCTAACAGCACTTCCGAGAAACAACTGGCGGTGTTGTAACCCAGGGATGAGAAGAGAACAGGTGGAGGCAGCAGGACTTTTTGCCGTTCACACAGCAGGGGAACAGCTGACATTACTGAACCCAGTAACACAGGAGCAAGTGTAGACTGTGCTAACAGCACTTCCGAGAAACAACTGGCGGTGTTGTAACCCAGGGATAGAAGAGACAGGGATGAAAGAGACATGGTGGAGGCAGCAGGATTTTTGCCGTTCACACAGCAGGGGAACAGCTGACATTACTGAACCCCAGTAACACAGGAGCAAGTGTAGACTGTGCTAACAGCACTTCCGAGAAACAACTGGCGGTGTTGTAACCCAGGGATGAGAAGAGAACATGGTGGAGGCAGCAGGACTTTTTGCCGTTCACACAGCAGGGGAACAGCTGACATTACTGAACCCCAGTAACACAGGAGCAAGTGTAGACTGTGCTAACAGCACTTCCGAGAAACAACTGGCGGTGTTGTAACCCAGGGATGAGAAGAGAACATGGTGGAGGCAGCAGGACTTTTTGCCGTTCACACAGCAGGGGAACAGCTGACATTACTGAACCCCAGTAACACAGGAGCAAGTGTAGACTGTGCTAACAGCACTTCCGAGAAACAACTGGCGGTGTTGTAACCCAGGGATAGAGAAAACAGGATGAAAGAACATGGTGGAGGCAGCAGGACTTGTTTGCCGTTCACACAGCAGGGGAACAGCTGACATTACTGAACCCCAGTAACACAGGAGCAAGTGTAGACTGTGCTAACAGCACTTCCGAGAAACAACTGGCGGTGTTGTAACCCAGGGATGAGAAGAGAACATGGTGGAGGCAGCAGGACTTTTTGCCGTTCACACAGCAGGGGAACAGCTGACATTACTGAACCCCAGTAACACAGGAGCAAGTGTAGACTGTGCTAACAGCACTTCCGAGAAACAACTGGCGGTGTTGTGGTAACAACAGGGATGAGAAGAGAACAGGGTGGAGGCAGCAGGACTTTTGCCGTTCACACAGCAGGGGAACAGCTGACATTACTGAACCCCAGTAACACAGGGAGCAAGTGTAGACTGTGCTAACAGCACTTCCAAGCAACAACTGGCGGTGTTGGAGCCCAGGGTCAAGGAGGATGTTTAAATACTAGATCAAGTATTTTCCTTGTTACGTGTCAATTAAAAATGTCTATACTCCAAACAAGAGAAATATAACCTTTAGTACCATAAGATGATGATTTTACTTTAAAAAATATATGTAAATTAATAATTGACAAACATAAACGCATACATTAACATGTTGAAAAGCAATGCAAACCACAATAAAAATCGGTTAAATAATCTGCTATACGGTTTTAAATAAAAGCATACAAGTACATATCAGAATCCATTAATGATGGATAAGTAACAGTATGTACACCATTTTCATTTGCTGAATAATATCACTAAAAAGTTTTTAAAAATATCTAAAATTTCCATCATGTAATACTGATAATATGTGGCAATCATTTATATTAACAAAAAAAACCTTTAAAAAGTGCATAGTGAAAACAGCTATTTATGCCTGACTGTGGACTTGCAAGCATGACAACGGATAGATAAGGTATATATAGATGACACTGCATAGCCACAGATGGTGAATGGCGATGTAATACTGTACCTCAATAAAGTGTGCGTTACTACTACATCCTTTTTTTTTATATAGCTTTATAAAAGGGTACGTGCATGTATGCTTGCGCCTTTGTTTGGACGCACAGACTGGCTTCCTGCTGTGACGCGTTGGGTATTGGAGCGTCTGTGCGTCTTATGACGCAGACTAACATTCACGGTGCGCATCGTTCATCATCGCAAGCGTACCGACAACACAAAGGCGTTGTCATGACTGCTTTACTCAGTAAACATGCACCTATGATGAAACATACACGCATGTGCCCTATTACATAACAAGCTACAAGAAAAATGCGTGTGAGGTGTGACACAGCTGTTTTGTTAAGGTACAGTATTATATCGACATTGTACAGGTGTCGCTATTCAGTCTGATAAATAGATATCATTCACCTATTCTATCAGTTGTCGTTCTTTCAGCACCACTTACAGGTATATATTTTGCTATTGTGACTATGCACTATTGACTTTACCAAGGTAATGCATGATTTTTGTTAGCGATTATCATGTTTACATGAAGGACCTTTATGATATGGGCTGTTAACTTTCTAATCAAATATGTATTTTTTAAAATGACACAAATATAAGTAATGTTGAAGAGGACTATTCCTACATGCATTGTTTGCACAATATTACAGGTGTACATCACGTCCCTTAATCAACATTGGATATTATATTTACTTGTATGCTTTTATTTCAAAGGCAAGAACACTGAAGTATAACCTTCGCACTGCAGCAGTTGTCAAAGTTCAACCCACATTATGCACTTCCAACATTGCAGTATTTGAGTCATCATGATGTGAGTTGGATTTGTCTAAGCTATGGAGTGACAAGGTTGACCATCAGTATCCTATAGCATAAGTAGGCTTTTGTGTTTGCATTTGTTTTCGACATGTGCATATCTGTAATAATATGTCACAATTATTTTGTTACAGATTTGTGACAAAGACAAATCATTTTATGGTTTGAAAGTTGACGTTTCAAATGTTTACAGCTTAGAAATCATGGTGTAGCCTCATATCTATGTGTAGCACTACACACTTTGAGATGTCATGTTTTTTTTCACCATGATTAGGTAGCTAGCAGTAATTTTTGCCGGACACAGCAGGGAACAGCAGGCGTTACTGAACCCCACAAACAACATCAGCGATTGTTATTCATCTGTGCATCTAACACTTCTGAGCAGCAACTAGCGCTGTTGAAGCCCAGGGTCAAGGAGGGTGTAGGCAGAGGCCTAGTATGAGACGTTTGAAGTTGAAGTTGTAGTTAGCAGCAGTAATTTTTGCCAGACACACAGCAGGGGAACAGCAGGCGTTACTGAACCCACAAACACATCAGCGATTGTTTTCATCTGTGCATCTAACACTTCTGAGCAGCAACTAGCGCTGTTGAAGCCCAGGGTCAAGGAGGGTGTAGGCAGAGGCCTAGTATGAGACGTTTGAAGTTGAAGTTGTAGTTAGCAGCAGTAATTTTTGCCAGACACACAGCAGGGGAACAGCAGGCGTTACTGAACCCCACAAACACATCAGCGATTGTTTTCATCTGTGCATCTAACACTTCTGAGCAGCAACTGGCGCTGTTGAAGCCCAGGGTCAAGGAGGGTGTAGGCACAAAATATTGAGTTATTGCCTTGTTACGTGGCCATTGCAAATGTATGTACTTCAAACAAGAATAAATGAAGTTTTACTACGACAATAAAATGATAAATTTCAATTACAAGAATAGAAAAATATTTATACTTGACAGTCCTCTGTGGTTGATAACGTTTAATGGCTAACTGAAAATATGGTAACAAATTCAAAGCTTTCGAGACTACTCAGGTGTCTTCATCAGGCTAAGAGTAAAGCCAAAAATGAAGAATCACATATTTCTACACACAACAGGACACAGGAATAGCTAAGACAAGTGAGGGAGGGACAAGTGAGGGGAGACCGGCAACAAAAAGGAGAACAAGGATGAATTATCAGCGCCACACAATCACAGATAAATTAATGAATTTACCTGTGGCAAAAGACTTTTGTATGCCCGGTCATAGCATCATGGATATGGAATTACTGGTATTAAAATATAACTTCAAATATGAGAAACGTACAAAGGTTTCAGAATATAAGCTCATCATGACCTTTGACACTGTTAGTGATGGAATGAATAGATCACATGGATTTATGTCATTCTATATCAATTAAGGAATCTGCGTCTATGCCCTTCCAGGGTCATGAAAACCAAAAAAATACGCCAATGAGAGGGCAATCAAACTTTCTAGGAACTGTTACAATATTTATGTTCATCCCTGTGAGATAATGACAGTTCTGATACACGTCACTTACTTGTCTTACCTATTGCACTATTCCTGTGTCCTGTTGTGTATAGAAATATGTGATGCTTAATTTTTTTAGTTAGTCTTTCCCTGATGAAGAGACGTGAGTAGCCTTGAAAGCTTGCAATTTGTTTCCATCTTTTCAGTTATCCATTAAAAGGTATCAACCACTGCTGACTCTGAAGTCTAAATATTTTTCTATCTACTGGCTAACACGGTACAAAGATACACATGTTTTCTAATTTCAAGAAGGAAAAATAAAGAAAATACAAATATAAACGCATATATGCACATGCCAAAAATAAATGGAACAACACAACACCCAAAAAATTGGTAACAAAATATAGTGTTGTAAATTTAAGAATAAAAGTCCATTTTTTTTTTTATGAATAATGCTTAAGGAACGCTATGTTAAACCATAACATAGTGAAGACAATGGATTTTGTAATAGTCACTCATCATCATCATCGCAAATTTTATGTGACAGTCACAGACATTTCAATTATTTAAGTTCATAAAATCGTAACTTTCTATAGCATGTATGACATGTCCAGCATGGACTCATCAATGTGATTGATGACACAATAATGTACAATAAAAAATAACCATTTAAAAAAAATTAGGCATTGTTTGTCACAATTTAAGTGTGTGCCTGCAAGTGTAGGTGAAACAAAGGCTACGGATAGCAAAGGTATATTCTATGTCTGTATCAGACAGTGGACAGCCTCTGATGGGTAATGCCGATGTTATACTGTACGTCAATAAAGTCTGCGGCTGAAATCATGCATTTTTTGCTTGTAGAGTGTTGAAGAGGGTAAAAGAATGTCTGGTTGCGCAAAGCTTTATCCGTCAACACTACCTTCCTACTGTCACGCGTAGGGTAGGGTAGCGTGTGGCAATTAGCTGACTATCAAATGTGAGGTTAGGCTGCGTTATTGCGCACTAGGGACGCAAAAAAAAATACAGCAGTAATAATTTAATGTGTAATACTCCACCTATGACAAACAAAAAAATTACGTTCCCTCTTTAACAATGTACAAGACTAACAAGCCTAATGGTTGACGCTGACTTAATTGAGATACAGTATTACATCAACATTGTCCATGAGTAACTATGCACTGTGATACCTATATACCAGTATTAATTTATATCTCTTGTGGTTGTTTCAACAGCACTTGCAGGTTAAACTACCTATTGTCAGTATGCATGATGCACTTTCTAGATGTAATAATTTATTATTGGACATTATTACCATGTTTACATGCTGGCCATTTCATATATGGTGTTTGAAGTTACGTTGGCATCAGTATGTGTATTTTATAATGTCTGTCATAAATAAAACTCGTGATGATGATGATGAGGATTTAATGATTCGTACATCCATTGACTGCATTATCTTACAGGTACAGATAAAGTTCCTTAAAAAGCATTAATTCATAAGTCTGAAATGTACTTTTATGCATTAATTTCAAAATGTGAAGAGTAGACTATGTTTTATTTTTTGTTACCATTTCTAATAGACATGTGCAGATATGCGCTGTGATGACAAATTATTATTTGTCCATATTTGTCATAAAAATTTATCATTCTAGGCCTGCAAAACTTCACAATTTCATGTTTTCAGCATAACAAGCAGGGTGACGGCTCTTCCCTATTTGGAGCATGTTGGTCATGTGTTTTTCTGTCCATGTGTCGGGAACAGGAGACTTCTTGCCGTTGACACAGCAGGGGAACAGCTGGCGTTACTGAACCCCACTAACAGTAGAGCTTGTGTTTTGTTCTGTGGACACGACACTTCTGAGCAGCAACTGGCAGTGTTGGAGCCCAGGGAGTAGAGTTCAGGTGGTAGAAAGATGAACATAACAGGAGACATGGATAACGTTGCGAACCAGTTATTTAATCTGAAAACGGACAGACAAATTCTGGCGAGATCCATGCCTTGTTCATTTTCAGAAAAGTAAGCCGGTCTACATTATCGGAGGATAGTCGCATGCGACGGTCTGTTAGTACACCACCTGCAGCACTAAAGACGCGCTCCGATAATACACTGGCAGCAGGGCAAGCCAGCACCTCCAATGCATACTGGCTAAGCTCTGGCCATGTATCCAGCTTAGAGACCCAAAACTTGAATGGGGAAGAGCCATCTGGGAGTACACTGAGAGGCAAAGCCAAGTAGTCTGTCACCATCTGACGGATACGTTGCCTCCCGCTGACTGGAGCCCTCTCGGATGGTGTAGACATTTGTGGCGCTGCCACAAAACTTTGCCACATTTTTAACATACTGGTCTTTCCCTGTGCAGAGGCACTGCGTGTGCTCCTCTTGTTGCAGAGCTCTCTACACTGCCTCGACGCACAGAGCTGCTTTGTAAAGCAGTAGCAGCAGCAGTGCTCTCGGCAGTAAGGTAGAACATTAGGGATTGCACCAGTGTGTCTTGGTACTCCCGCATTTTACGCTCCCGGTTCAACGGTGTGATGAGGCTTTTGACGTTGTCCCGGTAGCGAGGGTCTAGGAGGGTGTACACCCAATAATCAGACGTCGTGAGAATGTGGGCGATGCGGCGGTCGTTTCTTAGGCACTGCAGCATGAAATCAACCATGTGCTGCAGACTCCCAACTGGCAAAGAAACGCTGTCCTCTGCAAGAGGCGTTATCTCTGCCTGCTCTGCATCACCCCACCCTCGCTCTACATACTGACTAGAGCGTTGTGTACCTCCCTCTGGAGCGATGTCTTCCTCCTCCATTGACTCCTCCTCCTCATCCTCCTCACAAAGTGAGCCCTGCCCAGCCCTTTGTGAGGAACCACGTTGCGCTGACTTTCCAGAAGGTGATGGAATTTGTGACTCCTCATCCTCCACCTCTTCCAAAACCTCATCCCTTATTGCTTGCAGTGTTTTTTGAAGCAGGCAGATAAGGGGGACAGTCAGGCTGACTAGTGCATCATCTGCACTCGCCATCCGCGTTGACTCATCAAACGCACGCAAAACGTGGCACATGTCCTTCATAGTGGCCCACTCATTAATGGTGAAGTGTGGACGGCGCAAATTGCGTGTTGATTGCGCCTGATGCAGCTGATACTCCATAACTGCTGGCTGCTGCTCACACAACCGCTCCAACATATGTAACGTTGAATTCCACCTGGTGGATACGTCACATATGATGCGATGTTCAGGAAGGCGCAATCTGCGTTGCAGAGCTGCAATGCGCGATCTGGCCATGCTGGAACGTCGCAAGTGAGCGCACTCTAGGCGGACCTTGTGCAGCAGTGCATCAAGATCCGGATAGTCCCTCAAAAAAACTCTGCACGACCAAGTTGAGCACATGTGCCAGACATGGTATGTGAGTGAGGTTGCCAAGGCCCAGAGCTGCCACCAGATTTCGGCCATTGTCACACACTACCAAGCCTGGCTGGAGATTCGCTGGCAAAAACCACACGTCGCTCTCCTGCTTGATGGCATTCCAGACCTCCTGCGCTGTGTGGCTTCGATTCCCCATGGGAATTAATTTCAGAACGGCCTGTTGCCGTTTGGCCACGGCTGTGCTCATATCGGTCGCATCAGGTAAGCGTCCACGGATCCATGTGGAGGTAGACCGTGACGGCTCCTGCAGCGATGATTCTGAGGAACTGGAGTAGGAGGAGGAGTCAATGTGGACAGACTTGATTCCGGCAATCCTTGGAGTTGGCAGAACACGTACAGCGCCACTCGCAAGATCTGTACCGGCTCCACAACATTCACCCAATGGGCAGTGAGTGAAAGGTATCGTCCCTGGCCATGGGTACTGGTCCACGCATCGGTGGTCAGGTGGACCTTGCTACTGACGGCGTTTAGTAGCGCATGTTTAATTTTTGCCTCAACATGCTTTTGCAGACCAGGGACGGCTTGCCTGCTGAAATAAAATCGGCTGGGCACATTGTATTGTGGGACTGCCAATGCCATTAATTCACGGAAACTGTCAGTCTCCACCAGCCTGAATGACAGCATTTCAAGGGACAGGAGTTTTGCAATGCCAGCATTCAGAGCCTGTGCTCGTGGATGGTTTGCCGAGTATGGCCGTCTTTTATCCCATGCCTGTGCTACCGATGGCTGTTTTGTGGCCTGGGTGTGTGAGGTTGACAGGGAACTTGCAGCTGTGGGTGGAATAACACTGTGTCTCTGGACAACAGTGACAGAGGTTCTTCCATGGCGATCCTTTGAGGAAGCCGAACCAGCTGTGTGTGAACTGGAGGAAGAGGCTCCAACAGGAGCTGAAGATGTAGGTGCTGCTGTAGGTTGGCCTACATCTCCAGTGTGTCTTTGTAACTCAACAAAGTGCTTTGACCGCACATGTTTCCACATATTTGTTGTATTAAGGTTACTGACACTTTTACCTCTTTTAATTTTTTGATTACACAGCTTGCATTTTACATAGCAAATATCATCTGCAACTGTATCAAAAAAGGACCACGCAGAGCAAGTCCTGGGAGCGCCCGGTTTGGCTGTTGTAAGAGAACTGCTCCGAACGGGTGCCAAACTGGAGGCTACAGGCAAGCGAGTCTGCAGCCTACCTCTCCCTACTGTTTGGACCGTTGGTGCAATCTCTTCCTCAGAGCTGCTCCCACCACCTTCCTGTTCCTCACGCCATGTTGGGTCTTGGACCTCATCATCTCCACCACTACCCTCTTCCAACACCTGCTGTTGTTGGGTGGTCTGGCCAGCACCATGCTCAACAGAAACTGGCAACTGAGTCTCATCATCATCAGATGCGTTCTGCGGTGTGCTGACCATCGGCACTGGCTCACCCGCCTCTTCAGATTCAGAGAGACACAGCTGTTGCGCATCACTGCATACTGCCTCTTCTTCACATTCCAGAATGCTGCTTGGCTGGGCCCTGTTTCCAAGCCAACAGATTCTGAGAACAGAAGCAGAGACTCAGCTGGCTCCTGTACAGAGCTCTCTGACTGCCTGGGCAATTTGGCAGGCGGTGAAGAGACTGATGGTTGTTCAACAGTGCTGTGGTCCTGAGAGGAGGTGGAAGGTATTGAAGTCGATGCATTGGCTGCCATCCAACCAACAACGGCTTCAATTTGTTCTTCACGCAGCAGGGGGGTACGCTGAGCTCCTACAAAAGTGCGCATAAAGGAACGCTCACGGGGAAAACTGGTGGATGCTGTGTCACTGGGTGCGGCAGCAGCCACAGAATCCCCACGTCCTCTCCCTGCTGCAAATCCACGGCCTCGACCACGACCACGTGCCTTACTCACTGACTTCTTCATCTTGGTAGATTGATAAAGAAAGTCAGAAAAGTTAAGGCCTAAGTGTGGTTATTCCTCACAGACTACAGTGAACCCTGCAGACAACTATTCACTATCTGTGAAAAGCTCCTTTGTGTACTTCTATAGTGTTTGCAACCAATGTATTGTATACGGATGGAAGCGCGTCACACTAATAGATTAGATTTTTTTCCACTAAAATGGAGCAGCACCAATTAGAGAAAAATGTGAAGGATGAGGCAGTGACACACGCTCAGCAGACTACAACCGGCAGTGGTTGAAGTACAAACTGGAGCGTAATCTGCACTCACAAAATGAAAAGCTCACAGACTACAGTGAACACTGAAACACAACTATTCACTATCTGTGAAAAGCTCCTTTGTGTACTTCTATAGTGTTTGCAACCAATGTATTGTATACGGATGGAAGCGCGTCACACTAATAGATTAGATTTTTTTCCACTAAAATGGAGCAGCACCAATTAGAGAAAAATGTGAAGGATGAGGCAGTGACACACGCTCAGCAGACTACAACCGGCAGTGGTTGAAGTACAAACTGGAGCGTAATCTGCACTCACAAAATGAAAAGCTCACAGACTACAGTGAACACTGAAACACAACTATTCACTATCTGTGAAAAGCTCCTTTGTGTACTTCTATAGTGTTTGCAACCAATGTATTGTATACGGATGGAAGCGCGTCACACTAATAGATTAGATTTTTTTCCACTAAAATGGAGCAGCACCAATTAGAGAAAAATGTGAAGGATGAGGCAGTGACACACGCTCAGCAGACTACAACCGGCAGTGGTTGAAGTACAAACTGGAGCGTAATCTGCACTCACAAAATGAAAAGCTCACAGACTACAGTGAACACTGAAACACAACTATTCACTATCTGTGAAAAGCTCCTTTGTGTACTTCTATAGTGTTTGCAACCAATGTATTGTATACGGATGGAAGCGCGTCACACTAATAGATTAGATTTTTTTCCACTAAAATGGAGCAGCACCAATTAGAGAAAAATGTGAAGGATGAGGCAGTGACACACGCTCAGCAGACTACAACCGGCAGTGGTTGAAGTACAAACTGGAGCGTAATCTGCACTCACAAAATGAAAAGCTCACAGACTACAGTGAACACTGAAACACAACTATTCACTATCTGTGAAAAGCTCCTTTGTGTACTTCTATAGTGTTTGCAACCAATGTATTGTATACGGATGGAAGCGCGTCACACTAATAGATTAGATTTTTTTCCACTAAAATGGAGCAGCACCAATTAGAGAAAAATGTGAAGGATGAGGCAGTGACACACGCTCAGCAGACTACAACCGGCAGTGGTTGAAGTACAAACTGGAGCGTAATCTGCACTCACAAAATGAAAAGCTCACAGACTACAGTGAACACTGAAACACAACTATTCACTATCTGTGAAAAGCTCCTTTGTGTACTTCTATAGTGTTTGCAACCAATGTATTGTATACGGATGGAAGCGCGTCACACTAATAGATTAGATTTTTTTCCACTAAAATGGAGCAGCACCAATTAGAGAAAAATGTGAAGGATGAGGCAGTGACACACGCTCAGCAGACTACAACCGGCAGTGGTTGAAGTACAAACTGGAGCGTAATCTGCACTCACAAAATGAAAAGCTCACAGACTGCAGTGAACACTGAAACACAACTATTCACTATCTGTGAAAAGCTCCTTTGTGTACTTCTATAGTGTTTGCAACCAATGTATTGTATACGGATGGAAGCACGTCACACTAATAGATTTGATTTTTTTCTAATATAATGGAGCTGCACCAATTCCACTAAATAAAATAAAAAAAAAAAGAGTCAGTGACACGTGCAGATGCCTACAAACAGCGGTGGATGCAGAGCAAACTGCAGCGTCACCTGCACTGTCACACACACACCTTGCACAGAGCTGTTAAAACAACACTGGCAAAATGAAGCTTTACACAGCGGTTGGTAAACTAGCCTGCCTCAAGCACAGTAGTACACAAAATCGCAATATCTAACTGTCCCTCAGAGTGAGCAGAGTAGCGTTCTGTCCCTTACTGAGTTCACAGCACAGTGACGCTAAAATGGCGGCGGCGCCTTTTATAGTGCATTCTGACATCATTTCAGCAGCCAATCACAGCCATGCCATTAGTTAAGATGACCGCAGCATTACAGGATGTGCCCACACTTCGTAGGATTCCTCATTGGCTGACTAAAATCACATTGCCTCTCAAAGAATTATGGGAACTTCCGATTCCGGTATACGATATTGAAAAAGTATCGGAATTAAGTATCGGAATTCCGATAACGCGAATATCGGCCGATACCCGATACTTGCGGTATCGGAATGCTCAACACTAGTGCTTTGATGTAGGCATATGTGTTTGGGTGCAGTGTGATGTCTGTACTAAATTGTTTTCTATGTGTTGTGTGTAGTGTGATGTTGTGTTTCAGCGATGCATGCAGGAAACTTACAAATTGCGAGCCCATTCGGGGTATGTCTCCACCTCTTTGTTCATCTTCTGGGAGCTGCTCTTCAGCTTCAGTTTCCTGGTATAAATAAAAAATAATGCAATTAATATATAGATCACAGAGATGGATTGTGAAAAAAAACCCAAAAAACTTATTTTTTACCTGTAAACGCTGACAATGCGAGGGAGGGCTCCCAGAAGAAGAAGACGTGTCCTGCTGTGGTGCTGCTGCTCCTGTCGGGTGTCCTCTGCTGCGGAATAAAGAGAAAAAAGGCCATGAATATATTTATATTGCATGGCCTGGCTGAAAGGGGTTGTGTGTGATATTTACCATCTGGCCTCTGCTCCCGTACTCTCCATCATCGACTCCATTTGTTGGGGTCCAGGTGCTTCTGGTGCTGCTGGCGATGCTGCTGCTGTTGGGCGGCTTCTGCTGTGAAATAAAGAAAAAAAAAGGCTGGCTGAAAGGGGTTGTCTGTGATATTTACCGTCTGGCATCTGCTCCCGGCTACATCATCGACAAAATGTCTTGGGGTGGTGCTGGTGGTGCTGCTCTGTTCTCCTCCTCCTCCTGTCTTCTCCCGTGGCTGGCTCCTCTCTTCATTGCTGGCTGCATGGTTATGGCTGGGGGTGGTCCCACTGGCATGGTTTATATATGTTTGCTGCGGCCTGGGCTACTCTGAGCATGCTCAAACAAAAAAACGGATCCGGACACCGGATCCGGCTTTTGCCGGATACGGCGCATTGCGGCACTCATAGACTTTCATTGTGACAAAAAGTCGGAGACAAAAAACTTTACAATAGCCGGTTTTTCCAGAAGCCAGAATGAGACAATTAGCCGGATCTGACAAAAACAGGACACACCACAAGGCCATGCGGTGCAATCCGGCGCTAATGTTAGTCAATGGGAAAAAAACGGATCCCGCATTAGATTTTGCCGAATCTGGTTTTAAGAAAAAATGCCGGAACTCGCCTGACGGCGAAAACCTGATGTGTGAAGGAGGCCTTAGCCCTCCTCATTTATTGTTGCTGTAGTAATTTACCCTCTGCTAAAATACAGGAAAAGTCATAAATATATGTATCTTCCAAAAGACTGCATATAGTCATGGCCGAAAGTGTTGGCACTCATGCGATTGTTCCAGAAAATGAATTATGTGACCCAGAAAATTATTGCATTTGCACATGTTTTGTTACACAAATTTTTATGTATTGCTTTTCTGTGTATTGGAACACAACAAATCAATAACAGGGAAAAAGGCAATTTGGACATCATTTCACACAAAACGCCCAAAATGGGCCAGGCAAAATTATTGGCAACTTTTCAAAATTGTGGGTAAATAACTTTGCTTCAAGCATGTGATCTTCGTTCAAACACAACTGTGGCAAGTAACAGTTGTGGGTAATACGAAAATCACACCTGAAACCAGATAAAAAAGGGGAAGTTGACTCAATCTATGCATCGTGTGTCTGTGTGTGCCACACTAAGAATGGAGAATTGAAAGAAGAGAAGAAAATTCTATAAGGACATAAGAACCAAAATTGTTGAAAAATATCAACAATCTCAAGGTTACAAGTCAATCTCCAGATATCTTGATGTTCTCTTGTTCACAGTGCACAACATAATTAAGAATGTTCAAACACATGGCACTGTAGCTAATCTCTGTGGATCTGAACAGCAGAAAAAAAATTGATGAAAGGTTGTAACACAGAATAGTCTGGATGTTGGATAAATAGCTCTAATCAGGTTCCTAAGAAATTCAAATACTCTTGCAGGCTCAGGGTGCACCAGTGTCAGCGTGAACTATCCATCAACATTTTAATGAAATGAAACAATATGGCAGGAGACCTAAGAATACCCCACTGCTGACACAGAGACATAAAAAAGCTAGACTGTAGTTTGCCATAGTCTACATGAATAAATCAAAATCCTGCAGGGAAACCGAGAACAAAATAAAGCTTTTTGGTAAAGCACATCATTCTACTGTTTACCAAAAACTGAATGAGTAATATAAGCAGAATTATTATTATTGGGGACTATTTAAATGTAACATTTCATATATCATTAAAATTGTATAAAAAAAACATAAACAAGACACATAAGGATAACCAAGACTGGCCTGTCTAACAATACAAGCAGGCTGGTGTAAATGTTTGTTGCAAAAAGCAAGTATCATACGACTGTGAATATACCCAATCCCACTAGAACTCAATAGGACCAAACTGGGTGTAATGCAACCAATATTACATGAAAACCATAAAAATGTCAATAGCCAAATAAATCAATTGAATGGTCTCACCCCGATGCAGATACAAATGCAACATTCAAGGACATCTGACACCCATCCTCAGAATTTCACACTGAGATTTGAGCATGTAAGATGCCAGTCTTCATCCCATAACATGAACTGGAGGCATGTTGTCTTCATAAATTGACAACCTCCCAACGTATTTCATTCCTTTTGGGACTCCTCAGGGAATATGGCAGTGGAAGTGGAGGACTCAGCTGTGTATAGCGGTAATTAATAGCCTCCTGTCGAGTAAAGTGCCCACAGCTTGGACACATTTTGAATAGTAAAAGGATTCCCGCGCAACCCCTCTACTTCACTACTGACTCACATGACCACAATTATTTCCTCTCAGTGGCATGCATTGCCCTTGGATAATGCGCACATTTGATCTACATTCTTGACTCAGTTGCGTTATAGAGGCTGAAATGCTTTTCGATGTGATCACGACAAAAGTTTCAGTACCGAGTATCGAAGATGATTTACACAAGAGGGACTGCTACTATGGTGATCAAGGGATGCAGGGGTATGTATCTGTTACAGTTTCTGCTCAAAAATTTACATACCCCGGAATAATTTTTGCTTCCTTGGCCTTTTTCAGAGAATATGAAAGATAACACCAAAACTTTTTCTTCACTCATGGTTAGAGGTTGGGTGAAACCAATTTATTGTCAAACTACTGTTTTGTCTTTTTAAATTATAACGACAACCCAAAACATCCAAATGACCCTGATCAAAAGTTTACATACCTTGGTGATTTCGGCCTGATAACATGCACAGAAGTTGACACAAATGGGTTTGAATGGCTACTAAAGGTAGCATCCTCACCTGTGACCTGTGTCAAATGCCAGGAAAATTGCTCGGGATTCAAAGAAAAGCCCATATATAAAATCAGTTGAAATACTAGTTATGTGGCTATTTCAAGATGCACGATAAGAAGGCACTTGAAGAAAAATGGACATCTTATTTTAGCGGCATTTTGACACTGATACAGCGCAGAGAGACTGCTCCTGATGCTGCCACTATTTGCATCCAAATTTCAAATATTTAGTTAGGTGGTTGTATATCAGTCAGATAGTATAGTTAGATAGTGTCCAGTTTGACTGTAAAACGTACCTTCCTTTTTTATGGGGGGGAGCATAACTGAGGTTCTTAGACAAAGCTGGGAGGGCACATGTCCTACAAGTGTATTGTGCACTGCTTCTACAGTGCTCCCTGCACAAGTATAGCATTCTAAATAATATTATATCAGTCATTAAATGTGAAAAAACCTGTTGTATCCCATATTGTAGCTAGTTAGATAGGTGGTTGCAAATCAGTCAGATAGTGTAGCTAGATACTGTCCACCGTGATTGTATAATTTACCTTCCATTTTTTTTTGTTTTGGGGCATTACTAAGGTTCTCAGACAAAGCCGTTAGGGCACATGTTCTACAAGTGTGTTGTGCACTGCTTCTATAGTGCTCCATGTATGAGTATAGCATTCTAAATAGTATTATTTCAGTAGCTAAATGTGAAAAAGCCTGCTGTATCCCAACTTGTCATTTATTGCTGTGGTGATATGAAACTGTATGCATACCTTAGGCCATTAAAAAAAGTAGAATTTGTTCTGTTGCTAAATCTTAATCAGCCTGCCGTATCCCACGTTGTCATGTTGTGGCGGTGATATGAACCTGTCCGCAGACATAAAGTGCATTTAAAAAAATCCCACATATTAGCTAGTTAGATAGGTGGTTGCATACCAGTCAGATAGAGTAGCTAGATAGAGTCCAATGTGGCTGTAAAATTTACCTCATTTTTTTTGTGGCATTTCTGAGGAGCTCAGACAAAAGCAGCAGGGCACATGTCGTACAAGTGTGTTGTACACTGCTTCTATTGTTTTCCGTGCACAAGTATAGCATATTAAATAATATGTTTTCAATAGCTAAATGTGAAAAGCCTGCTGTATCCCACCTTGTCATTTATTGTTGTGGTGATATGAAACTATCTGCAGACCTAAGGCACATTAAAAAAGAAAGACATTTTTCTGTTGCTGAATGTGATACAGCCCACCTTATCACACATTTTCATGTTATAATGTGTTCAAACTGTAAAGCGCTATATAAAATAAAAGATTAGTATTATTATGTTATGGCAGTGATATGAACCTGTCTGCAGACCTAACGCGCATTGAAAAAAAAAAATCTGTTGCTGAATGTGATACGGTCCACTGTATCACACATATTTATGTTGTGGCGGTGATATAACCCTGTATGCAGCCCTAATGTGCATTAAAAAAAATATATATTTTTTTTCTGTTGATAAATGTGATCCAGTCTTTTAATTTAGTGTCATTGAAATTCTTCTGTGTGCAGAGCTGTTGCATTTTAAATTTTTTTTTTTTTTTACAAACGTGATGCATCAGGCGAGATTTGAGTTTGAAATGGATTTGAGCCTATCTTCTAGATTATGTGCTTCTATGGCATCCAATTTCTCATGGGCATCTTTTATACATAGCTTGAAACACACATCTTCTGACAAGCATCAAATGCTCTCGTAATTGTTGTTGGATAGATGAGTAATAGTTGTAGTCTGGATATTATATCTTTTACTTCCCTAAGCGGCCCTGTTACTGGTCTTACTGTACGTTCCCATTCATGCCCCAAAAAATACATACAGAAGGGGACATATCACTTTTAAATAGTTTTGAGCATCCACTCATTGTGTAACAGGCCTTATCGACAGGCACAAAAAAAATCTTCTGTTACTAACGTCATACAGCAGGGAACATGTCACTTTTAAATAGTTTTGAACATCCACGCAATGTGTTATAGGCCTTATCGACAGGGCCAAAAAAATTATGTTACTAAAATCAAACAGTAGAGGAGATCTCATTTTTAATAATTTTGTCATATAGGCCTCATTCACACATAAAAATGTTGTTTTACTGTGACTAACTCGATTCAGCACGTCATATTTCACCGTCTCATTTAGTGAAATTCAGCTGTGCAGAGTAAAAAATCTAATTTTTAGTTGTGCTCATAGCACACTATGTGACCAACATGACTGTGAAAAAGTGAGGTCTTGATGTAATGGGGATTAGGCTCAATGTTCCAGGTCAAAATGGGGTAGGTGGTGAAATTGATACCACTTTTTTGGTGTCTGGCATTAACTTTTGGAACTGTGTACACTCTTGGTTGGTTGTCCATTTGCTGGGTTAGCTGTTGTGGAAGGTGCGTCGGTCCCTTTTAAAGTATTCCTACTTTCTTGAAATTTATACCACTTTATTGTTGCTACAATTCATTTTTGCAAATGTGTGCATGAGTGGTTGGGTGTACATCTGCTGGGTTGGCTGTAGTGGAAGATTTGTCGGTCCCTATTATACTATTTCTACTATGGTGAAATTGATGTCACTTTGTTGCTGTCTGTCAATACTTTTTTGGAAATATGTAGACTCCGGGTTGAGTCTCATTCATGTGTGTTGCCTGTAGCAGTAGGCCATCGAGACTGGCAGTCCTCCAGTCTCATTGAGTCAACTACCCGTGTTACTATTCTTACATTTTTCAACAAAATTAATCAACAAAATTGATATTTGTGTCACGTGAGTGTGGCTGAGCATCAATTTCAAGTGCTTTTTATCAGTTACAAGGTGCTAATAAATCAATATTCGCTTTACAGACATTCACAGACATTACTGCTACTGTCACCATTGAAACTCACAATCAAAATTCAATATCTGTATGTCTTTGGAGTGTGTGTAGAAAAATAAGTAGTGGGAGAAAACCCATGTATACATTGTTAGAATGTGTAAACTCTTTGCAGATGCTGTCCTTGGTGAGGTTGGAACACAGGACACCAGTGCTGCAAGGCTGCTAATGTTTTTGCGGTGACGACTCAACTTTTCTGTGGTTGGAAGCCTATCTGTTGTGTTTCGGTAGCTGAGGAGGACAGGAATAACAGCAGGGCAGCAGAACACCTGAGATGTTGGTAACTGATGGGTTGCAGATTCCTAAACTAACGACACATCTAGAGGTAGCCGTGGAGCATTCCTACGTTGATCCTAGACGCCTCGTCACAGCCTGAGAGATAGCTACACCTAAAGGCAGAAAGATGAAAGCTATCTGTCCCGGAGCAGATCCCCAAAGAAAATAGGAAGCCCCCAAACATATAATGGCGGTTAGACAAGATGAAAACACAAACATAGGCAGAAAATAGATTGAGCAAACGTTGGGGCCACAAGCTGACTAAATAGGATAGGAAAGGAGAGATTACTTTCTGCAACCCAGAAAACCCTACAAAAATCCAACAATTCTGATTACAAAAATACTGAGATCACACGATCTCGCCACCCGCTAAATCAGATCTCAGTGTGAACAAAACCAAGCTGCAGCCGCTGAAAACACAGGAAAAAGCAAATGAGCAAATAACAGTGGCTGGAGATAAACTGTGAGGAGCTCAGGCCCCAGGAGGGGACCTGGCTGACCTCCACAAAAGTGCAGAAAACAATGCAAAAAGCAAGCACAAAAAGAAAAGCAAAAAATATCACCCGACATGAAATGACACTTGGTGTACATAGGGTTAACCATGTCTTTTCATGTCCTTTGCTATCTGATTTGCACAAACAATTAAATCAGTCTATGTGTGCAAAATTTCACACCTGTAGGGG
This sequence comes from Oophaga sylvatica, assembly GCA_033576555.1. Lineage (NCBI taxonomy): Eukaryota > Metazoa > Chordata > Amphibia > Anura > Dendrobatidae > Oophaga > Oophaga sylvatica. The sequence goes on along the minus strand of JARQOD010000006.1, from coordinate 225,395,491 downwards.
TTAATTAAAGGTGTAAATTCGTTGTAAAAAAAAACGGACTTTTTTGCTACGAATTTACACCTTTAATTAACCCCTACAGGTGTGAAATTTTGCACACTTAAGGGTATGCCACACTAAACAACATCGCTAACGGGATCGCTAAAAAACGTCACTATTTAGCGATCCCGTTAGCGATGTTGTTGTGTGCGGCATCTGTCAGCGACGAGGCCCCTGCTGTGATCTCGCTCGTCGCTGACATCGTTCCTGACCCTATTTAGATCGTCAAGGCCCCGCAGGTAAGTATATATCGCTAAGTGTGGCACCTTTTCTTAGCGATTTAGCGGTACTTTTGTACCGCTAAAGTCGTTAAGAAGATCGCTAACCGCGATAGCGTCGTTAACTATATCGCTAAGTTAAGCCGCACTTAGCGATATAGAAACAATCCCGCTAGCGATCGCATTAGTATGCGTCTTTATCGCTATCGCTAGCGGGATTGTTTAGTGTGGCAGTACCTTTACACTCATGTAATTGTTTGTGCAAATCAGATAGCAAAGGACATGGTTAACCCTATGTACACCAAGTGTCATTTCATGTCGGGTTCTGCATTTTCACAAAAGCCGGCAATTGAATTAGCGGCTATTATACTATGTAGAAGTGTATGAACTATAAAATATATATATATATATATATATATATATGTCACAAACTCAATGACATGTATATATATATATGAGGTGTAAAATTGCTGAAAAAAAATGCGTGGGCTCCCGCCCTATTTTCGCAACCAGACAGACAAAGCCAGTGAGTGGGGGCAGATAATAATAGCCCAGAGAGGGACCATTATTTTTGCCCCCCCGGCTACTAACATCTGCCCCCAGACACCCCAGAAAGGGCAAATCTCTAATTAGAATTGCCCTTTCTGGCACTTTGCCCGTCTATTCCCATTGCCCTGTAGCGGTGGTGAATGGGTTAATAAGGGGTTAAAATGACCTTGCAATTGAAAGGTCACTTTAAGCCAGGTTAATAATTGAGAGCTGTCAATTAGACAACTATCAATTATTAATCCTATTGTATGAAAGAAAAATCAAACACACACACTTTAATAAAAAAGAAGTTTAATGAAATAATCACACAGTTTTTGACCATATTTTATTTACCTGCTAAAACCATTTCCTGTAATAAAAATAAAATAATAAAGCAAAATTATTCTTACCAATCCGATGCACAGTCAGGTCCCACGGTGTAATCCTTCAGAAAGGCTTAATGTTTACTGCAGGGACCGCAGCTAATGCTGCAGCCTCACAGTAAACCCCCAAATGAATGAGTTCCTCTCCTGGCTGACAGGAGAGGAAGTGGAAAGCTTAATTGATTGCTTTCCACTTTCACTTCAGGTCAGCCAGGGACACCATCAGTGACGTCAGAGGGAACTGATTAACAAAAATAGGGGTTCCCTTCGAAAAAAAAATGGCGTGGGGTCCCCCCTATTTTTGTTAACCAGCCAGATGAAGCAGACCGCTGAGGCCTGGTTTTTCAGGCTGGTAAGGATCCAATATCCATGGACCTTGCAAGCCTGATAATACCAGGCCACAGCAGTCTGCTTAGCTTGGCTGGTTAACAAAAATAGGGAATCCCCTCGAAAAAAAACCGGCGTGGGGATCCCCCCTATTTTTGTTAACCAGCCAAGTAAAATGCAGACTGCTGCGGCCTGGTATTAAAAGACTGTCAAGGCCCATGGATTTTGGCCCTCAACAGCCTCATAATACCAGGCTACAGCAGCCCCACATTTGGCGCATCAAAAGATGTGCCAATTGTGGCACTTTACCCGGCTCTTCCCACTTGCCCTGTAGCGGTGGCAAGCGGGGTAATAAGGGGTTATTGTCACCGTTGATTGCACGGTGACAATAAGCCCGGTTAATAATGGAGAGGCGTCAATAAGACACCGATCCATTATTAATCCCAAAGTTATTAAATGTTTAAAAAAAAGACACAGCAAGAAAAAAGTCTTTTAATGAAATAAAAGAGACAACACAGTTTTCATTTTTTTTATTACTCTCTCATTCCTGCGACGCCATCGATCTCCTGTAAAAAAATAAAAAAAACAAACCAACAGTATACCACCTGTCCGACGCAGTCCATAGTAACGATTGTCCCACGACGATCCAGCTCTGCTACATCGGAATGACAGGCTGAGCCTGACATCCCGGCGCAGCACAGCTGCTTACCAGCTTCCCCGGCGGTGACGTCATCGGACTGCTTTACGGCCGCGATTACCCAGCAGTCACTGCAGTTATCGCGAGATACTGCATGTGACCGCCGGGGAGAAGAGGATGGCGGCCATTAAGTAGCCCGGGATGTGACCGCCGGAGATCTTCTGCCGGGTAAGTGCCGCTGACTCCTGACAGACCCGACCGACGGACACTGACAGTGACAGTGACATTCCGATTCCGGTATCCGATATGACGAAAATATCGGAACTCGGAATCGGAATTCCGACACAGCCAATATCGGCCGATACCCGATATTTGCAGTATCGTATCGCTCAACACTAGTGATGAGCGAACGTGCTCGGTAATGCTTGGTACTCACCCGAGCATCGCTGTACACGCTGGATTATTTGCCTGGAGCTCTGGTCCCTGTCCTGCATTTTTGACGCAGTTTAGAGTGCCAATCAACATGCAGGGATTGTGTGTCACGCACTGTAATGCCGCAGCCATCTTGGTTGTGGTATTACAGTGATTAGCTGGCCGCACAGCATCATCAGGTGTATAAGTGACCTGGTGCCGCCATAGTCTTCACAGTAACCTCCGGAATCAGCTAGTGTAGTGAGAACTGCTGCTGAGATAGGGTCAGATTTTGGGGTTTATAAGGTAGAGTGGGTATACCATAATATAATACACAAATCCAGCTAAATCAACAGCCCATCTAAGGACTAATTATAGGTATAAAGATTGCAGTGCTAGGTATTCAGGGAGCTTATGTGCGTATGTACATATCAGTGTAAGACATGCAGGCACTGTATGTGTTTATATAGATATCAGTAGCAGGCAGGCATTGTATGTGGCATACTTCATTGCATACATCAAGAGGTTCCATTCCATTACGGTCTGCCGTTGCTGCCTATAACATATATTGACCGTATCTACATAGCCTAGGTCTCAGTGGGCAGGAAATTTTTTTATTGCATGTTAATCCTAATTATTTTATTCCAAAGCAATCCAGAGCCCCCTTTTTTTTCTCCATTTGCTTGTTGACACTGCAGAATATAGCCAGATCCTTTTCATAGTACAGTGTGAAAATCCATCTATTTTAAATGGGTTTGCCTGTCCCAGCCATCACATCTGAGTGCGTAGAAATTTCTGACATTTTTGTTGTAATGTTAAAGTTTTTTGGAGTGTCTTATGTAATTTCTTCTTTCCAATCTTTTATTTAATTTTTTTAACCCCTTCATGACCCAGCCTATTTTGAGCTTAAAGACCTTGCCATTTTTTGCAATTCTGACCAGTGTACCTTTATGAGGTAATAACTCAGGAATGCTTCAACGGATCCTAGCAATTCTGAGATTGTTTTTTCGTGACATATTGGGCTTCATGTTAGTGGTAAATTTAGGTCGATAATTTTTGCGTTTATTTGTGAAAAAAATGGAAATTTGGCGAAAATTTTGAAAATTTTGTAATTTTCAAATTTTTAACTTTTATTCTGTTAAACCAGAGGGTTATGTGGCACAAAATAGTTAATAAATAACATTTCCCACATGTCTACTTTACATCAGCACAATTTTGGGAACAACATGTTTTTTTGTTAGGAAGTTATAAGGGTTAAAATTTGACCAGCGATTTCTCATTTTTACAGCAAAATTTACAAAACCATTTTTTTTAGGGACCACCTCACATTTGAAGTCACTTTGAGGGGTCTATATGGCAGAAAATACCCAAAAGTGACACCTTTATAAAAACTGCACCCTTCAAGCTACTCAAAACTACATTCAAGAAGATTATTAACACTTCAGATGCTTCACAGGAACTAAAGCAACGTGGAAGGAAAAAATGGACATTTTAATTTTTCCAACAAAAATTTTCTTTTTTCATCAATTTTTTCATTTTTACATGGGCAACATGATAAAATGGATCCTAAAATTTGTTGGGCAATTTCTCCTGAGTACACAGATACCTCATATGTGGTCATATACCACTGTATGGGCGCACGGCAGGGCTCAGAAGGGAAGGAGCGTAATTTGACTTTTTGAGTGGAAAATATGCTGGAATATTTAGCGGTTGCCATGTTGCATTTGGAGAGTTCCTGTGTGCCTAAACTTTGGAGCTCCCCCACAAGTGACCCCATTTTGGAAACTAGACCCCCTAAGGAACTTATCTAGATGCATAGTGATCACTTTGAACCCCCAGGTGCTTCACAAATTGATCTGTAAAAAAAGAAAGTACTTTTTTTTTCACAAAAATTTTCTTTTAGCCTGGTTTTTCATTTTCACATGGGCAACAGTATAAATTGGATCCTAAAATTTGTTGGGCAATTTCTCCTGAGTACACAGATACCTCATATGTGGTCATAAACCACTGTTTGGGCGCACGGCAGGGCTCAGAAGGGAAGGAGCGCCATTTGACTTTTTGAATAGAAAATATGCTGGAATATTTAGCGGTTGCCATGTCGCATTTGGAGAGTTCCTGTGTGCCTAAACATTGGAGCTCCCCCACAAATGACCCCATTTTGGAAACTAGACCCCCTAAGGAATTTATCTAGATGCATAGTGAGCACTTTGAACCCCCAGGTGCTTCACAAATTGATCCGTAAAAAAAAGAAAGTACTTTTTTTTTCACAAAAATTTTCTTTTAGCCTCAGTTTTTTTTCATTTTCACATGGGCAACAGTATAAATTGGATCCTAAAATTTGTTGGGCAATTTCTCCTGAGTACACAGATACTTCATATGTGGTCATAAACCACTGTTTGGGCGCACGGCAGGGCTCAGAATGGAAGGAGCGCCATTTGACTTTTTGAATAGAAAATATGCTGGAATATTTAGCGGTTGCCATGTCGCATTTGGAGAGTTCCTGTGTGCCTAAACATTGGAGCTCCCCCACAAATGACCCCATTTTGGAAACTAGACCCCGTAAGGAACTTATCTAGATGCATAGTGAGCACTTTGAACCCCCAGGTGCTTCACAGAAGTTTATAACGCAGAGCCGTGAAAATAAAAAATCATTTTTTTTTCTCAAAAAATGATTTTTTAGCCCACTATTTTTTATTTTCACAATGGTTACAGGAGAAATTGGACCCCAAAAGTTGTTGTCCAGTTTGTCCTGAGTACGCTAGTACCCCATATGTGGGGGGGAACCACTGTTTAGGGCACACGTCAGGGCTCGGAAGGGATGTAGTGACGCTTTGAAATGCCGACTTGATAGAATGGTCTTCGGGCATCTTGTTACGTTTGCAGAGCCCCTGATTTGCCTAAACAGTAGAAACTCCCGACAAGTGACCCCATTTTGGAAACTAGACCCCGCAAAGAAGTTATCTAGATGTGTGATGAGGACTTTGAACCCCCAAGGGCTACACAGAAGTTTATAACGCCCGGGCATGAAAATAAAAAAAATCATATTTTTTCCACAATCAGGATCTTTTAGTCCCCAATTTTTTTATTTTCCCAAGGGTAACATGAGAAATTAGACCCCAAAAGTTGTTGTCCAATTTGTCCCGAGTATGCTGATATCCCATATGTGGGAGAAAACTACTGTATGGGTACACGTCGGGGCTCGGATGGGAAATAGTGACGTTTTGAAATGCCCACTTGATGGAATGGTCTTGTTACGTTTGCAGAGTCCCTGATGTGCCTAAACAGTAGAAACTCCCCACAAGTGACCCCATTTTGGAAACTAGATCCCCCAAGGAACTCCTATAGATGTGTGATAAGCACTTTGAATCTCCAAGTCCTTCACAGAAGGTTATAACGCAGAGCCGTGAAAATATAAAATCATTTTTTTCCACAAAAATAATTTTTCAGTCCCCAATTTTTTTTCCCAATGTTAACAGGAGAAATTAGAACCCCCATAGTTGTTTTGCAATTTTTCCCGAGTACGCTGATACCCCATATGTGGGGATAAACCACTGTTTGGGCATACGTCGGGGCTTGGAATAAAGGGAGCACTGTTTGACTTTTTGAACGCAAAATTTGCAGGAATCAATGGTGGCGCCATGTCCCGTATAGAGACCCCCTGATGTGAGTAAATAGTGGAAACCCCTCAATTCTAACTCCAACCCTAACCCCAACACACCCCTAACCCCAACCCTAACCCCTACACACACCTAACCCTAATACAAACCCTAACCATAACCCTAACCCCAACACACCCCTAACCCTAATCCCAACTCTAACCATAAACCTAACCACAAGCCTAACCCTTATTCCAACCCTAACCCTAATTCCAACCCTAACCCAAATTCCAACCCTAACCATAATTCTAACCTTAACACTAATACTAACCCTAATCCTAGTTCTAACCCTAAGGCTGGGTTCATATTGCGTTTTACCAGCCCGTTCAACACGTAGCGTTGACCGGCTGGTAAGGTATAGCATAACGCAATCGCGTTATGCTATACCCGCTAGCGCAGATGAATCAGCAGATGATTCATCTGTGCTAGCGATGACGGAGCCCAGACGCTGCAGCCCATGTCCGAGGCTCCGTCACTGAATGACGGCACGTCGCAAACGCATGCCGCTTTACGGCATGCATTGCGATGCGCACACAAATGGGGTGAATGGCAGCGTTAACGGACTGCGTTACATCGCATTATACCACGGTGAAACGCAGTCCATCTAATGGACTGCCATAATGCAATATGAACCCAGCCTAACCCTAACCCTGAGGCCCCGTGCACACGTTGCGGATTCACTTGCGGATTTTTCTTAAATCCGCAGGTAAAATTACCTGCGTTTTACCTGCGAATTTAGCGCGGATTTGTTGCGGTTTTTCCCTGCGGTTTTACACCTATAATGGAATAGGTGTAAAACCTCTGCGGAATCCGCACAAAGAGTTGACATGCTGCGGATTTTAAACCGCAGCAAATCCGCATGTGCACAGCGTTTTTTTTAACCATTTATTTGCATTGTACTGTACATGTTTTTGGATCTGCTGTGGATCCGCAGCGCCAAATCCGCTGTGGATCTGCAGCTCCAAATCCGCTGCAGATCCACAGCAAAATCTCCGGCGGATCAGCAGCAAAATCTGCCGAGGATCCGCAGCAAAATCGGCCGCGGATCCGCAGCAAAATCCGCCGCGGATCCGCAGCAAAATCCGCCGCGGATCCCCAGCAAGATCCGCCGAGGATCCCCAGCAAAATCCGCCGAGGATCCCCAGCAAAATCCGCCGCAGATCCCCAGCAAAATCCGCCGCGGATCCGCAGCAAAATCCGCCGCGGATCCGCAGCAAAATCCGCAGCGGATCCGCAGCAAAATCCGCCGCGAATCAGCAGCAAAATCCGCCGCGGATCAGCAGCAAAATCCGCCGTGGATCAGCAGCAATATCCGCCGCGGATCAGCAGCAAAATCCGCCGCGGATCAGCAGCAATATTCGCCGCGGATCAGCAGCAATATCCGCCGCGGATCAGCTGCAAAATCCGCCGCGGATCCGCAGCAAAATCCGCCGCGGATCCGCAGCAAAATCCGCCGCGGATCAGCAGCAAAATCCGCCGTGGATCAGCAGCAAAATCAGCCGCGGATCAGCAGCAAAATCAGCTGCGGATCAGCAGCAAAATCCGCTAGGAAAAAAAAAAATCTTTATTTTATTATTTGTCCCTACCTATGACAGGGAGGGGTTCATTTACTTTTTTTTTATTTTGATCACTGTGACAGTTTATCACAGTGATCAAAATAAAATTTTGTGCAATGGAGGGCGCACTGCGCATGCGCCCGCCATTTTCCAAGATGGCGGCACCGATGAAGGATCCCGGGCAGCCGCCGGGACGGATCCAGGGACATCGGTGGACCGGGAGAGGTGAGTAGGGGGGGTCGGAAGTTGAGGGGGTGGGATCGCAGGAGCAGGGGAGCAGACAATGACGGCGGTGACCGATCGCTGCCAAATTTCGTGGCGGCGGCCGATCATCGCCGTGACTTGGTGTGGGGGGGGTCAGGGCTCGGTGTCCAGCCATGGCAGATGCTATTGCAGCATCGGCCATGGCTGGATTGTAATATTTCACCAGTTTCATTGGTGAAATATTACAAATCGCTCTGATTGGCTGTTTCACTTTTAACAGCCAATCAGAGCGATCGTGGCCACGTGGGGGTTAAGCCAACCCCCATGTGGTGATGCACTAAGGGTCCTGTGCCTGCGGGTCGGGTGACCTTTCAGTGACCCCGGTCACTCGGCCCGCAGGAACATGATTTATAGCATGACGCCGACGCCGGCGTCATGGGTCGGGATGGCACAGGTTTTCATGACGCCGACGTCGGCGTCATGGGTCGGGAAGGGGTTACACAATAAATTTTTTATTCAAAAAATAAATCTTATAATAACAGAAAAAACTTGTTTACACAATTATATTATATCAATAATTGACGTGGCGGCATAGCTTGTACATTCTTTGATCAAAATTATGTTTACTAATTACCCTTATAATTATTACTACCTTAATGCATTTTTTGCAAAAAAATTTTTATTTATTTTATTTTAGGATATTTGTTTTTTGTGTCTGGTTTTCTCTGTGTAATGGTCATGTGTTAACATGCCTGATGTCCTGATTAAATCTGCCACTCGATTTTCAGCTCAGATCTGATCTCTTATTTTGTTCAAAGTGCATCTTGTGCATATAAGCTTGTGACCGCCCTGTTTCTGAGCTGAGAAATCCTTCCTGTCTGGCTTATGCTTTAACTGGTGGGTTCAGTCCCTCTGACCTTGTTCACATTTAAGTCACTTGAAAGTGGAAAGGATTTTAATACAGGACTTTCCCACAAGATTTGCCTTGACTGGTGGGATGGCTTGCACATTCTTTTGATCAAAATTATGTTTACTAAATACCCTTATAATTATTACTACCTTCATGCACTTTTTGCAAAAAAAAAATTATTTATTTTATTTTAGGATATTTGTCTTTTGTGTCTGGTTTTCACAATTATATCAATATAGCAGTCATGTCCAAATTATCACCACTAGTATAAACTGATTCCAAATTTGATATTATAGGAGAGGGGAGGGAAAGAAAGGATCACAGAGAAGGAAAGGCCGCAGGGATTGGACTCAGAAGGTAAATTAATAAATAGTGTGGGGGGATGAGCTTTAGGAGCTTTTTTTTTTTGTATACCAATTTGACCAATCTGATTATGAGAAGACCATAAAAACCATTAAAAAAATATTAAAAACCATCCTAAGTGTGAGCTATAGACAATCCAGAAGCCTCCCAAATCTCCCACTGGTGACTGACTCTTTTTGCTTTATCGAGTGAACCAAACAACGTTCATGTAGATAATGAGAATTTATCCTACCAATAAGTTCCTCCAGTGAGGGGGTAGTAGCTTCTCTCCAGTGCCTTGCCAAGCTCTGACACGCCGCTGTCAAAACATGGGTTATCATTGGAACTAAGTTTGGGGGAAGAAGGTCCAAACCAATATTTAAGACTGCCAATAACCCCTGTAGTGTTAAAGGGAAATCTATCAAAGTCCTGATTAACCTGTTACTGTCCATTGACGTGCACAGTCCGTCATGGCAGGATGTCAGTTCCGGCACAAGGACGGACTCTGCACGTCCTGCCTTTGAACTACCTCTGCGTGTAAACACGCAGTGGCTGTTCAGTGCCGACAGCTGTCTATGACAGCTGACAGGCACGGCAAGAGGTGCAGGGACCCTTTCAGTCGGTCCCCACACCCACAGCACTGTGATTGGTTAGTCAGTCTGACTAACCAAACATAGCAGCGATCGGGCAGGAGAGGCTGAAATTTCAGCTTCTCCTGTCCGATCAGTGCAGGAGCTCAGCTCTGCAGTGGCCGAGCTTCTTGCACTAACAGCCGGGAGTGGCATCCACGCCGCCCCTGGCTGTTAACCCCATGACTGCTGTGATCGAGCGCGATTGCAGCATTCGGGGAGGGAGGCAGAAGGTCTGGAGCTCCCTCTCCCTCAGATCGGCGTCCACGCAATGTAATTTCAGGGCACGATCTCTGCCTTGATGACCCGGGGTTGTCATGACAACCTCTGGGTCATCCAGCTACGGAAAGCCGCTGTGGCCATGCTCACAACATGGTCACAGCAGCTTTCTCCATTGGTATAATGCATTGCAATGCTGGAGCGTAGAAAAAAGAATGGATCTACCTGTGGCAAAACATTTTTCTTCCCCTGGTCATAGCATGTGGGATATGAAATTACTTGTATTGAAAGGTAGTTTCACATCTCAGAGACATAGAAGAGTTTGCGAATACAAACTGATGGTGACCTTTGACACTCTTAATGCTGGAATGAACCTGTCACACGGATTTATGGCGTTTTACATCAATTAAGGAGACCCTGTGAAAACATCACAAAACATTACCAGACCCCAATCAGAGGGCAATAAAACTTTCACACTCCTTATATATGAACTGTTCCAATATTTATGTTCATCTCTATATCCCATAATGACAGTTCTGCTTTACGTCACTTGTTTTACCTATTGCATTTTTTCTGTGCTGTGTGGTATATAAATATGTGATTCTTCAGATTTTGTATTAGTTTAGCCTGATGAAGAGACCTGAGTAATCTCGAAAGCATGCAATTTGTTACCATCTTTTCAGTTAGCCATTAAAAGGTATCAACCACTGAGGACTCTCAACTCTAAATATTTTTCTGAAGCACTTGGGGATTCAAAGTGCTCACCACACATCTAGATAAGTTCCTTGGGGGGTCTAGTTTACAAAATTGGGTCACTTGTGGGGAGTTTCTACTGTTTAGGCACATCAGGGGCTCTGCAAACGCAACATGACACCCGCAGACCATTCCATCAAAGTCTGCATTCGAAAACGGCACTCTTTCCCTTCCGAGCTCTGCCATGCACCAAAATAGTGGTGTACCCCCACATATGAGGTATCAGCGTACTCAGCACAAATTGCACAATAACTTTTGGTGTCCTGTTATCCTTTGGAAAATAAAAATTGGGGGTGAAATGATAATTTTTTTGGAAAAAATATGATTTTTAATTTTTACGGTTCTTCGTTATAACCTTCTGTGAAGCCCTTGGGGGTTCAATGTGCTCACCACACATCTAGATAAGTTCAATGGGGGGGTCTAGTTTCCAAAATGTGGTCACTTGTTGGGGGTTTCTGCTGTATAGGCACATCAGGGACTCTCCAAATGCGACATAGCGTCCAATCTCAATTCCAGCCAAAAAAGTCATATGGCGCTGCTTCCCTTTCGAGCTCTGCCATGCGCCCAAATAGTAGTTTACCCCCAATATGAGGTATCAGCGCACTCAAGACAAATAGCACAATAACTTTTGGGGTCCTCTTATCCTTTGGAAAATAAAAATTGGGGGTGAAAAGATCCTTTTTGTGGAATAAAATTAAAAATATTGTGTCAAAAGAAAAATTTTGGGGAAAAAAAGTTAAATGTTAATTTTTTCCTTCCACATTGCTTCTATTCTTGTGAAGTACCTAAAGGGTTAATAAACTTCTTGAATGTGGTTTTGAACACTTTGAGGGGTGCAGTTTTTAGAATGGTGTCACTTTTGGGTATTTCCTGTCATATTGACCCCTCAAAGTGACTTCAAATGTAATGTGTTCCCTAAAAAAAATGGTTTTGTAAATTTTGTTGTAAAAATGAGAAATCGCTGGTAAAATTTTAACACATAACTTCCTAACAAAAAACAATTTTGGTTCCAAAATTATGCTGATGTAAAGTAGACATGTGGGAAATGTTATTTATTAACTATTTTTGTGACATATCTCTCTGATTTAAGGGCATAAAAATAAAAAATTTGAAAATTGCAACATTTTCAAAATTTTCGCCAGGTTTCCATTTTTTTCATAAATGAATGCAAGTTATATCGAAGAAATTTTACCACTAACATGAAGTACAATATGTCACAAGAAAACCATCTCAGAATCGCCAAGATCCGTTGAAGCGTTCCAGAATTATAAGTACATAAAGTGACAGTGGTCAGAATTGTAAAAATTGGCCTGGTCATTAACCTACAAAATTGCTTGGTCCTTAAGAGGTTAAGTCTGCCACTCGATTCCAGAATCCTCTTATCTTGGGGCACCATCACCACACATGACCCAGATTCCCTTTTTTACCACATTCCTTCCAGCATAATGAGGAATATGATTTGTTAAATTTGGAAATTTTATAAGTGGTCAGATACCAGTTCATGTTTATCTTCTTTAGTTGTTCAAGATGATTAATGCAAGAGGAGTACTTTTTAGTAAATCTGGCCGCAGTCCACCAGTGTTCGGGTGTGGATGAGAAAGATAGTGCTTTCTCCCAGACATTCATATAAGGGAGTATGACCGACTCTGCTGGTGAATTAAGAGTCCTATAAAGCAAAGACAATCCATGTGTATTTGGATATTCTACTTTAAAATATTTCTGCATGATGTCTGATGTGTCAGGAGTAGAGTTGAGCAAAACAGGTCATTCATTTTCAAAAGTCACTGATTTTCGCCAAAGTCGGGTTTCATGAAACGAAACCTGACCGTGGAGTGAGTTCGGTCACGTGTTCAGCGACCATTTTGCTGGAGTCAGTTTTCCCCTACACTTTAAGCGCCTTTTCTCAGCCAATGAGCAAGGACGCAGGCTATGGGAAATGGGATGACAGCTGCGTCACCTATAACGTGTTGATAACACATTCATCTGCTGCCATCTATGCTGATACTCCTCTGAATTTGGAATGACAAGTGAATAAAGATTTTTTTATCTTCACTTCATCATTGAGCTGGATTTTCTCTTTTTGCAATGTTCTACGTCTGACACAGCGGTTCCTTGCTCCGATTCCTGGTATGCTGCACTGGTGAGCTGGATTTTCATTTCTACTCAGGTGCTCGTTGCTCGTGTCGAGCAAATTGGAATACTCGGGTACTCGGACAGAACAACGAGCCCAATGGAAGTCTGTGGGAGACCCGAGCATTTTTAGAGCGATCACCCCTGGGGGTCCTTTTATGGTCTAAAAACGTCTAAAAATGATGGAAACACTTCTCAAATGATACGGGGACATCATGGGGATCACCCCAGGAAGCATTCATAACTCCTAGTTCACAGCTTTAAACAATGTTGTCAGAGTTTCATGCTATTTTTACCGGTACACCAAAAAAACATACCAAAACTAAACCAAAATGGATTTTCCTGGGAAATATGTTAAGGTACATCCTTTCCAGATTAATGACTTGTATACAAGGCAAAATAAATTACCCCAGACCAAAATGTTCCTCCACCACTTGGGCTATGTTCAGACTCAGCGTTTTTGAAGCGTTTTTCAACTTTAACATTGCTTTCAACCAAAGGAAACGCTTTCACTATGATATGTCATTGTAACATTTACCCTAGCTGGCCATGTGTTGTGTAACACATAAGCAGACATATGTTGTTTCATTTATTAAGGAGGGACTCTTAAGGTCACAGAGCCTATTTTTACAGGGGCATCAAGCAGCATTAATCTGCTTAAAGGGACATTATTGAACAGTGGGTCTCAGAAACTGTTATAGCCTATGCAGTGAGGAGATGGGCTGTCAAGAATTACGATGCACCCCAATACCCCTTTCACGTGATGTCCGAGATGGCTTCCATAAAAAAAATGTTGCATTGAATGCAAGGCCTGCCCTGCTACCAAGTCATATGCACCCCAACAAGCCTTTGAACCCAGATACTGGATTGGCCCAGGAAAATCCACCTCACATTATTCATTTTGTACTCCCATTCTGTTTTCTTATGCATTGACTGCAAGGTCTGCCCTGCTACCAAGTCATATGCACCGTAATAACTCCAATCCCCCCTTGGAAGATACAGGGAGTAGTGCATCTTACCAAAAAATGTCCCATTAACCCCTTCACCCCCAAGGGTGGTTTGCACGTTAATGACCGGGACAATTTTTACAATTCTGACCACTGTCTCTTTATGAGGTTATAACTCCGGAACGCTTCAACGGATCTTCGCGATTCTGAGATTGTTTTCTCGTGACATATTGTACTTCACGTTAGTGGTAAAATTTCTTCCATATAACTTGCGTTTATTTTTGAAAAAAACGCAAATATGGCAAAAATTTTGAAAATTTAGCAATTTTCAAACTTTGAATTTTTATTCCCTTAAAACAGAGAAATATGTCACACAAAATAGTTAAGAAATAACATTTCCCACATGTCTACTTTACATCAGCACAATTTTGGAATCAAAATTTTTTTTTGTTAGGAAGTTATAAGGGTTAAAAGTTGACCAGCGATTTCTCATTTTTACAACAAAATTTACAAAGCCATTTTTTTTAGGGACCACCTCTCATTTGAAGTCACTTTGAGGGGTCTACATGACAGAAAATACCCAAAAGTGACACCATTCTAAAAACTGCACCCCTCAAGGTACTCAAAACCACATTCAATAAGTTTATTAACCCTTCAGGTGCTTCACAGGAACTAAAGCAACGTGGAAGGAAAAAATGAATATTTAACTTTTTAGCCACAAAAATGATCTTTTACAAACTTTTTTTTTATTTTCACAAGGGTAAAAGGAGAAAATGGACAGATAAGGTTGTTATGCAATTTCTCCTGAGTACGCCAATACCCCATATGTGGGGGAAAACCACTGTTTGGGTACACGGCAGAGCTCGTAAGGGAAGGAGCGCCGTTTGACTTTTTCAAACTAAAATTGGCTGGAGTTGAGATTGGACGCCATGTCGTGCTTGGAGAACCTCTGATGCGCCTAAACAGTGGAAACCCCCCACAAGTGACACCATTTTGGAAACTAGACCCCCTAAGGTACTTATCTAGATCTGTTGTGAGCACTTTGAACCCCCAAGTGTTTCACAAAAGTTTATAATGCCTGGGTGTGAAAAAAAAAAAAAAAAATTTCCACAAAAATGATTTTTTAGTCCTAAATTTTTGAATTTTCCCAAGGAAATTGGACCCCAAAAGTTGTTGTCCAATTTGTCCTGAGTACGCTGATACCCCATATGTGGGGGTGGAAAACTGTTTGGGCGCACGGCAGGGCTTGGAAAGGAAGTAGTAACGTTTTGGAATGCAGACGTTGATGGGGGTCATGTTCCGTTTGCAGTGCCCCAGATGAGCCTAAACAGTGGAAATCCCCCACAAGTGACCCCATTTTGGAAACTAGACCCCCTAAGGAACTTATCTAGATCTTTGGTGAGCACTTTGAACCCCCAAGTGCTTCACACAAGTTTATAATGCCCGGGCATGAAAATAAAAAATCCTATTTTTTTCCCACAAAAATTATCTTTTAGTCACTAATTTTTTATTTTACCAAGGGTATCAGGAGAAATTGGACCACATAAGTTGTTGTCCAATTTGTCCTGAGTATGCTGATACCCCATATGTGGGGGGGAACCACTGTTTGGGCGCACGGCAGAGCTCGGAAGGGAAGGAGCACCATTTGACTTTTTCCAACCAAAATTGGCTGGAATTGAGATTGGATGCCATGTTGCATTTGGAGAGCCCCTGATGTGCCTAAACAGTGGAAACCCCCACAAATGACCCCATTTGGGAAACTAGACCCCCTAAGGAACTTATCTAGATCTTTGGTGAGCAATTTGAACCCTCAAGTGCTTCACACAAGTTTATAACGTAGAGCCGTAAAATTTAAAAATCATATTTTTTCCACAAAAATGATCTTTTCACCCGAATTTTTATTTTTCCAAGGGTAACAAGACTCCAAAAGTTATTGTGCAATTTGTCCTGAGTACACTGATACCCCATATGTGGGGGTATACCACTGTTTGGGTGCATGGCAGAGTTTGGAAGGGAAGGAGCGCCGTCTCACTTTTTCAACGCAGAATTGGCTGGACGCCATGTCGTGTTTGGAGAGCTCCTGATCTGCCTAAACAGTGGAAACCCCCCACAAATGACACCATTTTGGAAACTAGACCCCTCAAGGAACTTATCTAGATGTGTGGTGAGAACTTTGAACCCCCAGGTGTTTCACTAAAGTTTATAACGTACAGCCTTAAAATAAAAAATCCTTTTTTTTTTTTACAAAAATGATTTTTTCGCCCCCAATATTTTATTTTCACAAGGGTAACAGAAGAAATTGGAACCCAAAAGTTGTTGTCCAATTTGTCCTGAGTACGCTGATACCCAATATGTAGGAGAAAACTACTGTATGGGTGCACGTCAGGGCTCGGAAGGGAAGTAGTGACGTTTTGGATTGCAGACTTTGATGGAATGGTCTGGGGGCGTCATGTCGCATTTGGAGAGCCCCTGATACGCCTAAACAGTGGAAACCCCCCACAAGTGACCCCATTTTGGAAAATAGACCCCACAAGGAACTTATCTAGATGTGTGGTGAGCACTTTGAACCCCGAAAGTGCTTCACAGAAGTTTATAACGCACAGCCGTAAAAATAAAAAATCCTTTTTTTTTTTACAAAAATGATTTTTTCGCCCCCAATATTTTATTTTCACAAGGGTAACAGGAGAAATTGGACCCCAAAAGTTGTTGTCCAATTTGTCCTGAGTACGCTGATACCCAATATGTGGGAGAAAACTACTGTATGGGCGCATGTCAGGGCTCGGAAAGGGAAGTAGTGACGTTTTGGATTGCAGACTTTGATGGAATGGTCTGGGGGCGTCATGTCGCATTTGGAGAGCCCCTGATACGCCTAAACAGTGGAAACCCCCCACAAGTGACCCCATTTTGGAAAATAGACCCCACAAGGAACTTATCTAGATGTGTGGTGAGCACTTTGAACCCCGAAGTGCTTCACAGAAGTTTATAACGCACAGCCGTAAAAATAAAAAATCCTTTTTTTTTTTACAAAAATGATTTTTTCGCCCCCAATATTTTATTTTCACAAGGGTAACAGGAGAAATTGGACCCCAAAAGTTGTTGTCCAATTTGTCCTGAGTACGCTGATACCCAATATGTGGGAGAAAACTACTGTATGGGCGCATGTCAGGGCTCGGAAAGGGAAGTAGTGACGTTTTGGATTGCAGACTTTGATGGAATGGTCTGGGGGCGTCATGTCGCATTTGGAGAGCCCCTGATGCGCCTAAACAGTGGAAATCCCCAACAAGTGACCCCATTTTGGAAAATAGACCCCACAAGGAACTTATTTAGATGTGTGGTGAGCGCTATGAAGCCCCAAGTGCTTCACAGAAGTTTATAATGTACAGCCGTAAAAACAAAAAAATCTTATTTTTTTTACAAAAATAATATTTTCGCCCCCAGTTTTTTATTTTCCCAAGGGTAACAGAAGAAATAGGACAAATTTCACAATAACTCTTGGGGTCCAGAGTACGCTGATACCCCATATGTGGGGATAAACTACTGTTTGGACGCATGGCAGAGCTCAGAAGTGAAGGAACACCGTTTGACTTTTTCAAAGCAGAATTGGCTGGAATGGAGATCAGACGCCATGTCACATTTGGAGAGCCCCTGATGTGCCTAAACAGCGGAAACCCCCCAATTCTAACTCCAACCCTAACCCCAACACACCCCTAACCCTAGTCCCAACCCTAATCCCAACCCTAACCCTAATCCAAACTCTAACCCTAACCCTAACTTTAGCGCCAACCCTAACCCTAACTTTAGCCAAAACCCTAACCCTAACCCTAATGGAAAATGGAAATAAATACATTTTTTTAATTTTATTATTTTTCCCTTACTAAGGGGTGATAAAGGGGGGTTTGATTTACTATTTATAGCGGTTTTTATGATTGGCAGCTGTCACGCTAAAGACGCTTTTTATTGCAAAAAGTAGTTTTTTGCATCGCCACATTTTGAGAGCTATAATTTTTGCATATTTTGGCCCACAGAGTCATGTGAGGTCTTAATTTTTGCGGGACGAGGTGACGCTTTTATTGGTACCATTTTTGAGCAGGTGACATTTTTTGATCGCTTTTTATTTCGATTTTTGGGAGGTTAGAATGAACAAAAATCAGCAATTCATGAATTTCTTTTGGGTGAGGCGTTTTTATTGTTCCGCGTGTGGTAAAATTGATAAAGCAGTTTTATTCTTCGGGTCAGTACGATTATGGCGATACCTCATTTATATCATTTTTTTATGTTTTCGCGCTTTTATAGAATAAAAACAATTTTATATAAAAAATAATTATTTTTGCATCACTTTATTCTGCGAGCTATAACTTTTTTATTTTTTTGCTGATGATGCTGTGTGACGGCTCGTTTTTTGCGGGACAAGATGACGTTTTCAGCGGTACCATGTTTATTTATATCCGTCTTTTTGATCGCGTGTTATTCCACTTTTTGTTCAGCGGTATGATGATAAAGCACTGATTTTTTGCTTCGTTTTTATTTTTTATTTTTTAAGGGGTTCACAAAAGGGGTTAACTAGTGGGACATTTTTATAGGGGGGGTCGTTACGGACGCGGCGATACCATATATGTGTACTTTTATTGTTTTATTTTTTTTATTTACAATAAGTAATGAATTTATTGGGGAATATTTTTTTTTTTTTTTTTTTTTTTTTGGATTTTTTTTTACACATGTTTATTTTTACTTTTTTTACTTTTTTACTTTGTCCCAGGGTGGGACATCACTGTATTTCATCAGATCGCTGGTGTGACAGTGTGCACAGCACTCTGTCACACCAGCGATCGCTCAGGCAGTGCAGCAGGCTTCTCAGTGCCTGCTCTCGGCAGGCACTGAGGAAGCCGCCTCCCTCCAGGACCCCAGCGCCATCTTGGATCCGGGTCCTGGGAGGGAGGAAGCCCTCAGAGCAGCGCGATCACATCGCGCTGGTCTGAGGGTCTCAGGGGGACGCGCAGGGAGCCCCCACACTGCGCGATCCTCCCCTGTGCCCCCAGTACACCGCGATCATGTTTGATCGCGGTGTGCAAGGGGTTAATGTGCCGGGAGCGGTCCGTGACCGCTCCTGACACACAGTCACGGGTGTCAGCTGTGATAATCAGCTGACACCCGGCGGCGATTAGCTGCGCTCCCTCGGGGAGCGCAGCTAATCGCCTATGACGTACTATCCCGTCCATGGTCAGAATGGCACGGGTTTTATGGACGGGATAGTACGTCTAATGTCAGAGAGGGGTTATAAAGGAGCGGGTCTCCTACACTTGGAATGCCCATACACTTAGTGTATGAGCTGGCAAACATTTCCCCTATGGGGTACATCTCAACATTTTTCAGAACAAGTCTTTTACGCACAGCCTAACCACCCACCCTTGTTTATAAATGTGACACTGGCTGTAGTTGCACAGAAAATTAAAAAGAAATATAAAAGTTTAAATCACCCCCCTTTTGCCCCATTCAAAATAAAACAATAAAAAGAAAATCACACATACACATGTTAGGTATTGCTGCATTCAGAATCACCCTATCTATCAATAAAGAAAAGGATTAACCGGATCGCTAGACGGTGTAGTGGGAAAAAAAATTGAAACGCCAGAATTAGGTTTTTATGGTAGCCACAACATTGCATTAAAATGCAATAAAGAGCGATCAAAAGGTCGTATCTGCACATAAATGATATCTTTAAAATCGTCAGCTAGGCTTGCAAAAAATAAGCCCTTACCTGACCCCTGATCATGAAAAATGGAGACGCTACGGGTATCGGAAAATGGCGCAATTTTTTTTTTTTTAACAAACTTTGAAGTTTTTTTTCACCACTTAGATAAAAAAGAACCTAGACATGTATGGTTTCTGTGACCTAATAAGGACCTGGAGAATCATAATTGCAGGTCAGCTTTAGCATTTAGTAAACCTAGCAAAAAAGGCCAATCAAACAACAAGTGTGGGATTGCACTTTTTTTGCAATTTCACCGCACTTGGATTTTTTTCCGTTTTCGAGTACATGACATGCTAAAGCCAATGGTGTTGTTGAAAAGTACAACTTGTCCTGCATAAAATAAGCCCTCACATGACCATATTGAAAGAAAAATAAAAAAGTTATGGCTCTGGGAAGAAGGGGAGCGAAAAACGAAAACACAAAACCGAAGAAAGCTGGGGTCATTAAGGGGTTAAGTACAGTGACAGCCAGGATAAAAAAAGAAAACCACCGTAAACTGGCCAAACTTTGAGCATGCACAGATATGAGATGGCATGGAGATACACTACGACAAATGTTTTTTTTTTCCACTACACTACCACTACAACAAGTGTGTGGCCTGTATTTTTTTAAATTTTTTTGCTAAATAATGCTGTATGTAAGTACAGTGACAGCCAGGACAAAAAACGAAAACCACCGTAAACTGGCCAAACTTTGAGCACGCACAATTATGAGCTGGCACGGAGATACCACACCAAAAAATGTGTGGCCTGTATTCCAATTACACTTTTGGCTAGCCATATACGGCCAATATATCCTACAGGTAGCAGCAGCACCAGAGCACAGTAAAGGAATGGACCCTCTTGATGTATGCAATGATCTATATACACACATACAGTTCCTGCAGGCCTTGCCCTGATGTGTATAGAGCGACATACACTACCCTGCCTACCTAACACTGGAACCCATATACTTCGGAATTAGTCCTTAGAAGGACTGTTAGTTTAGCTGGATTTGAGTAGTTTAGGATGGTAGACCCCACACTAACTAATAAATCCCTAATTCTGACCCTATATCGGCAGCAGCACTCCCTACACTATCTCAATCCGGAGCTGAATGCGCCGAGCAGGAAGGATTCAGGTCTCTTATACCCTTGATGATGCTGTGCGGCCAGCCAATCACTGCACGACCACAACAAAGATGGCTGCTGTATTGCATTGCCAGGCAGACAATCCCAACATCGTGATTGGGTCTGTAAAATCCGTCAAAAAAGCTGGGTGGAGAACCAAGTTCCCGCCGAGTAATCCCGGAAATGCTCGGTGTTCATCGAGTACACGAGTACCGTGATACTTGGGCGAGTGACGAGTAGTGACGAGCACATTTGGTCATCAATAGTCACGACTCCACCAAGCTGGAAATGTACATAAATGGATAAAATGACGAATTTGGAGGTACTGATAAAAGCACGTTTTGGGAATTTTTTTATAGTTGGGACAAATCGGCAAAGGAGGGGTAAACAGGGCCATCTAAGAGTTTTTCAAGGGTGCTTACACTTGACCCCATCCACAGGTTTAGCGATAACACAGAGATGTTTGCCTCTATCGCTTTTACAGAAATGCATGTAAATAGGGATTTTGTCAGTGTTCTATCAAGGTTATTCCTATAAGAAATCAACAAGGACATCGTATGTAAGGAAAAATTCAAATTCAGGGGCTTCAGTAGTTCGATCTCTACCAAAAGTCTAGTAGACCTGTGGGAGAAAACTGTCTTTCTATTTGGAGCCATCTATAAGTAAGATCCCCAGCCCACCAATCCTTTGCAGCCTTGAGAATGGCTGCCTTGTTGTAAAAAGATAGATTTGGTACACCCATGCCACCATGGGAATATTGGAAATGCAGAGTCCAGAGCGCCACCCTTGGTTTTCTCTTCCAAATAAACTTACCCAATAAGGATTGTGGGAGCCCTATCCATCTAGATGGGAATTTGAGGGGGAGACATCTAAACAAGCAGGTAATATTAGGCAGCAACATCATTTTTACCATTTGTATTCTGGCAACAAAGCACAATGGGAGAAGGGTCTGCCTTTCCAAGTCCCATGAACTTCTGAAATCAACGTTTTACAGTTCATCTTAGATTTCCAAATTTTGTAATTTTAATTCCCAAATATGTAAATCCCCTTCCTCCCACTTAAAGGGAAAATGCTCTAGTATTCTATCCTGTACCAAAGGTGTAATATGTATGGGGAATATGATAGACTTTGTGGCATTTAATTTTTAATATGAAATTTAGGAGAATTCAGTTAGGGTGTCCATGAATCCCACCAGGGACTCCACAACTGTGAGAGATAATATCACATCATCGACATACAATCCCACCACATGGTCCATATCTCTCACACGGACTCCATGAATACTTGGATTAGTTCTAAGAGCCACTGCCAGCAGCTCCATTAGCAAAGCAAAGTTAACCGGCTAAAGGGTGCAGCCCTGCAGGGTGCCATTAGACACCACAAACCGGTTCGAGGTGAAGCCAGATGCAATCACTACCGCATCCGGATTAGAATAAAGGGCCAATAAAGCCTTTTTAATATCTCCCACAAATCCACACTTATCAAGAACCTCTCCCATATAACCCCACTGCACTCTGTCAAACACCTTCTCGGCATCAAAAGACAGAAGTACATCGGGGAGTTTACTAGTCTCCATTATCTCCAACAAATCAATTACTCTTCTAGTGCCATCCTTGGCCTGTCTCCCAGGGACAAACCCAACCTGGTCAGGTGCTATCAGAGAGAGAAGAACTGCCATTTTTCTGGCCGCCAGGATTTTAGAGAATATTTTTAGATCATAGTTTATTAAGGAGTTAGGCCTAAAATTACCAGAAGTATTTGTATTTTGTGCATATAAATATGTGATTCTTCAGATTTTGTATTAGTTCAGCCTGATGAAGAGACCTGAGTAGTCTCGAAAGCTTGCAATTTGTTACCATCTTTTCAGTTAGCCATTAAAAGGTATCAACCACTGAGGACTCTCAAGTCTAAATATTTTTCAGAAGTATTTGGGATTTTCCCTGGTTTAAGAATGGTTGTGATAACTGCTTCCAGGTTTTCATGGCTTATTGAAGAACTACATTTCCAAAAATTAAAAGTTTTTAGGAGGTAAGGAACTAAAATTTTGATGAAACAATGATAATAGTTGTTAGAAAATCTGTCCGGGCCCGGAGCAGAGGACTTTTTCGTAGAATGGATTATATGTTCTATTTCACTGATATATAAGGGAGTATTAAGATGACTTAGTTGAGCTGCCAATATTTTGAGGAGCAAGTTTCTTTTTAGGAAGTTACCAATTTCCTGTTGATTAGGCTGAACTGTATTGGGATCCTCTTTTAGGTTGTATAGCGAATAGTAAAATGGCCTGAATTCTTTAGCGATGTCGATGGGATTTAGTACTTTTGAGCCATCATGTTTATTCAAGTATGCAATCCTATTTCTTATCTCCCTTTTTTTGATTCTCGTAGCCAGAATCTTTCCAGCTCTAAATCCCATTGCATAATATTTAGTTTTGGACTTTTTAAGAGCTTTTTCGTACTGAAATAAAAGTAGAGCATGCAGCTTCATTCTACGTTCCGTTACTTTTTGAGACAACTGTGGGGTGGGGCTTGTATTGTCGATTAGTTCCAGATTATTAGGTCTGACACTGCCACCTCTCTCCTTTTCTTTTCTACTGCTGCCATTTTAATAAAAATGCCTCTCATATATGCCTTGTGGGCTGACCATATCACTTCGTCTGAGGTGGAGTTATTATCATTAATGTCAAAGAAGTCTTTTAAATTGGTCTCTGTTAACTCAGTGTTTTGTTTGTTGGTCAGTAAAAAATCATTTAAACGCCACCTATTAGCTTTGAACAAAGAATCATTATCAGACATAGTGAGCGAGACAGGAGCATGGTCAGATCATGAGATGGCACCTATCATTGCCTCAAGTGCACTACCTAGAATTCTATCATCCACAAGAATATAATCTATCCTGCTATAGGAATTAAATCTAGAGGAGAAGTGAGAGTAATCCCTCTGAGAGCTGTGGAGATATCTCCAATGTGTGCAAACAAATTATTTCAATTAATAAAGCTATTAAACTTTGCAGGTATGTTTTGACTAGAGTTGAGCGATACTTTCCGATATCCTAAAGTATCGGAATCGGAATGGTATCGCCGATATCACTAAAATATCGGCGATACCCGATATCGATACCGGAAGTCCCATGTAAGTCTATGGGAACAAAATATCGAAATTAAAAAAAACCCATTCTTGCCTTGTTGGTTAATTGTACATGAAGGAAAACAACAAAGAGTAATGTAGAATGTATTGTGGAAGGTTGAGGAGACATTAAAGGCATAGATGTTTAACCCAATCAAATGGAATAGCATAAATATTTTTTTTTTTAAAGATGTTCGGATTGACGAAGAAATTGACAATGTTAACGTTTTTTATATTTTGGCAAATATGTATATTACACAACTTCCATGCTCTTCATCTTCACCTTTTTAACTTTTCACACACTTTCTCCTTCATAATCTTCTGCAGCATCATCTTTTTCATCAAATTATTTTTCATCTTCACCTTCTTTATCTTCTTCTTAAACTTCTTGCTATTCATCTTTGTTAACATTACTCATATTCTTCTTATTAAACTATTATTCTTATTCATATTCTGCTTCATCTTCTTCATCATATTCTTATTTGTGACAGAGAATCCTGTACTTGTAATCTGTCAAAGTATGAATTTTTCATCCTTCCGTTCTTGCTGTCACAAAAGATTTAAATTACAACAGTATTTGTCCGTGTTCAGTTTAGCCTGCAGCAGCAGGCATTTTCCAGGGGCACCACGAGGAGGAACGGACTCACCCCATACACTGCTTAGTCTTCTTCTGCTTATAATTTAGAGCATATATTTTGCTCTTCATTTTGGTCTTATACTTCATGTTCTTCTGCTTTTAGATCTTCTGCTTATTGTTCTTGTGTCTCTTGTTCCGTATCTTGTATTTGTAGCACAATCTTGTACCAGCTGATGTTACTGGGACACGGTTACTAAGCAGGAGGTACCTGTGCTCCAAAGCACTACCAAGGACCAGCAGACGTTGCTGGAACTCGGATACCGAGATGGAGGCACCTAGGCCAAAGGCACTGCGGAGAACCAGCTGACGGTACTGGAACCCGGAGGGGCAGCAGAAGGAAAAGAGCCAATGGCACAACCGAGGACCAGCTGACGTTACTGGGACACGGTTACTAAGCAGGAGGTACCTGTGCTCCAAAGCACTACCAAGGACCAGCAGACGTTGCTGGAACTCGGATACCGAGATGGAGGCACCTAGGCCAAAGGCACTGCGGAGAACCAGCTGACGGTACTGGAACCCGGAGGGGCAGCAGAAGGAAAAGAGCCAATGGCACAACCGAGGACCAGCTGACGTTACTGGGACACGGTTACTAAGCAGGAGGTACCTGTGCTCCAAAGCACTACCAAGGACCAGCAGACGTTGCTGGAACTCGGATACCAAGATGGAGGCACCTAGGCCAAAGGCACTGCGGAGAACCAGCTGACGGTACTGGAACCCGGAGGGGCAGCAGAAGGAAAAGAGCCAATGGCACAACCGAGGACCAGCTGACGTTACTGAACCCCAGTAACACAGGAGCAAGTGTTGACTGTGCTAACAGCACTTCCGAGCAACAACTGGCGGTGTTGGAGCCCAGGGTCAAGGAGGATGTTTAAATACTAGATAAAGTAATTTCCTTGTTACCTGTCAATTTTAAATGTCTATACTTCAAACAAGAGAAAGATAACCTTTACTACCATAAGATGATGATTTCATTTAAACTAATATCTAGATAAATAAAGAATTGACAAACATAAACACATACATTAACATGTTGAACAGCAATGCAAACCACAAAATAAATTAGTTAAGGAATCTGCTATACGGTTGTACATAAAAGCATACAAGTACATATCTGAATCCATTAATGATGGATAAGTAACAGTATGTACACCATTTTTATTGTATAGACAATGAATGTCTGACTTCAAAACATCATCAGCATTACAAGTTATCTGTGACATTACTAAAATGTTACATTTGCTGAATAATGTCACTAAACAGTTTATACAAAATTATACAATTTCCATCATGTAATACTCATAATATGTGGCAATAATCATGTTTATTAACAAACATAACCTTTAAAAAGTGCATAGTGCATAGTGAAAATTGCTAGTTATGCCTGACTGTCGACTTGCAAGCATGACAACGGATAGATAAGGTATATATAGATGAGACTGCATAGCCACAGATGGTGAATGGCGATGTAATACTGTACCTCAATAAAGTGTGCGTCACTACTACATAATTTTTTTTATATAGCTTTATAAACAGGGTACGTGGATGTATGCTTGCGCCTTTGTTTTGACGCACAGACTGCCTTCCTGCTGAGACGCGTTGGGTAGTGAACAGTTGTGTGCAGTGTTCACTGTAGTCTGAGGTTTTCCTTTTTGGAGTGCAGATCACGCTCCAGTTAGTTCTTCAACCACTGCTGGTTGTAGTCTGCTGAGCGTGTGTCACTGGCACATCCTTGAAATTTTTCTCTAATTGTTGCTGCTCCACTCTATTACAAATAAATAAAATCTATTAGTGTGACGCGCTTCCATCCGTATACAATACATTGGTTGCAAACACTATAGAAGTACACAAAGGGGCCTTTCACACCTACTGAACAGTTGTGTGCAGTGTTCACTGCAGTCTCTGCGGAATAACCACACTTAGGCCTTATAACTTTTCAGACTTTCTTTATCAATCTACCAAGATGAAGAAGGCAGGGAGTAAGGCACGTGGTCGTGGAGTTTCTTCAGGGAGAGGACGTGGGGATTCTGTGGCTGCTGCGGCCCCCAGTGACACAGCATCCACCAGTTTTCCCCGTGAGCGTTCCTTTATGCGCACTTTTGTAGGAGCTCGGAGTACCCCCTGCTGCGGGAAGAACAAATTAAAGCCGTTGTTGTTTGGATCTCAGCCAATGCATCGACTTCAATTGCTTCCACCTCCTCTCAGGACCACAGCACTGTTGGGCAACCATCTGTCTCTTCACCGCCTGGCAAATTGCCCAGGCAGTCAGAGAGTTGTGTACAGGAGCCAGCTGAGTGTCTGCTTCTGTTCTCAGAATCTATTGGCTTGCAAACAGGGGCCCAGCCAAGCAGCATTCTGTAATGTGAAGAAGAGGGAGTATGCAGTGATGCGCAACAGCTGTGTCTCTCTGAATCTGAAGAGGCGGGTGAGACAGTGCCGATGGTCAGCACACCGCAGAACGCATCTGATGATGATGATGAGACCCAGGTGCCAGTTTCTGTTGAGCATGGTGCTGGCCAGACCACCCAACAGCAGGTGTTGGAAGAGGGTAGTGGAGATGATGAGGTCCAATACCCAACATGGCATGAAGAACAGGAAGGTGGTGGGAGCAGCTCAGAGGAATAATAATAATATTTATTTATATAGCGCCATCATATTCCGCAGCGCTTTACAGTTTAGCAGTTTCAGAACACAAGTCATAAGTAACAACGTTAACAATACAATAATTTAAGCTAAATAAGTCGCCCCTGCTCGTGACAGCTTACAATGTACAATGAGATGGGGGAGATACAAAGTATAGGTGTTTATATACAATGGTGCATTTACAATGATGTTCCAGCCATCTTAAGGGACTGAGGGATGGAGATAGTGAATGGGCTAGAGACACACACACACTTACACAGAATACATAGAATAACTTTGATTAGTGAATGTGATAGGCCGCTCTGAACAAATGTGTTTTGAGGGAGCGCCTGAAACCATGCAAATTGTGGATAGTCCTAATTTCTTGGGGTACAGCATTCCAGAGGATTGGCGTAGAGCAGGAGAAGTCTTGGAGTCGGGAGTGGGAGGTACGTATTAGTGCAGAGGTTAGTCGAAAGTCGTTTGCAGAGCGCAGCAGTCGGTTAGGCCGATAGATAGAAATGAGGGAGGAGATGTAGGAGGGGTGCTGCACTGTGGAGAGCTTTGTGGGTGAGAACCAGTACTTTGGTTGAAAGCTGGGAGAGGCCTAGAGAAATGGTTAGTGATAGAAGGAAGATAGAGGAAGACATTGCCCCAACGGTACAAACAGGAGGGAGAGTTAGGCTGCAGACTCGGTTGCCTGTAGCCTCCAGTTTGGCACCTGTTCGGAGCAGTTGTGTTCCAAAAGTCAAAACGTGCGCTCCCAGGACTTGCACTGCGTGGTCCTTTTTTCACACACTTGCACATGATATTTGCTATGTGAAATGCAAGCTGTGTAATCAAAAATTAAAAATAGCTAAAAGTGTCAGTCACCTCAATACCACAAATATGTGGAAACATGTGCGGACAAAGCACGTAGTTGAGTTACAAAGACACACTGGAGATGTAGGCCAACCTACAGCAGCACCTACATCTTCAGGTTGTGTTGAAGCCTCTTCATCGAGCTCACACACAGCTGGTTATGCTTCCTCACAGGATCGCCATGGAAGAACCTCGGCCACTGTTGTCCAGAGACAAACTGTTATTCCACACACAGCAGCAAGTTCCCTGTCATCCTCACACTCCCAGGCCACAAAACAGCCAGCGGTAGCACAGGCATGGGATAAAAGACGGCCATACTCCGCAAACCATGCACGAGCACAGGCTCTGAATGCTGGCATTGCAAAACTCCTGTCCCTTGAAATGCTGTGATTCAGGCTGGTGGAGACAGACAGTTTCCGTAACTGAATATCATTGTCAATCCCACAATACAATGTGCCAAGCCGATTTCATTTCAGCAGGCAAGCCGTCCCTGGTCTGCAAAAGCATGTTGAGGGAAAAATTAAACATGCGCTACTAAAAGCCCTCAGTAGCAAGGTCCACCTGACCACCGATGCGTGGACCAGTACCCATTGTTATGATCTGCTACAACCAGTAAGGAAAGAAGGGAATTCTGTCCCTACAATACAACTAAGCTGAATCCCTACGATGTAACGGGGAACCTGATCCTGCGACCAGACCCGCTAAAGTCCTCATCTAGTGTGAACGAAGACCTATAGTTGCGAGGGAGTAATCCCTACAAGATCTAGGGACTGGGAGAAAAGGTGGACACCTCCTAGTCCTAACATAAATTGTAGCATGGATAATTAAACAGAAAAATAAATACTTTGTGATCCTAACATCAAGCAAAACTCACAGATTAAGGCACCTAAGCACCCGGCTAGCTTAACAGTAGATAATACAATGAAGTCAAGCAAAGCCAGAAGGGCGGAGCCAGACTAAATAGGGAAAAAAGGTCATGTGACCAGCAAACTGAAACAAAACCTAACAAGAGGGTTCTAACACCCATGGCCAGGGACAATACCTTTCCCTCACTGCCCATTGGGTCAATGTTGTGCAGCCGGGTACTGATCTTGCGAGTGGCGCTGTACGTGTTCTGCCAACTCCAAGGATTGCAGGAATCAAGTCTGTACACATTGATTCCTCCTCCTATTCCAGTTCCTCAGAATCATCGCTGCAGGAGCCGTCACGGTCTACCTCCACATGGACCCGTGAACGTTTACCTGTTGCGACCGATATGAGCACAGCCGTGTCCAAATGTCAACAGGCCATCCTGAAATTAATTTCCATGGGGAATCTTAGCCACACAGCGCAGGAGCTCTGTAATGCCATAAAGCAGGAGAGCGACGTGTGGTTTTTGGAAGAGAATCTACAGGCAGGCTTGGTAGTGTGTGACAATGGCCGAAATCTGGTGTCAGCTCTGGGCCTTGGCAACCTCACTCACATACCATGTCTGTCATATGTGCTCAACTTGGTCGTGCAGAGTTTTTTGAGGGACTATCCGGATCTTGATGCACTGCTGCACAAGGTCCGCCTAGAGTGCGCTCACTTGCGACGTTCCAGCATGGCCAGATCACTGATTGCAGCTCTGCAACGCAGATTTCACCTTCATGAACATCGCATTATATGTGACGTACCCACCAGGTGGAATTCCTCGTTACATATGTTGGAGCGGTTGTGTGAGCAGCAGCCAACAGTAATGGAGTATCAGCTGCATCAGGCGCAGTCAACTCGCAATTTGCGGCGTTCACACTTCACCACTACTGAGTGGGCCTCTATAATAAGAATAATAATATTATTTATTTATATAGCGCCATAATATTCCGCAGTGCTTTACAGTTTAACAGTTTCAAAACACGAGTCATAAGTAACAACGTTAACAATACAATAATTAAAGCAAAATCAGCCGCCCTGCTGGTGAAAGCTTACAATCTACAATGAGGTGTGGGAGATACAAAGTACAGGTGTTTATATACAATGGTGTTTTTACAATGATGGTCCAGCCATTTTAAGGAAGTGAGGGATGCATGGAGATAGTGAATGGGCTACACACACAGAATTACACATAGAATGACTTTGATTAGAGAATGTGATAGGCCACTGTGAACAAATGTGTTTTGAGGGAGCGCCTGAAACCATCCAAATTGCGGATAGTCCTAATTTCTTGGGGTAGAGCATTCCAGAGGATTGGCGCAGCGCGGGTGAAGTCTTGGAGTTGGGAGTGGGAGGTACGGATTAGTGCAGAGGTTAGTCGAAGGTCGTTTGCAGAGTGCAGCAGTCGGTTAGGCCGATAAATATAAATAAGGGAGGAGATGTAGGGGGGTGCTGCGCTGTGGAGAGCTATGTTGGTGAGAACCAGTAATTAGAATTGGATCCTATAATGAATGGGCAGCCACTGCCAGTGTAATGAGTGGCGAATAACTCTATGAAGGATATCTGCCACGTTTTGCGTGCGTTTGATGAGTCAACGCGGATGGCGAGTGCAGATGATGCACTAGTCAGCCTGACTGTCCCCTTATCTGCCTGCTTCAAAAAACACTGCAAGCACTAAGGCATGAGGTTTTGGAAGAGGTGGAGGATGAGGAGTCACAAATTCCATCACCTTCTGGACAGTCAGCGCAACGTGGTTCTTCACAAAGGGCTGGAGGACTTTCAAAGTACCATGCTGTATCAACAATTGAACCTCCAGAGTCGCTGTCTATATTTTCATAACCATTACAAACTTTTAATGTATTTACAAAGCACATAATGTACATTTTTTGTCTATCCTTTTGTAATGCTATTGTGTTTCCATAAACTGATGTTACAGAATTATGATACAAAGTTTTTAAATTTTGAGTTTTAAATTTTGTAAATTTATATGTATTTTAAGGACTTTGTGAGGAGGATGAGGAGTCACAAATTCCATCACCTTCTGGACAGTCAGC
The DNA here is from genome assembly GCA_033576555.1 of Oophaga sylvatica. Classification (NCBI taxonomy): domain Eukaryota; kingdom Metazoa; phylum Chordata; class Amphibia; order Anura; family Dendrobatidae; genus Oophaga; species Oophaga sylvatica. The sequence goes on along the minus strand of JARQOD010000006.1, from coordinate 225,364,561 downwards.
GCAACGTGGTTCTTCACAAAGGGCTGGAGGACTTTCAAAGTACCATGCTGTATCAACAATTGAACCTCCAGAGTCGCTGTCTATATTTTCATAACCATTACAAACTTTTAATGTATTTACAAAGCACATAATGTACATTTTTTGTCTATCCTTTTGTAATGCTATTGTGTTTCCATAAACTGATGTTACAGAATTATGATACAAAGTTTTTAAATTTTGAGTTTTAAATTTTGTAAATTTATATGTATTTTAAGGACTTTGTGAGGAGGAGTCAATGGAGGAGGAAGACATCGCTCCAGAGGGAGGTAGACAATGCTCTAGTCAGTATGTAGACCAAGGGTGGGGTGATGCACAGCAGGCGGAGATGACGCCTCTTGCAGGGGACAACGTTTCTTGGCCAGTTGGGAGTCTGCAGCACATGGTTGATTTCATGCTGCAGTGGCTGAGAAACGACCGCCGCATCGAACACATTCACACCACGTCTGATTATTGGGTGTACACCCTCCTAGACCCTCGCTACCGGGACAACTTACAAAGCCTCATCACACCGTTGAACCGGGAGCGTAAAATGCGGAAGTACCAAGACACACTGGTGCAATCCATAATGTTCTCCATTCCAGCCAAGAGCACTGCTGCTGCTACTGATTTACAAAGCAGCTCTGTGCGTCGAGGCAGTGGAGACAGCTCTGCAACAAGAGGGAGCACAAGCAGCGCCTCTGCACAGGGCAAGACCAGTATGTTCCAAATGTGTCGAAGTTTTGTGGCAGCGCCACCAATGTCTACACCATCCGAGACGGCTCCAGTCAGCAGGAGGCAACATTTCCGTAAGATGGTTACAGACTACATGTCTTGCCCTCTCAGTGTACTCTCAGATGGCTCTTCCCCATTCAAGTTTTGTGTCTCTAAGCTGGATACATGGCCAGAGCTTAGCCAGTATGCATTGGAGGTGCTGGCTTGATCTGCTGGCAGTGTATTATCGGAGCGCGTCTTTACTGCTGCAGGTGGTGTACTAACAGACCGTTGCATGCGACTATCCTACGATAATGTACAACGGCTTACTTTTCTGAAAATGAACTAGGCATGGATCTCGCCTGAATTTGCCTGTCCGGTTTCAGATTAACTAACTGGTTGACAACGTTTTCCATGTCTCCTGTTATGTTCATCTTTCTACCACCTGAGCTATACTCCCTGGGCTACAACACTGCCAGTTGCTGCTCAGAAGTGTCGTGTCCACAGACCAATACACAAGCTATAGTAATAGTGGGGTTCAGTAACGCCTGCTGTTCCCTGCTGTGTGTCCGGCAAAAATTACTGCTACCTAGCTACACATGTTTAAAAAAACATGACATGTTAAAGTGGCTAGTGCTACACATAGATATCAGGCTACACCCTTATTTCTAAGCTGTAAACAAGTGAAACGTCAAATTTAAAACCATTCAATGATTAGTGTTGGTAACAAATCTGTAACTAAATAATTGTGACATATTATGGCAGATATCCACATGTCTAACACAAAAGCATACTTATGCTATAGGGTACTGATGGTGAACCTTCTCACTCCATAACTTTGACCAATCCAACTCACATCATGCCTCAAATGCTGCAATGTTGGAAGTGCATAATGTGGGTTGAACTTTGACAACAGCTGCAGTGCGAAGGTTATCCTTCTGTGTTCTTGGCTTTTAAATAAAAGCATACAAGTAAATATAATAATACATTGTTGATTAAGGGACATGATGTACACCTGTAATATTGTGCAAACAATGGATGTAGGACTATTCCTCTTCAACATTACTTATATTTGTGTCATTTGAAAAAATACATATTTTAGTTAAAAATTAAAAACCCATGTTCAGTAGCTGTGAAAGGCCCGTTTGTGTACTTCTATATTGTTTGCAACCAATGTATTGTATACGGATGGAAGCGCGTCACACTAATAGATTACATTTATTTTAAATGGAATGTAGCAGAACCAATTGGAGATAAATGAAAAGGATGAGCCACTGAGACACGCTCAGCAGAGTACAAGCAGCAGTGCTTGAACATGTAACTGGAGCGTGATCTGCACTAAAAAAAGTAAAAAACACAGACTGAAGTGAACACTGAAACACAACTGTCCACAATCTGTGAAAAGCTCCTTTCTGTACTTCTATAGTGTTTGCAACCAATGTATTGTATACGGATGGAAGCGCGTCACACTAATACTATTAGGATGAGCCACTGAGACACGCTCAGCAGAGTACAAGCAGCAGTGCTTGAACAAGTAACTGGAGCGTGATCTGCACTCAAAAAAGTAAAAAACACAGACTGAAGTGAACACTGAAACACAACTGTCCACAATCTGTGAAAAGCTCCTTTCTGTACTTCTATAGTGTTTGCAACCAATGTATTGTATACGGATGGAAGCGCGTCACACTAATACTATTAGGATGAGCCACTGAGACACGCTCAGCAGAGTACAAGCAGCAGTGCTTGAACATGTAACTGGAGCGTGATCTGCACTAAAAAAAGTAAAAAACACAGACTGAAGTGAACACTGAAACACACTGTCCACAATCTGTGAAAAGCTCCTTTCTGTACTTCTATAGTGTTTGCAACCAATGTATTGTATACGGATGGAAGCGCGTCACACTAATACTATTAGGATGAGCCACTGAGACACGCTCAGCAGAGTACAAGCAGCAGTGCTTGAACAAGTAACTGGAGCGTGATCTGCACTCAAAAAAGTAAAAAACACAGACTGAAGTGAACACTGAAACACAACTGTCCACAATCTGTGAAAAGCTCCTTTCTGTACTTCTATAGTGTTTGCAACCAATGTATTGTATACGGATGGAAGCGCGTCACACTAATACTATTAGGATGAGCCACTGAGACACGCTCAGCAGAGTACAAGCAGCAGTGCTTGAACAAGTAACTGGAGCGTGATCTGCACTCAAAAAAGTAAAAAACACAGACTGAAGTGAACACTGAAACACAACTGTCCACAATCTGTGAAAAGCTCCTTTCTGTACTTCTATAGTGTTTGCAACCAATGTATTGTATACGGATGGAAGCGCGTCACACTAATACTATTAGGATGAGCCACTGAGACACGCTCAGCAGAGTACAAGCAGCAGTGCTTGAACAAGTAACTGGAGCGTGATCTGCACTCAAAAAAGTAAAAAACACAGACTGAAGTGAACACTGAAACACAACTGTCCACAATCTGTGAAAAGCTCCTTTCTGTACTTCTATAGTGTTTGCAACCAATGTATTGTATACGGATGGAAGCGCGTCACACTAATAGTATTAGTGTGACGCGCTTCCATCCGTATACAATACATTGGTTGCAAACACTATAGAAGTACAGAAAGGAGCTTTTCACAGATTGTGGACAGTTGTGTTTCAGTGTTCACTTCAGTCTGTGTTTTTTACTTTTTTGAGTGCAGATCACGCTCCAGTTACTTGTTCAAGCACTGCTGCTTGTACTCTGCTGAGCGTGTCTCAGTGGCTCATCCTTTTCATTTATCTCCAATTGGTTCTGCTACATTCCATTTAAAATAAATCTAATCTATTAGTCTAATAGATTACATTTATTTTAAATGGAATGTAGCAGAACCAATTGGAGATAAATGAAAAGGATGAGACACTGAGACACGCTCAGCAGAGTACAAGCAGCAGTGCTTGAACATGTAACTGGAGCGTGATCTGCACTAAAAAAAGTAAAAAACACAGACTGAAGTGAACACTGAAACACAACTGTCCACAATCTGTGAAAAGCTCCTTTGTGTAGTTCTATAGTGTTTGCAACCAATGTATTGTATACGGATGGAAGCACGTCACACTAATAGATTTGATTTTTTTTTGTAATATAATGGAGCTGCACCAATTCCACAAAATAAAAAAAAAAAAAAAAAAAAAAAGAGTCAGTGACACGTGCAGATGCCTACAAACAGCGGTGGATGCAGAGCAAACTGCAGCGTCACCTGCACTGTCACACACACACCTTGCACAGAGCTGTTAAAACAACACTGGCAAAATGAAGCTTTACACAGCGGTTGGTAAACTAGCCTGCCTCAAGCACAGTAGTACACAAAATCGCAATATCTAACTGTCCCTCAGAGTGAGCAGAGTAGCGTTCTGTCCCTTACTGAGTTCACAGCACAGTGACGCTAAAATGGCGGCGGCGCCTTTTATAGTGCATTCTGACATCATTTCAGCAGCCAATCACAGCCATGCCATTAGTTAAGATGACCGCAGCATTACAGGATGTGCCCACACTTCGTAGGATTCCTCATTGGCTGACTAAAATCACATTGCCTGTCTCAAAGAATTATGGGAACTTCCGATTCCGGTATACGATATGGAAAAAGTATCGGAATTAAGTATCGGAATTCCGATAACGCGAATATCGGCCGATACCCGATACTTGCGGTATCGGAATGCTCAACACTAGTTTTGACACAACTGTTTAAATAGTGAAATTGGATGCACCTGCCCATCACACCAATATTATGGACTGGGTATTGTTGAAATAAACTTTTATTCTGTCACCTGAGCTTAGTGTTTTGGTATCTTTAATCATTTTGACTCTTTGACTCTGGCAAATGTATTTGTGGGGAGTAGAGATGAGCGACTTTCCCTTTTTTCGGGTCGAGTCGGGTTTCATGAAACCCGACTTTCGCAAAAGTTGGGTAGAGTGAAATTAGCCGACTATCAGGAAAAGTCGGTGGTTCGGCCGAAACACGAAACCCAATGCAAGTCAATGGGGAAGCAAAGTCGGCAGGGATGGAGGACAGTAAACACACCTACAGTGCCCATTTTCAGAGCCGGCAGGTGGCTGAGCCAAAGAGCGGTGCCGGCGAGGCTTTGAGTGGCGTGGGATTTAAATCCCCCGCAAAAGCCGCGCTGGCACCGCTCATTGGATGAGCTGCCCTGCCGGTTCAGCCAATGAGCGGCGCAGGATTCAAATCCCCTGCCATTGGCTGAGCGGTGCCACCCGGCTTTGCTATGTGTGTGTGTGAGGCTGTTTGTGTGTGTGTGTGTATGCAGGCATCGTTCGATGGGACTTCAAGTCCCATCCGGCTATGCCTGCAACACTGTCAGTGAGTGACACATTAGCCAATGATGGGACAGAAGTCCCATCATCCGGCTAATGTGTTGAATGTAAAAAAAAAAAGATACATTACATACACAACACACAGAACATACAACATATAACACATAACATACATATAGCACAGAACATATATTTAACATTCAACATATAACACACATATGGCACATAACATACAGTACATACATATAACACATAACATACAGTACATATACTTAACATACAACACAACATACAGTACATACACATAACATACAACACATAACATACAGAACATACACATAACATATAACATACAGAACATACACATAACATATAACACACAGAACATACACATAACATACAACACATAATATAGAGTACATACTCACCAGTCACCTATTCCCCAATGCCATCGTCTCCAGTAATAAAAATAAAATAATAAAGCAACCTATCCATCACCTGTCCGCCATAGTCCAGATAATAACGAGTGTCCCACGATGATCTCCGGTATAGAACGTTGACATCGAGTGATGTCAGCGCTCTACACCACCCCTGCGATAGACTTCTGTGTATCGCTCAGACGCCAGGAGAGAATGACTTCACTACAGTTCATTCTCTCACCGGCAATGCTGGGTGAAAAAATTCCCACTCAGCATTGCCATAAAGTGGGAGAATGAACTTAGTGAAGCACTGCAGGAGCCATTGTCTCCTGTCAGTGCATCACTGGGAGGCCCTACAGAGCAGTGGCATCACCTGATATCACTGTTCTATAGGGGAGACCGTCGTGGGACATTCATTATTAATTGGACTGCGTCGGACAAGGAGTAAACGGTTGTTTTTTTTTACATTTTATTACAGGAGATCGAGGGCGTCGCTTGGGGCTGAGCGTATAATAAAGATATGAAAACCGTGTTGTGTTTTATTTCATTAAAATACTTTTTTCTTATGCTTGTGTTGCTTTTTTAACCCTTTATTAATGTAAGATTAATAATGGATAGGCGTCTTATTAACGCTCTGACACGCCGCTGTCAAAACATGGGTTATCATTGGAACTAAGTTTGGGGGAAGAAGGTCCAAACCAATATTTAAGACTGCCAATAACCCCTGTAGTGTTAAAGGGAAACCTATCAAAGTCCTGATTAACCTGTTACTGTCCATTGACGTGCACAGTCCGTCATGGCAGGATGTCAGTTCCGGCACAAGGACGGACTCTGCACGTCCTGCCTTTGAACTACCTCTGCGTGTAAACACGCAGTGGCTGTTCAGTGCCGACAGCTGTCTATGACAGCTGACAGGCACGGCAAGAGGTGCAGGGACCCTTTCAGTCGGTCCCCACACCCACAGCACTGTGATTGGTTAGTCAGTCTGACTAACCAAACATAGCAGTGATCGGGCAGGAGAGGCTGAAATTTCAGCTTCTCCTGTCCGATCAGTGCAGGAGCTCAGCTCTGCAGTGGCCGAGCTTCTTGCACTAACAGCCGGTAGTGGCATCCACGCCGCCCCTGGCTGTTAACCCCCTGACTGCTGTGATCGAGCGTGATTGCAGCATTTGGGGAGGGAGGCAGAAGGTCTGGAGCTCCCTCTCCCTCAGATCGGCGTCCACGCAATGTAATTTCAGGGCACGATCTCTGCCTTGATGACCCGGGTTGTCATGACAACCTCTGGGTCATCCAGCTACGGAAAACCGCTGTGGCCATGCTCACAACATGGTCACAACAGCTTTCTCCATTGGTATAATGCATTGCAATGCTGGAGCGTAGAAAAAAGAATGGATCTACCTGTGGCAAAACATTTTTCTTCCCCTGGTCATAGCATGTGGGATATGAAATTACTTGTACTGAAAGGCAGTTTCACATCTCAGAGACATAGAAGAGTTTGCGAATACAAACTGATGGTGACCTTTGACACTCTTAATGCTGGAATGAACCTGTCACACGGATTTATGGCGTTTTACATCAATTAAGGAATTTACTCCAAAGACCCTGTGAAAACATCACAAAACATTACCAGACCCCAATCAAGAGGCAATAAAACTTTCACACTCCTTATCTATGAACTGTTCCAATATTTATGTTCATCTCTATATCCCATAATGACAGTTCTGCTTTACGTCACTTGACTTACCTATTGCATTTTTTCTGTGCTGTGTGGTATATAAATATGTGATTCTTCAGATGTTGTATTAGTTTAGCCTGATGAAGAGACCTGAGTAATCTCGAAAGCTTGCAATTTGTTACCATCTTTTCAGTTAGCCATTAAAAGGTATCAACCACTGAGGACTCTCAACTCTAAATATTTTTCTGAAGCACTTGGGGATTCAAAGTGCTCACCACACATCTAGATAAGTTCCTTGGGGGGTCTAGTTTACAAAATTGGGTCACTTGTGGGGAGTTTCTACTGTTTAGGCACATCAGGGGCTCTGCAAACGCAACATGACACCCGCAGACCATTCCATCAAAGTCTGCATTCGAAAACGGCACTCTTTCCCTTCCGAGCTCTGCCATGCACCAAAATAGTGGTGTACCCCCACATATGAGGTATCAGCGTACTCAGCACAAATTGCACAATAACTTTTGGCGTCCTGTTATCCTTTGGAAAATAAAAATTGGGGGTGAAATGATCATTTTTTTGGAAAAAATATGATTTTTAATTTTTACGGCTCTTCGTTATAACCTTCTGTGAAGCCCTTGGGGTTCAAAGTGCTCACCACACATCTAGATAAGTTCAATGGGGGGGTCTAGTTTCCAAAATGTGGTCACTTGTTGGGGTTTCTGCTGTATAGGCACATCAGGGACTCTCCAAATGCGACATAGCGTCCAATCTCAATTCCAGCCAAAAAAGTCATATGGCGCTGCTTCCCTTTCGAGCTCTGCCATGCGCCCAAATAGTAGTTTACCCCCACATATGAGGTATCAGCGCACTCAAGACAAATAGCACAATAACTTTTGGGGTCCTCTTATCCTTTGGAAAATAAAAATTGGGGGTGAAAAGATCCTTTTTGTGGAATAAAATTAAAAATATTGTGTCAAAAGAAAAATTTTGGGGAAAAAAAGTTAAATGTTAATTTTTTCCTTCCACATTGCTTCTATTCTTGTGAAGTACCTAAAGGGTTAATAAACTTCTTGAATGTGGTTTTGAACACTTTGAGGGGTGCAGTTTTTAGAATGGTGTCACTTTTGGGAATTTCCTGTCATATTGACCCCTCAAAGTGACTTCAAATGTAATGTGTTCCCTAAAAAAAATGGTTTTGTAAATTTTGTTGTAAAAATGAGAAATCGCTGGTAAAATTTTAACACATAACTTCCTAACAAAAAACAATTTTGGTTCCAAAATTATGCTGATGTAAAGTAGACATGTGGGAAATGTTATTTATTAACTATTTTTGTGACATATCTCTCTGATTTAAGGGTATAAAAATAAAAAATTTGAAAATTGCAACATTTTCAAAATTTTCGCCAGGTTTCCATTTTTTTCATAAATGAATGCAAGTTATATCGAAGAAATTTTACCACTAACATGAAGTACAATATGTCACAAGAAAACCATCTCAGAATCGCCAAGATCCGTTGAAGCGTTCCAGAGTTATAAGTACATAAAGTGACAGTGGTCAGAATTGTAAAAATTGGCCTGGTCATTAACCTACAAAATTGCTTGGTCCTTAAGAGGTTAAGTCTGCCACTCGATTCCAGAATCCTCTTATCTTGGGGCACCATCACCACACATGACCCAGATTCCCTTTTTTACCACATTCCTTCCAGCATAATGAGGAATATGATTTGTTAAATTTGGAAATTTTATAAGTGGTCAGATACCAGTTCATGTTTATCTTCTTTAGTTGTTCAAGATGATTAATGCAAGAGGAGTACTTTTTAGTAAATCTGGCCGCAGTCCACCAGTGTTCGGGTGTGGATGAGAAAGATAGTGCTTTCTCCCAGACATTCATATAAGGGAGTATGACCGACTCTGCTGGTGAATTAAGAGTCCTATAAAGCAAAGACAATCCATGTGTATTTGGATATTCTACTTTAAAATATTTCTGCATGATGTCTGATGTGTCAGGAGTAGAGTTGAGCAAAACAGGTCATTCATTTTCAAAAGTCACTGATTTTCGCCAAAGTCGGGTTTCATGAAACGAAACCTGACCGTGGAGTGAGTTCGGTCACGTGTTCAGCGACCATTTTGCTGGAGTCAGTTTTCCCCTACACTTTAAGCGCCTTTTCTCAGCCAATGAGCAAGGACGCAGGCTATGGGAAATGGGATGACAGCTGCGTCACCTATAACGTGTTGATAACACATTCATCTGCTGCCATCTATGCTGATACTCCTCTGAATTTGGAATGACAAGTGAATAAAGATTTTTTTATCTTCACTTCATCATTGAGCTGGATTTTCTCTTTTTGCAATGTTCTACGTCTGACACAGCGGTTCCTTGCTCCGATTCCTGGTATGCTGCACTGGTGAGCTGGATTTTCATTTCTACTCAGGTGCTCGTTGCTCGTGTCGAGCAAATTGGAATACTCGGGTACTCGGACAGAACAACGAGCCCAATGGAAGTCTGTGGGAGACCCGAGCATTTTTAGAGCGATCACCCCTGGGGGTCCTTTTATGGTCTAAAAACGTCTAAAAATGATGGAAACACTTCTCAAATGATACGGGGACATCATGGGGATCACCCCAGGAAGCATTCATAACTCCTAGTTCACAGCTTTAAACAATGTTGTCAGAGTTTCATGCTATTTTTACCGGTACACCAAAAAACATACCAAAACTAAACCAAAATGGATTTTCCTGGGAAATATGTTAAGGTACATCCTTTCCAGGTTAATGACTTGTATACAAGGCAAAATAAATTACCCCAGACCAAAATGTTCCTCCACCACTTGGGCTATGTTCAGACTCAGCGTTTTTGAAGCGTTTTTCAACTTTAACATTGCTTTCAACCAAAGGAAACGCTTTCACTATGATATGTCATTGTAACATTTACCCTAGCTGGCCATGTGTTGTGTAACACATAAGCAGACATATGTTGTTTCATTTATTAAGGAGGGACTCTTAAGGTCACAGAGCCTATTTTTACAGGGGCATCAAGCAGCATTAATCTGCTTAAAGGGACATTATTGAACAGTGGGTCTCAGAAACTGTTATAGCCTATGCAGTGAGGAGATGGGCTGTCAAGAATTACGATGCACCCCAATACCCCTTTCACGTGATGTCCGAGATGGCTTCCATAAAAAATGTTGCATTGAATGCAAGGCCTGCCCTGCTACCAAGTCATATGCACCCCAACAAGCCTTTGAACCCAGATACTGGATTGGCCCAGGAAAATCCACCTCACATTATTCATTTTGTACTCCCATTCTGTTTTCTTATGCATTGACTGCAAGGTCTGCCCTGCTACCAAGTCATATGCACCGTAATAACTCCAATCCCCCCTTGGAAGATACAGGGAGTAGTGCATCTTACCAAAAAATGTCCCATTAAAAAGGAGCGGGTCTCCTACACTTGGAATGCCCATACACTTAGTGTATGAGCTGGCAAACATTTCCCCTATGGGGTACATCTCAACATTTTTCAGAACAAGTCTTTTACGCACAGCCTAACCACCCACCCTTGTTTATAATGTGACACTGGCTGTAGTTGCACAGAAAATTAAAAAGAAATATAAAAGTTTAAATCACCCCCCTTTTGCCCCATTCAAAATAAAACAATAAAAAGAAAATCACACATACACATGTTAGGTATTGCTGCATTCAGAATCACCCTATCTATCAATAAAGAAAAGGATTAAACGGATCGCTAGACGGTGTAGTGGGAAAAAAAATTGAAACGCCAGAATTAGGTTTTTATGGTAGCCACAACATTGCATTAAAATGCAATAAAGAGCGATCAAAAGGTCGTATCTGCACATAAATGATATCTTTAAAATCGTCAGCTAGGCTTGCAAAAAATAAGCCCTTACCTGACCCCTGATCATGAAAAATGGAGACGCTACGGGTATCGGAAAATGGCGCAATTTTTTTTTTTTCACAAACTTTGAAGTTTTTTTTCACCACTTAGATAAAAAAGAACCTAGACATGTATGGTTTCTGTGACCTCATAAGGACCTGGAGAATCATAATTGCAGGTCAGCTTTAGCATTTAGTGAACCTAGCAAAAAAGGCCAATCAAACAACAAGTGTGGGATTGCACTTTTTTTGCAATTTCACCGCACTTGGATTTTTTTCCGTTTTCGAGTACATGACATGCTAAAGCCAATGGTGTTGTTGAAAAGTACAACTTGTCCTGCATAAAATAAGCCCTCACATGACCATATTGAAAGAAAAATAAAAAAGTTATGGCTCTGGGAAGAAGGGGAGCGAAAAACGAAAACACAAAACCGAAGAAAGCTGGGGTCATTAAGGGTTAAGTACAGTGACAGCCAGGATAAAAAAAGAAAACCACCGTAAACTGGCCAAACTTTGAGCATGCACAGATATGAGATGGCATGGAGATACACTACGACAAATGTTTTTTTTTTCCACTACACTACCACTACAACAAGTGTGTGGCCTGTATTTTTTTTAATTTTTTTGCTAAATAATGCTGTATGTAAGTACAGTGACAGCCAGGACAAAAAACGAAAACCACCGTAAACTGGCCAAACTTTGAGCACGCACAATTATGAGCTGGCACGGAGATACCACACCAAAAAATGTGTGGCCTGTATTCCAATTACACTTTTGGCTAGCCATATACGGCCAATATATCCTACAGGTAGCAGCAGCACCAGAGCACAGTAAAGGAATGGACCCTCTTGATGTATGCAATGATCTATATACACACATACAGTTCCTGCAGGCCTTGCCCTGATGTGTATAGAGCGACATACACTACCCTGCCTACCTAACACTGGAACCCATATACTTCGGAATTAGTCCTTAGAAGGACTGTTAGTTTAGCTGGATTTGAGTAGTTTAGGATGGTAGACCCCACACTAACTAATAAATCCCTAATTCTGACCCTATATCGGCAGCAGCACTCCCTACACTATCTCAATCCGGAGCTGAATGCGCCGAGCAGGAAGGATTCAGGTCTCTTATACCCTTGATGATGCTGTGCGGCCAGCCAATCACTGCACGACCACAACAAAGATGGCTGCTGTATTGCATTGCCAGGCAGACAATCCCAACATCGTGATTGGGTCTGTAAAATCCGTCAAAAAAGCTGGTGGAGAACCAAGTTCCCGCCGAGTAATCCCGGAAATGCTCGGTGTTCATCGAGTACACGAGTACCGTGATACTTGGGCGAGTGACGAGTAGTGACGAGCACATTTGGTCATCAATAGTCACGACTCCACCAAGCTGGAAATGTACATAAATGGATAAAATGACGAATTTGGAGGTACTGATAAAAGCACGTTTTGGGAATTTTTTTATAGTTGGGACAAATCGGCAAAGGAGGGGTAAACAGGGCCATCTAAGAGTTTTTCAAGGGTGCTTACACTTGACCCCATCCACAGGTTTAGCGATAACACAGAGATGTTTGCCTCTATCGCTTTTACAGAAATGCATGTAAATAGGGATTTTGTCAGTGTTCTATCAAGGTTATTCCTATAAGAAATCAACAAGGACATCGTATGTAAGGAAAAATTCAAATTCAGGGGCTTCAGTAGTTCGATCTCTACCAAAAGTCTAGTAGACCTGTGGGGAGAAAACTGTCTTTCTATTTGGAGCCATCTATAAGTAAGATCCCCAGCCCACCAATCCTTTGCAGCCTTGAGAATGGCTGCCTTGTTGTAAAAAGATAGATTTGGTACACCCATGCCACCATGGGAATATTGGAAATGCAGAGTCCAGAGCGCCACCCTTGGTTTTCTCTTCCAAATAAACTTACCCAATAAGGATTGTGGGAGCCCTATCCATCTAGATGGGAATTTGAGGGGGAGACATCTAAACAAGCAGGTAATATTAGGCAGCAACATCATTTTTACCATTTGTATTCTGGCAACAAAGCACAATGGGAGAAGGGTCTGCCTTTCCAAGTCCCCATGAACTTCTGAAATCAACGTTTTACAGTTCATCTTAGATTTCCAAATTTTGTAATTTTAATTCCCAAATATGTAAATCCCGCTTCCTCTCACTTAAAGGGAAAATGCTCTAGTATTCTATCCTGTACCAAAGGTGTAATATGTATGGGGAATATGATAGACTTTGTGGCATTTAATTTTTAATATGAAATTTAGGAGAATTCAGTTAGGGTGTCCATGAATCCCACCAGGGACTCCACAACTGTGAGAGATAATATCACATCATCGACATACAATCCCACCACATGGTCCATATCTCTCACACGGACTCCATGAATACTTGGATTAGTTCTAAGAGCCACTGCCAGCAGCTCCATTAGCAAAGCAAAGTTAACCGGCTAAAGGGTGCAGCCCTGCAGGGTGCCATTAGACACCACAAACCGGTTCGAGGTGAAGCCAGATGCAATCACTACCGCATCCGGATTAGAATAAAGGACCAATATAGCCTTTTTAATATCTCCCACAAATCCACACTTATCAAGAACCTCTCCCATATAACCCCAGTGCACTCTGTCAAACACCTTCTCGGCATCAAAAGACAGAAGTACATCGGGGAGTTTACTAGTCTCCATTATCTCCAACAAATCAATTACTCTTCTAGTGCCATCCTTGGCCTGTCTCCCAGGGACAAACCCAACCTGGTCAGGTGCTATCAGAGAGAGAAGAACTGCCATTTTTCTGGCCGCCAGGATTTTAGAGAATATTTTTAGATCATAGTTTATTAAGGAGTTAGGCCTAAAATTACCAGAAGTATTTGTATTTTGTGCATATAAATATGTGATTCTTCAGATTTTGTATTAGTTCAGCCTGATGAAGAGACCTGAGTAGTCTCGAAAGCTTGCAATTTGTTACCATCTTTTCAGTTAGCCATTAAAAGGTATCAACCACTGAGGACTCTCAAGTCTAAATATTTTTCAGAAGTATTTGGGATTTTCCCTGGTTTAAGAATGGTTGTGATAACTGCTTCCAGGTTTTCATGGCTTATTGAAGAACTACATTTCCAAAAATTAAAAGTTTTTAGGAGGTAAGGAACTAAAATTTTGATGAAACAATGATAATAGTTGTTAGAAAATCTGTCCGGGCCCGGAGCAGAGGACTTTTTCGTAGAATGGATTATATGTTCTATTTCACTGATATATAAGGGAGTATTAAGATGACTTAGTTGAGCTGCCAATATTTTGAGGAGCAAGTTTCTTTTTAGGAAGTTACCAATTTCCTGTTGATTAGGCTGAACTGTATTGGGATCCTCTTTTAGGTTGTATAGCGAATAGTAAAATGGCCTGAATTCTTTAGCGATGTCGATGGGATTTAGTACTTTTGAGCCATCATGTTTATTCAAGTATGCAATCCTATTTCTTATCTCCCTTTTTTTGATTCTCGTAGCCAGAATCTTTCCAGCTCTAAATCCCATTGCATAATATTTAGTTTTGGACTTTTTAAGAGCTTTTTCGTACTGAAATAAAAGTAGAGCACGCAGCTTCATTCTACGTTCCGTTACTTTTTGAGACAACTGTGGGGTGGGGCTTGTATTGTCGATTAGTTCCAGATTATTAGGTCTGACACTGCCACCTCTCTCCTTTTCTTTTCTACTGCTGCCATTTTAATAAAAATGCCTCTCATATATGCCTTGTGGGCTGACCATATCACTTCGTCTGAGGTGGAGTTATTATCATTAATGTCAAAGAAGTCTTTTAAATTGGTCTCTGTTAACTCAGTGTTTTGTTTGTTGGTCAGTAAAAAATCATTTAAACGCCACCTATTAGCTTTGAACAAAGAATCATTATCAGACATAGTGAGCGAGACAGGAGCATGGTCAGATCATGAGATGGCACCTATCATTGCCTCAAGTGCACTACCTAGAATTCTATCATCCACAAGAATATAATCTATCCTGCTATAGGAATTAAATCTAGAGGAGAAGTGAGAGTAATCCCTCTGAGAGCTGTGGAGATATCTCCAATGTGTGCAAACAAATTATTTCAATTAATAAAGCTATTAAACTTTGCAGGTATGTTTTGACACAACTGTTTAAATAGTGAAATTGGATGCACCTGCCCATCACACCAATATTATGGACTGGGTATTGTTGAAATAAACTTTTATTCTGTCACCTGAGCTTAGTGTTTTGGTATCTTTAATCATTTTGGCCTACTTTGACTCTGGCAAATGTATTTGTGGGGAGTAGAGATGAGCGACTTTCCCTTTTTTCGGGTCGAGTCGGGTTTCATGAAACCCGACTTTCGCAAAAGTTGGGTAGAGTGAAATTAGCCGACTATCAGGAAAAGTCGGTGGTTCGGCCGAAACACGAAACCCAATGCAAGTCAATGGGGAAGCAAAGTCGGCAGGGATGGAGGACAGTAAACACACCTACAGTGCCCATTTTCAGAGCCGGCAGGTGGCTGAGCCAAAGAGCGGTGCCGGCGAGGCTTTGAGTGGCGTGGGATTTAAATCCCCCGCAAAAGCCGCGCTGGCACCGCTCATTGGATGAGCTGCCCTGCCGGTTCAGCCAATGAGCGGCGCAGGATTCAAATCCCCTGCCATTGGCTGAGCGGTGCCACCCGGCTTTGCTATGTGTGTGTGTGAGGCTGTTTGTGTGTGTGTGTGTGTATGCAGGCATCGTTCGATGGGACTTCAAGTCCCATCCGGCTATGCCTGCAACACTGTCAGTGAGTGACACATTAGCCAATGATGGGACAGAAGTCCCATCATCCGGCTAATGTGTTGAATGTAAAAAAAAAAAGATACATTACATACACAACACACAGAACATACAACATATAACACATAACATACATATAGCACAGAACATATATTTAACATTCAACATATAACACACATATGGCACATAACATACAGTACATACATATAACACATAACATACAGTACATATACTTAACATACAACACAACATACAGTACATACACATAACATACAACACATAACATACAGAACATACACATAACATATAACATACAGAACATACACATAACATATAACACACAGAACATACACATAACATACAACACATAATATAGAGTACATACTCACCAGTCACCTATTCCCCAATGCCATCGTCTCCAGTAATAAAAATAAAATAATAAAGCAACCTATCCATCACCTGTCCGCCATAGTCCAGATAATAACGAGTGTCCCACGATGATCTCCGGTATAGAACGCTGACATCGAGTGATGTCAGCGCTCTACACCACCCCTGCGATAACTTCTGTGTATCGCTCAGACGCCAGGAGAGAATGACTTCACTACAGTTCATTCTCTCACCGGCAATGCTGGGTGAAAAAATTCCCACTCGCATTGCCATAAAGTGGGAGAATGAACTTAGTGAAGCACTGCAGGAGCCATTGTCTCCTGTCAGTGCATCACTGGGAGGCCCTACAGAGCAGTGGCATCACCTGATATCACTGTTCTATAGGGGAGACCGTCGTGGGACATTCATTATTAATTGGACTGCGTCGGACAAGGAGTAAACGGTTGTTTTTTTTTACATTTTATTACAGGAGATCGAGGGCGTCGCTTGGGGCTGAGCGTATAATAAAGATATGAAAACCGTGTTGTGTTTTATTTCATTAAAATACTTTTTTCTTATGCTTGTGTTGCTTTTTTAACCCTTTATTAATGTAAGATTAATAATGGATAGGCGTCTTATTAACGCTCTGACACGCCGCTGTCAAAACATGGGTTATCATTGGAACTAAGTTTGGGGGAAGAAGGTCCAAACCAATATTTAAGACTGCCAATAACCCCTGTAGTGTTAAAGGGAAACCTATCAAAGTCCTGATTAACCTGTTACTGTCCATTGACGTGCACAGTCCGTCATGGCAGGATGTCAGTTCCGGCACAAGGACGGACTCTGCACGTCCTGCCTTTGAACTACCTCTGCGTGTAAACACGCAGTGGCTGTTCAGTGCCGACAGCTGTCTATGACAGCTGACAGGCACGGCAAGAGGTGCAGGGACCCTTTCAGTCGGTCCCCACACCCACAGCACTGTGATTGGTTAGTCAGTCTGACTAACCAAACATAGCAGCGATCGGGCAGGAGAGGCTGAAATTTCAGCTTCTCCTGTCCGATCAGTGCAGGAGCTCAGCTCTGCAGTGGCCGAGCTTCTTGCACTAACAGCCGGTAGTGGCATCCACGCCGCCCCTGGCTGTTAACCCCCTGACTGCTGTGATCGAGCGTGATTGCAGCATTTGGGGAGGGAGGCAGAAGGTCTGGAGCTCCCTCTCCCTCAGATCGGCGTCCACGCAATGTAATTTCAGGGCACGATCTCTGCCTTGATGACCCGGGTTGTCATGACAACCTCTGGGTCATCCAGCTACGGAAAACCGCTGTGGCCATGCTCACAACATGGTCACAACAGCTTTCTCCATTGGTATAATGCATTGCAATGCTGGAGCGTAGAAAAAAGAATGGATCTACCTGTGGCAAAACATTTTTCTTCCCCTGGTCATAGCATGTGGGATATGAAATTACTTGTACTGAAAGGCAGTTTCACATCTCAGAGACATAGAAGAGTTTGCGAATACAAATTTATGGTGACCTTTGACACTCTTAATGCTGGAATGAACCTGTCACACGGATTTATGGCGTTTTACATCAATTAAGGAATTTACTCCAAAGACCCTGTGAAAACATCACAAAACATTACCAGACCCCAATCAGAGGGCAATAAAACTTTCACACTCCTTATCTATGAACTGTTCCAATATTTATGTTCATCTCTATATCCCATAATGACAGTTCTGCTTTACGTCACTTGACTTACCTATTGCATTTTTCTGTGCTGTGTGGTATATAAATATGTGATTCTTCAGATTTTGTATTAGTTTAGCCTGATGAAGAGACCTGAGTAATCTCGAAAGCTTGCAATTTGTTACCATCTTTTCAGTTAGCCATTAAAAGGTATCAACCACTGAGGACTCTCAACTCTAAATATTTTTCTGAAGCACTTGGGGATTCAAAGTGCTCACCACACATCTAGATAAGTTCCTTGGGGGGTCTAGTTTACAAAATTGGGTCACTTGTGGGGAGTTTCTACTGTTTAGGCACATCAGGGGCTCTGCAAACGCAACATGACACCCGCAGACCATTCCATCAAAGTCTGCATTCGAAAACGGCACTCTTTCCCTTCCGAGCTCTGCCATGCACCAAAATAGTGGTGTACCCCCACATATGAGGTATCAGCGTACTCAGCACAAATTGCACAATAACTTTTGGCGTCCTGTTATCCTTTGGAAAATAAAAATTGGGGTGAAATGATCATTTTTTTGGAAAAAATATGATTTTTAATTTTTACGGCTCTTCGTTATAACCTTCTGTGAAGCCCTTGGGGTTCAAAGTGCTCACCACACATCTAGATAAGTTCAATGGGGGGTCTAGTTTCCAAAATGTGGTCACTTGTTGGGGGTTTCTGCTGTATAGGCACATCAGGGACTCTCCAAATGCGACATAGCGTCCAATCTCAATTCCAGCCAAAAAAGTCATATGGCGCTGCTTCCCTTTCGAGCTCTGCCATGCGCCCAAATAGTAGTTTACCCCCACATATGAGGTATCAGCGCACTCAAGACAAATAGCACAATAACTTTTGGGGTCCTCTTATCCTTTGGAAAATAAAAATTGGGGGTGAAAAGATCCTTTTTGTGGAATAAAATTAAAAATATTGTGTCAAAAGAAAAATTTTGGGGAAAAAAAGTTAAATGTTAATTTTTTCCTTCCACATTGCTTCTATTCTTGTGAAGTACCTAAAGGGTTAATAAACTTCTTGAATGTGGTTTTGAACACTTTGAGGGGTGCAGTTTTTAGAATGGTGTCACTTTTGGGTAATTTCCTGTCATATTGACCCCTCAAAGTGACTTCAAATGTAATGTGTTCCCTAAAAAAAATGGTTTTGTAAATTTTGTTGTAAAAATGAGAAATCGCTGGTCAAATTTTAACACATAACTTCCTAACAAAAAACAATTTTGGTTCCAAAATTATGCTGATGTAAAGTAGACATGTGGGAAATGTTATTTATTAACTGTTTTTGTGACATATCTCTCTGATTTAAGGGCATAAAAATAAAAAATTTGAAAATTGCAACATTTTCAAAATTTTCGCCAGGTTTCCATTTTTTTCATAAATGAATGCAAGTTATATCGAAGAAATTTTACCACTAACATGAAGTACAATATGTCACAAGAAAACCATCTCAGAATCGCCAAGATCCGTTGAAGCGTTCCAGAGTTATAAGTACATAAAGTGACAGTGGTCAGAATTGTAAAAATTGGCCTGGTCATTAACCTACAAAATTGCTTGGTCCTTAAGAGGTTAAGTCTGCCACTCGATTCCAGAATCCTCTTATCTTGGGGCACCATCACCACACATGACCCAGATTCCCTTTTTTACCACATTCCTTCCAGCATAATGAGGAATATGATTTGTTAAATTTGGAAATTTTATAAGTGGTCAGATACCAGTTCATGTTTATCTTCTTTAGTTGTTCAAGATGATTAATGCAAGAGGAGTACTTTTTAGTAAATCTGGCCGCAGTCCACCAGTGTTCGGGTGTGGATGAGAAAGATAGTGCTTTCTCCCAGACATTCATATAAGGGAGTATGACCGACTCTGCTGGTGAATTAAGAGTCCTATAAAGCAAAGACAATCCATGTGTATTTGGATATTCTACTTTAAAATATTTCTGCATGATGTCTGATGTGTCAGGAGTAGAGTTGAGCGAAACAGGTCATTCATTTTCAAAAGTCACTGATTTTCGCCAAAGTCGGGTTTCATGAAACGAAACCTGACCGTGGAGTGAGTTCGGTCACGTGTTCAGCGACCATTTTGCTGGAGTCAGTTTTCCCCTACACTTTAAGCGCCTTTTCTCAGCCAATGAGCAAGGACGCAGGCTATGGGAAATGGGATGACAGCTGCGTCACCTATAACGTGTTGATAACACATTCATCTGCTGCCATCTATGCTGATACTCCTCTGAATTTGGAATGACAAGTGAATAAAGATTTTTTTATCTTCACTTCATCATTGAGCTGGATTTTCTCTTTTTGCAATGTTCTACGTCTGACACAGCGGTTCCTTGCTCCGATTCCTGGTATGCTGCACTGGTGAGCTGGATTTTCATTTCTACTCAGGTGCTCGTTGCTCGTGTCGAGCAAATTGGAATACTCGGGTACTCGGACAGAACAACGAGCCCAATGGAAGTCTGTGGGAGACCCGAGCATTTTTAGAGCGATCACCCCTGGGGGTCCTTTTATGGTCTAAAAACGTCTAAAAATGATGGAAACACTTCTCAAATGATACGGGGACATCATGGGGATCACCCCAGGAAGCATTCATAACTCCTAGTTCACAGCTTTAAACAATGTTGTCAGAGTTTCATGCTATTTTTACCGGTACACCAAAAAACATACCAAAACTAAACCAAAATGGATTTTCCTGGAAATATGTTAAGGTACATCCTTTCCAGGTTAATGACTTGTATACAAGGCAAAATAAATTACCCCAGACCAAAATGTTCCTCCACCACTTGGGCTATGTTCAGACTCAGCGTTTTTGAAGCGTTTTTCAACTTTAACATTGCTTTCAACCAAAGGAAACGCTTTCACTATGATATGTCATTGTAACATTTACCCTAGCTGGCCATGTGTTGTGTAACACATAAGCAGACATATGTTGTTTCATTTATTAAGGAGGGACTCTTAAGGTCACAGAGCCTATTTTTACAGGGGCATCAAGCAGCATTAATCTGCTTAAAGGGACATTATTGAACAGTGGTCTCAGAAACTGTTATAGCCTATGCAGTGAGGAGATGGGCTGTCAAGAATTACGATGCACCCCAATACCCCTTTCACGTGATGTCCGAGATGGCTTCATAAAAAATGTTGCATTGAATGCAAGGCCTGCCCTGCTACCAAGTCATATGCACCCCAACAAGCCTTTGAACCCAGATACTGGATTGGCCCAGGAAAATCCACCTCACATTATTCATTTTGTACTCCCATTCTGTTTTCTTATGCATTGACTGCAAGGTCTGCCCTGCTACCAAGTCATATGCACCGTAATAACTCCAATCCCCCCTTGGAAGATACAGGGAGTAGTGCATCTTACCAAAAAATGTCCCATTAAAAAGGAGCGGTCTCCTACACTTGGAATGCCCATACACTTAGTGTATGAGCTGGCAAACATTTCCCCTATGGGGTACATCTCAACATTTTTCAGAACAAGTCTTTTACGCACAGCCTAACCACCCACCCTTGTTTATAATGTGACACTGGCTGTAGTTGCACAGAAAATTAAAAAGAAATATAAAAGTTTAAATCACCCCCCTTTTGCCCCATTCAAAATAAAACAATAAAAAGAAAATCACACATACACATGTTAGGTATTGCTGCATTCAGAATCACCCTATCTATCAATAAAGAAAAGGATTAACCGGATCGCTAGACGGTGTAGTGGGAAAAAAAATGAAACGCCAGAATTAGGTTTTTATGGTAGCCACAACATTGCATTAAAATGCAATAAAGAGCGATCAAAAGGTCGTATCTGCACATAAATGATATCTTTAAAATCGTCAGCTAGGCTTGCAAAAAATAAGCCCTTACCTGACCCCTGATCATGAAAAATGGAGACGCTACGGGTATCGGAAAATGGCGCAATTTTTTTTTTTTACAAACTTTGAAGTTTTTTTTCACCACTTAGATAAAAAAGAACCTAGACATGTATGGTTTCTGTGACCTCATAAGGACCTGGAGAATCATAATTGCAGGTCAGCTTTAGCATTTAGTGAACCTAGCAAAAAAGGCCAATCAAACAACAAGTGTGGGATTGCACTTTTTTTGCAATTTCACCGCACTTGGATTTTTTTTCCGTTTTCGAGTACATGACATGCTAAAGCCAATGGTGTTGTTGAAAAGTACAACTTGTCCTGCATAAAATAAGCCCTCACATGACCATATTGAAAGAAAAATAAAAAAGTTATGGCTCTGGGAAGAAGGGGAGCGAAAAACGAAAACACAAAACCGAAGAAAGCTGGGGTCATTAAGGGGTTAAGTACAGTGACAGCCAGGATAAAAAAAGAAAACCACCGTAAACTGGCCAAACTTTGAGCATGCACAGATATGAGATGGCATGGAGATACACTACGACAAATGTTTTTTTTTTCCACTACACTACCACTACAACAAGTGTGTGGCCTGTATTTTTTTTAATTTTTTTGCTAAATAATGCTGTATGTAAGTACAGTGACAGCCAGGACAAAAAACGAAAACCACCGTAAACTGGCCAAACTTTGAGCACGCACAATTATGAGCTGGCACGGAGATACCACACCAAAAAATGTGTGGCCTGTATTCCAATTACACTTTTGGCTAGCCATATACGGCCAATATATCCTACAGGTAGCAGCAGCACCAGAGCACAGTAAAGGAATGGACCCTCTTGATGTATGCAATGATCTATATACACACATACAGTTCCTGCAGGCCTTGCCCTGATGTGTATAGAGCGACATACACTACCCTGCCTACCTAACACTGGAACCCATATACTTCGGAATTAGTCCTTAGAAGGACTGTTAGTTTAGCTGGATTTGAGTAGTTTAGGATGGTAGACCCCACACTAACTAATAAATCCCTAATTCTGACCCTATATCGGCAGCAGCACTCCCTACACTATCTCAATCCGGAGCTGAATGCGCCGAGCAGGAAGGATTCAGGTCTCTTATACCCTTGATGATGCTGTGCGGCCAGCCAATCACTGCACGACCACAACAAAGATGGCTGCTGTATTGCATTGCCAGGCAGACAATCCCAACATCGTGATTGGGTCTGTAAAAATCCGTCAAAAAAGCTGGGTGGAGAACCAAGTTCCCGCCGAGTAATCCCGGAAATGCTCGGTGTTCATCGAGTACACGAGTACCGTGATACTTGGGCGAGTGACGAGTAGTGACGAGCACATTTGGTCATCAATAGTCACGACTCCACCAAGCTGGAAATGTACATAAATGGATAAAATGACGAATTTGGAGGTACTGATAAAAGCACGTTTTGGGAATTTTTTTATAGTTGGGACAAATCGGCAAAGGAGGGGTAAACAGGGCCATCTAAGAGTTTTTCAAGGGTGCTTACACTTGACCCCATCCACAGGTTTAGCGATAACACAGAGATGTTTGCCTCTATCGCTTTTACAGAAATGCATGTAAATAGGGATTTTGTCAGTGTTCTATCAAGGTTATTCCTATAAGAAATCAACAAGGACATCGTATTAAGGAAAAATTCAAATTCAGGGGCTTCAGTAGTTCGATCTCTACCAAAAGTCTAGTAGACCTGTGGGGAGAAAACTGTCTTTCTATTTGGAGCCATCTATAAGTAAGATCCCCAGCCCACCAATCCTTTGCAGCCTTGAGAATGGCTGCCTTGTTGTAAAAAGATAGATTTGGTACACCCATGCCACCATGGGAATATTGGAAATGCAGAGTCCAGAGCGCCACCCTTGGTTTTCTCTTCCAAATAAACTTACCCAATAAGGATTGTGGGAGCCCTATCCATCTAGATGGGAATTTGAGGGGGAGACATCTAAACAAGCAGGTAATATAGGCAGCAACATCATTTTTACCATTTGTATTCTGGCAACAAAGCACAATGGGAGAAGGGTCTGCCTTTCCAAGTCCCCATGAACTTCTGAAATCAACGTTTTACAGTTCATCTTAGATTTCCAAATTTTGTAATTTTAATTCCCAAATATGTAAATCCGCTTCCTCCCACTTAAAGGGAAAATGCTCTAGTATTCTATCCTGTACCAAAGGTGTAATATGTATGGGGAATATGATAGACTTTGTGGCATTTAATTTTTAATATGAAATTTAGGAGAATTCAGTTAGGGTGTCCATGAATCCCACCAGGGACTCCACAACTGTGAGAGATAATATCACATCATCGACATACAATCCCACCACATGGTCCATATCTCTCACACGGACTCCATGAATACTTGGATTAGTTCTAAGAGCCACTGCCAGCAGCTCCATTAGCAAAGCAAAGTTAACCGGCTAAAGGGTGCAGCCCTGCAGGGTGCCATTAGACACCACAAACCGGTTCGAGGTGAAGCCAGATGCAATCACTAACCGCATCCGGATTAGAATAAAGGGCCAATATAGCCTTTTTAATATCTCCCACAAATCCACACTTATCAAGAACCTCTCCCATATAACCCCAGTGCACTCTGTCAAACACCTTCTCGGCATCAAAAGACAGAAGTACATCGGGGAGTTTACTAGTCTCCATTATCTCCAACAAATCAATTACTCTTCTAGTGCCATCCTGGCCTGTCTCCCAGGGACAAACCCAACCTGGTCAGGTGCTATCAGAGAGAGAAGAACTGCCATTTTTCTGGCCGCCAGGATTTAGAGAATATTTTTAGATCATAGTTTATTAAGGAGTTAGGCCTAAAATTACCAGAAGTATTTGTATTTTGTGCATATAAATATGTGATTCTTCAGATTTTGTATTATTTCAGCCTGATGAAGAGACCTGAGTAGTCTCGAAAGCTTGCAATTTGTTACCATCTTTTCAGTTAGCCATTAAAAGGTATCAACCACTGAGGACTCTCAAGTCTAAATATTTTTCAGAAGTATTTGGGATTTTCCCTGGTTTAAGAATGGTTGTGATAACTGCTTCCAGGTTTTCATGGCTTATTGAAGAACTACATTTCCAAAAATTAAAAGTTTTTAGGAGGTAAGGAACTAAAATTTTGATGAAACAATGATAATAGTTGTTAGAAAATCTGTCCGGGCCCGAGCAGAGGACTTTTTCGTAGAATGGATTATATGTTCTATTTCACTGATATATAAGGGAATATTAAGATGACTTAGTTGAGCTGCCAATATTTTGAGGAGCAAGTTTCTTTTTAGGAAGTTACCAATTTCCTGTTGATTAGGCTGAACTGTATTGGGATCCTCTTTTAGGTTGTATAGCAAATAGTAAAATGGCCTGAATTCTTTAGCGATGTCGATGGGATTTAGTACTTTTGAGCTATCATGTTTATTCAAGTATGCAATCCTATTTCTTATCTCCCTTTTTTTGATTCTCGTAGCCAGAATCTTTCCAGCTCTAAATCCCATTGCATAATATTTAGTTTTGGACTTTTTAAGAGCTTTTTCGTACTGAAATAAAAGTAGAGCACGCAGCTTCATTCTACGTTCCGTTACTTTTTGAGACAACTGTGGGGGGGCTTGTATTGTCGATTAGTTCCAGATTATTAGGTCTGACACTGCCACCTCTCTCCTTTTCTTTTCTACTGCTGCCATTTTAATAAAAATGCCTCTCATATATGCCTTGTGGGCTGACCATATCACTTCGTCTGAGGTGGAGTTATTATCATTAATGTCAAAGAAGTCTTTTAAATTGGTCTCTGTTAACTCAGTGTTTTGTTTGTTGGTCAGTAAAAAATCATTTAAACGCCACCTATTAGCTTTGAACAAAGAATCATTATCAGACATAGTGAGCGAGACAGGAGCATGGTCAGATCATGAGATGGCACCTATCATTGCCTCAAGTGCACTACCTAGAATTCTATCATCCACAAGAATATAATCTATCCTGCTATAGGAATTAAATCTAGAGGAGAAGTGAGAGTAATCCCTCTGAGAGCTGTGGAGATATCTCCAATGTGTGCAAACAAATTATTTCAATTAATAAAGCTATTAAACTTTGCAGGTATGTTTTGACACAACTGTTTAAATAGTGAAATTGGATGCACCTGCCCATCACACCAATATTATGGACTGGGTATTGTTGAAATAAACTTTTATTCTGTTACCTGAGCTTAGTGTTTTTGGTATCTTTAATCATTTTGGCCTACTTTGACTCTGGCAAATGTATTTGTGGGGAGTAGAGATGAGCGACTTTCCCTTTTTTTTCGGTCGAGTCGGGTTTCATGAAACCCGACTTTCGCAAAAGTTGGGTAGAGTGAAATTAGCCGACTATCAGGAAAAGTCGGTGGTTCGGCCGAAACACGAAACCCAATGCAAGTCAATGGGAAGCAAAGTCGGCAGGGATGGAGGACAGTAAACACACCTACAGTGCCCATTTTCAGAGCCTGCAGGTGGCTGAGCCAAAGAGCGGTGCCGGCGAGGCTTTGAGTGGCGTGGGATTTAAATCCCCCACAAAAGCCGCCTGGCACCGCTCATTGGATGAGCTGCCCTGCCGGTTCAGCCAATGAGCGGCGCAGGATTCAAATCCCCTGCCATTGGCTGAGCGGTGCCACCCGGCTTTGCTATGTGTGTGTGTGAGGCTGTTTGTGTGTGTGTGTGTATGCAGGCATCGTTCGATGGGACTTCAAGTCCCATCCGGCTATGCCTGCAACACTGTCAGTGAGTGACACATTAGCCAATGATGGGACAGAAGTCCCATCATCCGGCTAATGTGTTGAATGTAAAAAAAAAAAGATACATTACATATACAACACACAGAACATACAACATATAACACATAACATACATATAGCACAGAACATATATTTAACATTCAACATATAACACACATATGGCACATAACATACAGTACATACATATAAACACATAACATACAGTACATATACTTAACATACAACACAACATACAGTACATACACATAACATACAACACATAACATACAGAACATACACATAACATATAACATACAGAACATACACATAACATATAACACACAGAACATACACATAACATACAACACATAATATAGAGTACATACTCACCAGTCACCTATTCCCCAATGCCATCGTCTCCAGTAATAAAAATAAAATAATAAAGCAACCTATCCATCACCTGTCCGCCATAGTCCAGATAATAACGAGTGTCCCACGATGATCTCCGGTATAGAACGCTGACATCGAGTGATGTCAGCGCTCTACACCACCCCTGCGATATACTTCTGTGTATCGCTCAGACGCCAGGAGAGAATGACTTCACTACAGTTCATTCTCTCACCGGCAATGCTGGGTGAAAAAATTCCCACTCAGCATTGCCATAAAGTGGGAGAATGAACTTAGTGAAGCACTGCAGGAGCCATTGTCTCCTGTCAGTGCATCACTGGGAGGCCCTACAGAGCAGTGGCATCACCTGATATCACTGTTCTATAGGGGAGACCGTCGTGGGACATTCATTATTAATTGGACTGCGTCGGACAAGGAGTAAAGGGTTGTTTTTTTTTTTACATTTTATTACAGGAGATCGAGGGCTCGCTTGGGGCTGAGCGTATAATAAAGATATGAAAACCGTGTTGTGTTTTATTTCATTAAAATACTTTTTTCTTCTGCTTGTGTTGCTTTTTTAACCCTTTATTAATGTAAGATTAATAATGGATAGGCGTCTTATTAACGCTCTGACACGCCGCTGTCAAAACATGGGTTATCATTGGAACTAAGTTTGGGGGAAGAAGGTCCAAACCAATATTTAAGACTGCCAATAACCCCTGTAGTGTTAAAGGGAAACCTATCAAAGTCCTGATTAACCTGTTACTGTCCATTGACGTGCACAGTCCGTCATGGCAGGATGTCAGTTCCGGCACAAGGACGGACTCTGCACGTCCTGCCTTTGAACTACCTCTGCGTGTAAACACGCAGTGGCTGTTCAGTGCCGACAGCTGTCTATGACAGCTGACAGGCACGGCAAGAGGTGCAGGGACCCTTTCAGTCGGTCCCCACACCCACAGCACTGTGATTGGTTAGTCAGTCTGACTAACCAAACATAGCAGCGATCGGGCAGGAGAGGCTGAAATTTCAGCTTCTCCTGTCCGATCAGTGCAGGAGCTCAGCTCTGCAGTGGCCGAGCTTCTTGCACTAACAGCCGGTAGTGGCATCCACGCCGCCCCTGGCTGTTAACCCCTTGACTGCTGTGATCGAGCGTGATTGCAGCATTTGGGGAGGGAGGCAGAAGGTCTGGAGCTCCCTCTCCCTCAGATCGGCGTCCACGCAATGTAATTTCAGGCACGATCTCTGCCTTGATGACCCGGGTTGTCATGACAACCTCTGGGTCATCCAGCTACGGAAAACCGCTGTGGCCATGCTCACAACATGGTCACAACAGCTTTCTCCATTGGTATAATGCATTGCAATGCTGGAGCGTAGAAAAAAGAATGGATCTACCTGTGGCAAAACATTTTCTTCCCCTGGTCATAGCATGTGGGATATGAAATTACTTGTATTGAAAGGCAGTTTCACATCTCAGAGACATAGAAGAGTTTGCGAATACAAACTGATGGTGACCTTTGACACTCTTAATGCTGGAATGAACCTGTCACACACGGATTTATGGCGTTTTACATCAATTAAGGAATTTACTCCAAAGACCCTGTGAAAACATCACAAAACATTACCAGACCCCAATCAGAGGGCAATAAAACTTTCACACTCCTTATCTATGAACTGTTCCAATATTTATGTTCATCTCTATATCCCATAATGACAGTTCTGCTTTACGTCACTTGACTTACCTATTGCATTTTTTCTGTGCTGTGTGGTATATAAATATGTGATTCTTCAGATTTTGTATTAGTTTAGCCTGATGAAGAGACCTGAGTAATCTCGAAAGCTTGCAATTTGTTACCATCTTTTCAGTTAGCCATTAAAAGGTATCAACCACTGAGGACTCTCAACTCTAAATATTTTTCTGAAGCACTTGGGATTCAAAGTGCTCACCACACATCTAGATAAGTTCCTTGGGGGTCTAGTTTACAAAATTGGGTCACTTGTGGGGAGTTTCTACTGTTTAGGCACATCAGGGGCTCTGCAAACGCAACATGACACCCGCAGACCATTCCATCAAAGTCTGCATTCGAAAACGGCACTCTTTCCCTTCCGAGCTCTGCCATGCACCAAAATAGTGGTGTACCCCCACATATGAGGTATCAGCGTACTCAGCACAAATTGCACAATAACTTTTGGCGTCCTGTTATCCTTTGGAAAATAAAAATTGGGGGTGAAATGATCATTTTTTTGGAAAAAATATGATTTTTAATTTTTACGGCTCTTCGTTATAACCTTCTGTGAAGCCCTTGGGGGTTCAAAGTGCTCACCACACATCTAGATAAGTTCAATGGGGGGGTCTAGTTTCCAAAATGTGGTCACTTGTTGGGGGTTTCTGCTGTATAGGCACATCAGGGACTCTCCAAATGCGACATAGCGTCCAATCTCAATTCCAGCCAAAAAAGTCATATGGCGCTGCTTCCCTTTCGAGCTCTGCCATGCACCCAAATAGTAGTTTACCCCCACATATGAGGTATCAGCGCACTCAAGACAAATAGCACAATAACTTTTGGGGTCCTCTTATCCTTTGGAAAATAAAAATTGGGGGTGAAAAGATCCTTTTTGTGGAATAAAATTAAAAATATTGTGTCAAAAGAAAAATTTTGGGGAAAAAAGTTAAATGTTAATTTTTTCCTTCCACATTGCTTCTATTCTTGTGAAGTACCTAAAGGGTTAATAAACTTCTTGAATGTGGTTTTGAACACTTTGAGGGGTGCAGTTTTTAGAATGGTGTCACTTTTGGGTATTTCCTGTCATATTGACCCCTCAAAGTGACTTCAAATGTAATGTGTTCCCTAAAAAAAATGGTTTTGTAAATTTTGTTGTAAAAATGAGAAATCGCTGGTCAAATTTTAACACATAACTTCCTAACAAAAAACAATTTTGGTTCCAAAATTATGCTGATGTAAAGTAGACATGTGGGAAATGTTATTTATTAACTGTTTTTGTGACATATCTCTCTGATTTAAGGGCATAAAAATAAAAAATTTGAAAATTGCAACATTTTCAAAATTTTCGCCAGGTTTCCATTTTTTTCATAAATGAATGCAAGTTATATCGAAGAAATTTTACCACTAACATGAAGTACAATATGTCACAAGAAAACCATCTCAGAATCGCCAAGATCCGTTGAAGCGTTCCAGAGTTATAAGTACATAAAGTGACAGTGGTCAGAATTGTAAAAATTGGCCTGGTCATTAACCTACAAAATTGCTTGGTCCTTAAGAGGTTAAGTCTGCCACTCGATTCCAGAATCCTCTTATCTTGGGCACCATCACCACACATGACCCAGATTCCCTTTTTTACCACATTCCTTCCAGCATAATGAGGAATATGATTTGTTAAATTTGGAAATTTTATAAGTGGTCAGATACCAGTTCATGTTTATCTTCTTTAGTTGTTCAAGATGATTAATGCAGGAGGAGTACTTTTTAGTAAATCTGGCCGCAGTCCACCAGTGTTCGGGTGTGGATGAGAAAGATAGTGCTTTCTCCCAGACATTCATATAAGGGAGTATGACCGACTCTGCTGGTGAATTAAGAGTCCTATAAAGCAAAAACAATCCATGTGTATTTGGATATTCTACTTTAAAATATTTCTGCATGATGTCTGATGTGTCAGGAGTAGAGTTGAGCGAAACAGGTCATTCATTTTCAAAAGTCACTGATTTTCGCCAAAGTCGGGTTTCATGAAACGAAACCTGACCGTGGAGTGAGTTCGGTCACGTGTTCAGCGACCATTTTGCTGGAGTCAGTTTTCCCCTACACTTTAAGCGCCTTTTCTCAGCCAATGAGCAAGGACGCAGGCTGTGGGAAATGGGATGACAGCTGCGTCACCTATAACGTGTTGATAACACATTTATCTGCTGCCATCTATGCTGATACTCCTCTGAATTTGGAATGACAAGTGAATAAAGATTTTTTTATCTTCACTTCATCATTGAGCTGGATTTTCTCTTTTTGCAATGTTCTACGTCTGACACAGCGGTTCCTTGCTCCGATTCCTGGTATGCTGCACTGGTGAGCTGGATTTTCATTTCTACTCAGGTGCTCGTTGCTCGTGTCGAGCAAATTGGAATACTCGGGTACTCAGACAGAACAACGAGCCCAATGGAAGTCTGTGGGAGACCCGAGCATTTTTAGAGCGATCACCCCTGGGGTCCTTTTATGGTCTAAAAACGTCTAAAAATGATGGAAACACTTCTCAAATGATATGGGGACATCATGGGGATCACCGCAGGAAGCATTCATAACTCCTAGTTCACAGCTTTAAACAATGTTGTCAGAGTTTCATGCTATTTTTACCGGTACACCAAAAAACATACCAGAACTAAACCAAAACGGATTTTCCTGGGAAATATGTTAAGGTACATCCTTTCCAGGTTAATGACTTGTATACAAGGCAAAATAAATTACCCCAGACCAAAATGTTCCTCCACCACTTGGGCTATATTCAGACTCAGCGTTTTTGAAGCGTTTTTCAACTTTAACATTGCTTTCAACCAAAGGAAACGCTTTCACTATGATATGTCATTGTAACATTTACCCTAGCTGGCCATGTGTTGTGTAACACATAAGCAGACATATGTTGTTTCATTTATTAAGGAGGGACTCTTAAGGTCACAGAGCCTATTTTTACAGGGGCATCAAGCAGCATTAATCTGCTTAAAGGGACATTATTGAACAGTGGGTCTCAGAAACTGTTATAGCCTATGCAGTGTGGAGATGGGCTGTCAAGAATTATGATGCACCCCAATACCCCTTTCACGTGATGTCCGAGATGGCTTCCATAAAAAATGTTGCATTGAATGCAAGGCCTGCCCTGCTACCAAGTCATATGCACCCCAACAAGCCTTTGAACCCAGATACTGGATCGGCCCAGGAAAATCCACCTCACATTATTCATTTTGTACTCCCATTCTGTTTTCTTATGCATTGACTGCAAGGTCTGCCCTGCTACCAAGTCATATGCACCGTAATAACTCCAATCCCCCCCTTGGAAGATACAGGGAGTAGTGCATCTTACCAAAAAATATCCCATTAAAAAGGAGTGGGTCTCCTACACTTGGAATGCCCATACACTTAGTGTATGAGCTGGCAAACATTTCCCCTATGGGGTACATCTCAACATTTTTCAGAACAAGTCTTTTACGCACAGCCTAACCACCCACCCTTGTTTATAATGTGACACTGGCTGTAGTTGCACAGAAAATTAAAAAGAAATATAAAAGTTTAAATCACCCCCCTTTCGCCCCATTCAAAATAAAACAATAAAAAGAAAATCACACATACACATGTTAGGTATTGCTGCATTCAGAATCACCCTATCTATCAGTAAAGAAAAGGATTAACCGGATCGCTAGACGGTGTAGTGGGAAAAAAAATCGAAACGCCAGAATTAGGTTTTTATGGTAGCCACAACATTGCATTAAAATGCAATAAAGAGCGATCAAAAGGTCGTATCTGCACATAAATGATATCTTTAAAATCGTCAGCTAGGCTTGCAAAAAATAAGCCCTTACCTGACCCCTGATCATGAAAAATGGAGACGCTACGGGTATCGGAAAATGGCGCAATTTTTTTTTTTAGCAAACTTTGAAGGTTTTTTTCACCTTAGATAAAAAAGAACCTAGACATGTATGGTTTCTGTGACCTCATAAGGACCTGGATAATCATAATTGCAGGTCAGCTTTAGCATTTAGTGAACCTAGCAAAAAAGGCCAATCAAACAACAAGTGTGGGATTGCACTTTTTTTGCAATTTCACCGCACTTGGATTTTTTTTCCGTTTTCGAGTACATGACATGCTAAAGCCAATGGTGTTGTTGAAAAGTACAACTTGTCCTGCATAAAATAAGCCCTCACATGACCATATTGAAAGAAAAATAAAAAAGTTATGGCTCTGGGAAGAAGGGAGCGAAAAACGAAAACTACAAAACCGAAGAAAGCTGGGGTCATTAAGGGGTTAAGTACAGTGACAGCCAGGATAAAAAAAGAAAACCACCGTAAACTGGCCAAACTTTGAGCACGCACAGATATGAGATGGCATGGAGATACACTACGACAAATGTTTTTTTTTTCCACTACACTACCACTACAACAAGTGTGTGGCCTGTATTTTTTTAATTTTTTTGCTAAATAATGCTGTATGTAAGTACAGTGACAGCCAGGACAAAAAACGAAAACCACCGTAAACTGGCCAAACTTTGAGCACGCACAATTATGAGCTGGCACGGAGATACCACACCAAAAAATGTGTGGCCTGTATTCCAATTACACTTTTGGCTAGCCATATACGGCCAATATATCCTACAGGTAGCAGCAGCACCAGAGCACAGTAAAGGAATGGACCCTCTTGATGTATGCAATGATCTATATACACACATACAGTTCCTGCAGGCCTTGCCCTGATGTGTATAGAGCGACATACACTACCCTGCCTACCTAACACTGGAACCCATATACTTCGGAATTAGTCCTTAGAAGGACTGTTAGTTTAGCTGGATTTGAGTAGTTTAGGATGGTAGACCCCACACTAACTAATAAATCCCTAATTCTGACCCTATATCGGCAGCAGCTCTCCCTACACTATCTCAATCCGGAGCTGAATGCGCCGAGCAGGAAGGATTCAGGTCTCTTATACCCTTGATGATGCTGTGCGGCCAGCCAATCACTGCACGACCACAACAAAGATGGCTGCTGTATTGCATTGCCAGGCAGACAATCCCAACATCGTGATTGGGTCTGTAAAATCCGTCAAAAAAGCTGGTGGAGAACCAAGTTCCCGCCGAGTAATCCCGGAAATGCTCGGTGTTCATCGAGTACACGAGTACCGTGATACTTGGGCGAGTGACGAGTAGTGACGAGCACATTTGGTCATCAATAGTCACGACTCCACCAAGCTGGAAATGTACATAAATGGATAAAATGACGAATTTGGAGGTACTGATAAAAGCACGTTTTGGGAATTTTTTTATAGTTGGGACAAATCGGCAAAGGAGGGGTAAACAGGGCCATCTAAGAGTTTTTCAAGGTGCTTACACTTGACCCCATCCACAGGTTTAGCGATAACACAGAGATGTTTGCCTCTATCGCTTTTACAGAAATGCATGTAAATAGGGATTTTGTCAGTGTTCTATCAAGGTTATTCCTATAAGAAATCAACAAGGACATCGTATGTAAGGAAAAATTCAAATTCAGGGGCTTCAGTAGTTCGATCTCTACCAAAAGTCTAGTAGACCTGTGGGGAGAAAACTGTCTTTCTATTTGGAGCCATCTATAAGTAAGATCCCCAGCCCACCAATCCTTTGCAGCCTCGAGAATGGCTGCCTTGTTGTAAAAAGATAGATTTGGTACACCCATGCCACCATGGGAATATTGGAAATGCAGAGTCCAGAGCGCCACCCTTGGTTTTCTCTTCCAAATAAACTTACCCAATAAGGATTGTGGGAGCCCTATCCATCTAGATGGGAATTTGAGGGGAGACATCTAAACAAGCAGGTAATATTAGGCAGCAACATCATTTTTACCATTTGTATTCTGGCAACAAAGCACAATGGGAGAAGGGTCTGCCTTTCCAAGTCCCCATGAACTTCTGAAATCAACGTTTTACAGTTCTGTCATGTGTGCATTGCCACGAAGATCGTCGCGGTTGCACATTTTGACTTCTCACAGCTGATCTGCTGTTTCTTTGTGTTTGGCAGCTAGGGAGTTAATTCTGTCTGTGCTCGGTGCTGGGACTGGGTGCAGTTTCTCCCGGCTGCAATTGATTATTTGTTGATTGGTTTCCTTTAAATTCCTGGTTGTCTGCTTGGGGAGTTGCCAGTGAAACCTTCATGCAGACCACAGATAGGAATGAATCTGTATAGTCTTTAGTTGTGAGCTCCTTAGTTGTTCTAAGCTCAACTTGGTTAGAGTTTATTTCCCAGACCATTTATGTTCCTTTGGTGTTAGAGTGTGTATGCAAGCGAGAGTTATCCTGTCTGTCTTATATGTCTAATCTGTGTATTTAGCTGAGATAAGCCCATATCCCTTTGGTGGTAGTCAGGATCCTTCTTAGGACTGATTACAGGGTTCAGGGTCTGATAGGAGACAGGGTTAGGTTGGAGACTTGGACCTCTGAACCATTATCAGTACCTCCAAGGTGAGGGATTAGTTAGGACCCCAGTTTAGGGTCAGGTTAGATCCCGGTCCACCTCTTTCCTGTTTCAGCTCATCAAGTCCTCAAGATTAACCCTGAGTTCAGCAGATATCGTGTCAGGTAAATCTATTCTATACTTACATGCTGATGTTGCTATACTAGTTGTTGTATAGAGTGTTGTTCCTGTATTAATAGTTTACTGACATTGTATACATATCATTAGACAGCTTGACATTTTACATGGCCCTAAAAATTATCTCCAGTTACCATGGATCCAGTAGCCCAGCTGGCTCTGCAGTTGCAGGGATTATCCATGGAGCTGACGGACATTAAGTCCAAAGTTTTGTCTCCCCTGGAGCAAACCAGAGTTGAACCTAAAGTAGCTCTCCCGGACAGGTTCACTGGTGGGCGAGACAAATTTTTCACCTTCCGGGAGATATGTAAATTGTATTTTCGGCTTCGGCCTCGATCATCAGGGAGTGATGAGCAGAGAGTGGGAATTGTTATCTCACTTCTGCAAGGGGACCCTCAATCCTGGGCATTTTCCCTTCCTCCGGGATCCCCGGCTCTACTGTCTGTAGATCAATTTTTTACTGCCCTGGGATTGGTATATGATGACCCAGATCGGGTCTCTCTTGCTGAGACAAAATTACGTAAGATACAGCAGGGAGATCGTCCTGCAGAGGAATTTGCTTCTGAGTTTCGTAGATGGGCCACAGATACTCAGTGGAATGACCCAGCTCTTAGGAGCCAGTTTTGTCATGGGCTTTCTGATAAATTAAAAGACGTTTTGGCTCAGTATGAGTCTCCTCATTCACTGGAGGCTGCTATGGCCTTAGCTATCCGTACTGATAGACGGCTTCGGGAGAGGGGTGAGGTAACCCCACTCCCTGTTGTTTCTCCACCTACCACTAAAGTCCCTTATGTTGAGGTTCCCCTTGTCTGTTCGGATGAGCCTATGCAGTTGGGAGGGACATCATTTCGTAGGAGGGGATTGGCGGTACGCCGCAGGACTAGAAGATGTTTTTTCTGCGGGAAAGAGGGACATTTTGTTGGAGAATGTCCATCCCGTGCCTTGTTGAGCCAAAAGTCGCCGGAAAACTGTTAATCCCAGGTTGTGTGGTGGACGACAACCTGGGAGTATGTATTTCATCCGCCAGTTCTTCTCAGTTCCTTGTACCAGTGGAGGTGGTAGTTGGTACGAGAGTGGAGAGATTGTCTGTTCTTCTTGATAGTGGTTCCGGGGCTAATCTGGTTGACGCTCAGTTTGCTCAGGCTCAAGGTATGCATCTGAGTGTATTGGTCAAACCGATCCCTATATTCTCCATTGACGCCAGGCCTCTCGGCCAAGGTAGCTTTGTTCATGAGGTTCATAACATTGACCTTCGGGTAGGGGCAATACATAGGGAACAATTATCTTGTTATGTGTTGGAGGGTCTACCTACTCCCATTGTGTTGGGACTTCCTTGGTTGGTTAAAAATAACCCTGTGATTAATTGGCAGTCCAGAGAAATAAGCCAATGGGGTGAGTTTTGCAAAAGCAACTGCATGAACACAGTCATCAGTGCGGTCGTGCCTAGTACATTGCCTCCTTTTTGGAGGATTTTGGGGATGTTTTCTCTGAGGAGGGTGTCAGGAGTTGCCTCCTCATCGCGTGTATGACTGCTCTATTAATCTCCTTCCTGATGCTAAGTTGCCTAAAGCTAGGTTGTATAATCTTTCTGGTCCTGAGAGGCAGGCTATGAAAGATTATATTTCTGAAAGTCTGGCCAAAGGGCATATTAGACCTTCTTCTTCCCCAGTAGCCGCGGGGTTCTTCTTTGTGAAGAAGAAAGATGGAGGCCTACGCCCTTGCTTGGATTTCCGCGAACTTAATCGGATTACTGTTCGAGATCCGTATCCACTCCCTCTTATTCCTGATCTCTTCAATCAAATTGTTGGCGCCAAATGGTTCTCTAAATTGGATCTCAGGGGGGTGTATAATCTGATTAGGATAAAAGAGGGGGATGAGTGGAAAACGGCGTTTAACACGCCGGAGGGACATTATGAGAACCTAGTCATGCCTTTTGGTCTGACTACTGCACCAGCAGTATTCCAACATTTTGTTAATGACATTTTTCGTCACCTTGTGGGGCTGTTTGTGGTTGTATATTTGGACGACATTTTAATTTACTCGCCAGATCTTGTGTCTCATCAGGAGCATGTGAGACAGGTGTTGCAGATCTTGCGAGACAATAAACTATACGCCAAACTGGAGAAGTGTGTATTTGCCGTACAGGAACTTCAGTTTTTGGGTTTTTTGGTGTCAGCCTCCGGTTTCCGTATGGACCCTGAAAAGGTGAGAGCAGTGCTTGAATGGGATCAGCCAGGGATCTTAAGGCTCTGCAGCGTTTTTTGGGGTTTGCTAACTACTACCGGAAATTTATTTGTAATTTCTCATCTGTCGTCAAACCTCTCACTGACATGACAAGAAAAGGGACGGATTTTTCTAAATGGTCGGACAAAGCTTGCCAAGCCTTTTCCTCTTTGAAGAAATGTTTTGCTTCGGCACCCGTTCTCATCCAACCAGATGCATCTCAGCCGTTCATTGTGGAGGTGGATGCGTCTGACGTAGGGGTGGGTGCTATATTGTCCCAGGGTCCGTCCCCTGGTAAATGGCATCCGTGCGCTTTCTTTTCTAAGAAATTGTCGTCCGCCGAAAGGAATTATGATATCGGCAATAGGGAACTTTTGGCCATTAAGTTAGCTTTTGAAGAATGGCGTCACTTTTTGGAGGGGGCAGTCCACCCGGTTACCGTTATTACTGATCACAAGAACCTGTTGTATTTGGAATCCGCTAAGCGTCTGAATTCCAGACAAGCTCGATGGTCGTTGTTTTTTACCAGGTTTAATTTTGTCGTCACTTATCGCCCGGGGTCTAAGAATGTAAAGGCTGATGCCTTGTCTCGCAGTTTCCCAGGGGCCGGGAAAACGGATGACCCGAGTCCTATCCTTCAGGAGGGGGTGGTAGTGTCGGCTGTATTTTCTGAGCTTGAGGAGGAGGTGTTAGAGGCTCAGGGGGACGCCCCTGCAGGACCTCCAGGGAGACTGTTTGTCCCAAATCTGTTGAGACAAAAGGTTATTGAGGCACATCATAATTCTGCTCTAGCAGGACATCCAGGGAGTAAGGCTACTTTAGATCTCCTTTCTCGCCGGTTTTGGTGGCCTAATGCTAATAAAGATGTTATAACTTTTGTCGCGTCATGTGGGGTGTGTGCTCGCTCTAAAACCCCTCATACCCGTCCGTCTGGGACCCTTTTACCCTTGAAACTTCCGGAGCGTCCATGGACTCATTTATCTATGGACTTCATTACGGACCTTCCTCCGTCGTCAGGGAATACTGTCATACTGGTGGTTGTTGACAGGTTCAGTAAGATGGCACATTTCGTTGCTCTTCCTGCACTCCCTAATGCTAAAACTCTGGCGCAGGTGTTCATTAGGGAGATCGTTAGACTTCATGGGTTGCCTTCTGATGTGGTGTCAGATAGGGGTCTCAGTTTGTGTCCAAATTTTGGAGGGCATTTTGTTTACGTCGGGGGATGCAATTGTCATTTTCCTCGGCTTTTCATCCGCAGACCAATGGTCAGACAGAGCGTCTGAATCAGAGCTTAGAGACATATCTCCGGTGTTTTGTTTCAGAGAACCAAGACGACTGGTCTTCTTTCTTGCCTCTGGCAGAGTTCGCTCTTAACAACAGGCGGAGCGAGTCCACTGGTAAGTCCCCGTTTTTTGGGGCATATGGTTTCCATCCCCAGTTTTGTACTTTCAATGGGGGGGGCCCTTCTGGGGTTCCTGAGGAGGAGCGTTTCTCGTCGTCACTTGCTTCTGTGTGGAGAGGTGTATTGAATAATCTGAGTGCGATGGGGAACCGTTACAAACGTATGGCTGATAGGAGGAGAGTTTCTGGTCCAGATCTGAATGTGAACGATCTGGTATGGTTGTCTACCAGGAATATAAAACTTAAGGTGCCCTCCTGGAAACTGGGTCCCAGATTCATCGGGCCGTACAGGATCAGTTCCATAATTAATCCTGTGGCATTTCGTCTGGACCTCCCTCCTACGTTTAAAATTCATAATGTGTTCCACAAGTCATTACTTAAAAGGTATGTGGCACCAGTCATACCGTCACCTCTACCTCCTCCTCCTGTGTTGGTCAATGGTAACTTGGAATTTCAAGTATCAAAGATCATTGACTCACGTCTGAATCGCCGGTCCCTTCAGTACTTGGTGCATTGGAAGGGGTATGGTCCAGAGGAGAGGACGTGGGTCCCTGCGTCTGATGTTAACGCAGATCGTTTGGTTCGGACCTTCCACAGAACTCACCCGGCAGGCCTGGCCCTGAGGGTCCGGAGGCCCCTCGTAGAAGGGGGGGTACTGTCATGTGTGCATTGCCACGAAGATCGTCGCGGTTGCACATTTTGACTTCTCACAGCTGATCTGCTGTTTCTTTGTGTTTGGCAGCTAGGGAGTTAATTCTGTCTGTGCTCGGTGCTGGGACTGGGTGCAGTTTCTCCCGGCTGCAATTGATTATTTGTTGATTGGTTTCCTTTAAATTCCTGGTTGTCTGCTTGGGGAGTTGCCAGTGAAACCTTCATGCAGACCACAGATAGGAATGAATCTGTATAGTCTTTAGTTGTGAGCTCCTTAGTTGTTCTAAGCTCAACTTGGTTAGAGTTTATTTCCCAGACCATTTATGTTCCTTTGGTGTTTGAGTGTGTATGCAAGCGAGTGTTATCCTGTCTGTCTTATATGTCTAATCTGTGTATTTAGCTGAGATCAGCCCATATCCCTTTGGTGGTAGTCAGGATCCTTCTTAGGACTGATTACAGGGTTCAGGGTCTGATAGGAGACAGGGTTAGGTTGGAGACTTGGACCTCTGAACCATTATCAGTACCTCCAAGGTGAGGGATTAGTTAGGACCCCAGTTTAGGGTCAGGTTAGATCCCGGTCCACCTCTTTCCTGTTTCAGCTCATCAAGTCCTCAAGATTAACCCTGAGTTCAGCAGATATCGTGTCAGGTAAATCTATTCTATACTTACATGCTGATGTTGCTATACTAGTTGTTGTATAGAGTGTTGTTCCTGTATTAATAGTTTACTGACATTGTATACATATCATTAGACAGCGTGACAAGTTCATCTTAATTAGATTTCCAAATTTTGTAATTTTAATTCCCAAATATGTAAATCCCGCTTCCTCCCACTTAAAGGGAAAATGCTCTAGTATTCTATCCTGTACCAAAGGTGTAATATGTATGGGGAATATGATAGACTTTGTGGCATTTAATTTTTAATATGAAATTTAGGAGAATTCAGTTAGGGTGTCCATGAATCCCACCAGGGACTCCACAACTGTGAGAGATAATATCACATCATCGACATACAATCCCACCACATGGTCCATATCTCTCACACGGACTCCATGAATACTTGGATTAGTCCTAAGAGCCACTGCCAGCAGCTCCATTAGCAAAGCAAAGTTAACCGGCTAAAGGGTGCAGCCCTGCAGGGTGCCATTAGACACCACAAACCGGTTCGAGGTGAAGCCAGATGCAATCACTACCACATCCGGATTAGAATAAAGGGCCAATATAGCCTTTTTAATATCTCCCACAAATCCACACTTATCAAGAACCTCTCCCATATAACCCCAGTGCACTCTGTCAAACACCTTCTCGGCATCAAAAGACAGAAGTACATCTGGAGTTTACTAGTCTCCATTATCTCCAACAAATCAATTACTCTTCTAGTGCCATCCTTGGCCTGTCTCCCAGGGACAAACCCAACCTGGTCAGGTGCTATCAGAGAGAGAAGAACTGCCATTTTTCTGGCCGCCAGGATTTTAGAGAATATTTTTAGATCATAGTTTATTAAGGAGTTAGGCCTAAAATTACCAGAAGTATTTGTATTTTGTGTATATAAATATGTGATTCTTCAGATTTTGTATTAGTTCAGCCTGATGAAGAGACCTGAGTAGTCTCGAAAGCTTGCAATTTGTTACCATCTTTTCAGTTAGCCATTAAAAGGTATCAACCACTGAGGACTCTCAAGTCTAAATATTTTTCAGAAGTATTTGGGATTTTCCCTAGTTTAAGAATGGTTGTGATAACTGCTTCCAGGTTTTCATGGCTTATTGAAGAACTACATTTCCAAAAATTAAAAGTTTTTAGGAGGTAAGGAACTAAAATTTTGATGAAACAATGATAATAGTTGTTAGAAAATCTGTCCGGGCCCGGAGCAGAGGACTTTTTAGTAGAATGGATTATATGTTCTATTTCACTGATATATAAGGGAGTATTAAGATGACTTAGTTGAGCTGCCATATTTTGAGGAGCAAGTTTCTTTTTAGGAAGTTACCAATTTCCTGTTGATTAGGCTGAACTGTATTGGGATCCTCTTTTAGGTTGTATAGCGAATAGTAAAATGGCCTGAATTCTTTAGCGATGTCGATGGGATTTAGTACTTTTGAGCCATCATGTTTATTCAAGTATGCAATCCTATTTCTTATCTCCCTTTTTTTGATTCTCGTAGCCAGAATCTTTCCAGCTCTAAATCCCATTGCATAATATTTAGTTTTGGACTTTTTAAGAGCTTTTTCGTACTGAAATAAAAGTAGAGCACGCAGCTTCATTCTACGTTCCGTTACTTTTTGAGACAACTGTGGGGTGGGGCTTGTATTGTCGATTAGTTCCAGATTATTAGGTCTGACACTGCCACCTCTCTCCTTTTCTTTTCTACTGCTGCCATTTTAATAAAAATGCCTCTCATATATGCCTTGTGGGCTGACCATATCACTTCGTCTGAGGTGGAGTTATTATCATTAATGTCAAAGAAGTCTTTTAAATTGGTCTCTGTTAACTCAGTGTTTTGTTTGTTGGTCAGTAAAAAATCATTTAAACGCCACCTATTAGCTTTGAACAAAGAATCATTATCAGACATAGTGAGCGAGACAGGAGCATGGTCAGATCATGAGATGGCACCTATCATTGCCTCAAGTGCACTACCTAGAATTCTATCATCCACAAGAATATAATCTATCCTGCTATAGGAATTAAATCTAGAGGAGAAGTGAGAGTAATCCCTCTGAGAGCTGTGGAGATATCTCCAATGTGTGCAAACAAATTATTTCAATTAATAAAGCTATTAAACTTTGCAGGTATGTTTTGACACAACTGTTTAAATAGTGAAATTGGATGCACCTGCCCATCACACCAATATTATGGACTGGGTATTGTTGAAATAAACTTTTATTCTGTCACCTGAGCCATGCTTAGTGTTTTTGGTATCTTTAATCATTTTGGCCTACTTTGACTCTGGCAAATGTATTTGTGGGGAGTAGAGATGAGCGACTTTCCCTTTTTTCGGGTCGAGTCGGGTTTC
This sequence comes from Oophaga sylvatica, assembly GCA_033576555.1. Lineage (NCBI taxonomy): Eukaryota > Metazoa > Chordata > Amphibia > Anura > Dendrobatidae > Oophaga > Oophaga sylvatica. The sequence goes on along the minus strand of JARQOD010000006.1, from coordinate 225,322,054 downwards.
ATGAAACCCGACTTTCGCAAAAGTTGGGTAGAGTGAAATTAGCCGACTATCAGGAAAAGTCGGTGGTTCGGCCGAAACACGAAACCCAATGCAAGTCAATGGGGAAGCAAAGTCGGCAGGGATGGAGGACAGTAAACACACCTACAGTGCCCATTTTCAGAGCCGGCAGGTGGCTGAGCCAAAGAGCGGTGCCGGCGAGGCTTTGAGTGGCGTGGGATTTAAATCCCCCGCAAAAGCCGCGCTGGCACCGCTCATTGGATGAGCTGCCCTGCCGGTTCAGCCAATGAGCGGCGCAGGATTCAAATCCCCTGCCATTGGCTGAGCGGTGCCACCCGGCTTTGCTATGTGTGTGTGTGAGGCTGTTTGTGTGTGTGTGTGTGTATGCAGGCATCGTTCGATGGGACTTCAAGTCCCATCCGGCTATGCCTGCAACACTGTCAGTGAGTGACACATTAGCCAATGATGGGACAGAAGTCCCATCATCCGGCTAATGTGTTGAATGTAAAAAAAAAAAGATACATTACATACACAACACACAGAACATACAACAATAACACATAACATACATATAGCACAGAACATATATTTAACATTCAACATATAACACACATATGGCACATAACATACAGTACATACATATAACACATAACATACAGTACATATACTTAACATAAAACACAACATACAGTACATACACATAACATACAACACATAACATACAGAACATACACATAACATATAACATACAGAACATACACATAACATATAACACACAGAACATACACATAACATACAACACATAATATAGAGTACATACTCACCAGTCACCTATTCCCCAATGCCATCGTCTCCAGTAATAAAAATAAAATAATAAAGCAACCTATCCATCACCTGTCCGCCATAGTCCAGATAATAACGAGTGTCCCACGATGATCTCCGGTATAGAACGCTGACATCGAGTGATGTCAGCGCTCTACACCACCCCTGAGATACACTTCTGTGTATCGCTCAGACGCCAGGAGAGAATGACTTCACTACAGTTCATTCTCTCACCGGCAATGCTGGGTGAAAAAATTCCCACTCAGCATTGCCATAAAGTGGGAGAATGAACTTAGTGAAGCACTGCAGGAGCCATTGTCTCCTGTCAGTGCATCACTGGGAGGCCCTACAGAGCAGTGGCATCACCTGATATCACTGTTCTATAGGGGAGACCGTCATGGGACATTCATTATTAATTGGACTGCGTCGGACAGGGAGTAAACGGTTGTTGTTTTTTTTACATTTTATTACAGGAGATCGAGGGCGTCGCTTGGGGCTGAGCGTATAATAAAGATATGAAAACCGTGTTGTGTTTTATTTCATTAAAATACTTTTTTCTTATGCTTGTGTTGCTTTTTTAACCCTTTATTAATGTAAGATTAATAATGGATAGGCGTCTTATTAACGCCTCTCTATTATTAACCGGGTTTAATATCACCTTACAATAGCAAGGTGATATTATCTCCTTATTACCCTATATTCCACCGCTACAGGGGAGTGGGAAGAGAGGGGCTAAGTGCCAGAATTGGTGCATCGCACAGATGCGTCAATTCTGGGGTGGCTGGGTGCTGGTATTTTCAGCCAGGGGGGTGCACCAATATCCATGGCCCCTTCCTTCCAAGGCTTTGAATATCAGCCCGCAGCAGTCTGCGTAGCCTTTCTGGCTATATATTACTGGGGGACTCCACGTCATTTTTTTGGGGGGTCCCCCTATTTTAATAGCCAGTAAAGGCTAGCTGCGGACTAATATTCATAGCCTGGGAAACTCCATGGGTATTAACCCCTTCCCAGGCTAGAAATATTGGCCCGAGCCGTTGGCTTTCCCCCTCTGGTGCAGAAAATGGCGCGGGAGCCCACGCCATTTTTTTCCCATTTTTTTTAATTAACGCTATTGCTTGAAGATTTTGTGTGTGTGTGTGCGCGTGGGTCTTTAACTATTTATGTACCATTCTATCTATTATCTATTTAATATCTATCTATATATTATCTATCTATTTTCTATCTATCTTCTATCTAGCTATCTGTCTATCTGTCAGCTATCTATCTATTATCTATCGATCCATCTATCTATCTATCTATCTATCTATCTATCTTCTATCTATCTTTTATCTATTATCTATCTATCTTCTATCTGTCTATCTTCTATCTATATATTATCTATCAATCTATCTATCTATCTATTTATCTATTATATCTATCTATCTATCTATCTATCTATCTATCTATCTATCTATCTATCTATCTATCTATCTATCTATCTATCTATCATCTATCTATCTATCTATTATTATCTATTATCTATTATCTATCTATCTATCTATCTATCTATCTATCTATCTATCTATCTATCTATCTATCTATCTATCTATCTATCTATCTATCTATCTATCTATCTATCTATCTATGGCCAGAGTCACACACACCGTATAAAAATCGGACCTTATTATACGGCTGTAATACGCAGAAAAGTCCCCTGAACAGTGATCCGGATGTCATCCGTGTGCAATGCGAGGATGCGATTTCCTCGCATCAAAATATCCGTGTCATCCGTATGACATCCGTATGGCATCCGTGCGGCGAGATTTTCTTGCTGGCTTGCAGAACCGACATATAATGGATCCAAATGACAGTTTTAAAATCACAAAAGAAAGAATAGATGTATACACATAGAATACATATATATATATATATATATATATATATATACAGGGTGGTCCAAAAGTAGGTGGACAGTGTGTGTGTGTATGTTATTATTTTCTGTCCACCTACTTTTGGACCACCCTGTATATATATACCGTATATACTCGTGTATAAGCCGAGATTTTCAGCCTATTTTTTAGGGCTGAAAGTCCCCCTCTCGGCTTATACGCGGGTCATATATGGGGGTCGGCGGGGGAGGGGGAGCAGGGGTGTCGGATCATACCCACCCCTCCGCCGACACGGTCTCTGCAGCCCCCCTGCTTCTCCCACGATCTCCGGCTCCTTCCTGCAGCGGTCACATGGTACCGCTCATTAAAGTCATGAATATGCACATATTCATGACTTTAATGAGCGGTGTGGACCGCTGTAGGAAGGAAGAGCTGCGGAGACCGCCGGGAGAAGAGGAGACGCTGCAGAGAGAGATGCGCCGGCGGGGGGTAAGTACAGAGATATTCACCTGTCCCGTTCCACCGCTGCGCTGCTCCAACCTCCTCGTCCGACTCTGAATGTTCAGGCAGAGGGCGTGATGACGTCGTTAGTGTGCGCCGCGCCCCCTGCCTGATCATTCACTGCCGAGGACCCGGAAACGGGAGCAGTGCAGCGGTGGAGAGAGGACAGGTAAATATCTCAGGTGCTGGGGTCCTGAGCGAGCAGTGACACCGGCATCTGTCCCCCATAGCACGCCGGTGTCATCGCTTGCTCAGGACATCAGCACCTGGCCCTCAACGACGAGAGGTGATTATGTTTTTTTTGCAGCAGCAGCGCTATGGGGCATAATCTGTGGAGCGTATGGGGGCATAATCTGTGGAACATATGGGGGGCCTAATCTGTGGAACATATGGGGGAATAATCTGTGGAGCATATGGGGGCCTAATCTGTGGAGCATATTGGGCATAATCTGTGGATCATACTGGGGCATAATCTGTGCAATTTATGGGGGCCTAATCTATGGAGCATATGGGCATAATCATTTTTCACCCTAGGCTTATACGCGAGTCAATAAGTTTTCCCAGTTTTTTGTGGCAAAATTAGGGGGTCGGCTTATACACGGGTCGGCTTATACATGAGTATATATATATTTATATACATGTCCTTATGACATATATATAGGGTACATACCCAAAAAAAAAAACGGTCCATTTTCTGGATGGAAAAAACGGTCTGATTCTATGCAATTGGCATGCGATTGTCATGCGATTGTAAGGTTCTATGTATATATTCCTGAAACTCAGTTTGTTCGTCAGCCATTTTACTTTCTGTCTTGCTGCAGCTATCTTGCCCTCAGTCAAAATGGAGTTTCCAGCTTGCATGTTCCCGCCCTGATTCTCTCCTTTGCTTCTTAAGCAGCCACAGCTGAGCAATCAGTGCTTCAGAATCTAGCCTGCAGTGAACCTGTGACTTGACTCCTGTAAGCCTTGGACCTTGTACTCCAGCTATTCCTACTGAGGAACTCTGAAGCACTTGTGGACTCTGAACCCTGCTCTTTGAAAGACCCACGTTTGCATGGACTTACGGTAACAGAGAAGAAGATCCTGAATCTGTATTGGAGAGTGATTGCTGAGCTTGGATTACTCTGGCCTGCTGTGTCTCCTGTTTCTGTGTCTGCAAACTGTGTGACTATTTCTGCCAACTTGTATGAAGTAATACAGGACTTTTCTATATCAAACCTGTGACTCCTGTGTTTTCATCGCACCCAAGCACAAGACGCTATATGAACTGTACTACATACATTACAAGATTCTGAAGCCAAAACGTTAGTGTCTGCTGGGTCTGGAAGGCTGTGTCTGCTGTAACTGTGGATATCAGACGTCCAGTTGTACTTTCTGTGATGACAGTGGTTGTGACTTCTCACAACCATTCCAGGTGAGCAATTCCCTTAAGTTTTTTCTTTTTGCAGTGTTACCACTAGTGTTGAGCATTCCGATACCGCAAGTATCGGGTATCGGCCGATATTCGCGTTATCGGAATTCCGATACTTAATTCCGATACTTTTTCAATATCGTATACCGGAATCGGAAGTTCCCATAATTCTTTGAGAGGCAATGTGATGTTAGTCAGCCAATGATGAATCTTATGAAGTGTGGGCACATCCTGTAATGCTGCGGTCATCTTAACTAATGGCATGGCTGTGATTGGATGCTGAAATGATGTCAGAATGCACTATAAAAGGCGCCGCAGCCATTTTAGCGTCACTGTGCTGTGAACTGAGTTAGGGACAGAACGCTACTCTGCTCACTCTGAGGGACAGTTAGATATAGCGATTTTGTGTACTACTGTGCTTTAGGCAAGCTAGTTTTCCAACCGCTGTGTAAAGCTTCATTTTGCCAGTGTTGTTTTAACAGCTCTGTGCAAGGTGTGTGTGTGACGCTGCAGTTTGCTCTGCATCCACCGCTGTTTGTAGGCATCTGCACGTGTCACTGACTCTTTTTTTTTTTATTTTATTTTGTGGAATTGGTGCAGCTCCATTATATTAGAAAAAAATCAAATCTATTAGTGTGACGTGCTTCCATCCGTATACAATACATTGGTTGCAAACACTATAGAAGTACAGAAAGGAGCCTTTCACAGCTACTGAACAGTTGTCTGCAGGGTTTACTGTAGTCTGTGAGCTTTTAATTTTGTGAGTGCAGATTACGCTCCAGTTAGTTCTTCAACCACTGCCGGTTGTAGTCTGCTGAGCGTGTGTCACTGCCTCATCCTTTACATTTTTCTCTAATTGGTGCTGCTCCATTTTAGTGGAAAAAAATCTAATCTATTAGTGTGATGCGCTTCCATCCGTATACAATACATTGGTTGCAAATACTATAGAAGTACACAAAGGGGCCTTTAACAGCTACTGAACAGTTGTGTTTCAGGGTTTACTGTAGTCTGTGAGCTTTTAATTTTGTGAGTGCAGATTACGCTCCAGTTAGTTCTTCAACCACTGCCGGTTGTAGTCTGCTGAGCGTGTGTCACTGCCTCATCCTTTACATTTTTCTCTAATTGGTGCTGCTCCATTTTAGTGGAAAAAAATCTAATCTATTAGTGTGATGCGCTTCCATCCGTATACAATACATTGGTTGCAAATACTATAGAAGTACACAAAGGGGCCTTTAACAGCTACTGAACAGTTGTGTTTCAGTGTTCACTGTAGTCTGTGAGCTTTTCATTTTGTGAGTGCAGATTACGCTCCAGTTTGTTCTTCAACCACTGCCGGTTGTAGTCTGCTGAGCGTGTGTCACTGCCTCATCCTTCACATTTTTCTCTAATTGGTGCTGCTCCATTTTAGTGGAAAAAAATCTAATCTATTAGTGTGACGCGCTTCCATCCGTATACAATACATTGGTTGCAAACACTATAGAAGTACACAAAGGGGCCTTTAACAGCTACTGAACAGTTGTGTTTCAGTGTTCACTGTAGTCTGTGAGCTTTTCATTTTGTGAGTGCAGATTACGCTCCAGTTTGTTCTTCAACCACTGCCGGTTGTAGTCTGCTGAGCGTGTGTCACTGCCTCATCCTTCACATTTTTCTCTAATTGGTGCTGCTCCATTTTAGTGGAAAAAAATCTAATCTATTAGTGTGACGCGCTTCCATCCGTATACAATACATTGGTTGCAAACACTATAGAAGTACACAAAGGGGCCTTTAACAGCTACTGAACAGTTGTGTTTCAGTGTTCACTGTAGTCTGTGAGCTTTTCATTTTGTGAGTGCAGATTACGCTCCAGTTTGTTCTTCAACCACTGCCGGTTGTAGTCTGCTGAGCGTGTGTCACTGCCTCATCCTTCACATTTTTCTCTAATTGGTGCTGCTCCATTTTAGTGGAAAAAAATCTAATCTATTAGTGTGACGCGCTTCCATCCGTATACAATACATTGGTTGCAAACACTATAGAAGTACACAAAGGGGCCTTTAACAGCTACTGAACAGTTGTGTTTCAGTGTTCACTGTAGTCTGTGAGCTTTTCATTTTGTGAGTGCAGATTACGCTCCAGTTTGTTCTTCAACCACTGCCGGTTGTAGTCTGCTGAGCGTGTGTCACTGCCTCATCCTTCACATTTTTCTCTAATTGGTGCTGCTCCATTTTAGTGGAAAAAAATCTAATCTATTAGTGTGACGCGCTTCCATCCGTATACAATACATTGGTTGCAAACACTATAGAAGTACACAAAGGGGCCTTTAACAGCTACTGAACAGTTGTGTTTCAGTGTTCACTGTAGTCTGTGAGCTTTTCATTTTGTGAGTGCAGATTACGCTCCAGTTTGTTCTTCAACCACTGCCGGTTGTAGTCTGCTGAGCGTGTGTCACTGCCTCATCCTTCACATTTTTCTCTAATTGGTGCTGCTCCATTTTAGTGGAAAAAAATCGAATCTATTAGTGTGACGCGCTTCCATCCGTATACAATACATTGGTTGCAAACACTATGGAAGTACACAAAGGGGCCTTTAACAGCTACTGAACAGTTGTGTTTCAGTGTTCACTGTAGTCTGTGAGCTTTTCATTTTGTGAGTGCAGATTACGCTCCAGTTTGTTCTTCAACCACTGCCGGTTGTAGTCTGCTGAGCGTGTGTCACTGCCTCATCCTTCACATTTTTCTCTAATTGGTGCTGCTCCATTTTAGTGGAAAAAAATCTAATCTATTAGTGTGACGCGCTTCCATCCGTATACAATATATTGGTTGCAAACACTATACAAGTACACAAAGGGGCCTTTAACAGCTACTGAACAGTTGTGTTTCAGTGTTCACTGTAGTTTGTGAGCTTTTCATTTTGTGAGTGCAGATTATGCTCCAGTTTGTTCTTCAACCACTGCCGGTTGTAGTCTGCTGAGCGTGTGTCACTGCCTCATCCTCACATTTTTCTCTAATTGGTGCTGCTCCATTTTAGTGGAAAAAAATCTAATCTATTAGTGTGACGCGCTTCCATCCGTATACAATACATTGGTTGCAAACACTATAGAAGTACACAAAGGGGCCTTTAACAGCTACTGAACAGTTGTCTGCAGGGTTCACTGTAGTCTGTGAGGAATAACCACACTTAGGCCTTATAACTTTTCTGACTTTCTTTATCAATCTACCACGATGAAGAAGTCAGTGAGTAAGGCACGTGGTCGTGGTCGAGGCCGTGGATTTGCAGCAGGGAGAGGACGTGGGGATTCTGTGGCTGCTGCCGCACCCAGTGACACAGCATCCACCAGTTTTCCCCGTGAGCGTTCCTTTATGCGCACCTTTGTAGGAGCTCAGCGTACCCCCCTGCTGCGTGAAGAACAAATTGAAGCCGTTGTTGGTTGGATGGCAGCCAATGCATCGACTTCAATAGCTTCCACCTCCTCTCAGGACCACAGCACTGTTGAACAACCATCAGTCTCTTCACCGCCTGCCAAATTGCCCAGGCAGTCAGAGAGCTCTGTACAGGAGCCAGCTGAGTCTCTGCTTCTGTTCTCAGAATCTGTTGGCTTGCAAACAGGGGCCCAGCCAAGCAGCATTCTGGAATGTGAAGAAGAGGCAGTATGCAGTGATGCGCAACAGCTGTGTCTCTCTGAATCTGAAGAGGCGGGTGAGCCAGTGCCGATGGTCAGCACACCGCAGAACGCATCTGATGATGATGAGACTCAGTTGCCAGTTTCTGTTGAGCATGGTGCTGGCCAGACCACCCAACAACAGCAGGTGTTGGAAGAGGGTAGTGGTGGAGATGATGAGGTCCAAGACCCAACATGGCGTGAGGAACAGGAAGGTGGTGGGAGCAGCTCTGAGGAAGAGATTGCCCCAACGGTCCAAACAGTAGGGAGAGGTAGGCTGCAGACTCGCTTGCCTGTAGCCTCCAGTTTGGCACCCGTTCGGAGCAGTTCTCTTACAACAGCCAAACCGGGCGCTCCCAGGACTTGCTCTGCGTGGTCCTTTTTTGATACAGTTGCAGATGATATTTGCTATGTCAAATGCAAGCTGTGTAATCAAAAAATTAAAAGAGGTAAAAGTGTCAGTAACCTTAATACAACAAATATGTGGAAACATGTGCGGTCAAAGCACTTTGTTGAGTTACAAAGACACACTGGAGATGTAGGCCAACCTACAGCAGCACCTACATCTTCAGCTCGTGTTGGAGCCTCTTCCTCCAGTTCACACACAGCTGGTTCGGCTTCCTCAAAGGATTGCCATGGAAGAACCTCTGTCACTGTTGTCCAGAGACACAGTGTTATTCCACCCACAGCTGCAAGTTCCCTGTCATCCTCACACACCCAGGCCACAAAACAGCCATTGGTAGCACAGGCATGGGATAAAAGACGGCCATACTCGGCAAACCATCCACGAGCACAGGCTCTGAATGCTGGCATTGCAAAACTCCTGTCCCTTGAAATGCTGTCATTCAGACTGGTGGAGACTGACAGTTTCCGTGAATTAATGGCATTGGCAGTCCCACAATACAATGTGCCCAGCCGATTTTATTTCAGCAGGCAAGCCGTCCCTGGTCTGCAAAAGCATGTTGAGGCAAAAATTAAACATGCGCTACTAAACGCCATCAGTAGCAAGGTCCACCTGACCACCGATGCGTGGACCAGTACCCATGGCCAGGGACGATACCTTTCACTCACTGCCCATTGGGTGAATGTTGTGGAGCCGGGTACAGATCTTGCGAGTGGCGCTGTACGTGTTCTGCCAACTCCAAGGATTGCCGGAATCAAATCTGTCCACATTGACTCCTCCTCCTACTCCAGTTCCTCAGAATCATCGCTGCAGGAGCCGTCACGGTCTACCTCCACATGGACCCGTGGACGCTTACCTGATGCAACCGATATGAGCACAGCCGTGGCCAAACGGCAACAGGCCGTTCTGAAATTAATTCCCATGGGGAATCGAAGCCACACAGCGCAGGAGCTCTGGAATGCCATCAAGCAGGAGAGTGACGTGTGGTTTTTGCCAGCGAATCTCCAGCCAGGCTTGGTAGTGTGTGACAATGGCCGAAATCTGGTGGCAGCTCTGGGCCTTGGCAAACTCACTCACATACCATGTCTGGCACATGTGCTCAACTTGGTCGTGCAGAGTTTTTTGAGGGACTATCCGGATCTTGATGCACTGCTGCACAAGGTCCGCCTAGAGTGCGCTCACTTGCGACGTTCCAGCATGGCCAGAACGCACATTGCAGCTCTGCAACGCAGATTGCGCCTTCCTGAACATCGCATCATATGTGACGTATCCACCAGGTGGAATTCAACGTTACATATGTTGGAGCGGTTGTGTGAGCAGCAGCCAGCAGTTATGGAGTATCAGCTGCATCAGGCACAATCAACACGCAATTTGCGCCGTCCACACTTCACCATTAATGAGTGGGCCACTATGAAGGACATGTGCCACGTTTTGCGTGCGTTTGATGAGTCAACGCGGATGGCGAGTGCAGATGATGCACTAGTCAGCCTGACTGTCCCCCTTATCTGCCTGCTTCAAAAAACACTGCAAGCAATAAGGGATGAGGTTTTGGAAGAGGTGGAGGATGAGGAGTCACAAATTCCATCACCTTCTGGAAAGTCAGCGCAACGTGGTTCCTCACAAAGGGCTGGGCAGGGCTCACTTTGTGAGGAGGATGAGGAGGAGGAGTCAATGGAGGAGGAAGACATCGCTCCAGAGGGAGGTACACAACGCTCTAGTCAGTATGTAGAGCGAGGGTGGGGTGATGCAGAGCAGGCAGAGATAACGCCTCTTGCAGAGGACAGCGTTTCTTTGCCAGTTGGGAGTCTGCAGCACATGGTTGATTTCATGCTGCAGTGCCTAAGAAACGACCGCCGCATTGCCCACATTCTCACGACGTCTGATTATTGGGTGTACACCCTCCTAGACCCTCGCTACCGGGACAACGTCAAAAGCCTCATCACACCGTTGAACCGGGAGCGTAAAATGCGGGAGTACCAAGACACACTGGTGCAATCCCTAATGTTCTACCTTACTGCCGAGAGCACTGCTGCTGCTACTGCTTTACAAAGCAGCTCTGTGCGTCGAGGCAGTGTAGAGAGCTCTGCAACAAGAGGGAGCACACGCAGTGCCTCTGCACAGGGAAAGACCAGTATGTTAAAAATGTGGCAAAGTTTTGTGGCAGCGCCACAAATGTCTACACCATCCGAGAGGGCTCCAGTCAGCGGGAGGCAACGTATCCGTCAGATGGTGACAGACTACTTGGCATTGCCTCTCAGTGTACTCCCAGATGGCTCTTCCCCATTCAAGTTTTGGGTCTCTAAGCTGGATACATGGCCAGAGCTTAGCCAGTATGCATTGGAGGTGCTGGCTTGCCCTGCTGCCAGTGTATTATCAGAGCGCGTCTTTAGTGCTGCAGGTGGTGTACTAACAGACCGTCGCATGCGACTATCCTCCGATAATGTAGACCGGCTTACTTTTCTGAAAATGAACAAGGCATGGATCTCGCCAGAATTTGTCTGTCCGTTTTCAGATTAAATAACTGGTTCGCAACGTTATCCATGTCTCCTGTTATGTTCATCTTTCTACCACCTGAACTCTACTCCCTGGGCTCCAACACTGCCAGTTGCTGCTCAGAAGTGTCGTGTCCACAGAACAAAACACAAGCTCTACTGTTAGTGGGGTTCAGTAACGCCAGCTGTTCCCCTGCTGTGTGAACGGCAAGAAGTCTCCTGTTCCCGACACATGGACAGAAAAACACATGACCAACATGCTCCAAATAGGGAAGAGCCGTCACCCTGCTTGTTATGCTGAAAACATGAAATTGTGAAGTTTTGCAGGCCTAGAATGATAAATTTTTATGACAAATATGGACAAATAATAATTTGTCATCACAGCGCATATCTGCACATGTCTATTAGAAATGGTAACAAAAATAAAACATAGTCTACTCTTCACATTTTGAAATTAATGCATAAAAGTACATTTCAGACTTATGAATTAATGCTTTTTAAGGAACTTTATCTGTACCTGTAAGATAATGCACTCAATGGATGTACGAATCATTAAATCCTCATCATCATCATCACGAGTTTTATTTATGACAGACATTATAAAATACACATACTGATGCCAACTGTAACTTCAAACATCATATATGAAATGGCCAGCATGTAAACATGGTAATAATGTCCAATAATAAATTATTACATCTAGAAAGTGCATCATGCATACTGACAATAGGTAGTTATACCTGCAAGTGCTGTTGAAACAACCACAAGAGATATAAATTAATACTGGTATATAGGTATCACAGTGCATAGTTACTCATGGACAATGTTGATGTAATACTGTATCTCAATTAAGTCAGTGTCAACCATTAGGCTTGTTAGTGTTGTACATTGTTAAAGAGGGAACGTAATTTTTTTGTTTGTCATAGCTGGAGTATTACACATTTAATTATTACTGCTGTATTTTTTTTTGCGTCCCTAGTGCGCAATAACGCAGCCTAACCTCACATTTGATAGTCAGCTAATTGCCACACGCTACCCTACCCTACGCGTGACAGTAGGAAGGTAGTGTTGACGGATAAAGCTTTGCGCAACCAGACATTCTTTTACCCTCTTCAACACTCTACAAGCAAAAAATGCATGATTTCAGACGCAGACTTTATTGACGTACAGTATAACATCGGCATTACCCATCAGAAAATGTCCACTGTCTGATACAGACATAGAATATACCTTTGCTATCCGTAGCCTTTGTTTCACCTACACTTGCAGGCACACACTTAAATTGTGACAAACAATGCCTAATGTTTTTTTAAATGGTTATTTTTTATCGTACATTATTGTGTCATCAATCACATTGATGAGTCCATGCTGGACATGTCATACATGCTATAGAAAGTTACGATGTTATGAACTTAAATAATTGAAATGTCAGTGACTGTCACATAAAATTTGCGATGATGATGATGAGTGACTATTACAAAATCCATTGTCTTCACTATGTTATGGTTTAACATAGCGTTCCTTAAGCATTATTCATAAAAAAAAAAATGGACTTTTATTCTTAAATTTACAACACTATATTTTGTTACCAATTTTTTGGGTGTTTGTTGTTCCATTTATTTTTGGCATGTGCATATATGCGTTTATATTTGTATTTTCTTTATTTTTCCTTCTTGAAATTAGAAAACATGTGTATCTTTGTACTGTGTTAGCCAGTAGATAGAAAAATATTTAGACTTCAGAGTCAGCAGTGGTTGATACCTTTTAATGGATAACTGAAAAGATGGAAACAAATTGCAAGCTTTCAAGGCTACTCACGTCTCTTCATCAGGCAAAGAGTAAATAAAAAAATTAAGCATCACATATTTCTATACACAACAGGACACAGGAATAGTGCAATAGGTAAGACAAGTAAGTGACGTGTATCAGAACTGTCATTATCTCACAGGGATGAACATAAATATTGGAACAGTTCCTAGATAAGGATAGAAAGTTTGATTGCCCTCTGATTGGCGTCTTTTTTTGGGTTTTCATGACCCTGGAAGGGCATAGACGCAGATTCCTTAATTGATATAGAATGACATAAATCCATGTGATCTATTCATTCCATCACTAACAGTGTCAAAGGTCATGATGAGCTTATATTCTGAAACCTTTGTACGTTTCTCATATTTGAAGTTATATTTTAATACCAGTAATTCCATATCCATCATGCTATGACCGGGCATACAAAAGTCTTTTGCCACAGGTAAATTCATTAATTTATCTGTGATTGTGTGGCGCTGATAATTCATCCTTGTTCTCCTTTTTGTTGCCGGTCTCCCCTCACTTGTCCCTCCCTCACTTGTCTTAGCTATTCCTGTGTCCTGTTGTGTGTAGAAATATGTGATTCTTCATTTTTGGCTTTACTCTTAGCCTGATGAAGACACCTGAGTAGTCTCGAAAGCTTTGAATTTGTTACCATATTTTCAGTTAGCCTTTAAACGTTATCAACCACAGAGGACTGTCAAGTATAAATATTTTTCTATTCTTGTAACTGAAATTCATCATTTTATTGTCGTAGTAAAACTTCATTTATTCTTGTTTGAAGTACATACATTTGCAATGGCCACGTAACAAGGCAATAACTCAATATTTTATGCCTACACCCTCCTTGACCCTGGGCTTCAACAGCGCCAGTTGCTGCTCAGAAGTGTTAGATGCACAGATGAAAACAATCGCTGATGTGTTTCTGGGGTTCAGTAACGCCTGCTGTTCCCCTGCTGTGTGTCTGGCAAAAAGTCCTGCTGCCTCCACCATGTTCTCTTCTCATCCCTGGGTTACAACACCGCCAGTTGTTTCTCGGAAGTGCTGTTAGCACAGTCAACACTTGCTCCTGTGTTACTGGGGTTCAGTAATGTCAGCTGTTCCCCTGCTGTGTGAACGGCAAACAGTCCTGCTGCCTCCACCATGTTCTCTTCTCATCCCTGGGTTACAACACCGCCAGTTGTTTCTCGGAAGTGCTGTTAGCACAGTCTACACTTGCTCCTGTGTTACTGGGGTTCAGTAATGTCAGCTGTTCCCCTGCTTTGTGAACGGCAAACAGTCCTGCTGCCTCCACGATGTTCTCTTCTCATCCCTGGGTTACAACACCGCCAGTTGTTTCTCGGAAGTGCTGTTAGCACAGTCAACACTTGCTCCTGTGTTACTGGGGTTCAGTAATGTCAGCTGTTCCCCTGCTGTGTGAACGGCAAAAAGTCCTGCTGCCTCCACCATGTTCTCTTCTCATCCCTGGGCTACAACACCGCCAGTTGTTTCTCGGAAGTGCTGTTAGCACAGTCTACACTTGCTCCTGTGTTACTGGGGTTCAGTAATGTCAGCTGTTCCCCTGCTTTGTGAACGGCAAACAGTCCTGCTGCCTCCACCATGTTCTCTTCTCATCCCTGGGTTACAACACCGCCAGTTGTTTCTCGGAAGTGCTGTTAGCACAGTCTACACTTGCTCCTGTGTTACTGGGGTTCAGTAATGTCAGCTGTTCCCCTGCTGTGTGAACGGCAAACAGTCCTGCTGCCTCCACCATGTTCTCTTCTCATCCCTGGGTTACAACACCGCCAGTTGTTTCTCGTAAGTGCTGTTAGCACAGTCTACACTTGCTCCTGTGTTACTGGGGTTCAGTAATGTCAGCTGTTCCCCTGCTGTGTGAACGGCAAACAGTCCTGCTGCCTCCACCATGTTCTCTTCTCATCCCTGGGTTACAACACCGCCAGTTGTTTCTCGGAAGTGCTGTTAGCACAGTCTACACTTGCTCCTGTGTTACTGGGGTTCATTAATGTCAGCTGTTCCCCTGCTGTGTGAACGGCAAACATTCCTGCTGCCTCCACCATGTTCTCTTCTCATCCCTGGGTTACAACACCGCCAGTTGTTTCTCGGAAGTGCTGTTAGCACAGTCTACACTTGCTCCTGTGTTACTGGGGTTCAGTAATGTCAGCTGTTCCCCTGCTGTGTGAACGGCAAACTGTCCTGCTGCCTCCACCATGTTCTCTTCTCATCCCTGGGTTACAACACCGCCAGTTGTTTCTCGGAAGTGCTGTTAGCACAGTCTACACTTGCTCCTGTGTTACTGGGGTTCAGTAATGTCAGCTGTTCCCCTGCTGTGTGAACGGCAAACAGTCCTGCTGCCTCCACCATGTTCTCTTCTCATCCCTGGGTTACAACACCGCCAGTTGTTTCTCGGAAGTGCTGTTAGCACAGTCTACACTTGCTCCTGTGTTACTGGGGTTCAGTAATGTCAGCTGTTCCCCTGCTGTGTGAACGGCAAACAGTCCTGCTGCCTCCACCATGTTCTCTTCTCATCCCTGGGTTACAACACCGCCAGTTGTTTCTCGGAAGTGATGTTAGCACAGTTAACACTTGCTCCTGTGTTACTGGGTTCAGTAATGTCAGCTGTTCCCCTGCTGTGTGAACGGCAAACAGTCCTGCTGCCTCAACTTTAATTTCCATGGGTACCTTCTGCTACCCATCCGGGTTCCAGTACCGTCAGCTGGTTCTCCGCAGTGCCTTTGGCCTAGGTGCCTCCATGTCGGTATCCGAGTTCCAACAACGTCTGCTGGTCCTTGGTAGTGCTTTGGAGCACAGGTACCTCCTGCTTAGTAACCGTGTCCCAGTAACGTCAGCTGGTCCTCGGTTGTGCCATTGGCTCTTTTCCTTCTGCTGACCCTCCGTGTTCCAGCACATTCAGCTGGTCCTCGTCACTTGCATTGGCTCTTGTACCTTCTTCTACCCGTCCGGGTTCCAGTACCGTCAGCTGGTTCTCCGCAGTGCCTTTGGCCTAGGTGCCTCCATGTCGGTATCCGAGTTCCAGCAACGTCTGCTGGTCCTTGGTAGTGCTTTGGAGCACAGGTACCTCCTGCTTAGTAACCGTGTCCCAGTAACGTCAGCTGGTCCTTGGTTGTGCCATTGGCTCTTTTCCTTCTGCTGACCCTCCGGGTTCCAGCACAGTCAGCTGGTCCTCGTTACTTCCATTGGCTTTTGTACCATCACCAACAGGACAAAGAAGGTTAAGACAAACTACAAGATACAGAACAAGAGACAGAAGAACAATAAGCAGAAGATCAAAAAGCAGAAGAACATGAAGTATAAGACCAAAATGAAGAGCAAAATATATGCTCTAAATTCTAAGCAGAAGAAGACTAAGCAGTGTATGGGGGTGAGTCCGTTCCTCCTCGTGGTGCCCCTGGAAAATGCCTGATGCTGCTGCAGGCTAAACTGAACGCGGACAAATACTGTTGTAATTAAAATCTTTCGTGACAGCAAGAACGGAAGGATGAAAATTCAGAGTTTTACAGATTACAAGTACAGGAATGTCTGTCACAAATAAGAATATGATGAAAAGGATGAATAGGAAGAAGATGAAGAAGTAGAATATGAAGAATAATAACTGTTTAATAAGAACAATATAAGTAATGTTAACAAAAAGATGAATAGCAAGAAGTTTTAGAAGATTAAGAAGGTGAAGATGAAGAATAATTTGATGAGAAAGATGATGCTGCTGAAGATTATGAAGGAGAAAGTGTGTGAAAAGTTAAAAAGGTGAAGAGCATGGAAGTTGTGAAACAGACATATTTGACAAAATAGAAAAAAGGTTAACAACATTGTCAATTTCTTCGTCAATCCAAACGTATTTCAAAAAAAGAAATATTAATGCTATTCCATTGCATTGTGTTAAGCATCTATGCCTTTAATGTCTCCTCAACCTCCCCCAATAAATTCTACATTACTCTTTGTTGTTTTCCTTCATGTACAATTAACCAACAAGGCAAGAATGGGTTTTTTTAATTCCGATATTTTGTTCCCATAGACTTACATTGTATTTCCGGTATCGGTATCGGGTATCGCCGATATTTTTTGTGTATCGGCGATACCATTCAGATTCCGATACTTTTGGATATCGGAAAGTATCGCTCAACTCTAGTTACCACAGGTAAACACTATTGTTTTTTTTTTTTTCCTTTCTTTTCTCTTTTTTGTCTGCTGTAACTCTGGATATCAGATGTCAGGTTGAAACTTTCTGTGATGATAGTGGTTGTGACTTCTCACAACCATTCCAGGTGAGCAGTTCCCTTAATTTTTTTTTCTCTCTGCAGTGTTGCCACAGGTGAACACTATTGTTTTTTTTCTCTCCTCTTCTTCCAGTAATCCTGTCTTAAAAGATCTGGAAAATGGAGGCCCGCATAAAGGAACTTTGCGGAGTGACTGATAATATCCTTGCAGATTTGCAGAATATAAAGACCCGTTTTACAAATCTACAGGACCTCAATAATCACAATTTGCAAGTGGTTGGACAGACTACCCAGGATTTGCGAGCCAGGATTGAGGTTCTAGAGGGGCGAGTCCAGGCTCCTGCCGTAGCCCCGAGTGCTGGGATTCCCAAGTTGCCCCCTTTTCGTTTTGGCGGTGAACGTGAGAAATTCAGGGGATTTATTAATCAATGCAATCTTTTTTTTTCTGCACATGCTTCACAATTTCCCACTGAACGATCTAAGGTGCTTACTATAATTATGTTGCTTACCAACAAGGCTTTAATGTGGGCAAACCCTCTGATTGAGACTGAGGATGATTGTTTGAATCACCTTGATGATTTTATTTCAGCCATGGGGCAGGTGTTTGATGACCCCAATCGAGGTGCAACAGCTGAAGCAGCCATGTTAGCTTTGTGCCAAGGTAAGCACTCGGTAGCTGAATATGCCTTGGATTTCAGGAGATGGGCCATTGATACCACCTGGGACAGTTCCGCCAAAAAATCTATTTTTCGAAAGGGGTTATCTCCACTGATTAAGGATGAACTTGCTCGTGCCGACCCTCCCACTGCGTTAGGTGACTTTATTAACTACTGCATCCGTATTGATACTCGTCTGACTGAACGCAGGCAAGAGAGATGGTTCGAAAGCAATCGCACTAACCTTTTCCTACCTTCCTCTCCAGCTAAGGAACCTTTGAGTAGGATTACACGGGAACCTGAACCTGAACCCATGCAGGTAGACTCTTTACAACGACGGGTTAGTGATGCACGCAAGGAACATCGTTTTAAGGAGAATCTATGTTTCTATTGTGGTAAGTCAGGGCACTTCATTATAAACTGCCCCAGCCGTTCTCGTAAGACTACTGCAGCACTCATTCATTGTGAGTGTTGCGAGAGGGGATCTGTGAGGTCCGAGCCTCAGGCTCCAGAGAGATCTGCAGCAACAGATCTTGATTTCTCGGACTTAAACTCCGTTACCTCTGAGGACGTTGACTGTGTAAACGCTGCCATTTTTCAAGTTTCCTCAGCGGTGTCCCAGCTGAGTTGTAAGAAAAACAATTCTCATTGCTTTCTTTCCATCAAACTCTGGGTTGACTCAGCTTGGGTGTCTAGCTCTGCTATGATCGACTCAGGGGCAAGTGGAAATTTTATGGATGTCTCCTTTGCTCTGAAACAGGGAATACGTTCAGTGAAGAAGGCTACTCCAGTACAGATGGAACCTGTGGATGGCTCCCTGCTGACCTCTGGACCAGTGGATCAGGAAACAGAGCCTTTGAGGGTTCTTATGGGTAAAGATCATCAAGAGAAACTGTCCTTTATGCTTATCTCTTCTCCCCACTTTCCCATTATTCTAGGGCTACCATGGCTGCAGGCTCAGAATCCTACCATTAACTGGGAGACCAAGGAATTACACTTTCCAGAGAAACAGATGAGTCCAAAAGTTTCAGCTTGCTCTGTTCCTAAAGGAATCATGTCAGTCCCTGAACTACCAGCTGTATACCAGGACTATGTGGATTTATGTGACAAGAAGAACGCTGACCAGCTTCCTCCTCACCGTCCATATGATTGTCCAATTGAATTATTGCCTGGAGCAGAGATACTTTTTGGTAAGATCTACCCCCTGGTGGGGCCCGAGCTAAAGGCTTTAAAGGATTACATAGATGAAAATCTAGCCAAGGGCTTCATACGCCCCTCTTCATCTCCTGCAGGTGCACCCATCTTCTTTGTAAAGAAGAAAGATGGATCTCTGAGACCATGCGTAGACTATAGGGAACTCAATAAGGTTACTATTAGAAACCGTTATCCATTGCCTTTAATCCCTGAGTTATTGGAGAGAGTGCGACATGCCAAAATTTTTTCTAAACTAGATCTTCGTGGGGCCTATAACTTAGTCCGTATTAGACCTGGGGATGAATGGAAGACTGCATTCAGGTCACGCTATGGACACTTTGAATATCTAGTTATGCCTTTTGGTCTGATTACCGCCCCAGCCACTTTCCAACACTTGGTGAATGACATCTTCAGGGATCTCCTAGATACATTCGTGGTAATTTATTTGGATGATATTCTATTTTTTTCTAACTCCACAGAGGAACATCATGGACATGTGAGAATGGTCTTGGAACGTCTAAGACAAAATCATCTTTACATCAAACTTGAAAAGTGTGAATTCCATAGGACCGAAATTCAATTTCTGGGGTATGTACTGTCTACACAAGGAATTAGTATGGATGGAAGCAAAACCCAAGCCATCAAGGATTGGCCAAGTCCTAGAAATGTGAAGGAGGTACAGCGCTTCATCGGGTTTGCCAATTTCTATAGACGTTTCATTAGAAATTTCTCTGAGGTAGTGTCACCTATCACTCAACTTACCCGGAAAGAGTCTAGGTTTTCCTGGACTCCCCAAGCCCAGGAAGCATTTTCCCGTCTAAAAGATAAATTTACCACTGCACCTATCCTAGTACATCCCAACCCCGAGCTTGCCTTCATAATAGAGATGGATGCTTCAGACTGTGCCGTTGGAGCTATACTCTCTCAGAGAACAGGTGAGAAGAATGTCTTGCATCCCTGTGCCTTCTTTTCCCAGCAGTTGTCTTCGGCTGAGAGGAACTACGATGTGGGCAATAGAGAGTTGTTGGCCATTATTGCCGCCTTCAAAGAATGGAGACACCTTCAGGGAGCTGCACAGCAAATAGTCGTCCTGACAGACCATCGTAACCTTGAGTTTATCAGGTCGGCTAAGTGCCTGACTCCTCGCCAGGCTCGCTGGAATCTTTTCTTAAACCAATTTAATTTTATCATCTCTTATAGACCAGGATCGCGCAATGGAAAGGCTGATGCACTCTCTAGGATTTACTCAGCAGAGACACGTCCAATTACTCCTCCTAAGACTATTCGTCCTGACTCTAGATTCCTAGGAGTAATTCATAATCAAGACCTACTTAAGGACATCAAGGAAGCATACCATGCGGATTCCTTTTTGGCACAACCCCCAAGGGACGTAAGTCTTGTCTTTAAGAATGGTGTGTGGATTCAGGGACAACGTCTGTATATTCCTGAAACAGTCAGATTAAGAGTATTGCAACTCATTCACGATTCCAAGATAGCTGGGCATAGAGGAATTCTAAAGACACAGGAATTTCTTTCTCGTTTCTTTGGTGGCCCACTTGCAGGAAGGATGTTTTGAATTATGTCACTTCATGTGAGGTCTGTGCAAGATGCAAAACACCTCGCTCCTCACCAACTGGTCTGTTACAGCCTCTTCCCACCCCGTCCCGCCCGTGGGGATCCATTTCTATGGACTTCATTGTGGAGTTACCAACCTCTCAGGGGAAGAACACCATTCTAGTGGTGGTTGACCGTCTAACAAAGGCAGCTCATTTTATCCCTTGTGTCGGCTTACCCACTGCAAAACAGACATCAGATTTGATGATTAAAGATGTGTTTCGCTTACATGGAGTACCGGATGAGGTTATTTCGGATCGAGGGGTGCAATTCACTTCTAGGTTTTGGCAAAATTTATGTGCAGCATTGGACATTAAAGTAAACCTTTCTTCTGCTTTTCATCCCCAGACTAATGGACAGACCGAACGAACCAATCAAACCCTGGAGCAGTATCTCCGCTGCTTTGTCTGCCACCTACAGGATGATTGGGTGGATCTACTTCCATTAGCTGAGTTCTCGTATAACAACTCTCAGAGTGCCTCCACTAAACAGTCTCCTTTTTACTCTAATCT
Source organism: Oophaga sylvatica (assembly GCA_033576555.1). Taxonomy (NCBI): domain Eukaryota; kingdom Metazoa; phylum Chordata; class Amphibia; order Anura; family Dendrobatidae; genus Oophaga; species Oophaga sylvatica. The sequence goes on along the minus strand of JARQOD010000006.1, from coordinate 225,300,912 downwards.
AGGTTATCATCCTAACATTCTACCACGATTTCCCATAGAAACGCCTTTACCAGCAGTGGCTGAAAGAATCACGTCTTTACAAAAGAATATGGATCTTCTAAAGGAAAATCTGGAATCGGCTCAAGAAAGGTACAAGAAAGCAGCAGATAAATTTCGTAAACCTGCACCAGCTTTCAAGGTAGGAGACTTGGTCTGGCTGTCAACCAGAAATCTTAAGTTAAGGATTCCATCGTCTAAGTTGGGACATAAGTACATTGGACCCTATAAAATCAGTAAAATTATAAGTGCCGTTGCTTGTCGTCTTCAACTGCCCAGAACTATGAGAATCCACCCTGTCTTTCATGTATCCCTACTAAAGGCTGCGACACCCAATAAGTTTCCTGGACGTTCCTCTCCTTGCCCTGACCCAGTGCTAGTCGATGGTCAGGAAGAATTTGTGGTGGAAAGGATTTTAGATTCCAGGTTGTATAGAAATCAGTTACAATATCTGATTAAATGGCAGGGCTACCCAGTGGAGGACAACTCATGGGAACCGGTCAATAACGTTAATGCTCCTCGCTTGCTCCGTCAGTTTCATCAGAGGTACCCACACAAGCCTGGTCTGAGGTCATCCGGAGGTTGTCCTTAAGGGGGAGTAATGTAAGGTTCTATGTAATATTCCTGAAACTCAGTTTGTTCGTCAGCCATTTTACTTTCTGTCTTGCTGCAGCTATCTTGCCCTCAGTCAAAATGGAGTTTCCAGCTTGCATGTTCCCGCCCTGATTCTCTCCTTTGCTTCTTAAGCAGCCACAGCTGAGCAATCAGTGCTTCAGAATCTAGCCTGCAGTGAACCTGTGACTTGACTCCTGTAAGCCTTGGACCTTGTACTCCAGCTATTCCTACTGAGGAACTCTGAAGCACTTGTGGACTCTGAACCCTGCTCTTTGAAAGACCCACGTTTGCATGGACTTACGGTAACAGAGAAGAAGATCCTGAATCTGTATTGGAGAGTGATTGCTGAGCTTGGATTACTCTGGCCTGCTGTGTCTCCTGTTTCTGTGTCTGCAAACTGTGTGACTATTTCTGCCAACTTGTATGAAGTAATACAGGACTTTTCTATATCAAACCTGTGACTCCTGTGTTTTCATCGCACCCAAGCACAAGACGCTATATGAACTGTACTACATACATTACAGCGATTTGTGTAACGGGTCTGGGAGGCGGAACCTCTGAGCTTTATTATACAAGGAGGCTTTCCTTGTAAAGGAGCGGGTGGCGCCCGGGGAGACGGATAGGAAGTCACTGCAAGTGACGGGGGCAGTCTCTGGATAGACAGGCGGGTAGTCACGGCAAGTGACCGGGGCAGTCTCTGGGTAGACAGGCAGGAAGTCACAGCAATTGACCGGGGCAGTCTCTGGATAAACAGGCAGGCAAGGAGCCGGGGCAGTCTTTGACTGGACAGGTATATACGACCTGAGACGGTGGAGCCTCCCGGTAGGCTAGCAGGCAGATGACAGATGAGCGCCCCCAAGTGAGCAGGCGAGAGTCTCTGGAACAGCCGATGAACACCGCAGGTGATGGCCGAACCTCCAGATAGGCTTGCAGTCAGATGGCAGATGAGCGCCCCCAAGTGAGCAGGCGAGAGTCTCTGAATTGCCGATGGTCACCGCATGTGACGGCCGAACCTCCAGGCAGGCTTGCGGCAGGTAGCAGACAGCAAACTGGCAGGAAACAGGCAGGTAACTGGTAACGGACCCTGAGGGCTGAAGCAGAGTAAACAGTGCAACAACAACATTGCCCGGGCAACTCCATTAAGGAGGAAGTACTTTATATAGGGTGGAGTCCTCCGGCATTGGCCGGGGACCTTTTGAAAGATGTGCGCGGCCCCTTTAAGAGCGGGGAGGGCGCGGGCACGCGCCCTAAGTCCAGTAGCAGGGAAGGAGCGCGCGGCCCCAGCAGGGCGGAAGGAGGACGCTGAGCGCGGGTAAGGGGGGCGACGTCCCTGCCTGGCAGAGGACGCTGTCGCAGGGGAACAGCGTCCCTGCCTGGCAGAAGGCAGGGATGCCGATGCTACAGTACCCCCCCCTTAGGCCCCCCTTTTTAGGCCAGAAAGAAATTTAGCTAGGATGAGAGGGGCATGGATGTTCTCCCGAGGCTCCCACGTTCTCTCCTCAGGACCAATCCCCTTCCAATCCACCAGAAAATAGGTCTTTCTTCCTACCCTTTTTGTGGCCAGAATGTTCTCTACCTCAAATTCGTCTTCAGCAGACACTGGAGCAGGAGGTGTACCTGTAGACTTGACAAAAGAGTTAAGTACCACCGGTTTGAGGAGATGTATGGAAGGAGTTAGGAATCCGCAAATTGGCCGGGAGTTTCAATTTATAGGACACCGGTTGATCTGACTGATGATCTCAAAAGGACCGATGAACCGAGGACCCAACTTGTAGGAAGGAATCTTGAGCCGGACATACTTGGATGAAAGCCAGATCTTATCCCCAGGACGGAATTGAGGAGGATCCAAACGTCTTTTGTCAGCATGTTTCTTCATGCGCTCGGATGACAGAATGAGTGGGGACCGGGCACTCTCCCATATGGAGGAAAATTCGTTAACCAGAGATTCCGCAGCTGGATTGTCCACAGAGATGGAGACAGGAACAGGGATCCGGGGGTGTTGACCGAAGACTACAAAAAACGGAGATTTGGAGGAAGATTCGCTCTGGTGATTGTTATAAGAGAATTCGGCCCAAGGCAGGAGATCCACCCAGTCAGAATGGTGGGCATTAACGAAGTGCCGGAGATAACTGGTCAGATTCTGATTGATTCGCTCGACTTGTCCATTGGACTGCGGGTGGTAAGCGGAGGAGAA
>JARQOD010000006.1:225162956-225297967 GCA_033576555.1 Oophaga sylvatica | reverse complement strand
GGGCAATAGGAAGGCAGTGAAGGGCCTGGCAAGAGGAGAGGCTGGGAAATAATGGAGGGACATCTGGATTACTCTGGCAGCAGAGTTTAGGATAGATTTGAGTGGTGCAAGAGTGCTAGAGGGGAGGCCAGACAATATAAAGTTGCACTAGTTGAGGCGGAAGATCATGAGGGCGTGCACAAATAGTTTTGACGCTTCTTGGAATATACGGATCCAGGAAATGTTTTTCAGTTGTAGTGGGCCGGAGGACGCAAGGGCTTGAATATGTAGCTTGAAAGAGAGGGCTGAGTCGAGGATCACCCCAAGGCCATAAGCAACCGTGACTATTTTTCATGGTGTGCCATCCCGGCATTACATAGGCACGTGTCGCACAACATTACCCATGCCCTCCACAATGCTGTTACTTGCAAACTCAACCTAACCACAAACACGTGAACAAGTGCTTGTGGTCAGGGATGGTACATGTCACTGAGGGTACACTGGGTTAACATAGTGGAAGCCGGGACCCACTCCGACCTTGGTATGGTGCACATCCTCCCAACCCCTAGAATTGCAGGCCCAACGTCAATCTGAGTTGCCTCCACAGTCTACAGATCCTGCACCTCCTCCTCCTTCGCCTCCTCTTCAGCCTCCATATTCAAAAGTAGCACATCAGTCAAACGCTGGAAGCACTGCAGCACTGCCTCATCAAAGCGGCAAAAGGCTGTGCTGAAGCTAATAAGCTTAGGTGACAAAATGCACAATGATGAAGATTTGTGGACAGCTCTGAAAGAGCAGGCAGATATGCGGCTGACACCGCTGAACCCACAGTCAGGCATGGTTGTGTTTGACAATTTGTGGAACCTGGTGGCTGCTCTGTGGTGAGGCTACCTCAGACACGTGCCATGCCTGGCAAATGCGCTTAAACTCATTGGTCAACATTTTCTGAAAAGCGACACTGAGCTGCCAGATCTCCTCGGAAAAGTACAACACTCTACGTACCCATTTTAGAAAGTCAGCTATAGCTTCATCAGCCCTTGCCATGCTTCAGCAGCGCTTGCAGCTTCTGGCTCACCGACTGGTGTGTGATGTCTCCAGGCGTTGGAAATCTACACTGCAGATGTTGGAAAGGATTTGTGATCAGAAGAGGGCATTTGGTGCCTTATCTATCAGCATGAACAAGATTGTCAATATTCAGTTCTGACTTCACACATAATATCTCTGGAGTGGACATGGAGGTCAGACATAAGTACCATCCTCCAAAACTTTGAAGAATCCATCAAGATGGTGAGCGTAAATGACGCCATCATTAATGTCTCCATCCTCCTTCTCTGTGTTCCAATCTGAATATTTATAGTTATTTATATAGTGCAAACATATTAACAGTTTAACATTTTGAAGAACAACAGTCCTAAGTAACAACGATAACAATAATACAATAATTAAACCAAAATAAAACAACCCTACTCGTGACAGCTTACAATAAACACTAAGTAACAATGATAACAATAATTAAACCCCAAAAAAACAATCGTGCTTGTGACAACTTCAAATCTTCAATGAGGTGGTGGAGATAACAACTATAAGGGTGTATTTACAATAATGTATTTACAATTATATTACAGAGGTTAGTCGAAAGTCGAGGAGGCCTGAGGACAAGTAGGAGGAGGAGAGCATGGTCAGTCGTCCTCTTGGTGAGGACACTGAAGTATTGACTGTTAGGAGTCTTGCACGCATGGCTAAATTTATGTTCTGCTGCTTTTCCCGTCACCCTCATGTTCTCAAACTTTTGGGTGACGTGCAATACTGATTGATGACACTTCTAGACCCACGCTACCAGGAGAACTTTCCATCTCTTATTCCAGAGGCAGACAGGCGTACTAGAATGTTGGAGGACCAGAGGACCTTTCTTGCAGAATTATTAAAAAAAATCCCAAATGAAAATGCTGCCAGCAGAGGTCACAGTTTGTTGGCCAATCAAGGAGTACAGGTGAGAGAGACACAACTGCAATTCAGCAGAGCCAGTGGAACACTGGCAAAGTTTGGGAATAGTTTTCCCAGACCCTCCATTGCCCTGGCCCTGAGGCGTGGTAAACTCTAGCAAGGAGTGAAAACTTTGTGAAAATGCTGAGGGAGTAACTTGCTGACCATACCAACATCCTTGCTCATTTCTCCGTGCCTTATAATTATTGGTTATCCACGCTGAACACGTGGCATGACATGGCTCTCTGCACTGCGCACGTGCGCTGTACTCATGGTCAAGGAGCGCACGACTCCTCGCTCTCTGTCGGTCACTGGGCACACGGCGCCTTGCTAAATGGCAGTACCACTTTTAGTGGTGGGAGCCAACGGGAACTGTCCTTAGCAGTGCCATTGCTCTAAGGACGGAGCACGCTGCTCAGCCTCCTATGTGCTGCTTGTCCTTGGCAAAATCTATGCTGCGGTGCCTGCTTTGTATTAAGCTGGCCCCCTGACTGTAGGCCACTGGATCTGTGTGTCTGCTGCAGTTCGCTGCAGCGTCGGCGCTTTGGATGCATAGTGCACTGCTCCCCTTCATGCTCACACGCTCACAGCTGGGAACTCACTCGTGCTTTTGATTTTTTTTCCCACACCTTCGGCACAAGTTCCCTGTGTAAACACGCCCCCCTCTTCAAGGGAAATGGGACCTGTCCGTTGCCCTTTTCCCTCCCCCGGGAAACATGGGACGCAGCCTTGACAGTTCCGGACCCGGCGCAGCACAGTTACCCGCAGCCCGGTCATCTTGAATCCGTACATATCTGGCCAATAAATTCTTTGATGCAAGCATCATAAAAGGCATGTTCTTGCAATTTTCCAGAGAAAATTGTACATTACATCCAAAACAGTGTAATTTTGAAGTATTTTGTGGCTCATATCAATCCACAACATGACACTAGCAGTCTCATACTTCTAATTTTCTGTGAAAAATCATTTCCCCAGTGATAGGTTGTGTATGTTCTGACTTATGTAACATCAGTTGGGTGATAATAATTATTCATACCTACTTGCTTCACAATATATTCATCTTTTTCTTTAAGGCTTCCGAATATAATGTAAAAGTGAAAACAAGTTGGTGAAGTGTGTTTAAACTCAAATGTGAAAATAATTGTCATCTTTAATATTTCTCCATTCCGTGTGCGGCTAACCAACCTCATTGATCTTATTGATTTTCTTTGGCAAGAAACCAACAGCTCAATTAATACCTCATGCTTTTCCAATGAATTCATAATGCTTGTAAAGTAGAGGTGAGATACGGATCTAGATAACATCTCGGGACTGTAGGCAACATGACACTGTAGCACGACCCACTGGTGTTTATCTAACAATTTCATATACTTAGTGCACTGCAGAACAGTTTGTCAGAAAAACAAGATTTTGATTCAAAAACATGTTGGATGGATTTTCAAGTTGAAACACCCATATAGTATTATTATAATTATTATTTAGTTATACAGCGCCATTTATTCCATGGTGGTGTACATGAGAAGGGATTACATACAAAGTAATAGATATCGTTTACAGTTAACAAATTTAAAATGACAGACTGGTACAGAGGGGAGAAGACTTTGTGCTTGCGGACTTACATTCTGTGGGATAATGGTGAAGAGACACAAGTTTGGGGGTGTGGCACTTCGGTTGGTGGAGAGGCGGCATCTCGGGTGGTGGTCTACAAGTCACATCTACGACCACCATGCTCTACAAATGACACCTCTGGAAATACAGGCAAAATGTCACAATCTCTAGCTTCTGTTACAGAAAATGCAGGGGCTCCTTTTTGACATCTTCGTCTGACAAGTCCAGTATTAGTAGGTGAAGCCTTGTCAGAATCCAGCCCAGGAACACCAGGTTTCAGTAGTTGCGAGTCCTGGCCCCATGCTCTTCCATTTGTTCTTCCCCCTGTTCTTCCATTCATGATTTCATCTGGAACATTTCGCCTTCGTAATCCCGAGATAGAAGACAACACCGGCCAAGCGTTCACCCTCTGCTCCTCAGACTTTCAATCTGCGCAGTGACAGATTATAGGCAGAAGATGAAGATGGTGGTAGTAGTTGGAGCATTTAAGACAGTCATGAAGCTGCCATAACAACTTGAAACAGAAGTATTTTTACCAAGATGCAACACTGTTCAATATTTGGGCTGTATTTTTCCACAAAATAGTGTAGAGAACTAGGGTAACAGACAGCAAATACAGTGGAATGTAGGCCTGAATAGCCACAATTTAGGGTCCACAAATACATCAGACTTCTGAGAGCGATACCACACTTTTCAATATGTGGTCTGAATTTTTTAATTTTTGAAAAAGTCTTTAAAAAAATAACAGACTCGGGAAGACCTACCAGTTGGACTGGCAACTTCCATCATGTTGGTGTAACGGGGAACAGTTGCCCGCCTTCTCTCTGCAACCACCACACGGCTTCTTCCTGCCTGAAGGGGTGCTATGCCTCCCTCCCCTTGTGTGCTGTGGTCCTCGCTCTGTATGTCCTCCTGCAAGGTTGGGTCAGTTACTATATCATTGTAAAAGTGAGCAGAGTGTCCAAGTGTGGGATCAGTTTTCTCAGGGCATTCAGCATGGTGGGAGGAAGAAGGATCAAGGTAAGGAATATGGGGCCAGATTTACGGCTACTCAGACTTGACCATGTGTAAGACAGGGTGCTGGTGGTGGTTGCCATGTAACTAGAATTATTATCCGCTATGCAAAAAGAACCTTTTCACACTGCTCTGTCTTCAATAGCGCTGTCTTGCTGTGGTCCCCTAGGACTTCAAAAACTAAGGTCCAGCGAGAAGATGTGAGGTGTTTTTGTTGGCCCAATTTCAGCTTGCCTCGGCATGCACCATAACAATCACATTCACTTCACAGTACATTGCCACGTGCCTTGCCCATTGTAAATAGACTCGAATATTATACACTTTCACTACAAATGGCTGAATTGGGAGCAACTTGTATGTGACAAGTGTGTGGGAAAACCACACTTTAAAATATGTGGACTGTAGTTACAAATGTTTTTTGCTTAGCCAATTGTTGCCACAAAGTACCTTAACAAAAAGCCACTAGAATAGGTGGGCCTACAATGCCCAAATTTGTAGCACACAGATGTATGAGTGTCACAGAGATACCACACTGTAAAATATGTGGGCTATTTTATTTCAAAAAGCAACATAGTGCTATATATAACTTGAGTAACAGACGGGAAAGCACTGGAAAACCGGCCTAAAATGCACCAATTTGGAGCACACAGATGTATGATGCGTGACACAGATATACCACACTGTAAAATATCTGACCTGTTTTATTTTAACAAAGCAACAAAGTGCTGCATATAACTAGAGTGACAGAGCATGAACAATTGAATAGCAGCCTACAAGGCCCAAACTTAGAGAACAGATATCTGAGCTGCCACAGAGATACCACACTGTAAAATATGTGGGCAGTTTTATTTAAAAAAGTAACATAGTGCTGTAAATAACTTGAGTAACAGACAGGAAAGCACAGGACTACCGCCCTAAAATGCACTAATTTGGAGCACACAGATGTATGACACGTGTCACAGATATACCACACTGTAAAATATCTTCCCTGTTTTTTTTAACAAAGCAAAATAGTGCTTTATATAACTAGAGTGACAGGCAGCAGGAAATATTGAATACCGGCCTAAAAGGCACAAACTTAGAGCACGCATATATATGAGCTGGCACGGAGATACCACACTGACAATTCTGTGGCCTGTGTCTTTTGCTTTTTTATTCTAAATAGTGCTGTAGGCACTATTTCCAGGTGAAAAAAAAGAAAACTGCCCAAACTTTCAGCACACACAGAAATGAGCTGGCATGGAGAAAACACACCGAAACATGCGTGGCCTGGTTTTTTTGGCTACATACTGGAGTATATTAGTACAGTGACACCCAGCCCCCCAAAAAAACTGGCGTAAGCTGGCCAAACTTTCAGCACGCAATGATATGAGCTAGCACAGAGATACCACACCGAAACATGTGTGGCCTGTTTTTTTGGGAGGGCTAAATACTGGTGTATATAAGTACAGTGACACCCAGGCCAAAAAATAAAACTGGCGTACACTGGCCAAACTTTCAGCACGCACATATATGAGCTGGCATAGAGATACCACACCGAATCATGTGTGGCCTGTTTATTTTTTTTGGCTAAATACTGGTGTATATAAGTGCAGTCACACCCAGGGCAAAAAAATAAAACTGGCGTACACTGGCCAAACTTTGAGCACGCACAGATATGAGCAGGCACGGAGATACCACATCGCAAAATGTGTGACCTATATTCCAATTACATCTGGGGCTAGCTATATACAGCCAATATATCATACAGGCAGCAGCAGCAGCAGCACTAGAACACAGGAAGGGAATGGACCCTCTTGATGTATCCAATGATCTATATGTAAACGTATAGGGGATGCTCACTGTTAAATCAAGTAATAGGTGCCAGGAGAAAACAAAGGTAACATCAAAAATGTATATAACTCCGGCACACAAAAAGGATTTTTTTCAAAGTTTATTGAACAGAAATAAACAGGTTCGTCATCAGAAAATTTCTTAAAGATGAAGGATTTTGTCAGACAAATAATTGTATCAACGTTTCGGCCGGTTAGCCTTTATCAAGAAAAATGTCTGTAACTAGAAGACAAAGCAGAACAAAACAATAAAATATTTTTATATATAATATAAGAGAAACAACCACGTTCAATATGGTAACATATAATTGTCTAATGAAGCTAACAGGAAAAAGAAAGGGTATAGAGAAAATAAACCATAATTACCCTTACCCCATATCAGATGGTGTCATATAATATAGTATAATAAACCGTTTAAACAAAAAAAACCTATCCAAGGAATAGAACCACTTTGAAATGGAAAATATAACAGATAAACTAGGATTCACAAATGTGAATCCCTAGAAATTGTCATATTAATTTTAGAAAAAGGAATCTACATAAAAAAAGTTTTTACTCTCTCAGAAACATAGCCATTGATAATATAGGCTACAGCCTGCTGAATATGAAGACATCAGCAATTAGAAAAAATAATATATACATAAGAGTAGCCGTTTATAATATTAAAGAAAGAATAGGCTACTGTCTGCTAAATATGAAGCCTTCAGCGTAATATGTATCCAATGAGTGACAGAAAAAATAAGAAAAATGAAGAAAAAAAGAAAAAAAAACAGAAAAAAAGAAAATAAAGCATACATTACTACTGAATTGTGTCCTTTTTCCGTCTGCAAGCAGAGTGTCATTTGTCTATGCTGAAATAAATGGGACATGCCAAACGCACTTTTTAGGAAAGGGATACAATAAATGATGGAAGGCACTACAGAGTCTGCACATAGGACATAAACATGGTGATGGGAGAGCGATCCCTATAATACCTTGTTAGTAAACCGGAGGAGTCAAAAGAGATCCGGGTGTAAAACACCGACGGCGAGGAAAGAGAAGTCCGGTGTCAAAGCGGCGTCTTACCGATGCTGCAGATGTGGCCTGACCGCTTGCGCGGCTCTTTATAGTGTCTCAGCGTGTAATCCCAATTGACCTTGATACTAACAAAAAACTACTTTCTTTTTGGAGATCAGTACTTTATTCAAAAAAGAGGGACTGCTATGGGTTCAAATATGGCACCCCCTTATGCCAACATTTTTATGGGGATTTTGAGACCACTTACGTATACACACATCCTAACTTTGTCCGATATGTCATCTATTGGAAACGTTTCATAGATGACATTTTTTTCATTTGGACAGGGGATGTTGAAACGCTTCTTCTATTTTTTAATGATCTAAATTCTTATGTCACAGGACTTACCTTTTCCATTCAATATAGTCAACAATCTATTAGTTTTTTGGACACCAAAATCACTATACAAGATGGGGGTAATTTTGAATCTGATCTCTATGTGAAACCGACAGACAAAAATAGTCTGTTATTATATTCTAGTTGTCATCCCTCCCATATTAAAAGGGCTTTACCAAAATCTCAACACTGCAGGATTGATAGAATTGTCACTAATCCTAATAATCGTGACACTCAACATCAGGAGATGAATCTGAAATTTAGGAATAGGGGCTATCCGAGCTCTATTTTAGATCCACAAAGTCCGACACATACCGTATCAACAGGACCAGTGGGCTCCCTACGATTACCATTTGTCAGAACGTTTCATCCGTTCAATTTTCGGATAAACCAAATTCTTTTCAAGCATTAGGATATTTTACGGAGCGCTTATCCCCAGATTCCAGAGTTTAGAAATAGGCCACTTATCTGTAATAAGAGGAGTTCGAATATTAAAAACTATCTGGTTAGGGCGGATATAGGACCATTGAATAGGGATTTGACCCAAAGGTTTTTATCCACACCACGCAACGGTACCTTTCCGTGCCTCAATTGTCTGCAGTGTTCTAATGTAAGCAAAGGTGACTCTTTCACCCACCCACGTTCGGGCCGTAGATACCCCATAAAAGGTTTTTTTACATGTAATTCTTCATATGTAGTCTATTTAATTAAGTGTCCATGCGTTCTCGGATATGTGGGTGAAACTACACAGCATATCCGAGACCGCATCTCCCAGCACAAATCCACCATACGTTGTGGACGTACTCATCTTCCCATCCCAGCTCATTTTTGTCAGAACAAACATAATATTTCTCAGCTCAAATTTCAGATTATAGATCATGTCCCTTTAAATAGAAGAGGCGGCAATAGGGTCAATCTTTTAAAAGATCGTGAGTCGTTTTGGATCCACACTTTGCAGACCCTTTCCCCTTTAGGTCTTAACAGAGATTATGAGTATTCATGAATTTCTCTTTGTTTAGTGATGTTCTTTTATTCCCTGAGATCTCTTGGATTGTGTGAATTTGTTATCCAAAAAAATTTTTTTTTTCTTGCTGTGACATGTCGTTTTGATTATCATACATTTCGCAAATTGTGACCCAATTATCATGATTTCATGTTCATTTCCAATGTTTATGGGACAGTTATTTGTACTGTTAATTCTTTTCCTTCCTTATTTTCTAATTTATTTGTCTTCTTTTTCTTAGCAAGCCAGTACGGAGTCTAAATAACATTCTGCTCACTGAACTCGGGGACGCATGCGCACTGTACGTCTTCCCTCGCACTTCGGCTACACTCGGCCAGTTTCGTTCAGCGCATGCGCACTACATCCTCCACCTTATGAGTCACAACCCGGAAGTAATCGGGATTACACGCTGAGACACTATAAAGAGCCGCGCAAGCGGTCAGGCCACATCTGCAGCATCGGTAAGACGCCGATTTGACACCGGACTTCTCTTTCCTCGCCGTCGGTGTTTTACACCCGGATCTCTTTTGACTCCTCCGGTTTACTAACAAGGTATTATAGGGATCGCTCTCCCATCACCATGTTTATGTCCTATGTGCAGACTCTGTAGTGCCTTCCATCATTTATTGTATCCCTTTCCTAAAAAGTGCGTTTGGCATGTCCCATTTATTTCAGCATAGACAAATGACACTCTGCTTGCAGACGGAAAAAGGCACAATTCAGTAGTAATGTATGCTTTATTTTCTTTTTTTCTGTTTTTTTTCTTTTTTTCTTCATTTTTCTTATTTTTTCTGTCACGCATTGGATACATATTACGCTGAAGGCTTCATATTTAGCAGACAGTAGCCTATTCTTTCTTTAATATTATAAACGGCTACTCTTATGTATATATTCTTTTTTCTAATTGCTGATGACTTCATATTCAGCAGGCTGTAGCCTATATTATCAATGGCTATGTTTCTGAGAGAGTAAAAACTTTTTTTATGTAGATTCCTTTTTTCTAAAATTAATATGACAATTTCTAGGGATTCACATTTGTGAATCCTAGTTTATCTGTTATATTTTCCACTTCAAAGTGGTTCTATTCCTTGGATAGGTTTTTTTCGTTTAAACGGTTTATTATACTATATTATATGACACCATCTGATATGGGGTGAGGGTAATTATGGTTTATTATCTCTATACCCTTTCTTTTTCCTGTTAGCTTCATTAGACAATTATATGTTACCATATTGAACGTTGTTGTTTCTCTTATATTTATATATAAAAATATTTTATTGTTTTGTTCTGCTTTGTCTTCTAGTTACAGACATTTTTCTTGATAAAGGCTAACCGGCCGAAACGTTGATACAATTATTTGTCTGAAAAAGTCCTTCATCTTTAAGAAATTTTCTGATGACGAACCTGTTTATTTCTGTTCAATAAACTTTGAAAAAAATCATTTTTGTGTGCCGGAGTTATATACATTTTTGATGTTACCTTTGTTTTCTCCTGGCACCTATTACTTGATTTAACAGTGAGCACCCCCTATACGTTTACATATTGTCTTTTTTTGGGGTTGATTGCTCCTGGTCTTACTGATGTCTCTCCAACACTCTATCGTTTAATCCAGAAGAGACTGCGACTATTATTTCTCAAGTTACCACACCCGGAACTTTTCTTCACACACCTTCTGAGGAATTACGAACCAGAGATTTTGAAAAGGACCTACGGAAGCTGACATCGTTAGACCTCCATTGTATTACTCTGGCTGAGTATCACCGAGTACAGCGCATTCCCAGGGGTCTTAGGGTCCCTCTCAGACCTACATTGTTTCATGATAACCCAGACTTTTGCATAAAGTTTGAATCCATTCTGAATAAGTGTTCTATGGACCTTATAGTACTAACAATTGATTTTTTACAGAAGGAAATTATTGACCTGAAAAGTCGGATTGCCACCACTGAGCAACAATTGGTAAACACTTACTCATCTGACGACTTTAAGAAGCTTAACCCCTTAATGACCAAGCCATTTTGTGTTAAAGACCAGGCCAATTTTTACAATTCTGACCACTGTCTCTTTATGAGGTTATAACTCTGGAACGCTTCTACGGATCTTGGCGATTCTGAGATTGTTTTCTCGTGACATATTGTACTTCATGATAGTGGTAAAATTTCTTCAATATAACTTGCGTTTTTTTATGAAAAAAACGGAAATATGGCAAAAATTTTGAAAATTTTGCAATTTTCAAATTTTTAATTTTTATGCCATTAAATCAGAGAGATATGTCACAAAAATTAGTTAATAAATAACATTTCCCACATGTCTACTTTACATCAGCACAATTTTGGAACCAAAATTTTTTTTTGTTACGAAGTTATAAGTGTTAAAAGTTGACCAGCAATTTCTCATTTTTCCAACAAAATTTACAAAACCATTTTTTTAGGGACCACCTCACATTTGAAGTGAATTTGAGGGGTCAATATGACAGAAAATACCCAAAAGTGACACCATTCTAAAAACTGCACCCCTCAACGTGTTCAAAGCCACATTCAAGAAGTTTATTAACCCTTTAGGTACTTCACAAGAATTGAAGCAATGTGGAAGGAAAAAATGAACATTTAACTTTTTTCCCAAAATTTTTCTTTCGACACAATTTTTTTAAATTTTGTCAAGGGTATCAGGAGAAAATGAACCACAATATTTGTTATACAATTTCTCCAGAGTACACCGATATACCATGTGTGGGGGTAAACCACTATTTGGGCGCATGGCAGAGCTCGGAAGGGAAGCAGCGCCATTTGACTTTTTTGGCTGGAATTGAGATTGGACGCCATGTCGCATTTGGAGAGTCCCTGTGTGCCTAAACAGTGGAAACCCCCCACAAGTGACCCCATTTTGGAAACTGGACCCCTCAAGGAACTCATCTAAATGTGTTGTGAGAGCTTTTAACCCCCAAGGGCTTCACAGAAGGTTATAACGTAGAGCCGTAAAATTAAAAAATCATATTTTTTCCACAAAAATGATCTTTTCATCCCAATTATTATATTCCAAAGGAAAAAAGGACCCCAAAAGTTATTGGGCAATTAGTCCTGAGTACGCTGATACCCCATATGTGTGGGTAAACCACTATTTGGGCGCATGGCAGAGCTCGGAAGGGAAGCAGCGCCATTTGACTTTTTTGGCTGGAATTGAGATTGGAGGCCATGTCGCATTTGGAGAGCCCCTGTGTGCCTAAACAGTGGAAACCCCCCCCAAGTGACCCCATTTTGGAAACTAGACCCCCCCAAGGAACTTATCTAAATGTGTTGTGAGAGCTTTTAACCCCCAAGCGCTTCACAGAAGGTTATAACGTAGAGCCGTAAATTAAAAAATCATATTTTTTTCCACAAAAATGATCTTTTCATCCCAATTATTATTTTCCAAAGGAAAAAAGGACCCCAAAAGTTATTGGGCAATTAGTCCTGAGTACGCTGATACCCCATATGTGTGGGTAAACCACTATTTGGGCGCATGGCAGAGCTCGGAAGGGAAGCAGCGCCATTTGACTTTTTTGGCTGGAATTGAGATTGGAGGCCATGTCGCATTTGGAGAGCCCCTGTGTGCCTAAACAGTGGAAACCCCCCACAAGTGACCCCATTTTGGAAACTAGACCCCCCCAAGGAACTTATCTAAATGTGTGGTGAGAGCTTTGAACCCCCAAGGGCTTCACAGAAGGTTATAACGTAGAGCAGTAAAATTAAAAAATCATATCTCTTCCACAAAAATGATCTTTCCACCCCAATTGTTATTTTCCAAAGGGTAACAGGACCCCAAAAGTTATTGTGCAATTTGTCCTGAGTACGCTGATACCCCATATGTGGGGGTAAACCACTATTTTGACGCATGGCAGAGCTCGAAAGGGAAGGAGCGCCTTTTTCAAATGCAGACTTTGATGGAAAGGTCTGTGGGTGTCATGTCACGTTTGGATAGCCCCTGATGTGCCTAAACAGTAGAAACCCCCCACAAGTGACTCCATTTTGGAAACTAGACCCCCCAAGGAACTTTTCTAGATGTGTGGTGAGCACTTTGAACCCCCAAGTGCTTCACAGAAGTTTATAACGTAGAGCCGTGAAAATAAAAAAATCATATTTTTTTCCACAAAAATAATCTTTTTGCCCCAAATTTTTATTTTTATAAGGGTAACAGGAGAAATGGACCCCAAAAGCTATTGTGCAATTTGTCCTGAGTACACTGATATCCCATATGTGGGGGGGAACCACTATTTTGACGCATGGCAGAGATCGGAAGGGAAGGAGCACCGTTTTTAAATGCAGACTTTGATGGAATGGTCTGCGGGTGTCATGTCGCGCTTGGAGAGCCCCTGATGTGCCTAAACAGTAGAAACCCCCCACAAATGACCCCATTTTGCAAACTAGACCCCCCAAGGAACTTATCTAGATGTGTGGTCAGCACTTTGAACCCCCAAGGGCTTCACAGAAGTTTATAACGTAGAGCCGTAAAATTAAAAAATCATATTTTTTCCACAAAAATGATCTTTTCATCCCAATTATTATTTTCCAAAGGAAAAAAGGACCCCAAAAGTTATTGGGAAATTAGTCCTGAGTACGCTGATACCCCATATGTGGGGGTAAACCACTATTTGGGCGCATGGCAGAGCTCGGAAGGGAAGCAGCGCCATTTGACTTTTTTGGCTGGAATTGAGATTGGACGCCATGTCGCATTTGGAGAGTCCCTGTGTGCCTAAACAGTGGAAACCCCCCACAAGTGACCCCATTTTGGAAACTGGACCCCTCAAGGAACTCATCTAAATGTGTTGTGAGAGCTTTTAACCCCCAAGGGCTTCACAGAAGGTTATAACGTAGAGCCGTAAAATTAAAAAATCATATTTTTTCCACAAAAATGATCTTTTCATCCCAATTATTATTTTCCAAAGGATAAAAGGACCCCAAAATTTATTGTGCAATTAGTCCTGAGTACGCTGATACCCCATAGGTGGGGGTAAACCACTATTTGGGCGCATGGCAGAGCTCGGAAGGGAAGCAGCGCCATTTGACTTTTTTGGCTGGAATTGAGATTGGACGCCATGTCGTATTTGGAGAGTCCCTGTGTGCCTAAACAGTGGAAACCCCCCACAAGTGACCCCATTTTGGAAACTAGACCCCCCAAGGAACTTATCTAGATGTGTGGTGAGAGCTTTGAACCCCCAAGGGCTTCACAGAAGGTTATAACGTAGAGCAGTAAAATTAAAAAATCATATCTCTTCCACAAAAATGATCTTTCCACCCCAATTGTTATTTTCCAAAGGGTAACAGGACCCCAAAAGTTATTGTGCAATTTGTCCTGAGTACGCTGATACCCCATATGTGGGGGTAAACCACTATTTTGACGCATGGCAGAGCTCGAAAGGGAAGGAGCGCCTTTTTCAAATGCAGACTTTGATGGAATGGTCTGTGGGTGTCATGTCACGTTTGGATAGCCCCTGATGTGCCTAAACAGTAGAAACCCCCCAAGTGACTCCATTTTGGAAACTAGACCCCCAAAGGAACTTTTCTAGATGTGTGGTGAGCACTTTGAACCCCCAAGTGCTTCACAGAAGTTTATAACGTAGAGCCGTGAAAATAAAAAAATCATATTTTTTTCCACAAAAATAATCTTTTTGCCCCAAATTTTTATTTTTATAAGGGTAACAGGAGAAATAGGACCCCAAAAGCTATTGTGCAATTTGTCCTGAGTACACTGATATCCCATATGTGGGGGGGAACCACTATTTTGACGCATGGCAGAGATCGGAAGGGAAGGAGCACCGTTTTTAAATGCAGACTTTGATGGAATGGTCTGCGGGTGTCATGTCGCGCTTGGAGAGCCCCTGATGTGCCTAAACAGTAGAAACCCCCCACAAATGACCCCATTTTGCAAACTAGACCCCCCAAGGAACTTATCTAGATGTGTGGTCAGCACTTTGAACCCCCAAGGGCTTCACAGAAGTTTATAACGTAGAGCCGTGAAAATAAAAAAAATCATATTTTTTTCCACAAAAATGACCTTTTTGCCCCCAAATTTTTATTTTTCTAAGGGTAACAGGAGAAATAGGACCCCAAAAGCTATTGTGCATTTTGTCCTGAGTACGATGATACCCCATATGCGGGGGGGAACCACTGTGATCGCCTTATTGCGATCTTTGGGAGGCACAATGAACAAATCTACAAAAGGTGAAGAATTGGTTTTCTTTTTTACGCCGTTCCTCGTGCGGTATTAGTGATTAGGCGACTTTATTCCTCGGATCGGTGCGATTACAGCGATACCAGATTTACACCCTTTTTTCATGTTTAGCTTCTGTCACACACTAAAAGATGCTTCTTTTTGGAATAATTTTTTGTAAGAATTTTTTGCATCGCCGTATTTTGAGAGTTATAATTTTTCCATATTTCGGCCGACAGAGTTATCTGTGGGCTTATTTTTTGCGGGACGAGCTGACGTATTTATTGGTACCATTTTCGGGCACATAACGTTTTTTGATCGCTTCCTATTCCGATTTTGTGGAAGCAGAATGAACAAAAACCAGCAATTCAGGAATTGTTTTTTTTTTTTCCCCCGTTCTGCGTGTGGTAAAATTGATAAAGCAGCTTTATTCTTCGGGTCACTACGATTACAGCGATACCTCATTTATATATTTTTTTTATGTTTTGGCGTTTTTTACACAATAAAGAATTTTATAGAAAAAATAATTATTTTTGCATCAGTTTATTCCGTGAGCTATAACTTTTTTATTTTTTCGCTGATGATGCTATATAGTGGCTTGTTTTTTGCGGGACAAGATGCCGTTTTCAGCGGTACCATGAGTATTTATATCTGACTTTTTGATCGCGTGTTATTGCACTTTTTCCAAGCGGTATGATGATACCGCTTGGAAAAAGTATAATTTACTACTTTTTTGTGTTTTTTTTTATGACTTTCACTGAAGGGGTTAACTAGGGTTACGCTTTTATAGATGGGATTTTTACGGACATGGCAATACCTAACATGTGTATTTTTTTTGTTTTTTTTTTTTTTTATTACATAAAAATGTGTATTTTTTAGGGGATTTTTTTTTAAATTATTTTTTAATATTTTTTTTTACAATTTTTTTTAAAAAATGATTTTTTTCAACTTGTCCCTTTATGGGACTTTCACTTTTTTTACTTTTAATTGCAGTTACAATGCATTGCAATGCTCCAGCATTGCAATGCATTGTACCTATGGGGAAAGCTGCTGTGACATGATCACAGCAGCTTCCTGTAGCTAAATGACCCGGAGGTTGTCATGACAACCCCCGGGTCATCAAGGCAGATATCGGGCCCTGCAAATACAGTGCAGGGTGCCGATCTGAGGCAGAAGGAGCTCCCGACCCTCTGCCTCCCCCCCTGAGCGCTGCGATCACGCTGGATCGCAGCAGTCAGGGGGTTAATAGCCAGGGGCGATGGGGGCTCCGCTCCTGGCTGTCAGTGCAGGAAGCCTGGCCACTGCAGCGCCGGCTCCTGCACTGATCGCACTGGGGAAGCTGAAATTTCAGCTTCTCCTGCGCGATCGCTGCTGTGTTTGGTCAGTCAGATTGACTGACCAATCACAGCGCTGTGAGTGCGGGGACCGACGGCAAAGGTCCCCGCACCGCTTGCCGTGCCTGTCAGCTGTCTGTGACAGCTGTCGGCACTGATCTACCACTGCGTGTTTACATGCAGTGGTAGATCAAAGGCATGACTTGCATAGTCCGTCCTGGTGCCGGAACTGGCACCTTGCCATGACGGACTGTGCACGTCAGTGGACATTAAAGGGTTAAGGAGAAACTTGATAAAACAATTGCTGATCTCAGAGGTAACTTGGAAAGCAAAAAGAAGAATAAATTTCTTCGTGATACCGAAGATTATAAGAACAACCAGGTGTACCGATGGCACAATACTGGCGCCTTCAGAAATCGACGTTTTCCAAGACGTGGCTACAGTCCCGCCTCCACCAGTTCAGACAGCGACTTTTGCTCCACACGCCATTCTTTTTTAGAGCAACGCCAGTATCGACCATACAGGGGAAGACGCGGCGGAGGCGTGGCAAGCGGAGTCGGCGCCGATCAATACAGAATGACGACTCGGTCACAGGTACATCAACTACCAACATTGTCTACAACATATCATCACAATGTCTTTCACCCTCTGAAATAACTTTGTTACAGAAGGGGTTAACATTTTGCCCAGTAACTCGGTTCAACACGTTTCTTCTTGACCAAGAACTGTTTCGGTTTTTCAGGTCTCTGAGGTTAAAAGCCAATTTTTCTAATCAGTCATTTAATGTTGATACCACTGTTACTTCTATGGACACCCAATTTTCATTACGTTCATTGGGCTTACGTATACCCAGTTCTTACCAACCACCGCATGTATATCACCCGGTAGAGACTTATATTGACATAGTTCGTAGAGAAGTAAAGACTGTCTTAGAGTCTATTACCAAAGGTCAAATGCAATAAAAGAACAACCTTACTACTGAGGAACACAGATCTCTGCTCTCGCTACAGTCCAATAGAGAACTTATAATTAAACCAGCGGACAAAGGGGGCGCAATTGTGGTACTAGACCGGTCCTATTATATAGAGGAAATCAGGTCACAACTGAGTGACTCTAACACATACTTACCCGTTTCAAACAATCCAACTTCTGATATCGCTCGATCCATCCAGGAAATGGTGGATCATCATAAACATATAGGTACAATTGATAACAAACTGGGGGAATTCTTGATTAATTTGCATCCAGTTACCCCAGTGTTCTACACACTCCCTAAAATTCACAAGAATTTGACTAAACCTCCCGGCAGACCTATTGTCGCTTCGACAGATTCAATCTTGTCCCCATTAGCTATAACATTGGAGAAAATTCTCTCCCCCCTTGTACCTGGTATTCAGTCATTCATCAAGGATACCACAGATTTCCTTACCTCTCTTAAATCTGTGGGTGTTTTGCCCTCTGACTGTTTATTGGTTACTATGGACGTTAATAGTCTATACACAAGTATTGGACATCAGGAGGGCATTGATTCCGTCATTAAGTTCCTCTTAGATCATGCTAATTTTTCAAACAGTCAGATTAATTTCTGTAGAGATCTGTTGACCTTGATACTAACAAAAAACTACTTTCTTTTTGGAGATCAGTACTTTATTCAAAAAAGTGGGACTGCTATGGGTTCAAATATGGCACCCCCTTATGCCAACATTTTTATGGGGATTTTGAGACCACTTACGTATACACACATCCTAACTTTGTCCGATATGTCATCTATTGGAAACGTTTCATAGATGACATTTTTTTCATTTGGACAGGGGATGTTGAAACACTTCTTCTATTTTTTAATGATCTAAATTCTTATGTCACAGGACTTACCTTTTCCATTCAATATAGTCAACAATCTATTAGTTTTTTGGACACCAAAATCACTATACAAGATGGGGGTAATTTTGAATCTGATCTCTATGTGAAACCGACAGACAAAAATAGTCTGTTATTATATTCTAGTTGTCACCCCTCCCATATTAAAAGGGCTTTACCAAAATCTCAACACTGCAGGATTGATAGAATTGTCACTAATCGTAATAATCGTGACACTCGACATCAGGAGATGAATCTAAAATTTAGGAATAGGGGCTATCCGAGCTCTATTTTAGATCCACAAAGTCCGACACATACCGTATCAACAGGACCAGTGGGCTCCCTACGATTACCATTTGTTAGAACGTTTCATACGTTCAATCATCGGATAAAGCAAATTCTTTTCAAGCATTGGGATATTTTACGGAGCGCTTATCCCCAGATTCCAGAGTTTAGAAATAGGCCACTTATCTGTAGTAAGAGGAGTTTGAATATTAACCCCTTAATGTCCACTGACGTGCAGAGTCCGTCATGGCAAGGTGTCAGTTCCGGCACCAGGACGGACTCTGCACTTCATGGCTTTGATCTACCACTGCGTGTAAACACGCAGTGGTAGATCAGTGCTGACAGCTGTCACAGACAGCTGACAGGCACGGCAAGCGGTGCGGGGACCTTTGCCGTCGGTCCCCGCACCTACAGCGCTGTGCTTGGTCAGTCAATCTGACTGACCAAACACAGCAGCGATCGTGCAGGAGAAGCTGAAATTTCAGCTTCCCCAGCGCGATCAGTGCAGGAGCCGGCGCTGCAGTGGCCAGGCTTCCTGCACTGACAGCCAGGAGCGGAGCCCCCACCGCCCCTGGCTGTTAACCCCCTGACTGCTGCGATCGAGCGCGATCGCAGAGCTCAGGGGGGGAGGCAGAGGGTCGGGAGCTCCCTCTGCCTCAGATCGGCACCCTGCAATGTATTTGCAGGGGCCGATCTCTGCCTTGATGACCCAGGGGTTGTCATGACAACCTCCGGGTCATTTAGCTACGGGAAGCTGCTGTGATCATGGTCACAGCAGCTTCCACTATAGTTGCAATGCATTGCAATGCCAGAGCATTGCAATGCATTCTAACTGCAATAAAAAGTAAAAAAAGTGAAAGTCCCATAAAGGGACAAGTTAAAAAAAATCATTTTTTTTAAAAATTGTAAAAAAAATATTAAAAAATAATTTAAAAAAAATCCCCTAAAAAATACACATTTTTATGTAATAAAAAAAATAAAAAACAAAAAACATACACATGTTAAGTATCGCCACGTCCGTAAAAATCCCATCTATAAAAGCGTAACCCTAGTTAACCCCTTCAGTGAAAGCCGTAAAAAAAAAACACAAAAAAGTAGTAAATTATACTTTTTCCAAGCGGTATCATCATACCGCTTGGAAAAAGTGCAATAACACGCGATCAAAAAGTCAGATATAAATAATCATGGTACCGATGAAAACGTCATCTTGTCCCGCAAAAAACAAGCTGCTATACAGCATCATCAGCGAAAAAATAAAAAAGTTATAGCTCGCGGAATAAACTGATGCAAAAATAATTATTTTTTCTATAAAATTTTTTATTGTGTAAAAAACGCCAAAACAATAAAAAAATATATATAAATGAGGAATCACCGTAACCGTAGTGACCCGAAGAATAAAGCTGCTTTATCAATTTTACCACACACGGAACGGAGGAAAAAAAAAAAAAAAACAATTCCTGAATTGCTGGTTTTTGTTCATTCTGATTCCACAAAAATCGGAATAGGAAACTATCAAAAAACGTTATGTGCCTGAATATGGTACCAATAAAAACGTCAGCTCGTCCCGCAAAAAATAGGCCCACAGATAACTCTGTCGGCTGAAATATGGAAAAATTATAGCTCTCAAAATACGGCGATGCAAAAATTTCTTACAAAAAATTATTCCAAGAAAAAGCATCTTTTAGTGTGTGACAGAAGCTAAACATGAAAAAAGGGTGTAAATCTGGTATCGCTGTAATCACACCGATCCGAGGAATAAAGTCGCCTAATCACTAATACCGCACGAGGAACGGCGTAAAAAAGAAAACCATTTCTTCACCTTTTGTGGATTTGTTCATTGTGCCTCCCAAAGATCGCAGTAAGGCGATCACAGTGGTTCCCCCCCACATATGGGGTATCAGCGTACTCAGGACAAAATGCACAATAGCTTTTGGGGTCCAATTTCTCCTGTTACCCTTAGAAAAATAAAAATTTGGGGCAAAAAGTAAATTTTTGTGGAAAAAAATATGATTTTTTTATTTTCACGGCTCTACATTATAAACTTCTGTGAAGCCCTTGGGGGTTCAAAGTGCTGACCACACATCTAGATAAGTTCCTTGGGGGGTCTAGTTTGCAAAATGGGGTCATTGTGGGGGGTTTCTACTGTTTAGGCACATCAGGGGCTCTCCAAGCGTGACATGACACCCGCAGACCATTCCATCAAAGTCTGCATTTAAAAACGGTGCTCCTTCCCTTCCGAGCTCTGCCATGCGTCAAAATAGTGGTTCCCCCCCACATATGGGATATCAGCGTACTCAGGACAAATTGCACAATAGCTTTTGGGGTCCTATTTCTCCTGTTACCCTTATAAAAATAAAAATTTGGGGGCAAAAAGATTATTTTTGTGGAAAAAAATATGATATTTTTATTTTCACGGCTCTACGTTATAAACTTCTGTGAAGCACTTGGGGGTTCAAAGTGCTCACCACACATCTAGATAAGTTCCTTGGGGGGTCTAGTTTCAAAAATGGAGTCACTTGTGGGGGGTTTCTACTGTTTAGGCACATCAGGGGCTCTCCAAACGTGACATGACACCCGCAGACCATTCCATCAAAATCTGCATTTGAAAAAGGCTCTCCTTCCTTTTCCAGCTCTGCCATGCGTCAAAATAGTGGTTTACCCCCACATATGGGGTATCAGCATACTCAGGACAAATTGCACAATAACTTTTGGGGTCCTGTTACCCTTTGGAAAATAACAATTGGGGGTGGAAAGATCATTTTTGTGGAAAAGATAT
Organism: Oophaga sylvatica; assembly: GCA_033576555.1. Taxonomy (NCBI): domain Eukaryota; kingdom Metazoa; phylum Chordata; class Amphibia; order Anura; family Dendrobatidae; genus Oophaga; species Oophaga sylvatica. The sequence goes on along the minus strand of JARQOD010000006.1, from coordinate 225,276,721 downwards.
GATTTTTTAATTTTACTGCTCTACGTTATAACCTTCTGTGAAGCCCTTGGGGTTCAAAGCTTTCACCACACATCTAGATAAGTTCCTTGGGGGGGTCTAGTTTCCAAAATGGGGTCACTTGTGGGGGGTTTCCACTGTTTAGGCACACAGGGACTCTCCAAATGCGACATGGCGTCCAATCTCAATTCCAGCCAAAAAAGTCAAATGGCGCTGCTTCCTTTCCAAGCTCTGCCATGCGCCCAAATAGTGGTTTACCCCCACATATGGGGTATCAGCGTACTCAGGACAAATTGCACAATAACTTTTGGGGTCCTTTTACCCTTTGGGAAATAAAAATCGGGGGTGGAAAGATCATTTTAGTGGAAAAAAATATGATTTTTTAATTTTACAGCTCTACGTTATAACCTTCTGTGAAGCCCTTGGGGGTTCAAAGCTCTCACCACACATCTAGATAAGTTCCTTGGGGGGTCTAGTTTCCAAAATGGGGTTACATGTGGGGGGTATCCACTGTTTAGGCACACAGGGGCTCTCCAAATACGACATGGCGTCCAATCTCAATTCCAGCCAAAAAAGTCAAATGGCGCTGCTTCCCTTCCGAGCTCTGCCATGCACCCAAATAGTGGTTTACCCCCAAATATGGGGTATCAGCGTACTCAGGACTAATTGCACAATAACTTTTGGGGTCCTTTTATCCTTTGGAAAATAAAAATTGGGATGAAAAGATCATTTTTGTGGAAAAAACATGATTTTTTAATTTTACGGCTCTACGTTATAACCTTTTGTGAAGCCCTTGGGGGTTAAAAGCTCTCACAACATATTTAGATAAGTTACTTGGGGGGTCTAGTTTCCAAAATGGGGTCACTTGTGGGGGGTTTCCACTGTTTAGGCACACAGGGACTCTCCAAATGCGACATGGCGTCCAATCTCAATTCCAGCCAAAAAAGTCAAATGGCGCTGCTTCCCTTCCGAGCTCTGCCATGCGCCCAAATAGTGGTTTACCCCCACACATGGGGTATCGATGTACTCAGGAGAAATTGTACAACAAATATTGTGGTTCATTTTCTACTGATACCCTTGACAAAATTTTAAAAAATTGTGTCGAAAGAAAAATTTTGGGAAAAAAAGTTAAATGTTAATTTTTTCCTTCCACATTGCTTCAATTCTTGTGAAGTACCTAAAAGGTTAATAAACTTCTTGAATGTGGCTTTGAACACGTTGAGGGGTGCAGTTTTTATAATGGTGTCACTTTTGGGTATTTTCTGTCATATTGACCCCTCAAATTCACTTCAAATGTGAGGTGGCCCCTAAAAAAAATGATTTTGTAAATTTTGTTGGAAAAATGAGAAATTGCTGGTCAACTTTTAACACTTATAACTTCCTAACAAAAAAAAAATTTGGTTCCAAAATTGTGCTGATGTAAAGTAGACATGTGGGAAATGTTATTTATTAACTAATTTTTGTGACATATCTCTCTGATTTAATGGCATAAAAATTAAAAGTTTGAAAATTGCAAAATTTTCAAAATTTTTGCCATATTTCCATTTTTTTCATAAATAAACGCAAGTTATATTGAAGAAATTTTACCACTATCATGAAGTACAATATGTCCCGAGAAAACATTCTCAGAATCGCCAAGATCCGTTGAAGCGTTCCAGAGTTATAACCTCATAAAGAGACAGTGGTCAGAAATGTAAAAATTGGCCTGGTCTTTAACCTACAAAATGGCTTGGTCGTTAAGGGGTTAAAAACTATCTGGTTAGGGCGGATATAGGACCATTGAATAGGGATTTGACCCAAAGGTTTTTCTCCACACCACGCAACGGCACCTTTCCGTGCCTCAATTGTCTGCAGTGTTCTAATGTAAGCAAAGGTGACTCTTTCACACACCCACGTTCAGGTCGTAGATACCCCATAAAAGTTTTTTTTTACATGTAATTCTTCATATGTAGTCTATTTAATTAAGTGTCCATGCGGTCTCGGATATGTGGGTGAAACTACACAGCATATCCGAGACCGCATCTCCCAGCACAAATCCACCATACGTTGTGGACGTACTCATCTTCCCATCCCAGCTCATTTTTGTCAGAACAAACATAATATTTCTCAGCTCAAATTTCAGATTATAGATCATGTCCCTTTAAATAGAAGAGGCGGCAATAGGGTCAATCTTTTAAAAGATCGTGAGTCGTTTTGGATCCACACTTTGCAGACCCTTTCCCCCTTAGGTCTTAACAGAGATTATGAGTATTCATGAATTTCTCTTTGTTTAGTGATGTTCTTTTATTCCCTGAGATCTCTTGGATTATGTGAATTTGTTATCCAAAAAATTTTTTTTTCTTGCTGTGACATGTCGTTTTGATTATCATACATTTTGCAATTTGTGACCCAATTATCATGATTTCATGTTCATTTCCAATGTTTATGGGACAGTTATGTGTTCTGTTAATTCTTTTCCTTCTTTATTTTCTAATTTATTTCTCTTCTTTTTCTTAGCAAGCCAGTACGGAGTCTAAATAACATTCTGCTCACTGAACTCGGGGACGCATGTGCACTGTACGTCTTCCCTCGCACTTCGGCTACACTCGGCCAGTTTCGTTCAGCGCATGCGCACTACATCCTCCACCTTATGAGTCACAACTAGTGTTGAGCGATACGATACTGCAAATATCGGGTATCGGCCGATATTAGCTGTGTCGGGCTTTCGATTCCGAGTACCGATATTTTCGTCATATCGGATACCGGAATCGGGATTGTCACTGTCACTGTCTGTGTACGTCGGTCGGGTCTGTCACTGTCAGTGTCCGTCGGTCGGGTCTGTCAGGAGTCAGCGGCACTTACCTGGCAGAAGATCTCCGGCGGTCACGGCCTGGACTGCTTCATGGCCGCCATCATCTTTCCCCGGCGGTCACATGCAGTTTCTCGCGATAACTGCAGTGACTGCTGGGTAATCCGGCCGTAAAGCAGTCAGTCCGATGACGTCACCGCCGGGGAAGCAGGTAATCAGCTGTGCTGCGCCGGGATGACAGCCTCTGCCTGTCATTGCGATGTAGCAGAGCTGGATCGTCGTGGGACAGTCGTTACTATGGACTGCGTCGGACAGGTGGTATACTGTTGGTTTGTTTTTTTTCTTTTTTTACAGGAGATCGATGGCGTCGCAGGAATGAGAGTACAATAAAAGAAATGAAAACTGTGTTTCTCTTTTATTTCATTAAAATACTTTTTTCTTGCTTTGTCTTTTTTTTATGCATTTAATAACTTTGGGATTAATAATGAATCGGTGTCTTATTGACGCCTCTTCATTATTAACCGGGCTTATTGTCACCGTGCAATCAACGGTGACATTAACCCCTTATTACCCCGCTTGCCACCGCTACAGGGCAAGTGGGAAGAGCCGGGTAAAGTGCCACAATTGGCACATCTTTTGATGCGCCAAATGTGGGGCTGCTGTAGCCTGGTATTATCAGGCTGTTGAGGGCCAAAAATCCATGGGCCTTGACAGTCTTTTAATACCAGGCCGCAGCAGTCTGCATTTTACTTGGCTGGTTAAAAAAAATAGGGGGACCCCTACGCCATTTTTTTTTCGAGGGGATCCCCTATTTTTGTTAACCAGCCAAGCTAAGCAGACTGCTGTGGCCTGGTATTATCAGGCTGGCAAGGTCCATGGATATTGGATCCTTACCAGCCTGAAAAACCAGGCCTCAGCGGTCTGCTTCATCTGGCTGGTTAACAAAAATAGGGGGGACCCCACGCCAATTTTTTTCGAGGGGATCCCCTATTTTTGTTAATCAGCCAAGATATGCAGACTGCTGTGGCCTGGTATTATCAGGCTGGCAAGGTCCATGGATCTTGGCTCCTTAACAGCCTGAAAATCCAGTCCTCAGCGGTCTGCTTCAGCTGGCTGGTTAACAAAAATAGGGGGGACCCCACGCCATTTTTTATTCGAAGGGAACCCCTATTTTTGTTAATCAGTTCCCTCTGACGTCACTGATTGTGTCCCTGGCTGACCTGAAGTGAAAGTGGAAAGCAATCAATTAAGCTTTCCACTTCCTCTCCTGTCAGCCAGGAGAGGAACTTATTCATTTGGGGGTTTACTGTGAGGCTGCAGCATTAGCTGCGGTCCCTGCAGTAAACATTAACCCTTTCTGAAGGATTACACCGTGGGACCTGACTGTGCATGGGATAGGTAAGAATAATTTTGCTTTTTTATTTTATTTTTATTACAGGAAATGGTTTTTGCAGTCAAATAAAAGATGGTCAAAAACATGTGTCTTTATTTCATTAAAATGATTTTTAATTAAAGTGTGTGTGTTTTATTTTTATTTCATGCAATAGGATTAATAATTGATAGTTGTCTAATTGACAGCTCTCAATTATTAACCTGGCTTAAGGTCACCTTTCAATTGCAATGTGGCTTTAACCCCATATTAACCCATTCGCCACCGCTACAGGGCAATGGGAATAGACGGGCAAAGTGCCAGAAAGGGCGAATCTAATTATAGATTTGTCTTTTCTGGGGTGTCTGGGGGCAGATGTTAGTAGCCAGGGGGGGCCAAAAATAATGGTCCCTCTCTGGGCTATTATTATCTGCCCTCATTCGCTGGCTTTGTCTGGTTGCGAAAATAGGGCGGGTGCCCACGCATTTTTTTTAAACAATTTTACACCTCATATATATATATATATACATGTCATTGAATTTGTGACACATATATATATATATATATATATATTTATATTTATAGTTCATACACTTCTACATAGTATAATAGCCGCTAATTCAATTGCAGGCTTTTGTGAAAATGCAGAACCCGACATGAAATGACACTTGGTGTACATAGGGTTAACCATGTCTTTTCATGTCCTTTGCTATCTGATTTGCACAAACAATTACATCAGTCTATGTGTGCAAAATTTCACACCTGTAGGGGTTAATTAAAGGTGTAAATTAGTAGCAAAAAAGTCCGGTTTTTTTACAACGAATTTACACCTTTAACCCCTACTGGTGTGAAATTTTGCACACATAGACTGATGTAATTGTTTGTGCAAATCAGATAGCAAAGGACATGAAAAGACATGGTTAACCCTATGTACACCAAGTGTCATTTCATGTCGGGTGCTTCTGTCTTTTCACAGAATCCGGCTTTACCCGGCAATTGAATCAGAGGATATTTTACTATGTAGAAGTGTATAAACTATACATATATGTATATATATATATATATATATATATATATATATATGTCACAATGACATGTATATATATATATATATATATATATGTATTCTATGTGTGTATATTTAGTGTTTACAAGGAAATAAAGGTTTTTTTTAGTTGCGATATTTTGTTCCCATAGACTTACATGGGACTTCCGGTATCGGAATCGGATATCGACGATATTTAGTGATATTGGCGATACCATTCCGATCCAATATTTTTAGATATCGAGCAGTATCGCTCAACACTAGTCACAACCCGGAAGTAATCGGGATTACACGCTGAGACACTATAAAGAGCCGCGCAAGTGGTCAGGCCACATCTGCAGCATCGGTAAGACGCCGCTTTGACATCGGACTTCTCTTTCCTTGCCGTCGGTGTTTTACACCCGGATCTCTTTTGACTCCTCCAGTTTACTAACAAGGTATTATAGGGATCGCTCTCCCATCACCATGTTTATGTCCTATGTGCAGACTCTGTAGTGCCTTCCATCATTTATTGTATCCCTTTCCTAAAAAGTGCGTTTGGCATGTCCCATTTATTTCAGCATAGACAAATGACACTGCTTGCAGACGGAAAAAGGACACAATTCAGTAGTAATGTATGCTTTATTTTCTTTTTTTCTGTTTTTTTTCTTTTTTTCTTCATTTTTCTTATTTTTTCTGTCACGCATTGAATACATATTACGCTGAAGGCTTCATATTTAGCAGACAGTAGCCTATTCTTTCTTTAATATTATAAACGGCTACTCTTATGTATATATTCTTTTTTCTAATTGCTGATGACTTCATATTCAGCAGGCTTTTTTTATTAAACCAAAACCAATGGTAACGTATCTTAACATGGTTCCAAAATTGGACCAGAGCAACTCCCTAAATGTTCATGCCTCACGAAAGAATCGGAGCATTCAGCCCATAATTAATAAAGAGTATACAAATTTCAATTAAAAAATAATTTTTATTGAAAACTATATAAAAACATTTGTTCAGAATAATCAATTAAATGTAAGTGAAATAGTGATGGAGCAAGAATTACGTCCTGGAGCAAATATAAAACGAACAGTAAATGCGCACTTCACAAAAATTACCTCCTCGCAATAAATGAAGGGAAGTAATAATGGTTATGGTATTGGGATAATTGGGAAATATAGGTAAATTAAGAAAAATCAGCAGATTTGTTCACAAGAAAATAAATCCCTAAAGTGAAATAGGGATTTATAATAGTTAAATCAGTACAATACATTGTGCTAATAAGTAAATGTAATCGCAAATAAAGTACCGAAAAAACACCGCTAATATCCCAAAAACTATGCAAATCCGAACAGGCAGAGGTTGATTGAAATAAGTATAAGGTCAATGCCTCCTACAGATGCCCTACAGGGTGCATGTCAAGAAAGTGCCGAAGTCCAGCTGGATTAGCGAAACGTGCGTCGGGGCACGTTCCTGGACGGCATATTCTTTTTCCCAATATGGGTAAGCACTTCGGCACTTTCTTGACATGCACCCTGTAGCGCATCTGTAGGAGGCATTGACCTTATACTTATTTCAATCAACCTCTGCCTGTTCGGATTTGCATAGTTTTTGGGATATTAGCGGTGTTTTTTCGGTACTTTATTTGCAATTACATTTACTTATTAGCACAATGTATTGTACTGATTTAACTATTATAAATCCCTATTTCACTTTGGGGATTTATTTTCTTGTGAACAAATCTGCTGATTTTTCTTAATTTACCTATATTTCCCAATTATCCCAATACCATAACCATTATTACTTCCCTTCATTTATTGTGAGGAGGTAATTTTTGTGAAGTGCGCATTTACTGTTCGTTTTATATTTGCTCCAGGATGTAATTCTTGCTCCATCACTATTTCACTTACATTTAATTGATTATTGTGAACAAATGTTTTTATATAGTTTTCAATAAAAATTATTTTTTAATTGAAATTTGTATACTCTTTATTAATTATGGGCTGAATGCTCCGATATTCAGCAGGCTGTAGCCTATATTATCAATGGCTATGTTTCTGAGAGAGTAAAAACTTTTTTTATGTAGATTCCTTTTTCTAAAATTAATATGACAATTTCTAGGGATTCACATTTGTGAATCCTAGTTTATCTGTTATATTTTTCCACTTCAAAGTGGTTCTATTCCTTGGATAGGTTTTTTTCGTTTAAACGGTTTATTATACTATATTATATGACACCATCTGATATGGGGTGAGGGTAATTATGGTTTTTTTCTCTATACCCTTTCTTTTTCCTGTTAGCTTCATTAAACAATTATATGTTACCATATCCAATGATCTATATACATGCATACAGTACCTGCAGGCCTTGCACTGATGTGTATAGAGCGAAGTACACTCCCCTTCCTACTTAACACTGGAACCTATATACTCCCGAATAAGTCCATAGAAGGACTGTTGGTTTATCTGGATTTGAGTAGTTTAGGATGGTAGACCCCACACTGACTAAGAAATCATCAAATCTGACCCAATCTCGGCAGCAGCTCTCCCTACTCTAACTCAATTCAGAACTGAATGCGGCCAGCAGGGAGGCGTCCGGTCTCTTATACCCCTGATGATATTCTGTGGCCAGCCAATCATTGCACGACCACAACAAAGACGGCTACGGCGTTTCATTGCCTGGCAGACAATCCCTGCATTGTGATTGGGTCTGTAAAGTCCGCAAAAAATGCTGGGTGGAGACTTGAGTTCCCGCTGAGTAATCCTGGAAATGCTCGGTGCTCGCCATGTAGAATGAGTACTGTGATAATCGGGCGAGCAACGAGAGTAGTGGCGAGTACATTCACTCATCACTAATACCGACCCATCGGTGACTCGCAATATTGTGACGGGGTTACCAATGGGTGGGATTAGCAATGCGCTTCAGGTAAGCCCGAGTTAAATGAGAGTTCAAGAAAGCGGCGGATTATACCATGTACATTCCCATATTGTAATAGTTAGGGGAGTTCAGCTAAATAAAGATGAATAGCAGAATGTCAAATAAACATACCAACCACACTAAGAAGTCAAATTATACCTTTGAGACCCAATATGTATCACTAAACCATGTAGCTATGTCAGGATAAGTCATGCCCCAGCTTTCTTGATGGAGAGTTACACAATTCGCATCTGTCTGCAGTGCTTTGGTTATCATTTCTATTTTTCTCGCTGCATGGTGTGACTACTTTATTTTACTTTTATCTCTGATTTTATATCATTCCAGCATCTAATTGCATGTTTGCACATGATGTTAGGGTCTGCGGAACGCACCAAATATAAGATGTTTAGAGGTGCGTTTGCAGTCCGGGGTCCACCGTGCAGGCGGAGCCTGCTGCTAGTAAAATGGCGTAAGAAGCAAACTCTGTTATCCCGCAGAGTCACCAACATAAACGCCGTAACGCGCTGTGGCAATAAGTGTGAACTCTGTTACTCCACAGAGCCGCTAGAAGGAGAGCCGCAGCGCTATATGGCGATGTGTGCGAACTCACTAAACACAACTGAGTCGCAAAGAAAACACGCTAGGGCGCTGTCTAGCGTTGAAAGCGAACCCTGTTACGTCACAGAGCCGCTGAGAAAAAGTGCTGTGTCCTGTCAGGCTCTCAGGTACACAGTTAAGTGCTAAGCGTACATAAAGCGTGATCATGTGCTAATGTCCTCGCGGGAGTCACCTGCAATCTATGGCATCTGAACACCAGACCCTGAATACGGCAATCAAAACTCCTCACCGGTTATGCCGGTAATCTAGGGCATCTAGGACGCCGACCCTGACCAGCTAGCACACCAAACTCCTCACCGATTAAGTCGGTATTCTAGTGGCTTATTTCAGCCGGGTCCCTAACCACACACACACATGACCACACTGGCGCATAGCATACAATGGTTGATATTAGCGAATGGCGGCCCAGCCATGCTACCCTTTTATAGTAACAGCTACAGGACCTGCCAGAAACAAGGACCAATGAAGCTTGTTCCAGAACAACAGTAGTCACAGGACCTTCCTGGCAGACCAATAGGAGCTGCTGCAGTACCTGAGCATGTGACCCCTGATCTCCAATGAGAGATCTCACTCTGGGCATGCTCAGAAGGGAAAACGCAGGACTTTGTCCCAAAGACGTCTGCTCCAGCACTGGCTATAATAGCAGATCCAGGAAAGGCAGCAGCAAGTCACTGCACAGTACTGGAGTGGGCAAGACGCTTGGACCGACGTCTCTGCAGAGCAGGCTCCACTGCAGCCGGAGATGAATGGAAGACCGCAGCGGGGCTGGTTCGAGACTCCCCTTGTGCAGCAGCGGGAACTCGAACCCTAATATTACCCCCCCCTCCTAGGGCCCCCCCTTCTTTGGGCCTCGCTGCGCTCAAAGGCAGCGATGAGCTGCGGAGCGTGAACATGCTCGGCAGGCTCCCAGGACCTATCCTCAGGCCCATAACCCCTCCAATCCACCAAATAAAATTTTTTGCCTCATACCACCTTGTACCCAACAATGGCGTTCACCTCATGATCATCGGTAGATGAACCCGACGTCCCGGCAGATGACTCGGAAAACCGGGAAATGGCCACGGGTTTCAGGAGGGACACGTGAAAGGTGTCAGTGATACCAAGGCGAGGCGGAAGGGCTAGGCGGTAAACCACCAGGTTCACCTGCTCAAGAACTTTAAAGGGACCCAAAAAGCGAGGTGCCAACTTGGTGGACTCTACACGTAGCCTGATGTTTCGGGCAGAAAGCCACACTAGGTCACCCGGAGCAAATGTAGGAGCGAGGCGCCGATGGGCATCGGCCGAAGACCTCATCCTCTCTTTGGAGGCCTGAATGGCATCCTGTGTGCGGTCCCAAATGTCCCGTGCCTCCACAGCCCAGTCTGCCACCCTGGAATCGGCGGAAGACACGGGCATGGGCACTGGTACCCGCGGATGCTGACCGTAGTTCAGGAGGAAAGGGGTCTGTCCGGTGGAGTCAGCCACAGCATTATTTAGAGCGAACTCAGCCCACGGTAGCAAGGATGCCCAGTCATCCTGCCTGGCAGAGACAAAATGTCGCAAGTATGTGACCAACGTCTGGTTGGCCCTCCCTACCAACCCATTCGTCTCGGGATGGTATGCAGAGGAGAGATTCAACTCAATGCTGAGTAAACGACACAGCTCTCTCCAGAACCGAGACGCAAACTGGGGACCTCGATCACTGACAATTTTGTCTGGCATACCGTGAAGGCGGAAAATATGCCTAATGAATAATGCTGACAAGGTCCGTGCAGACGGTAACCGTGGTAACGGCACTAAGTGCACCATTTTGGAGAAGTGGTCGGTTATCACCCAGATGATGGTGCAGCCCCGAGACTTGGGTAAGCCACCACAAAATCCATCCCGACCATCTCCCAAGGCCTGTCTGCCACCGGTAAAGGGAAAAGTAACCCAGCTGGCCGTTGTCGAGGGGACTTATTCTTGGCGCAGGAGACGCACGCCTGAACGTATTCCCTGACGTCACGGGCCATCTGCGGCCACCAGTATGTTCTCGCCAGCAACTCAGAAGTCCTTTTTGTCCCAAAATGTCCACCCACCCTGGACGAATGTGCCCAAGAGAGTACTTCCGGTCGCAAATTGATGGGCACAAAAGTCTTGCCCGGAGGCACAGACTTAAGCGAAACCGGAGCCACCGTTCTTAGGCTTTCTGTGGGGACAATAAGCCAAGGCTCCTCCTCCACCTCCTCAGAGGACACCACGGAGCGGGATAGAGCGTCTGTGCGAATGTTCTTCTCACCGGAGAGGAAATGGAGGGTGAAATGGAACCGGGAGAAAAACAAGGACCATCTGGCCTGACGGGAATTTAGCCGCTGGGCTGTCTGCAAATACACCAAGTTCTTGTGGTCCGTGAATACTTGGAAGGGGAAGCGAGCCCCCTCCAGAAGATGTCTCCACTCGGAGAAGGCCAACTTCATAGCCAGTAACTCCCTGTCCCCGATGGAATAATTCCTCTCTGCTGGTGTAAAGGTCTTGGAAAAGAAGAAACAGGGATGCTTCCGACCCTGGGCATCCTTTTGAAAGAGGACTGCTCCAGCACCAACAGAAGAGGCATCCACCTCTAAGATAAATGGTTTATCGACATCGGGGCCATGTAAGATGGGAGCACTGGCGAAATGCGACTTGATGGAGGAGAACGCCTTTGTGACCTCCTCTGACCACAACTTGGGATTAGCTCCCTTCTTGGTGAGGGCTACCAAGGGAGCTACCAAAGTAGAGAAGTGGGGAATGAATTGGCGATAGTAGTTAATGAACCCCATAAAGCGCTGCACCGCCTTAAGGGAGTGGGGTTCTTGCCAATCCATCACAGCCTGTAGTTTGGTAGGATCCATAGCCAATCCCTGGGTGGAGATGATATAGCCCAGGAAAGGTAGAGACTCCTGCTCAAACATGCACTTCTCCAACTTCGCATATAGGGAATTTGCTCGCAAGAGGTCGAAGACCTTGCAGACATCTCTCCGGTGGGAGGCCATATCTGGAGAAAAGATGAGAATGTCATCCAGATAGACTACCACCGAGGTGGTCAACATATCCCGGAAGATGTCATTCACAAAGTCTTGGTAGACAGCTGGGGCGTTACAGAGCCCAAAGGGCATTACCAGATATTCATAATGCCCATCCCTGGTGTTAAATGCCGTCTTCCATTCGTCCCCCTCACGGATGTGAATCAGGTTATACGCACCCGCAGGTCTAACTTAGTAAATACCCTTGCTCCCCGAAGCCTGTCAAAGAGCTCAGAGATTAGCGGCAAAGGATATTTATTTTTCACGGTGATAGCGTTGAGACCCCTATAATCAATGCACGGACGTAATTCTCCGTTCTTCTTCTGCACAAAGAAGAACCCCGCTCCCGCTGGTGACACCGACTTCCTAATGAATCCCCTTGCCAAGTTCTCCTGAATATATTGGGACATGGCCTCTGTCTCAGGAAGAGAGAGGGGATAAACCCTTCCTCTAGGAGGCTCAGCTCCAGGCAAGAGGTCGATAGGACAGTCATAGGGGCGATGAGGTGGAAGAGTCTCCGCAGCCTTCTTCGAGAAAACGTCGGCATAAGACCAATAGACCTTAGGAAGAGGAGAGAGGTCTATGGGTATCTCAGTGGTGTTGACCTGCACGCTGTCCCTAATGCATCTGACTTTACATAAATTACCCCAACTCAGAATTCTCCCTGAAGACCACTCAATATGGGGAGAGTGGTGGCGGAGCCAGGGTAATCCCAACAAAACCTCATCTATACCCTCAGGGAGGATAAAAAATGATATATTCTCCTGATGGGAAGGAGACATAGACAAGGTGAGTGGGACAGACTGATGGGTGATTTGTGAGGACAGAATTGTTCCGTTCAACACCCGTACCGATACTGGTTCAGCCAGCAACACCAAAGGCATGGTGTGGCGAGAAGCAAAGGAGGATGACATAAAATTCCCCTCTGCCCCAGAATCCACACACAGCTTGACGGGTAGGGTGGTAGAACCGTGGGTAATTATCCCCTTGAGGAGCACTTTAGGGGCAAAACTCATGGCGTCCAGTGACCCTGTTCCTACGGTTACTGGGCGCGACCGTTTATTCAGCCGCTGTGGACATCGGTTGGCAAAATGTCCCTGCTGCTGGCAAAAATAACAAATCGGGGATGGACGAGTGACCCGAGCCAGTCCTCTCCAGAACACGGGAATGAGGACTTTATCTGGCCACTCTAATTCCGAGGCCAGAGTCCGAAATTGGACAGCAAACTGGCTGACCAAAGTCGAACCCTGGGTACTTGCCAGCAGTTTGAGCGCCGTATCGTGGGTGATCTGAGGTACTAGAAAAACCTTTTTCAGAGCCTCCAGAAAATGAGAAGCACTCCGCACCACACGATCGTCGCGCTCCCACAGCGGCGTTGCCCACTCCAACGCTCTGCCCGACAGAAGAGCTATCACAAAGCCCACTTGTGCCCGATCCGTGGGGAAACGTGCAGCCAGAAGCTCGAGGTGTATGGAGCACTGACTCACGAATCCCCGACATTGCTTGCTGTCACCAGCAAACTTGTCTGGAAGCGGGAGGTGGGACAATGTAGGGACAGAGGTGGTAGAGGATAAACTGGCTGCAGCTACGCTAGCAGCCTGAACATCGACTGCGGTAACATCCACAGCTGAGGTTGTGCGCTCAATAGCCGCCAACCTACCCTCCAGCTGCTGGATGTACAGCTGTAAACGCTGTTCATCCGCAATTTTACTAGCCAGACCCTGGCGCTAATATTATGTTAGGGTCTGCGGAACGCACCAAATATAAGATGTGGAGAGGTGCGTTCGCAGCCCGGGGTCCACCGTGCAGGCGGAGCCTGCTGCTAGTAAAATGGCATAAGAAGCAAACTCTGTTATCCCGCAGAGTCACCAACATAAACGCCGTAACGCGCTGTGGCAATAAGTGCGAACTCTGTTACTCCACAGAGCCGCTAGAAGGAGAGCCGCAGCGCTATATGGCGATGTGTGCGAACTCACTAAACACAACTGAGTCGCAAAGAAAACACGCTAGGGCGCTGTCTAGCGTTGAAAGCGAACCCTGTTACGTCACAGAGCCGCTGAGAAAAAGTGCTGTGTCCTGTCAGGCTCTCAGGTACACAGTTAAGTGCTAAGCGTACATAAAGCGTGATCATGTGCTAATGTCCTCGCGGGAGTCACCCGCAATCTATGGCGTCTGAACGCCAGACCCTGAATACAGCAATCAAAACTCCTCACCGGTTATGCCGGTAATCTAGGGCATCTAGGACGCCGACCCTGACCAGCTAGCACAACAAACTCCTCACCGATTAAGTCGGTATTCTAGTGGCTTATTTCAGCCGGGTCCCTAACCACACACACACATGACCACACTGGCACATAGCATACAATGGTTGATATTAGCGCATGGCGGCCCAGCCATGCTACCCTTTTATAGTAACAGCTACAGGACCTGCCAGAAACAAGGACCAATGAAGCTTGTTCCAGAACAACAGTAGTCACAGGACCTTCCTGGCAGACCAATAGGAGCTGCTGCAGTACCTGAGCATGTGACCCCTGATCTCCAATGAGAGATCTCACTCTGGGCATGCTCAGAAGGGAAAACGCAGGACTTTGTCCCAAAGACGTCTGCTCCAGCACTGGCTATAATAGCAGATCCAGGAAAGGCAGCAGCAAGTCACTGCACAGTACTGGAGTGGGCAAGACGCTTGGACCGACATCTCTGCAGAGCAGGCTCCACTGTGGCCGGAGATGAATGGGAGACCGTAGCGGGGCTGGTTCGAGACTCCCCTTGTGCAGCTGGAACTCGAACCCTAACACATGAGAGCTTTAATTTAACATAGTTACCCCATGCACATTTCATACTATTTTATTAAAATTGGATTCATTTCTGATATTGACAACCATGGATTATCTTCCCTACTACTGTCCTGTCCATAACTATTCATTTCTTAGAGTCTTTTCATGTTTTTATGTTTTTAATGTGTTTTGGCACTTTTTGTTCCTAATAAAGCCTTTTTTCATTTTGATATTTCCTTGGTGTGTGCACTATTTATTTGCGCTATAATTTATTTTCTGCCACACATTTTTCAGGGCAATTGGTTGCACCCTATTTTATTTGTATTACTCTTAGCGGTGCCCACTTATATGCTTTTCTCTCCTTTATAAATCACTTGTGAGACCACATATAGAATACAATGTGTTCCAAATTATTATGTAAATAATATTTTCTAGGATTTTCCCAAATTACCTATATGAATTGCAGTCATGTCATTGTAATTTTCCAGTCAAATAACTAATAGAGTACAATTGAAAGGTTTTTGTACAAACTGCCTATGATAACAGCATATTTTTTAAAAAATAAAACACTCAAACTGCACTCAAAATGCATGTTCCAAATTATTATGCACAGCTACCTTTTCATTTTAATAAAGAACAAAAAAATGGTCATTTTTTAAATTATAAGCATTAGCAGGTTCTCACAAACTGAAATCAAACAGTTTTCAACTCAAAACTTTATTTTAGGTGATGTTACATTTGCACATAGGACCCCTTGTTCGAAAGAAGCTTCTGAACTCTCTCGTCCATTGAATTTGTCAGGTTTTGGATGGTTTCTGCTTCAATTGTTTTGCATGAGGACAGAATACCCTCCCAGAGCTGTTGTTTAGATGTGAACTGCCTCCCGCCATCATAGACACTCCTTTTGATGATGCTCCAGAGGTTCTCAATGGGGTTGAGGTCAAGGGAGCATCGGGGCCACACCATAAGTTTGTCCCCTTTAATGCCCATAGCAGCCAAAGATGCAGATTTGTTATGTGCAGCATGAGACAGTGAATTATCATGCATGAAAATTATCTTGCTGCGGAATGCATGGTTCTTCTTCTTGAACCATGTCAGGAAGTGCTGTTTGAGAAACTCAACATACACTATGGAGTTCATCTTTACCCCTTCAGGGATCCTAAAGGGGCTGACAATCTCTCTCCCCATGATTCCAGCCCAAAACGTTACTCCACTTCCTCCTTGTTGGCGCCGTAGCTGTGTTTACATGGGGTGTCCATCAACCAGTCATCCTCCATTCCATTCATCTGGACCATCGAACGTTGCACGGCACTTATCGGTGAACAAAACAGTTTTGAAGTCAGTCTTCATGTATTGTTTGGCCCAATGGAGCTGTTTCTGCTTGTGTGCAGTGGATAGAGGAGGTCGACAGGATGGCTTACACACAGCTGCAAACCTCTGAAGGACCCTGCATCTTGTTGTTTGGGGGACGTTGGAGGCGCCAGCAGCTTCAAAAACTTGTCTGCTGCTATGACAAGGCTTTTTTGCCGCTGCTCTTTTAACCTGATGTAATTGCCTGTAGGAAAGAGTCCTCAATTTTCCCTTATCAGCACGCACACGTTTGTACTGTGAATCAGCTACATACTTCTTTTTTGTGCTATGATCACGATGAATTGTCTTGGCAATGTTGACTGTAGTCATGCCTTGACCTAAACACGCCACAATTTGTTGCTTCTCAGCAGCCGACACATCCTTTTCTTTCCCATTTTGGCAGAAAATGTAGGCTGCTTAATAATGTGGGACAGCCTTCTTAAGTAGTCTTGCCTTTCACTGGACACACCTACCAAACTAATTAGCACAGGTGTCTGTAATTGCTTACAGTGATATAAAGAGCCCTGACACACATCACCATCAATGAGTTGAACTGACAAAGAAAAAATCCTTACCTTATCACTCCTAAACAATTGCATAATAATTTGGAACACAGTGTATGTGATCCAGTTTTGGACAACACATTTAACAATAGATATTCAGAAGTTAGAGTCAGTTTAAAGGTGGACAACTAAATTATTACAAGGGATGGAAGGCCTCTCATATGATGAGAGGTTTGAAAAGTTGGACATGTTTAGCTTAGAAAAAAGAAGCCTCAGAGGGGATCTTATTTATATGCATAAATATATGTGTGGTCACTACAAAAGGCTGGCGCATGTCTTATTCCTTATTATTCCTTATTCCAAGGACCATACTATGGACCAGGGGGCACTCATTACGGATGGAAGAAAGGTGATTACAACAGCTAAATAGGAAAGGGTTCTTTACAGTTAGAGCAGTCAGAATGTGGAATTCACTACTACAAGAAGTAGCAATGGCAGACACTATAATAGCTTTTAAAAAATGCCTGGATGATTTCCTCAATACACATACCATTGCAGATTACAATTTAGAAACAAAATGCACAATTTTTGTAGAAAGGTTGAACTTGATGGAGCTAGGTCTTTTTTCAAACTATGTAACTATGTAACTATCTTATCTATTTTTTCGACTGTTCAAAATTCACTTCCGTATAGAAAAGCACTCTGTATTAATTAAGTAGTGCACCAAGTGCAATGTTGTAGCTTGCTACATTTAAGAGTTTTTTTATTTTTTTAATCGTGTTATTCTAAACTAGCACACTAATCAAAAGTGCTTAAAAATCACTAATTGCCTTGGAAAGACTTGTATGATATTATAAGGTCTGCTAGGACTGTATACAATTGCTTTTATGATTTTTTTACTGTCAAAATGACATATCAGGCTGTGGATAAAAGGATGGATGAACGGGTGTAACAACCAACCTGTTTAATAACACACTTCACTGTCAGCTTCTTATGCTTTTAAAAGTAATAAAAAAAAATTTACTTGAAATTTATATTAATTTTTAAAATAAAATATTGATTAAAATAACTATCATCTTTTATTAAAAATACATGTAACAAAGTCAATAGACAACTTTGGCTTGAATCTTCTGCTACAGGAAAGATTGCTGTTTCTGCTCATTGCACTAATGCCTTTTACACTCTTACCAGTAGATGACATAGCACTGGACTTCCTCTACATTACTTTTAGGGATAAGTGGATCTGTGGAAGTCTGGGTTCTGGTATCTGTCCCAAAATTTATTCCAAAGTTCGGTTCAGGTACCAGAAATGTACCCAAAGTTGAACCAGAACCTGAACCCAATTGAAAATGATGATACCCGAACTTTGGTACTCCGAACAATGCAACGGATTTCTGTGTTCAGCCTTTAGTAAAGAACACTAACTGTCAGGCATGAGCACCAAACTTTTAAGTTTTAGTTCAAGTTCGCTCATCTCTAATTACTATCCATTGCCTAGCCTAGTGCCTAATTTCATGTTCAATTGTTTTTTTTACAGCAATATTAAGTTTGGGAAAAGCAGACACTGCACTGATGCAAATAATTAGTGTGATGCTTAACTAAATTGTCACAGAGTAATTTAGATTAAATTCTGGTGTTTTAAAATCTTATTAGTTTGAAGCAGAAAATTCATTAATATTGGGTGAGGCAAAAGCAGATGTTTTTACAGGTATAAAAGATAGGTGTTGTAACACTCACCCAAACATGTCATGGGCTACACCAAAATTAATAGGGGCATGGTGTTTATATGCAATTATTTTACTTATTAAACACTACAATATTGGGTAGAACAAAGCAGACACAGGACTGGTGCAAAAAAATGAGCGCCCTGTAAAAAATGACTGACTGAAAGCATTTCACCAATGAAAGTAGCGGCTCTCCAACTACTGCTGTGCCCTATCACTCTCCTGCTTTACCAATTTCTTGATTTTTGCCAGAGCTGTATATATATATATACAGTACAGACCAAAAGTTTGGACACACCTTCTCATTCAAAGATTTTTCTGTATTTTCATGACAATGAAAATTGTACATTCACACTGAAGGCATCAAAACTATGAATTAACACATGTGGAATTATATACTTAAAAAAAAGTGTGAAACAACTGAAAATATGTCTTATATTCTAGGTTCTTCAAAGTAGCCACCTTTTGCTTTGATGACTGCTTTGCACACTCTTGGTATTCTCTTGATGAGCTTCAAGAGGAAGTCACCGGAAATGGTCTTCCAACAATCATGAAGGAGTTCCCAGAGATGCTTAGCACTTGTTGGCCCTTTTGCCTTCACTCTGTGGTCCAGCTCACCCCAAACCATCTCGATTGGGTTCAGGTCTGGTGACTGTGGAGGCCAAGTCATTTGGCGTAGCACTCCATTACTCTCCTTCTTGGTCTAATAGCTCTTACACAGTCTGGAGGTGTGTTTGGGGTCATTGTCCTGTTGAAAAAAAATGATGGTCCAACTAAACGCAAACCGGATGGAATAGCATGCCGCTGCAAGATGCTGTGGTAGCCATGCTGGTTCAGTATGCCTTGAATTTTGAAAAAATCCCCAACAGTGTCACCAGCAAAGCACACCCACACCATCACACCACCTCCTCCATGCTTCTCGGTGGGAACCAGGCATGTAGAGTCCATCCGTTCACCTTTTCTGCACCGCACAAAGACACGATGGTTGGAACCAAAGATTTCAAATTTGGACTCATCAGACCAAAGCACAGATTTCCACTGGTCTAATGTCCCTTACTTGTGTTCTTTATCCCAAACAAGTCTCTTCTGCTTGTTGCTAGTTCTTAGAAGTGGATACATAGCAGCTATTTTATCATGAAGGCCTGCTGCACAAAGTCTCCTCTTAACAGTTGTGGTAGAGATGTGTCTGCTGCTAGAACTCTGTGTGGCATTGACCTGGTCTCTAACCTGAGCTGCTGTAAACCTGTGATTTCTGAGGCTGGTGACTCGGATAATCTTATCCTCAGAAGCAGAGGTGACTCTTGGTCTTGCTTTCCTGGGGCGGTCCTCATATGAGCCAGTTTCTTTGTAGCGCTTGATGGTTTTTGCAACTGCACTTGGGGACACTTTCAAAGTTTTCCCAATTTTTTGGACTTACTGACCTTCATTTCTTAAAGTTATGATGGCCACTAGTTTTTCTTTACTTAGCTGCTTTTTTCTAGCCATAATACAAATTCTAACAGTCTATTCAGTAGGACTATCAGCTGTGTATCCATCAGACTTCTGCACAACACAACTGATGGTCCTAACCCCATTTATAAGGCCAGAAATCACACTTATTAAACCTGACAGGGCACACCAGTGACTACCTCTTGAAGCTCATCAAGAGAATTCCAAGAGTGTGCAAAGCAGTCATCAAAGCAAAAGGTGGCTACTTTGAAGAACCTAGAATATAAGACATAATTTCAGTTGTTACACACTTTTTTGTTAAGTATATAATTCCACATGTGTTGATTCATAGTTTTGATGCCTTCAGTGTGAATGTACAAATTTCATAGTCATAAAAATACAGAAAAATCTTTAAATGAGAAGGTGTGTTCAAACTTCTGATCTGTACTGTGTATATATATATATATATATATATATATATATATATATATATATATACATATATATATGTATATATATATATATATATATATATATATATATGTATATATATATATATATATATATATATATATATATATATATATATATACTGCTCAAAAAAATAAAGGGAAATCTTAAACAAAAGAATACAACTCCAAGTAAATCAAACTTCTGTGAAATCAAACTGTTCACTTATGAAGCAACACTGATTGACAATCAATTTCACATGCTGTTGTGCAAATGGAATAGACAACAGATGGAAATTATTGTAATTTATTAAGAAACACTCAATAAAGCAGTGGTTGTGCAGGTGGGGACCACAGATCACATCTCAGTACCAATGCTTTCTGACTGATGTTTTGGTCACTTTTGAATGTTGGTTGTGCTTTCACACTCGTGGTAGCATGAAACGGACTCTACAATCCACACAAGTGGCTTAGGTAGTGCAGGTTATCCAGGATGGCACATCAATGCGAGCTGTGGCAAGAAGGTTTGCTGTGTCTGTCAGCGTAGTGTCCAGAGGCTGGAGTTGCTACCAGGAGACAGGCAAGTACACCAGGAGACATGGAGGTGCTCATATGAGGGCAAAAACCCAGCAGCAGGACCGCTACCTCCGAGTTTGTGCAAAGAGGAACAGGAGGAGCACTGCCATAGCCCTGGAAAATGACCTCCAGCAGGCCACAAATATGCATGGGTCTGCACAAACAGAAACCGACTCCATGAGGATGGTCTGAGTGCCTGATGTCCACAGACGGGGGTTGTGCCCAACACCGTGCAGGACGCTTGGCATTTGCACTGAACACCGGTATTGGCAAATTTACCACTGGTGCCCTTTACTCTTCACAGATTAAAGCAGGTTCACACTGAGCACATGTGAAAGACGTAACAGAATCTGGAGATGCCATATAGAGAGATCTGCTGCCTGCAACATCCTTCAGAAAGACCGGTTTGGCAGTGGGTCAGTTATTGTGTGGGGAGGAATTTCTTTGGAGGGCTGCACAGCCCTCCATATGCTCGCCAGAGATAGCCTGACTGCCATTAGGTACCGAGATGAGATCCTCAGACCCCTTGTGAGACCATATGCTGGTGCATTTGCTGGTGCGGTTGGCCCTCGGTTCCTCCTAATGCAGGACAATGTGAGACCTCATGTGGCTGGAGTGTGTCAGCAGTTTCTGCAAGATGAAGGCTTTGAAGCTATGGACTGGCCCGCCTATGCCCCAGACCTGAATCCGATTGAGCACATCTGAGACATCATGTCTCGCTCCTTCCACCAACGTCATGTTGCACCACAGACTGTCCAGGAGTTGGCGGATGCTTTAATCCATGTCTGGGAGAAGATTCCTCAGGAGACCATCTACCGCCTCATCAGGAGCATGCCCAGGCGTTGTATGGAGGTCATACAGGCACAGGGAGGTCATATAGGCACGTGGAGGCCATACACACTACTGAGCATCACTTTGACTTGATTTAAGGACATTACATTCCACTTTAATTTTGTGTGTGACTCGAAATTCAGACCTCCAATGGTTAATAAATTTGATTTCCAATGATGATTTTTGTGTAATTTTGTTGTCAGCACATTCAACTTTGTACAGAACAAAGTTTTCAATAAGAATATTTCATTTATTCAGATCTAAGATGTGTTATTTGAGTGTTCCCTTTATTTTTTGAGCAATGTATATACAGTATATACACATACAATAAAATAAGAGTCCACCACATCAAAACCCTGTCATCGGCAGCCTATTCGCCAGACCTGAACCCCATTGAAAACCTCTGGAATGTAATCAAGAGGAAGAAGGATAGTCACAAGACATCAAACAAAGAAGAACTGCTTACATTTTTGTGTCAGAAGCAGTGTGAAAGACTGGTGCCAGGCATGCAAAGATGCATGAAAGCTGTGATAAAAAATCATGGTTATTCCACAAAATATTGATTTCTGAACTCTTCCTGAGTTAAAACATTTGTATTGTTGTTTCTAAATGATTATGAACTTGTTTTCTTTGCATCATTTGAGGTCTGAAAGCACTGATTTTTTTTTTTAATTTTGACCATTTCTCCTTTTCAGAAAAAAAAAATATTGCTTGGAAATTCGGAAACATGTGAGAATTTTGTAGACTAAAAGAACAGTTTACACTTTACTCAAAAATATAACTATAAAGAGAAAAGTCAGACAAACTGAACATTTGAAAGTGTTCTCTTAAATTTTTTTTAATTGAAAAAGTGTTTTTGAGCATTACAATACATAGTAGTGTATATTTCGGAATATGGTCTTTTTGCTGCTAACAAAATTCTTTGTAATTTTAGCAGCTGGAAAAACTATCATTCATTTGTTAATGCTCCTGGGAGAGAATACGTAGAACCTAATAAATCATGTAATAGAGTAAAGGCAATGAGAATTTGTCTTCCCAACCTTGTAAAGAAATACATTATAACCAAGGATTATACTGTTACTGTGGTTATAATCACAGCTCAAGGCTAAAATGTCCCATTTTTTTCTGGCTAACAATTGAACCTCTCATCTATGAAACTCATAAGTCTTGATATTAAGATTTTCTATTGGATATGCATTTTAAGTACTCAACCACCAGGAAATAGTCAATGATTTGCTTGTCCCTTCAGACTTACTAAAATTTGGACACATGCTGCACTTTTTGTAGCAAAGGTTAATAAAAAAATATTGTTGCTGTTGAAACTATAATGAGCCCTAAAATTAGTTATATTAACAAAATCATTACAGTTTTATCCTCTCAATTTGCAAAAATAAATGGAAAATATATTTCATTTTTTGCCTTAAATTGTCTGATAACCCAATCCTGAGATCATTGTTAAATTATACTATACAAAACAATTGCAGGTCATAAACCTTAGAAGAGAGCTACGAAGACTATGTTTTGGGCTAGTTTGTGGTTTGTGAGTGGGGAGCTACTGAAAAGATGAAATTTCCTTTATATTGAAGATTTTGGGAAAAATTAATTAAGTTATTTATGCCATAAATCTGGAACCAACACCTTAATTCACAATATTTTTCTGCAACTGGGCAAGTGTGCAAAAATATTGCCTCTTTTGGGTTTAATGTGCCAGTACCAACCAGCTAAACCAACAGAGTGTGGTCACGCCCGCCTGTTAAATTCATCAAAAGTAGTGCCACTAAAGTAGTATAACTTATTCCTGAAATGATTGCCAGCCCCAGGGTGGAGTACATTACTGGTAACAGTGCACTTTAATGTATCAGGAAGGTCCGATAATCAAGTGGTGAACACTGCTGATTGAATCAGGTCATCTGGTCAGTGTATTCCAGCGAACACATACACAAAAATGCCTGCTATTCTTTTTATTTTGTGTTATTTAAACCCCTGGGGATGAAGACCTAACTTGTTTCTGACATTTTAATCTGCCCTACGTGCCTCACAGTGCCTTAGGCTACTTTCACACATCAGTTTTTTGACGTCAGGCGCGATCCGGCGTGTTTTTAAAAAAACGGATCCAATACCTGTTGTGTTTTTTGTAATTGAATTTCATTAGCGCCGGATTGCACCTGATGTCGTTGCGTTGCATCCGTTTTTTTGGCCGGATCCGGAGGAAATGTAAATTCTGGCGGCCGGACAAAACGGTCACTGCAACGTTTTTTTTTTTTCCGGACCCGCCTGATAGTGCCTGAAGCTGCCGGATGTGCCGGTCAGTTTTTTGATATGTATTCATTTACCTTCTACCTGAGCACTCCACCTGGTGGTCACAGGCTTTTTAATTACAACAGGTTCATCACCCCTCCACAGAGATGTAGATTTTAGTCTGAAGAGAGGATTCATATGTTCCCATGCAGACAGACTTTTCTAAGCGAGGATAGGCATTAGTTAGGACCTGATATACGAGAAGAGCCTTGACGTGGCTATCAGGTTCACATAATTTGGCCATCTTATGCGCTAAGACTTCTCAATTTTTCATATTTCTAAGGTAATGATGCAATTCATTTTTCATATTTTTCATACTTCGTGTTTGCAAGCTATAGCGCTACAGTGTGCTACCTTTTTTTCTTGTTTGAAGCTGCGCATCAGGCATCTGGAAATAATAGAAGTTTATGGAACTGGACCAGTCTTTTGTGCATTTTGTGTCTTTTACTGTTTCATTTTTTATATTGAAAAGCAATTTGAGAACTTTATGCCAGAACAATTTGTAATTTTTTAACCCCTTGATGACCTGAGGTATTTTCCATTTTGAGTTTTCCTTTTTTGCTCCCCTTCTTCCGAGAGCCATAACTTTGTTATTTTTCTGTCAAAATGGCCATGTGAAGGCTTGCTTTTTGTGTGACAAGTTTTACTTTTGAAGGATACCATTAGTTTTAACATATCGTGTACTTGAAAATGAGAAAAAAAATTTAAGTACCGTGAAATTGCAAAAAAATTCCAATTCCACAATCGTTTTTTTTGTTTTTCTTTTTTACCATGTTCACTAAATGTTAAAACTGACCTGCCATTATGATTCTCCAGGTCATTACGAGTTCATTGACACCAAGCATAGTGTTAGGGTTAGCGGACTGCAATAAATAAAGATGGGTAATAAAGTGCAATCGCAACCCGGGGTCCAAGGTGCAGAGATCGAAAACTGCTGCTAGTGAGCAATGGCGGAACACACGGCAAGCATAGACCTAAACACGACTGATTTACTCCATGCAGTGTGAACAGAATGCAAAACACACAGCTCTGTTAAGTTCACAGAGAAAAGGAGCTAAGAGTTGAGCTCGCTCTGTAACTGACCCATACCAATCGCACACGTGACCGAAACAGATGCAGAGTCAAATGAAAAATGTGTTTTTTTTACAACGAATTTACACCTTTAATTAACCCCTACAGGTGTCAAATTTTGCACACATACACTCATGTAATTGTTAGTGAAAACCATATATCAAACTACATGAAAAGACATGGTTAACTCTATGTAAATCATGTGTCATTTCATGTCGGGTGCTTCTGTAATTTCACAAAAGCCGGCATTGCCCGCATTTGAATCAGAGGCTATTTTACTATGAAGAGGTGTATGAACTATAAATATATGTATATATATATATATATATATATATATATATGTCACAATTACATGTATATATATATATATGTATATATATATACATATATATACATATATATATATTCTATGTGTGTATATCTAGTGTTTACAAGGAAAGAAAGAGGTTTTTTTAGTTCCGATATTTCTGTCTCATTGACTTGCATTGGGTTTCCGGTATCGGATCGGCGATACCCGATACTTTTTAAGTATCGGGCCGATCCAATCCGATCCGATATTTAGGGATATCGGGCAGTATCGCTCAACACGACCGGATACAGATGCTGGAAGCCAAACGGCAAGCAAAAGCCCTAACTTGCTCCAGGCTAACCAACACACACACTCATGTGCAGACTAAGAGAAAGCCGAGCGGTAGTTACCTTAGTCCTAAGGAATTAGTGCCTAACTGACACTCTTCTTATGTAGCAGACTAGGTACCCAAGCGCTGAGCCAAAGGAACGAAACCGCATAAAAGTAGTGCTTCCACTGTAACTAGACTGTACAAACTCCACACATGAACGAAACAGTTGACGCCACAGAATTAGTGCGGAACTGACACCCTACACATGTAGCCGACCAGGAACTCAGATGCTGAGACAAAGGAATGAAACCGCATACGAGTAGTGTCTGCCTGCCAAAGTGTGCAGTCTTAGCACAGACAGAAATACGCACACATGCAGACAGAAAGGTAGAGTTAACACACACACACGTGTGCGATACTACTGCACCTGCGTGAGCCACTGAGAATCTTTTATGCACTAGACTCATGTCCAGTCAGACAGGACCTTGCCTGTGGACCAATCCGGAGCTGCAAAGTCACCAGAGCAGCTGACCACTAATGAGAAGATGCCACATCACGCACATGCTCAGTAAGGTGATTACCAGACTTAGAGTCCAGGACGTGAGGCTGCACCTGTATAACACTGGTTACCATAGACTTAGCTGGATGGCTAGCAGCAACCAAAGGTACATCACGGACCAAGCAAGGCACTGGGACCAAAGTCCATGCTGAACAGTGCCCGCAGCAGACAGACCCGAAATAGGGGACCGCAGGGCAAGACAGCAGATGAGATCCACCCCGCGCAGCGGGAGAATCCTGATGCCTAACACAGAGTTTCCATTTTTCGTGATCTCGAGTTGGGTGAGGACTTATTTTTTTGTGTGCCGAGCTGATGTTTTTTTTATGATACCATTTTGGTGCAGATGCAATCTTTTGATCACCCGTTGTTACATTTTAATGCAATGTTGTGGAGACCAAAAAAAACATAATTCTGACGTTTTGACTTTTTTTCTCATAACGTTGTTTGTCGATCAGGTTAATTCTTTTTTTATATTGACAGATTGGGCGATTCTGAATACGGCGATACCAAATATATGCATTATTATTTTTTTTTTGAATGGGGTGAAAGGGGGTGATTTGAACTTTTATATTTTTTTAAAAACATTTTTTTTTTACTTTTGGCATGCTTCAAAAGTTTCCATGGGAGACTAGAAGCTACCATAATCCGATCGATTCTGCTACATACAGGCAATGATGAGATCACCTGTATGTAACAGATTTGCTCACTTGCTTGAGCGCCAATCACCGGGCGGCACTCAAAGCAATGCAGCAGCGTCAACCATAGAGGTCTGCTGGATACCTCTGGTTGTCATGCCAACATATCGGAAATCCGCAGTCATGTGACACTGGCTTCGATTGGCGGTATCTCCGGTGCACTTGCCTGAAGCAAGTGTTAAATGCCACTGTCATAGTGTAACAATTATGTGGGTACTATGGAATCTAATTGCCTGGATAAAATGAGTCTGAGACCAAAGCTGAGACAAATAAGTGTAATTACCAAAGCAAGAAGTAGAACATAAGCTAACAGAGACTTTCCTGCAATTGTAACGAAGTCACAGCACTAAACAGTAATGTCCAGCAAACTTAGTTGCGGGGCGCAACCGCTAATACTAACAAGTCCCGCAGTAATATGCAGCAGGAGTGTGACCGGCACTTATACATGGCAGTTGACCAGTAGTATGCAGCAAGAGTGCAACCAGCACTTATATGTGTAAGTCCAGCAGTAATAAGAATCAAGAGTGCGCCTGACACCTATATGTGGAAGTCCAGAGCTTTGCAGATAAAGAAGATGACACCTTTCATGGATTCCACAAATACATGGGTGGAGCATAACAGGGAGAAGGTCCGTAAATTTAACTGTGAGGGAATTGCACAGGGGAAGGTGGTGTCAACTTTGCTCTCCTTGGGGGAGGGGGGATAAGGACACAGCAGGGATCGGCTCTCTGGTGCCACCACTTGCTCGATGTCAGTCAGGAAACTGCACCGAGGGCAAATAGTCACCAGAAAGGCTTCCCTTATAAGTATGAGTCATTGAGGCGCTCCCAGCGAGGGAGGATTTATATCACCAGTCCAGGCTGGGGATATATATATAAACCTCCTGGCCATCACTGTCAGAGTTCCTCACTAACCAATATGGTATGCTGCCACCAGTTCCTCATTCAAAGTAATCCCCGTCCGAAAACAGGCTTATATCAGGTCAGAAACCAACCCGGGTAGCGTATAATATACAGCAAAACGTGCGGTCATGGGGATTCGTGTATTGAGACAAAAGAGCAGCCCAAGATTAATTTTATAATTAATTGCCAAAATGGCACACTAGAAATATACAGGCATATATTTACAGAACAATATACAAGTATGCAGTCAAGAGTGTAGTACAAGTGTAGGGTATAGATAGGTTGCAATTACCGTGTTATGTAGCATGTGACCACAAGGAGGTTCTGATGGAACACAAGTCCAAATATTAGTTACTCTGCACTCAACTCAGAACAAAAATTTATTT
Organism: Oophaga sylvatica; assembly: GCA_033576555.1. NCBI lineage: Eukaryota > Metazoa > Chordata > Amphibia > Anura > Dendrobatidae > Oophaga > Oophaga sylvatica. The sequence continues at coordinate 225,248,820 of JARQOD010000006.1, read as the reverse complement.
AGATATGGTCCAAAAAATTAAAGTAGTATACAGGGAGGACGTTTCGGTCACACGACCTTCATCAGCTACTACAATACATAATCTGATATAGAAATTAATATTGACAGTATAAATTGAAAAAACAATAATATAAACCAGAAAAAAAGTATATATAAGAGGTGTAAGTGTATATAGCGATATCCGTGCAAAAAAGAGAGAGTCAAAACATACCCCTGTTATGATACAACCGTCACTTATGGACCCAATGGATATTACTTCAAAGCTGAGTGAAAAGAAGAGGATTCTATAAAGGGGAGGAAACTCCTATATAGGACAAAGGTACAAGAAAATAAACTGCAGTTTATTTTCTTGTACCTTTGTCCTATATAGGAGTTTCCTCCCCTATATCGCTATATATACCTGATCTATACCTCCCACAGTTCTAGACGGCACTTATTTATTATTTTTCCTGTGTTCCCTTAATACCAGTTGGTCTCTGAGCCTTAATTGAGACTTACACCTCTTATATATACTTTTTTCTGGTTTATATATTGTTTTTTTCAATTTATACTGTCAATATTAATTTCTATATCGGATTATGTATTGTAGTAGCTGATGAAGGTCTTGTGACCGAAACGTCCTCCCTGTATACTACTTAAATTTTTTGGACCGTATCTAAATAAATTTTTGTTCTGAGTTGAGTGCAGAGTTTCTTACTATATGTACATGGTTTGTGCACCTACTCTTGCACCTTCCTAAGGCTGTGCATACGTTTTTGATACCACATACCAACTATTAGTTACAGGCTATTCCTGGCTGCGTCAGGTAACGGCAACTCCTGCCAGTAGAAAAACTAAGCTTAAAATGAGGAGCAGTCTCTTTTCTCCTAGGCTGTTCCCTTTCACACTCTTTGCCTACACCTGTGCTCTTGGAGTCTCTCCTCCCTCTCCTCCTTTCTCTGAGAATATGATTTTCTGTCCAGAACCATGGATGGCCCATAACTTTCTGCCTGAAGCTCTGAATGGGTCAGTGGCACCGCCACTAGGTTCTGCTGGATTTTATCTGCACATAGAGTCTAAATATGCCTACTGTATGCAATATTGAGTTATAAAGCATAGCTAAGCAGAATTAGAGTGCTACAGGTGGCTGCCGGGCACAGGCGTATGCTGATTCCGATTATGTGCTCGGCTAGTCTCAGAGATATGGCATTCTGTTATTATAGGTCATTTTCCAGATTCAAAACCTCAGAGCCTTGCTGTGACTTGTTCCACGATGTCTCCATGTGCTTGAGTCAGACAAAAGTTCAGTTTGGCTGTAGCTACACAGTTCACACCCTAGAGTTAAGCACTTCAAAGAGCTTCTTCCTGGCATTTTAATTAAAAGAAAACAATGATCCTGTTTAATCCCAAGAGTGGGGGCACATTTCAGGAGGGGATCAAGATTTACTTCGTCCCACGCAGTACCTTTTGGGCTGAGTAGTCCTACACAGCAGCCTGCAACAGACACAGTCTCAGAAGTCCGAACAGTTGGTAACCTGTTGTGAATGGACTTGAAATGAGTTCTGAGCAGAGGCTCCCTCTGGTGGTTACAAGCGGTACTGGACTGTCCAGTGAAGATTGTGAGGAGTGGGAATCAGGTGTTACTGACTGGTCTTATATAAGGGAGTCGCCTTCCCATCAGGGTTGCCGGTGATCAATTGTTCTGGTCTCACTCCATGATTCCTGTTTCCCTTGTAGCCTGCTGTGTCGTGTCTGCATCTCCTGCTAACAGATAAGACATTTTCTTCTTTTTGTTTTTGTGCTTTATTTTTGCATTTTGTCCTGCACTTCTGTGGGGGCCTTCAGGGTCCCCTCCGGGGGCTTTTGCCCTCTCAGTTTAGTTCAGCCACTGATGTTTGTACTTTTGCTTTTTTCAGTTTCTTCAGTGGCTGCTGTTTTGATTTTGTTACACCAGAGAACTAATTTAGGTGGTAGAGGTCGTGTGATCTCAGGTGTTTTTGAAATTAGTAGAGTTGGTGCTTTGCAGGGTTTTTTGGGATTGCAGTAAGTACCCTTCCTATCCTTTTCTATTTAGTTAGTTTGGGCCCCAACGTTTGCTCATACTATTTTCTGTCTGTGTCAGTATTTCTTCTTGTCTAACAGCCATTACATGTTTGGGGGCTTTCTATGTTCTTTGGGGATCTGCTCCGGGGCAGATAGCTTTCCTATTTCTATCTTTAGGTGTAGTTAGTTTCTTAGGCTGTGACAAGGCGTCTAGGACCAATGTAGGAACGCTCCACGGCTGCCTCTAGTTGTGGTGGTTAGTCAGGGTACTGCAATCTCATAGATTCCAACTGCTCTGGTGTATTGCTTTTTTTACCTGCACTCCTCAGTTACCGAAACATAACAGTATCACCGGCCTAAAATTTAAAGTTGTATGGTACTCACAGAAGGGAAAAATATTGTGAAAGAAAAAAACGGTTGTCAGAGTTGTCAGAGATATTTTTCTGTTTGTTGCATTTTTTTTTTTTCCCTCTGTATCTCTGGGTGCTGGGGAGGATTTTTTCTCTCAATGGAGTTTGCACAGTTGTCTGGCCGTGTGGATCAGCTTGCCACTGAGGTTCAGAGTATTGCTGCATATCTTGCTAGGTTGCCTATTGTGGAACCTAGGATTCCCATGCCAGATTTGTTTTTGGGGGATCGAGCTAAGTTTCAGAATTTCAAAAATAATTGTAAATTGTCTTTTGCCTTAAAATCTAAGTCCTCAGGGAACGCAGCGCAGCAGGTTCAAATTGTCATCTCTCTCCTGCACGGCGATCCTCAGGATTGGGCTTTTTCCCTGACACCTGGGGATCCTGTTTTGAGTGATGTTGATGCATTTTTTCAGGCTTTGGGGTTATTGTACGATGAGCCTAATGTCACTGATCAAGCTGAAAAAGCCTTGTTGGCATTAAATCAGGGCTTGATGACGCTGAGTTATACTGTCAGAGATTCCGTAGGTGGGCAGTCCTGACCAAGTGGAATGACGACGCTTTGGCGGCCCTTTTTCGGAAGGGTCTGTCAGATAATGTAAAGGATGTTATGGTGGGATTCCCTGTCCCCTCTGGTCTCAATGATTCTATGTCATTAGCGATTCAAATTGACAGACGTTTGCGTGAGCGGAGAAGTATGCGTGGAATAGTGTTGCCTTGTGAACCTGCTTCTGAATCCATGCAGTGTGATAGAGTGGTGTCTGGGGCACAGCGTCATGAGTTTCGAAAGCGCAATGGGTTATGTTTCTACTGTGGTAATGCCTCTCATGCTATTTCAGTCTGCCCTAAGCAGGGAAGACGTTTTGCACGCTCAGTTGTCTTGGGTAGTGTTCAGACTAAGTTTTTATTAACTGTCACTCTGATATGCTCTCTGTCCTCATTTTCTGCTCAGGCTTTCGTTGATTCTGGAGCAGCTATTAACTTGATGGATTATGATTTTGCTAAACGTTGTGGGTTTCCCTTGATACCCCTACAGAAGTCTATTCCCCTACTGGGGATCGATTCTACCCCTTTGGCTGAGAATAAACCTCAGTTCTCTACTCAGGTGATAATGAGGGTTGAACCTGATCATCAGGAGTGCTGCAAATTTTTGGTTCTGTATAATCTGCATGATATTATCGTACTGGGTTTCCCTTGGTTGCAGTCTCATAATCCTGTTTTGGATTGGAAATCTGTGTCTGTAACCAGTTGGCGCTGCCAATGTGTTAATACCAACACTCCTGTTTTTTCTGCCTCCCCCCAGGCTCATGATGTTCCTGACTTTTTGATTGATTTTTCTGATGTGTTTAGCGAAAGTAAATCTGCATCCTTGCCTCCCCATAGGAGCTATGACTGCGCTATTGAATTAGTGTCTGGTAGTAAATTCCCTAAAGGTCGCCTTTTTAACTTGTCTGTACCTGAACATGACGCTATGCGGTCTTATATCAAGGAGTCATTGGAGAAGGGTCATATCAGACCATCCTCTTCACCCTTAGGTGCCGGTTTTTTCTTTGTGGCCAAAAAGGATGGTTCATTAAGGCCGTGTATTGATTATCGTCTTTTGAACAATATTACTGTGAAATATCAATATCCGTTACCCTTGATTTCTGACCTGTTTTCCAGGGTGAAAAATGCTACTTGGTTTACCAAGCTTGACCTCAGGGGGGCATATAACCTTATTCGCATTAAGCACGGGGATGAATGGAAGACGGCATTTAATACCCCTGAGGGGCATTTTGAGTACCTTGTGATGCCCTTTGGGCTCACTAATGCTCCTTCTGTCTTCCAGTCCTTCATGAATGACATTTTCAGGGATTTTGTGGATAAATTTATGATTGTTTATTTGGATGATATCTTGATTTTTTCCAATGACTGGGACTCTCATGTGAAACATGTTCGAACTGTATTCCAGATTTTGAGAGAGAATGCTCTGTATGTGAAGGGATCAAAGTGTCTTTTTGGCGTACAGAGGATCTCATTTTTGGGATTCATTTTGTCCCCATCTGTTATTGAAATGGACCCGGTCAAGGTTCAGGCCATCTGTGATTGGGTCCAACCTACTTCATTAAAGGCTCTTCAAAGATTTTTGGGTTTTGCCAATTTTTATCGTAAATTTATTGGTAATTTCTCGGTTATTGTTAAACCTTTAACTGATTTGACCAAAAAGGGTTCTGATGTGCTGAATTGGCCTCCTGAGGCAGTCTCTGCATTTCAGGAACTTAAGCAGAGATTCACTTCTGCTCCTGTTCTATGGCAGCCTGATGTTTCTCTACCATTTCAGGTGGAGGTTGATGCCTCTGAAATTGGGGCAGGTGCCGTTTTGTCCCAAAGAGATCCAGAGACCTCTAAAAGTAATCCTTGTGCCTTTTTCTCTAGAAAATTTTCTCCTACTGAACGTAATTATGACATGGGTAATCGAGAGTTATTGGCCATGAAGTGGGCTTTTGAAGAGTGGAGACATTGGCTGGAGGGAGCCAAACATCAGGTGGTGGTCCTTACGGACCGTAAGAATCTGGTTTATCTGGAATCTGCCAAGCGACTTAATCCTAGACAGGCCAGGTGGGCCTTGTTTTTCACACGTTTTAATTTTGTGGTTTCATTTCTTCCTGGCACTAAGAATGTTAAGGCGGATGCCCTCTCGAGGAGTTTCCTGGCGGACTCTCCTGAGTTATCTGATCCTTCTGTTATTTTGAAAGAGGGTATAGTTCTTTCCGCCATCTCGCCCAATTTGAGACTGGCTCTGGAGGGGTGTCAGGAGGATAAGCCCGAGCGCTGCCCTGTTGGGATATTGTTTGTCCCGGACCAATGGAAAAAGAGTGTGATGTCTGAGATTCATTGTTCCGCGCTGGCCGGTCATCCCGGAATTTTTGGTACCAGAGACTTGGTTAGTCGGTCCTTTTGGTGGCCTACCTTGTCTCGTGATGTCAGGGAATTTGTGCAGTCCTGTGGGACTTGCTCTCGCTCCAAGCCTTGCTTTCGCTCTTGTGGTTTGTTGATGCCATTGCCTGTGCCCAAGAGACCATGGACCCATATCTCTATGGATTTTATTTCCGACCTCCCTGTTTCTCAGAGAATGACCGTCATCTGGGTGATTTGTGATAGGTTTTCCAAGATGATACATCTTGTGCCATTACCTAGGTTGCCTTCCTCCTCTGAATTGGTGCCTTTGTTCCTTCAGCACGTGGTTCGTTTACACGGCATTCCTGAGAACATTGTGTCTGACAGAGGAGTCCAGTTTGTTTCAAGATTTTGGAGGACCTTTTGTTCTAAACTTGGTGTTCAATTGTCTTTCTTCTCGGCGTTTCATCCTCAGACCAATGGTCAAACTGAGAGAACAAACCAGACATTGGAGACTTATCTAAGATGCTTTGTGTCTGCTGATCAGGATGACTGGGTCTCTTTTTTGCCTTTGGCTGAGTTTGCTCTTAATAATAGGGCTAGCTCTGCCACTTTGATGTCTCCATTTTTCTGTAATTCTGGGTTTCACCCTCGATTTTCTTCAGGACAGACGGAGGCTTCTGTCTGTCCAGGTGTTGACTCTGTTGTGGAGCGTATGCAACAGATTTGGGACCAGGTAGTGGAGAGGTTGTCCCTCTCTCAGGAGAGGGCCCAGCGGTTTGCTAACCTGCATAGGACTGATGGTCCTCGGTTTAAAGTGGGGGACTTGGTCTGGTTGTCCTCAAAAAATATTCCTATGAGAGTGGCATCTCCTAAATTTAAGCCTAGGTTCATTGGACCTTATAAGATCATGGAGATTCTTAATCCTGTTTCTTTTCGTTTGCTTCTTCCAGGGACATTTAAGATCCATAGCGTGTTCCACAAGTCCTTGTTGAAGAGGTTTGTTGAGCCAGTGGTTCCTACTACTGTGCCTCTGACCCTGTTTTGGTTGAGGGCAATCTGGAGTATGTGGTTGAGAAAATATTGAATTCTCGTTTTTCTAGATGGAAACTCCAGTATTTGTTTAAGTGGAGAGGTTATGGTCAGGAAGACAATTCTTGGGTGTTTGCTTCGGACATCCATGCTAGGAGACTCATCCGTGCGTATCATAGAACTCATCCTGACCGACCTGGTTGCTCAAGTGAGGGTTCGGTGACCCCTCCTCAAGGGGGGGGTACTGTTGTGAATGGACTTGAAATGAGTTCTGAGCAGAGGCTCCCTCTGGTGGTTACAAGCGGTACTGGACTGTCCAGTGAAGATTGGGAGGAGTGGGAATCAGGTGTTACTGACTGGTCTTATATAAGGGAGTCGCCTTCCCATCAGGGTTGCCGGTGATCAATTGTTCTGGTCTCACTCCATGATTCCTGTTTCCCTTGTAGCCTGCTGTGTCGTGTCTGCATCTCCTGCTAACAGATAAGACATTTTCTTCTTTTTGTTTTTGTGCTTTATTTTTGCATTTTGTCCTGCACTGCTGTGGGGGCCTTCAGGGTCCCCTCCGGGGGCTTTTGCCCTCTCAGTTTAGTTCAGCCACTGATGTTTGTACTTTTGCTTTTTCCAGTTTCTTCAGTGGCTGCTGTTTTGATTTTGTTACACCAGAGAACTAATTTAGGTGGTAGAGGTCGTGTGATCTCAGGTGTTTTTGAAATTAGTAGAGTTGGTGCTTTGCAGGGTTTTTTGGGATTGCAGTAAGTACCCTTCCTATCCTTTTCTATTTAGTTAGTTTGGGCCCCAACGTTTGCTCATACTATTTTCTGTCTGTGTCAGTATTTCTTCTTGTCTAACAGCCATTACATGTTTGGGGGCTTTCTATGTTCTTTGGGGATCTGCTCCGGGGCAGATAGCTTTCCTATTTCTATCTTTAGGTGTAGTTAGTTTCTCAGGCTGTGACGAGGCGTCTAGGACCAACGTAGGAACGCTCCACGGCTGCCTCTAGTTGTGGTGGTTAGTCAGGGTACTGCAATCTCATAGATTCCAACTGCTCTGGTGTATTGCCTTTTTTACCTGCACTCCTCAGTTACCGAAACATAACAGTAACCCCAGCCAGGATCCAGAAGCAACTTAAAAGACTGAATGCAGCTGGAAGTGATGAGGCAGAGCACCGAGTAACGAGCAGCAGCAGGAACTCCAGAGGCAAGCCAGGAGGAAGCTGAGAAGCAAACAGCGACAAAATACTAAGGCAAGTAAGGTCTCCCGACCTGGACTTAAATAGCAGGACAGACAGGAAGTTCCAGGAGAGAGCGAAGTAATAGGCTCCATCTTGGACAAGGGCAAAACAGGCTCCATGGAACATCCAGAATCCTTACACAGAGTTTGACAGCGGCATTTAACTAGTTAACAGTCTCAGGTGGGTCATGATTCCTCCCGCGGCTGTTAGTTGCACATGTAAGATTTTCAAAACAGCTGACATGTGCCGGAAAGATGTGAGCTCAGCACCGGTAACCTTTGTAATTATACAATCTCTATGGGAGGGGGGCCCAAGGGCTGTGATTTTTTTGGAAAAGCTATGGCTGTCACCTTACTGATAATGATGGGTCATTATCCCAGTGTCACTACTGGGAAAGGGGTGCTGGATGTCACTATAGACCATCGCTTTGAATTAAATGTGCTTTTCAAGGGAAGAAAGGTTGGGAACCACTAAAGTATAGCGATATAATACACTGGACAAGCTAAGAGAAGTGTGTGGGCATTTAGTGGCAGTAGCAACAGCAGAACATGCTCAGTATAACAACATGACAGATCAGCCAATGACTTGTCCTGTATTTTAAGGCAAGCAATTGTAGGCTGGGCAGCAGCAATATATTACAGCACTATAAAGAAGAAAGAAAAGTGTGTAGCCACAAGATGTGTGGCTGGCATGGCTGTATTGAGCATTGGCAGAAGAGGAAGCCAAACAGTATACAAATATGACTGGTCAGGCAAGGAGATGTCTGGCAATGTAGGCCCAGCCACAGCAGCCCCAGCAGCAGCAGTACCAACGAGAATGATAAAGGTCTAGAGAAATAAAGTCATTGATATGCACCCAGCAACTTGCAAAATCTGGCATGGAGGACCCCAGAGGTCAACATACCCTGATGAAATAATTGGAGCCTGGGATAACTTGGTCAGGTGTTTAAATTGAATTTGTCAGCAGGTTTTTTCTGACTCATCTGAAGGCAGCATGTAGTGGTAAAAGAGAAGCTGATTCCAACAGTGCATTATTTAGATTACTGGGTGAAGCTATTCTCACACAATCATAAATTTTAGATTTAGCAATGTAGCAGAGCTGAAAAGCAAACCCTACCCACACCAGACTCTCCATATACAGTACAATGTCTATATGGAGGGGGCTTTCTGGGTCAGTAGGCACTGCTATGTCAAATCAATGATAAACTACTGGTGCTAAAGCAACAAGCAACCAAAACCATGCAACTTGATAAGAGAGGCATCATTGAAGTCTGTGCTTTAACCCCTACAGCATGCTGTCTTCAGATTACAGAGCAAAAAACCTGCTTACAGATTCCATTTAACACCTGTACTGATGTCTGATTAATTTAGTTCATGATGTTTACTTGAAAAAGGGCATGATGTACGTACAACTGAAGCTCACCAGTGTAAAAGATATATTGAAGCAGGGCATGTTGCATGGAGGGACCAGGCTGGCTCATGAGCTGAAACCATGAAAGAAATAGTGGAAAAATCCAGCAACTGCAAAAAAATATTTTTATGTATATTTGGATATGGCTAAAAATAAAAAAAATGAAGATAGTATAAAATAACATGGTGACATTGAGTCTACACATTTCAAGCTTTACAGGCTCTGAGGCTAAGTGCACACATTCAGGAATGTTTGCAGAATATTCCTGAGCAAAAACGGACATTTTACGTGGTAAAAATGTGCAGTTTTTTCGCGTTTTTGGTGTGTTTTTTTGCGCGGATTTTGCTCATTTTTACCGCAATTTTTTCCTGAACTTTCTAGGTCAATAATATAGCAGGAAATACGCAAGAATTCCACAAAATTAATGAACATGTTACTCCTTTTTCCGGAAAAAAACGCACCATGTGCACAAAAATTGCGGAATTCATTCTAAATGATAGGATGCTTAAATCATGCGTTTTTGACGCGTTTTTTCCCGCAAAAAAAACGCAAATAATCCTAAACGTGTGCACATAGCCTTAGTCTTGTGATCTATGTTCTCCTGCAGATAAGATTACAAACTGGGGGCAGTTTTCAGTGAGAAATAATGGCAACTGGGTGACTTCCAGCAAGTTTGAGCTCACTCCATAATATCTTGAAATGGAAACGACTCCATAACATGAAAAAGTAGCTACTGCACCATCGGTGAATGGACCAGGGGAAAATTTAGTTGGCAATAAGCAGATGATCTGGGGATTATGCTTATTTCTTTGACAAACAACGAGGGACAGATTTATGACATGTAATGAAGAAGGAGAAGGAGGAGTTCTCAAAATATGCCATGGACAGTGGTGTATGGCGATGAAGGTGATGATGATACTGACCTGGTACTAGTGCCATTTGATGTTGCAGCCTGGCTGACAAATGAGCATATGAGTTGAACATGTCTTGAAATGTACTAATGGGGTGTCATAAATACTAGCATCGATCCTAGTCTACATTAGACTGTACACTAGAGTTGAGCGATACTTTCCGATATCCTAAAGTATCGGAATCGGAATGGTATCGCCGATATCACTAAAATATCGGCGATACCCGATACTGATACCGGAAGTCCCATGTAAGTCTATGGGAACAAAATATCGCAACTAAAAAAAACCCATTCTTTCCTTGTAAACACTAAATATACACACATAGAATACATATATATATATATATATACATGTCATTGTGACATTAATATACATATATGTATAGTTTATACACTTCTACATAGTAAAATATCCTCTGATTCAATTGCCGGGTAAAGCCGGCTTCAGTGAAAAGACAGAAGCACCCGACATGAAATGACACTTGGTGTACATAGGGTTAACCATGTCTTTTCATGTCCTTTGCTATCTAATTTGCACAAACAATTAAATCAGACTATGTGTGCAAAATTTCACACCTGTAGGGGTTAATTAAAGGTGTAAATTCGTTGTAAAAAAAATGGACTTTTTTGCTACGAATTTACACCTTTAATTAACCCCTACAGGTGTGAAATTTTGCACACATAGTCTGATTTAATTGTTTGTGCAAATTAGATAGCAAAGGACATGAAAAGACATGGTTAACCCTATGTACACCAAGTGTCATTTCATGTCGGGTTCTGCATTTTCACAAAAGCCGGCAATTGAATTAGCGGCTATTATACTATGTAGAAGTGTATGAACTACAAATATAAATATATATATATATATGTGTCACAAATTCAATGACATGTATATATATATATGAGGTGTAAAATTGCTGAAAAAAAATGCGTGGGCTCCCGCCCTATTTTCTCAACCAGACAGACAAAGCCAGTGAGTGGGGCAGATAATAATAGCCCAGAGAGGGACCATTATTTTTGCCCCCCCCCGGCTACTAACATCTGCCCCCAGACACCCCAGGAAAGACAAATCTATAATTAGATTCGCCCTTTCTGGCACTTTGCCCGTCTATTCCCATTGCCCTGTAGCGGTGGCGAATGGGTTAATATGGGGTTAAAGCCACCTTGCTATTGAAAGGTGACCTTAAGCCAGGTTAATAATTGAGAGCTGTCAATTAGACAACTATCAATTATTAATCCTATTGCATGAAATAAAAATAAAACACACACACTTTAATTAAAAATCATTTTAATGAAATAAAGACACATGTTTTTGACCATCTTTTATTTTACTGCAAAAACCATTTCCTGTAATAAAAATAAAATAAAAAAGCAAAATTATTCTTACCTATCCCATGCACAGTCAGGTCCCACGGTGTAATCCTTCAGAAAGGGTTAATGTTTACTGCAGGGACCGCAGCTAATGCTGCAGCCTCACAGTAAACCCCAAATGAATGAGTTCCTCTCCTGCCTGACAGGAGAGTAAAGGCTGGGTGTCACATAACGATACACCAGCGATCCCGACAACGATATGCACTTGTCAGGATCGCTGGTGTATCGCTACATGATCGCTGCTGAGCTGCCAAACAGGCAGCTCAGGCAGCGATCTGGGACAGCGACACTGCGGGTAACATCGCTTAAGGGCCCGTCTCACATAGCGATATCGCTACCGAGATCGCTGCTGAGTCACTAGTTTTGTGACGCAGCAGCGAGCTCACCAGCGATATCGCTGTGTGTGACATTCAGCGACGATCAGCCCCCCTGCCGGGTATCGCTGATCGTCGCAGAAATGTCAGGACCTTTTTTTGATCGCTGGTTTCCCTCTGACAGGCACGCATCGCTGCGTGTTACAGGCGGGAGACCAGCGATCCGCTGGTAACCAAGGTACACAGCGGGTTTCCAGGCACCGCGCAGCGCTTGGAAACCCGCTGTGTACCTTGGATACCAGCTCCCTGCATCAGGGCGCTGGTATCCAAGGTACAAAGCGGGTTTCTAGGCACAGCCCCGCGCCTGGAAACCCGCTGTGTACCTTGGTTACCAGCGGATCGCTGGTCTCCCGCCTGTCACACGCAGCGATGTGTGCCTGTCAGCGGGAAACCAGCGATCAAAAAAAGGTCCTGACATTTCAGCGACGATCAGCGATACCCGGCAGGGGGGCTGATCGTCGCTGAATGTCACACACAGCGATATCGCTGGTGAGCTCGCTGCTGCGTCACAAAACTAGTGACTCAGCAGCGATCTCGGTAGCGATATCGCTATGTGAGACGGGCCCTTAAGTGGAAAGCTTAATTGATTGCTTTCCACTTTCACTTCAGGTCAGCCAGGGACACAATCAGTGACGACAGAGGGAACTGATTAACAAAAATAGGGGTTCCCTTCGAAAAAAAAATGGCGTGGGGTCCCCCCTATTTTTGTTAACCAGCCAGATGAAGCAGACCGCTGAGGCCTGGATTTTCAGGCTGTTAAGGAGCCAAGATCCATGGACCTTGCCAGCCTGATAATACTAGGCCACAGCAGTCTGCATATCTTGGCTGATTAACAAAAATAGGGGATCCCCTCGAAAAAAATTGGCGTGGGGTCCCCCCTATTTTTGTTAACCAGCCAGATGAAGCAGACTGCTGAGGCCTGGATTTTCAGGCTGTTAAGGAGCCAAGATCCATGGACCTTGCCAGCCTGATAATACCAGGCCACAGCAGTCTGCATATCTTGGCTGATTAACAAAAATAGGGGATCCCCTCGAAAAAAATTGGCGTGGGGTCCCCCCTATTTTTGTTAACCAGCCAGATGAAGCAGACCGCTGAGGCCTGGTTTTTCAGGCTGGTAAGGATCCAATATCCATGGACCTTGCCAGCCTGATAATACCAGGCCACAGCAGTCTGCTTAGCTTGGCTGGTTAACAAAAATAGGGGATCCCCTCGAAAAAAAAACGGCGTGGGGATCCCCCCTATTTTTGTTAACCAGCCAAGTAAAATGCAGACTGCTGCGGCCTGGTATTAAAAGACTGTCAAGGCCCATGGATTTTGGCCCTCAACAGCCTGATAATACCAGGCTACAGCAGCCCCACATTTGGCGCATCAAAAGATGTGCCAATTGTGGCACTTTACCCGGCTCTTCCCACTTGCCCTGTAGCGGTGGCAAGCGGGGTAATAAGGGGTTATTGTCACCGTTGATTGCACGGTGACAATAAGCCCGGTTAATAATGGAGAGGTGTCATTAAGACACCGATCCATTATTAATCCCAAAGTTATTAAATGTATAAAAAAAAGACAAAGCAAGAAAAAAGTATTTTAATGAAATCAAAGAGACAACACAGTTTTCATTAATTTTATTACTCTCTCATTCCTGCGACGCCATCGATCTCCTGTAAAAAAAGAAAAAAAACAAACCAACAGTATACCACCTGTCCGACGCAGTCCATAACGACAGTCCCACGACGATCCAACTCTGCTACATCGCAATGACAGGCAGAGCCTGTCATCGCGACGCAGCACAGCTGATTACCTGCTTCCCCGGCGGTGACGTCATCGGACTGACTGCTTTACGGCCGGGATTACCCAGCAGTCACTGCAGTTATCGCGAGAAACTGCATGTGACCACCGGGGAAAGAAGATTGCGGCCATGAAGCAGTCCAGGACGTGACCGCCGGAGATCTTCTGCTAGGTAAGTGCCGCTGACTCCTGACAGACCCGACCGACGGACACTGACAGTGACAGTGACAATCCCGATTCCGGTATCCGATAAGACGAAAATATCGGTACTCGGAATCGGAATTCCGATACAGCCAATATCGGCCGATACCCGATATTTGCAGTATCGGAATGCTCAACCCTACTGTACACCCATGGCTCATTTTTGACTTGCAAAGCCTACAGACTTCAAAAGAGTTGTTAGGTTGTAATGTGCAAAAAAACTCCCACACGCAAGTTAATGAAGGTCTCAGTCGCATCCTAAACAGAGCTGTATACCTCCTTCACCAACAGTTCATGCTGCACCACCTGCTCTAGAGCTGACCACAGAACAAGCAGATTTTGCTCCAGAGCAATTTTTAACCACAAATCACTTGCTCCATATATTTTCCTCTGATGACTTTACCTACTCCGCATCCTGCCTTTTTTCCACGTTTTGTCCACAAAAGAATCATCATTATTATCATTCCTGGTTCGGATGACCATTTTTTCCGTGTGGGAAAATAATAATTATTATTATTTTTAGCTATTTTTAGAGCACCAGTGATTCCATGGTGTTGAACACGAGTGAGGCTTACATACTAAATATAAGTTTCAGTGAACAATCTAGGAATGACATAAAGGTACAGAGGCGAGAGAGCCATGCCATTGCAAGCTTACAGTCTATCGGGTAATGGGGAAGGAAACAGTCGTTTGGGAGGTTGCGGCGGTGTCAGTGTATGCTTTAAGCCTTCTTGTAGAGATGCATTTCCAAGTTACGTCTGAAAGTCCTAAAACTGTTGGATAATCAGATTTGTTGGGGCACAGAATTCCAGAGTATAGGGGATGCTTGGGAGAAGACTTGGCGGCATTTGGGCGTGGATAGCGTGGAGGAGATAAGAAGGCCATGAGAGGACCAGAGTTTGCGTGTTGAAAGGTAACGGGAGATTATTTTGGAGATATGTGGAGGAGACAGATTATGGATGGTTTTGCAGGTCAATTTCAATAGATTGAATGGGATATGTTGATGAATTAGGATCCAATGAAGAAAAAGTTCACATTACCAAATAAGCCGACATAACAGAAAATGCCCATAAGTAGAAACACAGCATCCAAATACAGTAAAATTCCACAGTGTAGTTGTGGGGTGTATAGTTGCCAAATTAAAATATTTAAATATATATAGGTAAATAAAACTACATACAGTTAGATCCAAAAATATTTGGATAATGACACATTCAAGATGCAATTATAAAATTAATATAGGATTCAAGTGCAGACTATCAGCTTTAATTTAAGGGCTTTCACATCTTAATTGGAGTTAGAGTTTAGGAATTACATCTCATTAACCCCTTTCCGATATTGGGCATAATAGTATGCCCACTTCAGACACCCTCCCTTCGATAAGGGCTCCGGAGGAGAGCCCATATCTTTCCCTGGACATGTCAGCTGTTTTGAACAGCTGACATCTGCCCTGAATAGCTGCAGGTGGAATTGCGATGCACTCAAGGTTATTAACCGTTAAATGCGATGTCAAACTAATTTAACACGCGCTTCAGGCCATCGGGCCTGAAATACGCCCACCAGTGACCCCTGACAAATGATCACGGGTCAACGGTGGGTTGACATGACAACCGGAGGTCTCCTGGAGACCTCTATGGTTGTCACTGCCGGCTTGCTGTGAGCGCAAGCTGGCTACATACAGGCGATCTAATAATTGCCTTTATATAGTAGAGCCGATCGGGTTATGGCAGCTTCTAGTCTCCAATGGAGACCATGGAAGCATGGCAAAATTAAAAATAAATGTTTTTAAAAATTTTAAAAAATAAAAGTTAAAATCATCCCCCTTTTGCCTCATTCAAAATAAAATAATAAAAAAAATCAAACGCACACATATTCGTGTTCAGAATCGCCCAATGGTGTAGCGAGATCAAATTCAAAACCCCAGAATAACAAATTTTTTGTCGCCGCCACATTGCATTAAAATGCAATAACGGGCAATCAAAAGAACGTATCTGCACCAATGGTGTCTTTAAAGACGTCAGCACGCAAAAAATAAGCGCTCACCCAACCCGACATCACGAAAATGGGGACGCTATGGGTATTGGAAAATGGTGCATTTTTTTTTAACAAAGTTTGGAATTTTTTTCACTACTTAGATAAAGAAGAACCTAGACATGTTTGGTGTCTATGAACTCATAATGACCTGGAGAACCATAATGATAGGTCAGTTTTAGCATTTAGTTAATCTAATAAAAAAGCCAAGCAAAAAACAAGTGTGGTATTGCACTTTTTTTGCAATTTCACTGCACTTGGAATTTTTTTCCTGTTTTCTAGTATACAACATGGTAAAAAAAGGGTGTCTTTCATGTTAGGGGTCGAGTTCCCGCTCCTGCACAAGGGGAATCTCTAACTATCCCCGCTGCGGTCTCCCATCCGTCTCCGGACGCAGTGGAACCTGCTCAGCAGAGACGTCAGTCCCAGTGTCTTGCTCAGTGTAGTGCTGTGCAGAGTTTGACTGCTGCTTCTCCAGGTCCTGCCATTGTAACCAGTGCAGGTCAGCGGCAAGCAGACTCAGTTGGGACTAAGTCCTGTGTTTTCCTTCCTGAGCATGCCCAGGGTAAGATCTCTCTATAGGAGATCAGGGGTCACATGCTCAGCTACTGGAGCAGCTCCTATTGGTCTGCCAGTAAGGTCCTGAAACTACATGTGTTCTAGAACAGTTTCTAATTGGTCCTTTTCTGGTAGGTCCTGTAGTTGCTACTATAAAAGGCTGGCATGGCAGTGCCGCCATGCGCTAGTGTCAATTGTGTTATGTGCTTTGCGCCAGTATGATCATACACGCATGTGGTTAGGGCTCGGCTGAAATAAGCCCCTAGAATACCGGAACCTCTGGTGAGGAGATTTGTATGCACGTGTTCAGGGCTTGGCTGAAATAAGCCCCTAGAATACCGGCACCTCCGGTGAGGAGATTTGTATGTTTGCGTGCTGACTGCATGATCACGGACTGATATCTGCACAGCAGTTATCTGTGTACTCAGGAGGTGTTAACAGGACACAGTCTCTACCTCAGCGACTCTGTGAAGTAACAGAGTTTGCTTATACCACCATCTTACTAGCAGCAGTCTCTGCCTGCACGGTGGACCCCGGCCTGTGAAAGCACCCTTTATTTATATTAATTTTGGTGCGTTCCGCAGATCCTAACATTTCAAAAGTACAACTCATATCACAAAATACAAGCCCTCACATTGCCATATTGATGAAAAAATAAAAATGTTATGGCTCTGAGAAGGGGAGCAAAAAATGAAAATGCAAAACTGAAAATACCTCCCATCATGAAGGGGTTATTTTTTTGGTACGTCTTGTTAAAGGGACCAAAGGTAATGACCAAAGGTAATTGGACAGTTATCTCAAACTTCTTTAGTGTGCTACAAGGGCTACTCCCACATCAATCCATTATAAATTAAGCAGGGTATTGGTATGGTGCTGATTACCTGGAGTGGCATTTCCATTTGAAATCTGTTGCTGTGAACCCACAACATGTGGTCAGAGGAGCTCTCAGTAGAAGAAAAATAGATGATTATTAAACTGGAAAAAAAATTAAAAAAAAATCAGAGACATAGCAGAAATATTAGGAGTAGCCAAATCAACACTTTGGTACATTCTGCAAAAAAAAAAAGAATGTGCTTATACGCTTGAGAGATCAAAAAGACTTGGACAGAGGAAACAACAGTGTCGTATGATGGCAGAATCCATTCAATGGTGAAGAAAAACCTATTCACAACTTCCATCCATGTGAAGAAAAATCTCCAGGAAGTAGCTGTTTCAGTATCTAAGAGAAGTATCATAAAGAGAAGAATTTATGAGAGCAAATACAGAGGGTTCACCACAAGTTGCAAACCACTAGTCAGCCTTAAAAACGGAAAGGCCAGATAAGACTTTCCAAAAAAGAAAACATCTAAAGTAGCCAGCCCAGTTCTGTATAAGCATTAATTGGACAGATGAAACCCCGGTCATCCTGTAACAGTATGACATGGAAAAAGAAAGTATGGAGAAGTCTTGGAACAGCTCATGATCTAAAGCAACCACATTCTCCAGAAAACATGATGGAGGCAGTGTGATATAATATTTGTTGATAATGTGACTGAAGACAGAAGTAGACAGAGGGTTTCTGAAGTGTAGAGGGGTATACAGTTTGTGTTCCAACATGACTAGGATCCAAAACACTAGGCCAAGTTGACCTGTCATTGGCTACAGCAGAACAAAGTGTAGGTTCTGGAGTGGCCATCTCAGTCTCCTGACCTCAATATCATTGAGCCACTCTGGGGAGAACTCAAGTGCACAATTCATGCTAGACAGACCAGGAATTTACAGGAACTGGAGGCTTTTTGCCAAGAAGAGTTGTTGGGGTTGGCGGAAAGCACCAAATGAAATATATATAATAATAAGGTGCGTTCACAATCTGGGGTCCACCGTGCAGATATGGAACCTGCTGCTAAGCAATGGGGGAATAAGGCGATGGTTGAACGCCGACAACACGCAGGCTAGATGTCACTCGGTATAAACAGCGGCCAACTCTGTTGCTTCACAGAGCCGCCTCAACAAAGTAAATAGAACGCTGTTCCCTGTTACACGTCACAGGACACAGCTGATATGGCACGAGTGAGGTCTATAGGCTCAAACCCTAGAACGCGGGGACTTGAGTCTGACTGGACCCACAATGCACACGGCGTCACACAGGCGATGTCACTACTTGGTGCTGAGTGGTAGCAAAATACAGCTAACAAAGGCGCACCAGGATTTGGTGCAAAACAAGAGCAACAGCTCAACTGACCGCAGAGCGATACCAAAAGATGTGTGCCAGAGCACATGGCTTGACTGTGCCCTGTAAACAGCCTGTGCTAAGAAGCACACGTGGCCGAGACAGGTGCTAGGTCAAGCCGAGTAAAAACCTGCCTGACTAGGGAAGAATAGGCGATCATACACGCCGACAGTATGGCAGGTTCTAGGTAGGGATGAGCGATATTGCCCGAAATCGTATCGGAATTCTGATTTCCTATATTGGAAAAATATCGGATATCGGAATTTCCGATATCAATGCAAGTCAATGGGAGAAAATAATCGGAATGACCACTACAGTGCTAAATAATGGATAAAATGGAGGGGAAACACCTCAGGATAATGGGGAAAGAGTTTGCAGAGGCAGAGGAGCAAAAAAATCGCTAGAAAAATGCACAGAGCAAAAACTGTAGCAGGAAAACTGGTCACCATCTTCTAATTCAATTGCCGGATTTTGTAAAATTACAGACCCAACATGAAATGACTCAAGATTTACATACAGTTAACCATGTCATTTCAACGAATTTACACCTTTAATTAACCCCTACATGTCTGAAATTTTGCACACATACACTCATGTAATTGTTAGTGAAAACCATATATCAAACTAAATTAAATGAATTGGATAACTGTATGTAAACCATGTGTCATTTCATGTCGGGTCTGTAATTTCACAAAAGTCGGCAATTGAATTAGCGGCTATTATACTATGTAGAAGTGTATGACATATATATATGTGTCACAATGACATGTAAAATATATATATATATATATATATATATATATATATATATATGTTGTGTAAATTCGTAGAAAAAAAAGCGTGGGCTCCCGCGCTATTTTCTGAACCAGACATACAAAGCCAGCGAGTGGGGCAGATAATATTAGCCTAGGGAGGGTGCATTTATTTTGTGCCCCCCTGGCTACTAACATCTGCCCCCAGCCACCCAATAAAAGGCAAGTCTATAATTAGATTCGCTCTTTCTGGCACTTTGCCCGTCTATTCCCATTGCCCTGTAGCGGTGGCGAATAGTTAATAATGGGTTAAAGCCACCTTGCTATTGGAAGGTGACTTTAAGCCAGGTTAATAATTGAGAGTTGTCAATTAGACAACTCTCAATTATTAATCCTATTCTATTAAATGGTTAAAAAAACACACACGTATTAATGAAAAATCATTTTAATGAAATAAACACACAGTTTTTGACCATCTTTTATTTTACTGGTAATCCTCAATTCCCTTGTTCTCCTGTAATAAAAATAAAATAATAAAGCAACATTATTCTTACCTATCCGACGCACAGTCAGGTCCCCCGATGTAATCCTTCTGAAAGGGTTAACGTTTACTGCAGGGACCGCAGCTAATGAAGCCAGCCTCACAGTAAACCCCCAAATGAGTCATCTCTTCTCCCAGCTGACAGGAGATGAAGTGATTAGTGTGGAAAGCTTAATTGATTGCTTCCCACTTTCACTTCAGGTCAGCCCGGGACACCGCACAGCATCAGTGTAGTCATAAGGAATCCCGGCTGACCTGAAGTGAACTGATTAGCAAAAATAGGGGATCCCCTAGAAGAGAAAATGGCGTGGGGTCCCCCTATTTTGGTTAACCAGGCATGATATTTAAGGCTGTTAAGGATCCAATATCCATGAACCTTGCAAGCCTGATAATACCAGGCCACAGCAGTCTGCTTAGCTTGGCTGATTAACAAAAATAGGGGAACCCCTCAAAAAAAAAATGGCGTGGGGATCCCCCTATTTTTGTTAACCAGCCTAGTAAAAAGCAGACTGCTGCGGCCTGGTATTAAAAGACTGTCAAGACCCATGGATTTTGGACCTCAACAGCCTAAAAATACTAGGCTGCAGCAGCCCCACAATTGGCGCATCAAAAGATGCGCCAATTGTGGCACTTTACCCGGCTCTTCCCACTTGCCCTGTAGCGGTGGCAAGTGGGGTAATAAGGGGTTAATGTCACCTTTGATTGAACGGTGACAATAAGCCCGGTTAATAATGGAGAGGCGTCAATAAGACACTGATCCATTATTAATCATAAAGTTTGTACATGTTTAAAAAACTACACAGCCAGAATAAAGTCTTTTAATGAAATAAAACACAACACAGGTTTAATTTTTTTTTATTGCACGCTCATCCTGCAACGCCATCGATCTCCTGTAAAAAAACAAAAATAACAGACCAACACAAATACTCCCTGTCCGACGTAGTCCGAGATAACGATGTCCCACGACGAGTCCAGCTCTGCTACATCTGGATGCCAGGTTGAGCCTGGCATCCAGATGTAGCAGAGCTGCTTACCGGTGGAGATTCCACGGCGGTGATGTCATCTGCATTTCTCACGGCCAGCTGTCGCGAGAGTACAGCTGGCTGAGATGTACTGGGTAATCTCGGCCAGCTGTACTCTCGCGACAGCTGGCCGTGAGAAACACAGATGACGTCACCGCCGGGGAATCTCCTCCGGTAAGCAGCTCTGCTGTGTCTGGATGTCAGGCTGAGCCTGGCATCCAGATGTAGCAGAGCTGGACTCGTCGTGGGACACTCGTAATTTTGGACTACGTTGGACAGGGAGTATTTGTGTTGGTTTGTTATTTTTGTTTTTTACGGGACGCCATAGATCGATGGCGTCGCAGGATGAGCGTGGAATAAAAAATAATGAAAACTGTGTTTTGTATTATTTCATTAAAATACTTTATTCTGGCTGTGTCTTTTTAAACATTTACAAACTTTATGATTAATAATGGAACGGTGTCTTATTGACGCCTCTCCATTATTAACCGGGCTTATTGTCACCGTTCAATTAAAGGTGACATTAACCTCTTATTACCCCACTTGCCACCGCTACAGGGCAAGTGGGAAGAGCCGGGTAAAGTGCCACGATTGGCACATCTTTGGATGCGACAATTGTGGGGCTGCTGCAGGCTGGTATTTTTAGGCTGTTGAGGGCCAAAATCCATGGGCCTTGACAGTCTTTTAATACCAGGCTGCAGCAGTCTGCTTTTTACTTGGCTGGTTAACAAAAATAGGGGGACCCCCACACCATTTTTTTTGAGGGGATCCCCTATTTTTGTTAACCAGCCAAGCTAAGCAGACTGCTGTGGCCTGGTATTATCAGGCTTGCAAGGTTCATGGATATTGGATCTTTAACAGCCTTAAATACCATGCCTCAGTAGTTTGCTTCTTCTGGCTGGTTAACAAAAATAGGGGGACCCCACGCCATTTTTTTGTCGAGGGGATCCCCTATTTTTGCTAATCAGTTCACTTCAGGTCAGCCGGGATTCCCTCTGACGTCACTGATGCTGTGCGGTGTCCCCGGCTGACCAGAAGTGAAAGTGGGAAGCAATCAATTAAGCTTCCCACACTAATCACTTCCTCTACTGTCAGATGGGAGAAGAGATGATTCATTCAGGGGTTGCGAGGCTGGCAGCATTAGCTGCGGTCCCTGCAGTAAAGGTTAACCCATTCAGAAGGATTACATCAGGGGACCTGACTGAACACCGGATAGGTAAGAATAATATTGCTTTATTATTTTATTTTTATTACAGGAGAACAAGGGATTCGGATGGAGTACCAGTAAAATAAAATTAGGTCAAAAACTATGTGTATTTCATTAAAATCATTTTAAATTAATGTGTGTGTGTTTTTAACCATTTAATACAATAGGATTAATAATCGATAGTTGTCTAATTGACAACTCTCAATTATTAACCTGGCATAAAGTCACCTTCCAATAGCAAGATGGCTTTAACCCATTATTAACCCATTAGCCACTGCTACAGGGCAATGGGAATAGACGGGATAAGTGCCAGAAAGGGTGCATCTCATTATAGATGTGCCTTTTCTTGGGTGGCTGGGGGCAGATGTTAATAGCCAGGGGGGGGCACAAAATAAATGCACCCTCCCTAGGCTAATATTATCTGCCCCCACTCGCTGGCTTTACCTGTCTGGTTGACAAAATAGCACGGGAGCCCACACATTTTTTTTTTCAACGAATTTACACCTTTAATTAACCCCTAGATGTCTGAAATTTTGCACACATACACTCATATAATTGTTAGTGAAAACCATATATCAAACTACGTGAAATGATATGGTTAACTGTATGTAAACCATGAGTCATTTCATGTCGGATGGTTCTGTAATTTCACAAAAGCCGGCAATTGAATTAGCGGCTATTTTACTATGTAGAAGTGTATGAACTATAAATATATATACATATGTCACAATGACATGTATATATATATATATATATATATATATATATATATGTATTCTGTGTGTATATATCTAGTCAGCAATTTTTCAGCTCCTGATTGGCTCCACGGAGCGCTCAGAGGCTGAAGGATTATTATGGGATTTCCAATTTCCGATGTGAAAAAATATCGGAATCGGAAATCGGAATTCCGATATAGCAAATATCGGGCCTATTTTCGATATTGCAATATCGGAAAGCTCATCCCTAGTTCTAGGCTCAAACACACGTGTATAAACAGAGTGGTAGCATATCCACTAGCACACACACATCACATGGTTTACACTAGCGCACGGCCGTGCGATCCTTTTTTAACCACAGCCTTCCAGGACATTGCTGTTAGCCCAATCCGAACTGCTTGAGGACCTGCGAATGTGACCTCTGACCACCAATGAGCGGTCGTCTCACGGGCATGCTCAGATGGAGAAAAGCTGGACTTAGTCCAAGGAACATCTGCTCGCCGTTTACTAATGCTGGTTGTTATAGCTTAACCTGGGGCAGCAGTAGCAACCAAATGCATAGCATTAGCCTGATCAAGATGCTGGAACAATGTCTCCACTGAGTAGGATCCTCTGTGGCTGAAGAAGAATGGGAGAACACAGAGGACATGGCTCAAGATTCTCCCTGTGCAGTGGCGGGATCTCAAAGCATAACATTGCTGCCCCTTCTAGAGCCCCCACCCTTTGGGCCTCGCTACGCTCAAATGCCGCAATGAGCTGAGCAGCCCGAATGTGCTCAATAGGTTCCCAGGTCCTGTCCTCTGGGCCATGACCTTTCCGGTCCACCAGATAGAACTTTTTGCCACGTACCACCTTGAACCCAACTATGGCATTCACCTCATAGTTGTCCACGTACGAACCTGATGTCCCGGCAGATGACTCAGAAAACTGGGACATGTGAACGGGTTTTAGGATGGACACATGAAAGGTGTCGGTGATACCTAGGCATGGAGGAAGAGCCAGATGATAGACCACAGGGTTGACCTGTTTCAGGACCTTGAAATGACCTATGTAGCGAGAAGCAAACTTAGTGAACTCAACTCGCAGCCTGATGTTACGGGAAGAGAGCCACACTAAATATCCAGGGGCAAAAGTCGGAGCGGGACTCCGATGCACATCGGCGGAGACTCTCACTCTCTCCTTGGAGCCCAGATAGAATCCTGTGTGAAGGTGCCATATGTCACGTGCCTCCACCACCCAGTCTGTCACCCTAGAGTCGGTGGAGGACAAGGGCATGGACACAGGGACATGCTGATGCTGGCCGTAATTAAGGAGGAAAGGGTCTGCCCCGTAGAGTTGGCTAGGGCATTATTAAGCGCAAATTCCACCCATGGTAGCAAGGATGCCCATACTGCCTGGTGGAGACAAAATGTCACAGATATGTGACCAGTGCCTGGTTGGCCCTCTCTACTAACCCGTTCGTCTCGGGATGGCAAGCTGAAGAGAGATTTAGTTCTTTGATGAGCAGACAACAAAGCTCTCTCCAGAACCGAGATGAGAACTGGGGGCCCTGGTTACTGACTATTTTGTCAGGCATGACCTGTAGGCGAAAGACATGTTTGACAAACAAAACCGCCAAAGTACGTGCAGAAGGTACAAGCGGGAGAGGCACCAAGTGCACCATTTAGAGAAGTGTAAGTGACTACTCAGATTACGGTGCAGTTACAGGACTTGGGTAAACCCACCACAAAATCCATCCTGACCATCTCCCATGGCCTATCCGCCACCGGCAGGGGGTACTGTAAACCAGCTGGCCGTTGCCGAAAAGATCGATTCTGGGCGCAGGAAACACACACCAGAATATAGTCTTCAATATCACGGGCCATATGCGGCCACCAGTACATCCTCGCCAGGAGCTCAGATGTCCTCTTGGTCCCAAAATGTCCACCCTCTCTGAAGGGACATTAAGCCAAGGTTCCTCTCCCTCCTCAGATGATACTACGGAAGAGGAGAGAGCATTCAGCTCGAGTGTTCTCCCTAGAAAGAAAATGGAGGATGAAGTTGAAATGGGAGAACAGGAACCATTTGGCCTGGTGAGTGTTCAGACATTGGGGTGTCTGTAAAATTATAAGGTCTTTATGGTCGATGATTACTTGGAAGGGGAAACGGGCCCCCTCAGGTGATGTATCCACTCAGAAAAGGCCAATTTCATTGCTAGCAACTCCCTGTCCCCGATGGAATAATTTCTCTCCGTCGGTAAGAAGGTCTTGGAGAAAAAGAAGCAAGGATGCTTCCGACCTTGAGCATCCTTCTGAAAGAGGACGGCTCCAGCACCGAAGGAAGAAGCATCCACCTCCATGATAAAGGGTTTATCAACATCGGGGCAATGTAAAATGGGAGCACTAGCGAAATGTGACTTTATAGACAGAAAGTATTTGGAGACCTCCTCCAACAATAATTTGGGGTTAGCTCCCTTCTTGGTGAGGGGAACCAGTGGAGATACCAAAGTTGAGAAGTGGGGAATGAACTGGCAATAGTAATTGATGTACCCCATAAAACACTGCACCGCTTTGAGAGAATGAGTTTCTTTTCAGTCCATCACAGCCTGTAGCTTGGCAGGATCCATGGCCAATCCCTGGACTGAGATGATACAGCCCAGGAAAGGCAAGGACTCCTGCTCAAACACACGCTTCTCCAACTTGGCATAGAGTGAGATTGCCCGTCGGAGGTCGAAGAATTTGCAAACATCTCTCCGGTGGGAGTCTGTATCTGGAGAGTAGATGAGAATATTTTCCAGATAGACTACAACTGAGGTGGTTAGCATATCCCGGAAGATATCGTTCACAAAGTCTTGGAAAACAGCAGGGGCAATACAGAGCCCGAAGGGCATCACTAGGTATTCATAGTGGCCGTCTCTCATGTTAAATGCCATCTTCCACTCGTCCCCCTCACGGATGCATATCAAGTTATAGCTGCCCTGCAGATCTAATTTTGTAAATACTCTTGCTCTCCACAACCTATCAAAGAGTTCGGAGATAAGAGGCAGAGGATATTTATTTTGACGGTTATAGTATTGAGACCCCTGTAGTCTATGCATGGACGTAACTCCCATTCTTCTTCTGCACAAAGAAGAGCCCAGCCCCTGCAGGTGACACTGATTTCCTAATGAATACTCTTGCCAGATTCTCTTTGATGTACTGAGACATTGCCTCCATTTCCGGTAGAGATAATGATTAGACTCGACCCCGGGGAGGCTCAGCACCAGGCAAGAGATCAATAGGACAGTCATAGTGGTGGTGAGGCGGAAGGGTCTCCGCAGCTCTCTTGGAGAATACGTCCGCATATGACCAATAGTGTTTGGGGAGAGAGGATAGATCTGGGGCACTGCTGTAGAAGCCACTTGAACGCACTCCCTCTGACATCTACCCTTACAAAGACTCACTCCATCCCAATATTCTCCCAGAGGACCACTCAATATGAGGAGAATGGTAGCGTAATCAAGGTACCCCTAATAAGACTTCATCAATACCCTCGGGTATGACTAATAGGGAGATTACCTCCTGGTGGGCTGGAGACATGATGAGAGTAAGTGGGATGGTCTGTTGTGTGATCTGTGAGGGCAGTGTCGACCCATTCACCACTCGGATGGTCACTGGCTTGGTGATTATCACCAGAGTTATTGTGTGCCATTGGGCGGAGGCTGAAGACATGAAATTGCCCTCCGTCCCAGAATCCACACAAACCTCTACCGCATGAGTGGATGGGCCTCTCATGAGTGTCCCCTTGAAGAACAATTTGGAAGAAAACGCTGCTGTGTCTAGTGAGCCTCCTCCTGTAACTACTAGATCGGTTGTTTTCCCGACCGCTGGGGACATTTGGTGGCAAAATGTCCTGACTGCCGGCAAACATGACAGAGCATGGGTGTACGAGAGATCCAGGACTTGGATCCCGCTCGAGAAACCTCCATGGCCTTTTGAGACTCGAATGCCTGATCCGGAGATTCCAGAGGTCTGGCGAAGTTAGGAGCCAGCTGAAACCTCTGCCGACACTGCGCTCGATCCAACCTTCTCTTGGAGAAACGAAGGTCGATGCGAGTAGAGATGGATATTAACTCCTCCAGTGTGGCTGGAATCTCCCTAGTGGCCAGAGCGTCTTTCACATGGTCAGCCAGCCCCCCTCTAAAAGACCGGGATGAGGACTTTATCCGGCCACTCCAGCTCAGAAGCTAAAGCCCGGAAGTGGATGGCAAATTGATTGACCATGGACAAGCCCTGTGTCAATGCCAGCAGTTGGAGCGCCATATCATGAGTGACTCAGTCCCAAGAAGGACCTGCTTCAGAGTGCTCAAAAACAACAGAGCACTCTGCACCACATGATCGTCACGCTCCCACAGCGGCGTAGCCCACTCCAGCGACCTTTACGACAGCAGGAAATAATAAACCCTACTTTAGACCTCTCTGAGGGGAAATGTGCAGCCAGTAGCTCCAGGTGTATAGCACACTGGTTCATGAATCCGCTACACGACTTGCTATCACCTGCGAACCTCCCAGGCAGAGGGAGGCAGGATAAGGTCGGAACAGGGGTGGCAGTGGACATACGGGCTGCAGCCTCACTAGCTGCCTGAATAGCTACTGCAGTCACATCCACAGCTGAGGTTGTACGCTCAGGAGTCGACGACCTGCCCTCTAGATGCTGGATGTACTGCTGTAGTCTCTGTTCGTCAGCCATTACTAGCCAGACCCTGGGGCTAGTATAATGTTAGGGTTGGCGGAATGCACCAAATGAAATATATATAATAATAATAATGTGCGTTCACAACCTGGGGTCCACTGTGCAGTGATGGAACCTGCTGCTAAGCAATGGCGGGACAAGGCAGAGGTTGAACGCTGACAACACGCAGGTTAGATGTCACCCTGTATGAACAGCGGCCAACTCTGTTGCTTCACAGAGCCGCAGCAACAAAGTAAATAGAACGCTGTTCCCTGTTACACGTCACAGGATACAGCTGATATTGCACGAGTGAGGTCTCTAGGCTCAACCCCTAGAATGCAGAGACTTGAGTCTGACCGGACCCACAATGTGCATGACGTCGCACAGGTGATGCCACTACTTGGTGCTGAGAGGTAGCAAAATACAGCTAACAAAGGCGCACCAGGATTTGGCACAAAATGGAGCAACAGCTCAACTGACCGCAGAGCGGTACCAAAAGATGTATGCCAGAGCACGTGGATTGACTGTGCCCTGTAAACAGCCCGTGCTAAGCAGCACACATGGCCAAGACAGGTGCTAGGTCAAGCCGAGTAAAAACCTTCCTGACTAGGAAAGACTAGGTGATCATACATGCCGACAGTGTGGTAGGTTCTCGGCCCAAACACGTGTATACACGGAGTGGTAGCATATCCATTCGCACACACACACCACATGGTTTATTCTAGTGCACGGCCGTGCGATCCTTTTATAACCACAGTCTTCCAGGACCTTGCTGATGGCCCAATCTGAACTGCTTGAGAACCTGAGCATGTGACCTCCGGCAACCAATGAGCGGTTGTCTCACGGGCATGCTCAGATGGAGAAAATCAGGACAGTCCCAGGAACATCTGCTCGCCGCTTACTAATGCTGGTTGTCATAGCTGAACCTGGGGCGGCAGCAGCAACCAAATGCATAGCATTAGCCTGATCAAGATGCTGGGACTGATGTCTCCGCTGAGCAGGATCCTCTGCAGCTGAAGAAGAATGGGAAACCGCTGAGGACATGGCTCGAGATTTCCTTACGCAGCAGCAGGATCTCGACACCTAACAAGAGTTTTCAGTTTTACCTTGAGAAAATAAATAACCTCATGCACAACTGCCACAAATACTTCAAGCTGTCATTGATGTTAGAGGGGGAAATACACGGTATTAAGAATTTGGGTATCTGTACTTTTGATCAGGGTCATTTGGCTTTCTTCTGGGGACTTGACCATGCAGCCCATTTTTCTTCTTTTGCCTCCTTATTGTGCATCTTGAAACGGCCACACCACTAGATTTCAGAGAGACCAGTATTTCAGCTGATGTTATTTGTGGGTTTTTCTTTGCATCCCAAACTATTTTCCTGGCATTTGTCACAAACATTTGATCAGGGTCATTTGGTTGTTTTGAGTTATTATGATAAAAAAAGAGAAAACAGAGTAGTTTGACTATAAATGGCTTCACCCAACCACTAACCATGAGTGGAGAAAAAATTTGGGTGTTATCATTCATATTCTCTGAAATAAGGCCAAGAAAGCAAAAATTCTGCGGAGGTACTGTATGTAAACTTTATATACATATATTAATATATATATATATATATATATATATATATATATATATTTTTTTTTTTTTAAAGCACTGTTCTTCCTCTAAATAAAAACTATACCCAAAAATGCTACAAGTGCTTCTCACTAAATTAGAATATCATCAAAAAGTTAATTTAATTCAAAAAATGAAACTCACATTTCATATAGAGTCATTACAAACAGAGTGATCTATTTCAAGTGTTTAATTTTGTTTATGTTGATGATTATGGCTTACAGCCAATGAAACCCAAAAGTCATTATTTCAGTTAATTAGAATACTTTATAACACCAGTTTAAAAAATGATTTAAAAATCTGAAATATTGTCCTACTGAAATGTATGTTCACAAAATGCACTTCATACTTGGTCGGGGCTTTTCTTTTTATAATTACTGCATCAATGGCATGGCATGGAAATCAGCCTGTGGCATTGCTGAGGTGTTATGGAAGACCAGGTTTCTTTGAGCCTTCAGCTCGTCTGCATTGTTGGATCTGGTGTCTCTCAACTTTTTCTTGACAGTACCCCATAGATTCTCTATGGGGTTAAGGCCAGGCGAGTTTGCTGGCCAATCATGCACAGTGATACTGTTGTTTTTAAACCACGCATTGATACTTTTGGCAGTGTGGACAGGTGCCAAGTCCGGCTGGAGAATTAAATTTCCATCTCCAAAAAGCTTGTCGGCAGAGGGAAGCATGAAGTACTCTAAAATTTCCTGGTAGATGGCTGTGCTGACTTTGGTCTTGATAAAACACAGTGGACCTACACCAGCAGCTGACATGGCTTCCAAAACCATCAGTGATTGGTGAAACTTCAAACAATACCTCAAGCAGCTTGGATTGTGTGCCTCTCCACTCTTGCTACAGATTCTAGGACCTTGATTTCCAAAAGAAATGCAAAATTTACTTTCATCTGAAAATAACATCTTGGACCACTGAGCTACAGTCCAGTATCTCCTTGGCCCAGGTAAGACGCTTTTGGCATTGTCTATTGGTCATGAGTGGCTTGACACAAGGAATGCCACACTTATAGCCCATGTCCTGGATACATCTGTGTGTGGTGGCTCTTGAAGCAATGTCTCCAGCAGCAGTCCACTCTGTTAAGGGTCTGCGGAACGCACCAAATATATAAAGTAGAGAGGTGCGTTCGCAGCCCGGGGTCCACCGTGCAAGCGGAGCCTGCTGCTAGTAGAAATGGCGCGAGAAGCAAACTCTGTTATCCCGCAGAGTCGCCAACACAAACGCCGTAATGCGCTGTGGCAATAAGTGCGAACTCTGTTACTCCACAGAGCCGCTAGAAGGAGAGCCGCAGCGCTATATGGCGATGTGTGCGCACTCACTAGACACAACTGAGTGGCAAAGAAAACACGCTGTCTAGCGTTGAAAGCGAACCCGTTACGTCACAGGGCCGCTGAGAAAAAGTACTGTGTCCTATCAGGCTCTCAGGTACACAGTTAAATGCTACGCGTTCATAAAGCGTGATCATGTGCTAGTGTCCTCGCGGGAGTCACCCACAATCTATGGCGTCTGAACGCCAGACCCTGAATACGGCAATCAAAACTCCTCACCGGTTATGCCGGCAATCTAGGGCATCTAGGACACCGACCCTGACCAGCTACCATACCAAACTCCTCACCGATTAAGTCGGTATTCTAGTGGCTTATTTCAGCCGGGTCCCTATCCACACATACACATGACCACACTGGCGCATAGCATACAATGATTGATATTAGCGCATGGCGGCCCAGCCATGCTACCCTTTTATAGCAACAGCTACAGGACCTTCCACGAACAAGGACCAATGAGAAGCTGTTACAAACACACGTAGCTACATGACCTTCCTGACGGACCAATAGGAGCCGCTGCAGCACCTGAACATGTGACCCCTGATCTCCAATGAGAGATCTCACTCTGGGCATGCTCAGATGGGAAAACGCAGGACTTGTCCCAAAGACGACTGCTCCAGCACTGGCTATAATAGCAGATCCAGGAAAGGCAGCAGCAAGTCACTGCACAGTAGAGGAGTGGGCAAAATGCCTGGACCGACGTCTCTGCTAAGCAGGCTCCACTGCGGCCGGAGATGAATGGGAGACCGCAGCGGGACGGGTTCGAGACTCGCCTTCTGCAGCAGCGGGAAATCGAACCATAACATTACCCCCCCTCCTATTGCCCCCCCTTCTTTGGGCCTTGCTGCGCTCAAAGACAGCGATGAGCTGCGGAGCGTGAATATGCTCGGCAGACTCCCAAGACCTATCCTCAGGCCCATAGCCCCTCCAGTCCACCAAATAAAACTTTTTTGCACCTTACACCCTACGATGGCGTTCACCTCATGGTCATCCGTAGATGAACCCGATGTCCCGGCAGATGACTCAGAAAACCGGGACATGAGCACGGGTTTCAGGAGGGATACATGAAAGGTGTCGGAGATACCCAGGCGTGGTGGAAGAGCCAAACGGTATACCACAGGGTTAACCTGCTCGAGGACCTTGAAAGGACCCAGGTAGCGGGGTGCCAACTTAGTGGACTCAAATCGCAGCCTGATGTTACGGGCGGAGAGCCACACCAAGTCCCCAGGAGCAAATGTTGGAGCGGGGCGCCGATGTGCGTCGGCAGAGGACCTCATCCTCTCCTTGGACGCCTGAATGACATCCTGGGTACGGTCCCAAATGTCCCGTGCCTCCACAGCCCAGTCTGCCACCCTGGAGTCAGCGGAAGACACGGGCATGGGCACCGGAACCCGCGGATGCTGACCGTAGTTCAGAAGGAAAGGAGTCTGTCCGGTGGAGTCAGCCACAGCATTGTTTAATGCAAACTCAGCCCATGGTAGCAAGGATGCCCAGTCATCCTGCCTGGCAGAGACAAAATGTCGTAGATAGGTGACCAAGGTCTGGTTGGCCCTCTCTACCAACACATTCGTCTCAGGATGATACGCTGAAGAGAGATTTAACTCAATACTGAGTAGACGACAAAGTTCTCTTCAGAACCGAGACGCAAACTGGGGACCTCGGTCACTGACAATTTTGTCCGGCATGCCGTGTAGACGGAAGATGTGCCTAACGAACAACGCTGCCAGAGCCCGTGCAGAAGGTAACCGTGGTAGTGGCACCAGATGCACCATTTTAGAGAAATGGTCGGTGATTACCCAAATGATGGTGCAACCCGAGACTTGGGCAAGCCCACCACAAAGTCCATCCCAACCATCTCCCAGGGCCTGTCTGCCACCAGCAAAGGATAAAGTAAACCAGCTGGCCGTTGTCGTGGAGACTTATTTTTGGCGCAGGAGACACACGCCCAAACATAGTCCCCAACATCACGGACCATATGCGGCCACCAATATGTCCTCGCCAGCAATTCAGATGTCCTCTTTGCCCCAAAATGTCCACCAACCCTGGACGAATGTGCCCAAGAGAGTACCTCCGGTCGCAAATTGGTAGGCACAAAAGTCTTGCCCGGGGGCACAGACTCTAGTGAAACCGGAGCCACTGTTCTCAGGCTCTCTGTGGGAACAATAAGCCGAGGCTCCTCTACCTCCTCTTCAGAGTACACCACAGAGCGAGAGAGAGCGTCGGCACGACTGTTCTTCTCTCCAGAGAGGAAATGGAGTGTGAAATTAAACCGAGAGAAGAACAAGGACCATCTGGCCTGGCGAGAGTTAAGCCGCTGAGCTGTCTGCAGATACACCAAATTTTTGTGGTCGGTGAAGACTTGGAAGGGAAAACGGGCCCCTTAAACAGATGTCTCCACTCAGAGAAGGCCAACTTCATGGCTAGCAACTCCCTATCCCCGATGGAATAATTCCTCTACGCTGAAGTGAAGGTCTTAGAGAAGAAGAAGCAAGGATGCTTCCGACCTTGAGCATCCTTTTGGAAGAGGACTGCTCCAGCACCAACGGATGAGGCATCCACCTCCAATAAAAATGGCTTATCAACATCGGGGTGATGTAGGATGGGAGCGCTAGCAAAATGAGACTTAATAGAAGAGAAAGCCGTGGAGACCTCTTCCGACCACAATTTGTGATTTGCTCCCTTCTTGGTGAGGGCTACCAAGGGAGCTACCAAAGTAGAGAAATGCGGAATGAACTGGCGATAGTAATTAATGAACCCCATAAAGCGCTGCACCGCTTTTAGAGAGTGAGTTTCCTGCCAGTCCATCACAGCCTGTAGTTTGGCCGGATCCATAGCCAATCCTGGGTTGAGATGATATAACCAAGGAAAGGTAAAGACTCCAGCTCAAACATACATTTCTCTAACTTAGCATAGAGGGAATTAGCCCGTAAGAGGTTGAAGACTCTGCAGACATCTCTCCGGTGGGAGTCCATATCTGGAGAGAAGATGAGTATATCATCCAGATTGACTACGACCGAGGTGGAGAGCATATCCCGGAAGATGTCATTGACAAAGTCTTGGAAAACGGCTGGAGCATTACAGAGTCCAAAGGGCTTCACCAGATATTCGTAATGCCCATCCCTGGTATTAAAAGCCGTCTTCCATTCGTCCCCCTCACGGATGCGAATCAGGTTATATAAGCACCGCGCAGATCTAGTTTAGTGAATACTCTTGCTCCCCGAAGCCTATCAAAAAGCTCAGAAATCAGGGGCAACGGGTACTTGCTTTTAACGGTGATGGCGTTAAGACCCCTGTAATCAATACACGGACGCAATTCTCCGTTTTTCTTCTGCACGAAGAAAAATCCCGCCCTGCCGGTGACACCGACTTCCTAATAAACCCTCTTGAAAGGTTCTCCTGAATAATTGCGACATGGCCTCTGTCTCAGGAAGAGAGAGGGGATAGACCCTTCCCCGAGTAGCTTCTGCGCCAGGCAAGAGGTCGATAGGACAGTCATAGGGGCGATGA
This sequence comes from Oophaga sylvatica, assembly GCA_033576555.1. NCBI lineage: Eukaryota > Metazoa > Chordata > Amphibia > Anura > Dendrobatidae > Oophaga > Oophaga sylvatica. The sequence goes on along the minus strand of JARQOD010000006.1, from coordinate 225,215,024 downwards.
GGCGGAAGAGTCTCCGCAGCCTTCTTGGAGAACACGTCTGCATATGATCAGTAGTGCTTGGGAAGTGGAGTAAGATCTGCGGGTAACTCCGTAGTGGTAACCTGAACGCAACTCCTGACACATCTGCCTCTACATGCATCACTCCAACCCAGTATCCTACCCGAAGTCCACTCTATATGTGGGGAGTGGAAACGGAGCCAAGATATACCTAGTAGGATCTTGTCTATTCCCCCGGGAAGGACGAGTAGGGAAATAAGTTCCTGATGGGAAGGAGATACAGACAATGCAAGTGGAACAGTCTGGTGTGTAATTTGTGAGGGCAATGTCGACCCATTCACTACCCGGACAGTCACTGATTTTTCAAGCGCCACCAGAGGTATTGCATGACGGCGAGCAAAGCTAGAGGACATGAAATTCCCCTCTGCTCCTGAGTCCACGCAAAGGTCGGCGGTGAGAATGGAAGTACCAACAGTGATTGTCCCTTTAAGTGTCATCTTGGAGGAAAATGCCGCTGTCTCTAGTGAACCTCCTCCCAGGGCCACTAGACGCGATCGCTTCCCCGATCGCTGTGGACATTTGTTGGCATAGTGTCCTGTCTGCTGACAACGGATACAGACCACGGATACTCGGACGAACCGAGACTGAGGTCCTGCATGAGGAACTTGTGTGGCCTTTTGGGGTTCGGACGCCAGATCGGGAAATTCGAGAGGTTTGGCAAAGGTGGGAGCCAACCGAAACCTCTGCCTACACTGGGCCTGCTCCAACCTCCGCTCGTGAAAACGGAGGTCAATGCGGGTAGATATGGAGATAAGCTTCTCCAGTGTGGCGGGAATCTCCCTGGTAGCCAAAGCGTCTTTAACATGGTCAGCCAGTCCTCGCCAGTAGATTGGAATAAGAACTTTATCAGACCAATCTAGCTCAGAAGCTAGAGTCCGAAACTGGACGGAAAACAGACTGACCAAAGACGAACCCTGTGTCACGCGGTCTTATGATATGTGTACGATGTCAGTAAACTATTCTTAAAAGAACAACACTCTATACAACATATAGATTAGCAACATCAGCATGTAAATATAGAATAGATTTACCTGACACGATATCCGTTGAACTCAGGGTTAATCTTGAGGACTTGATACACTGTCACAGGAAAGAGGAGGGACCGGGGGTCTAACCTGACCCTAAACTGGGGTCCTAACTAATCCCTCACCTTGGAGGTACTGATAATGGTTCAGAGGTCCAAGTCTCCAGCCTAACCCTGTCTCCTATCAATCCCTGAACCCTGTAATCAGTCCTAAGAAGGATACTGATTACCACCAAAGGGATATGGGCTGATCTCTGCTAAATACACAGATTAGACATATAAGACAGACTGGAGAAAACACAGACTTGCATACACACTCAAACACAGAAGGAACATAAATGATCTGGGATATTAAACTCTAAGCAAGGTGAGCTTAAAACAACTAAGGAGCTCTTTAACTTAAGTCTATACAGATACAATCCTATCTGTGGTCTGCATGAAGAATTTCACTGGCAACTCCCAACACAGACAACCAGAGATTTAAAGGAAACCAATCAACAAATAATTAATTGCAGCCGGGAGAAACTGCACCCAGTCCCAGAACTGAGCACAGACAGAATTAACTCCCTAACTGCCAAACACAAAGAAACAGCAACTCAGCTGTGAGAAGTCAGAATGTGCAACCGCGACGATCTTCGTGGCGATGCACACATGACAGTACCCCCCCTTCTACGAGGGGCCTCCGGACCCTCAGGGCCAGGTTTGCCCGGGTGAGTTCTGTGGAAGGTCCGCACCAAACGATCTGCGTTAATGTCAGACGCAGGAACCCACATCCTCTCCTCTGGACCATACCCCTTCCAATGCACCAAGTACTGAAGGGACCGGCGATTCAGACGTGATCAATGATCTTTGACACTTGAAACTCCAAGTTACCATTGACCACCACTGGAGGAGGAGGTAGAGGTGATGGTATGACTGGTGCCACGTACCTCTTAAGTAATGACTTGTGGAACACATTGTGGATTTTAAACGTAGGAGGGAGGTCCAGACGAAATGCCACAGGATTAATTATGGAACTGATCCTGCACGGCCCGATGAATCTGGGGCCCAGCTTCAGGAGGGAACTTTAAGTTTTATATTCCTGGTAGACAACCATACCAGATCGTTCACATTAAGATCTGGACCAGAAACTCTCCTCCTATCAGCCATACGTTTATAACGGTTCCCCATAGCACTCAGATTATTCAATACACCTCTCCACACTGAAGCAAGTGACGACGAGAAACGCTCCTCCTCAGGAACCCCAGAAGGGCCCCCCCATTGAATGTACAAAACTGGGGATGAAACCATATGCCCCAAAAAACGGGGACTTACCAGTGGACTCGCTCCGCCTGTTGTTAAGAGCGAACTCTGCCAGAGGCAAGAAAGAAGACCAGACCTCCTGGTTCTCTGAGACAAAACACCGAAGATAAGTCTCTAGGCTTTGATTCAGACGCTCTGTCTGACCATTGGTCTGCGGATGAAAAGCCGAGGAAAATGACAATTGCATCCCCCGACGTAAACAAAATGCCCTCCAAAACTTGGATACAAACTGAGACCCCCTATCTGACACCACATCAGAAGGCAACCCATGAAGTCTCACAATCTCCCCAATGAACACCTGCGCCAGAGTTTTAGCATTAGGGAGGGCAGGAAGAGCAATGAAATGTGCCATCTTACTGAACCTGTCAACAACCACCAGTATGACAGTCTTCCTGACGACTGAGGAAGGTCCGTGATGAAGTCCATAGACAAATGAGTCCATGGACGCTCCGGAAGTTTCAAGGGTAAGAGGGTCCCAGACGGACGGGTATGAGGGGTCTTAGAGCGAGCACAAACGCCACAGGACGCGACAAAAGTTAAAACATCTTTATTAACGTTAGGCCACCAAAACCGGCAAGAAAGGAGATCTAAAGTAGCCTTACTCCCTGGATGTCCTGCTAAAGCAGAATTATGATGTGCCTCAATAACCTTTTGTCTCAACTGATTTGGGACAAACAGTCTCCCTGGAGGTCCTGCAGGGGCGTCCCCCTGAGCCTCTAACACCTCCTCCTCAAGCTCAGAACATACAGCCGACACTACCACCCCCTCCTGAAGGATAGGAATCGGGTCATCCATTTTCCCGGCCCCTGGGAAACTGCGAGACAAGGCATCCGCCTTAACATTCTTAGATCCAGGGCGATAAGTGACAACAAAATTAAACCTGGTAAAAAAACAACGACCATCGAGCTTGTCTGGAATTCAGACGCTTAGCAGATTCCAAATACAGCAGGTTCTTGTGATCAGTAATGATGGTGACCGGGTGGACTGCCCCCTCCAAAAAGTGACGCCATTCTTCAAAAGCCAACTTAATGGCCAAAAGTTCCCTATTGCCGATATCATAATTCCTTTCGGCGGACGACAATTTTTTAGAAAAGAAAGCGCACGGATGCCATTTACCAGGGGACGGACCCTGGGACAATATTGCACCCACCCCTACGTCAGACGCGTCCACCTCCACAACGAACGGCTGTGATGCATCTGGTTGGATGAGAACGGGTGCCGAAGCAAAACATTTTTTCAAAGAGGAAAAAGCTTGGCAAGCTTTGTCCGACCATTTAGAAAAATCCGTCCCTTTTCTTGTCATGTCAGTGAGAGGTTTGACAACAGATGAGAAATTACAAATAAATTTCCGGTAGTAGTTAGCAAACCCCAGAAAACGCTGCAGAGCCTTAAGATCCTCTGGCTGATCCCATTCAAGCACTGCTCTCACCTTTTCAGGGTCCATACGGAAACCGGAGGCTGACACCAAGAAACCCAAAAACTGAAGTTCCTGTACGGCGAATACACACTTTTCCAGTTTGGTGTATAGTTTATTGTCTCGCAAGATCTGCAACACCTGTCTCACATGCTCCTGGTGAGACACAAGATCTGGTGAGTAAATTAAAATGTCATCCAAATATACGACCACAAACAGCCCCACCAGATGACGAAAAATGTCATTAACAAAATGTTGGAATACTGCTGGTGCAGTAGTCAGACCAAAAGGCATGACAAGGTTCTCATAATGTCCCTCCGGCGTGTTAAACGCCGTTTTCCACTCATCCCCCTCTTTTATCCTAATCAGATTATACGCCCCCCTGAGATCCAATTTAGAGAACCATTTGGCGCCAACAATTTGATTGAAGAGATCAGGAATCAGAGGGAGTGGATACGGATCTCGAACAGTAATCCGATTAAGTTCGCGGAAATCCAAGCAAGGGCGTAGGCCTCCATCCTTATTCTTCACAAAGAAGAACCCCGCGGCCACTGGGGAAGATGAAGGTCTAATATGCCCTTTGGCCAGACTTTCCGAAATATAATCTTTCATAGCCTGCCTCTCAGGACCAGAAAGGTTATATAACCTAGCTTTAGGTAACTTAGCATCAGGAAGTAAATTAATAGAGCAGTCATACACGCGATGAGGAGGCAACTCCTGACACCCCTGCTCAGAGAACACATCCCCAAAGTCCTCCAAAAAAGGAGGCAAAGTACTAGGCACGACCGCACTGATGACTGTGTTCATGCAGTTACTTTTGCAAAACTCCCCCATTGGCTTATATCTCTGGACTGCCAATTAATCACAGGTTATGTTTAACCAACCAAGGAAGTCCCAACACAATAGGAGTAGGTAGACCCTCCAACACATAACAAGATAATAGTTCCCTATGTATTGCCCCTACCCGAAGGTCAATGTTATGAACCTCATGAACAAAGCTACCTTGGCCGAGAGGCCTGGCGTCAATGGAGAATATAGGGATCGGTTTGACCAATACACTCGGATGCATACCTTGAGCCTGAGCAAACTGAGCGTCAACCAGATTAGCCCCGGACCCACTATCAAGAAGAACAGAAAATCTCTCCACTCTCGTACCAACCACCACCTCCACTGGTACAAGGAACTGAGAAGAACTAGCGGACGAAATACATACTCCCAGGTTGTCGTCCACCACACAACCTGGGATTAACAGTTTTCCGGCGACTTTTTGCTCAACAAGGCACGGGATGGACATCCCCCAACAAAATGTCCCTCTTTCCCGCAGAAGAAACACCTTCTAGTCCTGCGGCGTACCGCCAATCCCCTCCTACGAAATGATGTCCCTCCCAACTGCATAGGCTCCTCCGAACAGACAAGGGGAACCTCAACATAAGGGACTTTAGTAGTAGGTGGAGTAACAACAGGGGGCGGAGTTACCTCGCACCTCTCCCGGAGCCGTCTATCAGTACGGATAGCTAGGGCCATAGCAGCCTCCAGTGATGGAGGAGAATCATACTGAGCCAAAACGTCCTTTAATTTGTCAGAAAGCCCATGACAAAACTGGCTTCTAAGAGCTGGGTCATTCCACTGAGTATCTGTGGCCCATCTACGGAACTCAGAAGCAAATTCCTCCGCCGGACGATCTCCCTGCTGTATCTTACGTAATTTTGTCTCAGCAAGAGAGACCCGATCTGGGTCATCATATACCAAACCCAGGGCAGTAAAAAATCGATCTACTGACTGTAGAGCCGGGGATCCCGGAGGAAGGGAGAAGGCCCAGGATTGAGGGTCCCCTTGTAGGAGCGAGATAACAATTCCCACTCTCTGCTCTTCACTCCCTGATGATCGAGGCCGAAGCCGAAAATACAATTTACATGCTTCCCTGAAGGTAAAAAATTTGTCTCGCCCACCAGTGAACCTGTCCGGGAGAGCTACTTTAGGTTCAAATCTGGTTTGCTCCGAGGGAGACAAAACTTTGGACTTAATGTCCGTCAGCTCCATGGATAATCCCTGCAACTGCAGAGCCAGCTGGGCTACTGGATCCATGGCAACTGGGAATAATTTTATGGGCCAGTGAAAATGTCACGCGGTCTTATGATATGTGTACGATGTCAGTAAACTATTCTTAAAAGAACAACACTCTATACAACATATAGATTAGCAACATCAGCATGTAAATATAGAATAGATTTACCTGACACGATATCCGTTGAACTCAGGGTTAATCTTGAGGACTTGATACACTGTCACAGGAAAGAGGAGGACCGGGGGTCTAACCTGACCCTAAACTGGGGTCCTAACTAATCCCTCACCTTGGAGGTACTGATAATGGTTCAGAGGTCCAAGTCTCCAGCCTAACCCTGTCTCCTATCAGTCCCTGAACCCTGTAATCAGTCCTAAGAAGGATACTGATTACCACCAAAGGGATATGGGCTGATCTCTGCTAAATACACAGATTAGACATATAAGACAGACTGGAGAAAACACAGACTTGCATACACACTCAAACACAGAAGGAACATAAATGATCTGGGATATTAAACTCTAAGCAAGGTGAGCTTAAAACAACTAAGGAGCTCTTTAACTTAAGTCTATACAGATACAATCCTATCTGTGGTCTGCATGAAGAATTTCACTGGCAACTCCCAACACAGACAACCAGAGATTTAAAGGAAACCAATCAACAAATAATTAATTGCAGCCGGGAGAAACTGCACCCAGTCCCAGAACTGAGCACAGACAGAATTAACTCCCTAACTGCCAAACACAAAGAAACAGCAACTCAGCTGTGAGAAGTCAGAATGTGCAACCGCGACGATCTTCGTGGCGATGCACACATGACACCCTGTGCCAATGCCAGCAGTTGTAGCGCGGTATCGTGGGTGACCTGAGGTCCTAAAAAGACCTTTTTAAGAGCCTCCAAGAAACGAGGAGCACTCCGCACCACACGATCGTCGCGCTCCCACAGCGGCGTTGCCCACTCCAACGCTCTGCCCGAGAGTAGAGAAAGTACAAAACCCACTTGTGCCCGATCCATGGGAAAACGCGCAGCCAGAAGCTCGAGCTGTATAGAGCACTGACTCACGAATCCCCGACATTGCTTGCTATCACCGGCAAACTTGTCAGGAAGCGGGAGGTGGGATAATGTAGGGGCAGAGGTGGCAGAAGACAAACTGGCTGCAGCCACGCTAGCAGCCTGAACAGCGACTGCGGTAACATCCACAGCTGAGGTTGTGCGCTCAAGAGCCGCCAACCTACTCTCCAGCTGCTGGATGTACTGCGATAGACGCTGTTCATCCGCCATTTTACTAGCCAGACCCTGGCGCTAATATTATGTTAAGGGTCTGCGGAACGCACCAAATATATAAAGTAGAGAGGTGCGTTCGCAGCCCGGGGTCCACCGTGCAAGCGGGGCCTGCTGCTAGTAGAAATGGCGCGAGAAGCAAACTCTGTTATCCCGCAGAGTCGCCAACACAAACGCTGTAATGCGCTGTGGCAATAAGTGCGAACTCTGTTACTCCACAGAGCCGCTAGAAGGAGAGCCGCAGCGCTATATGGCGATGTGTGCGCACTCACTAGACACAACTGAGTGGCAAAGAAAACACGCTAGGGCGCTGTCTAGCGTTGAAAGCGAACCCTGTTACATCACAGGGCCGCTGAGAAAAAGTACTGTGTCCTGTCAGGCTCTCAGGTACACAGTTAAATGCTACGCGTTCATAAAGCGTGATCATGTGCTAATGTCCTCGCGGGAGTCACCCGCAAGCTATGGCGTCTGAACGCCAGACCCTGAATACAGCAATCAAAACTCCTCACCGGTTATGCCGGTAATCTAGGGCATCTAGGACACCGACCCTGACCAGCTACCATACCAAACTCCTCACCGATTAAGTCGGTATTCTAGTGGCTTATTTCAGCTGGGTCCCTATCCACACATACACATGACCACACTGGCGCATAGCATACAATGATTGATATTAGCGCATTGCGGCCCAGCCATGCTACCCTTTTATAGCAACAGCTACAGGACCTTCCAGGAACAAGGACCAATGAGAAGCTGTTACAAACACACGTAGCTACATGACCTTCCTGGCGGGTCAATAGGAGCCGCTGCAGCACCTGAACATGTGACCCCTGATCTCCAATGAGAGATCTCACTCTGGGCATGCTCAGATGGGAAAACGCAGGACTTGTCCCAAAGACGACTGCTCCAGCACTGGCTATAATAGCAGATCCAGGAAAGGCAGCAGCAAGTCACTGCACAGTAGAGGAGTGGGCAAGATGCCTGGACCGACGTCTCTGCTGAGCAGGCTACACTGCAGCCAGAGATGAATGGGAGACCGCAGCGGGACGGGTTCGAGACTCCCCTTGTGCAGCAGCGGGAAATCGAACCCTAACACACTCCTTGTGAATTTCCCCCAAATTTTTGAATGATCTTTTCTTAACAATCCTTTCAAGGCTGCAGTTATCCCTGTTGCTTGTGAACCTTTTTCTACCACACTTTTTCCTTCCACTCAAAATTCCATTAATACGCTTGGATACAGCACTCTGTGAACAGCCAGCTTCTTTAGCAATTACCTTTTGTAGCTTACTTTCCTTGTGGAGTGTGTGTCAATGACTGCCTTATGGACATCTGTCGAGTCAGTAGTCTTCCTCATGATTGTGGAGCCTACTGAAACAAACTAAGGGACCTTTCTAAAATTTTTGCAGGTGTATTTTGTTAATTATTCTGATTTACTGAGATAATCACTTTTGGGCTTTCTTTGGCTGCAAGGCATAATCATCAATATAAACAGAAATAAACACTTGAAATAGATCACTCTGTTTGTAATGACTCTATAGTGGGCATTTCTGGAGTCACTCATAAGTTTCTTACATTGCAGCTTCCCCTGAAGACCTGTCCTGGATACTATGTGATGGACTCTGGGAGATCTGAGTGTTACCCTCACTTCTGCCATATCTTCTAACTGACAGAAGACATTGTCAGGGGGAGTAGATTGAAGCAGTGAGTTATACTACTGCCCCACAGCTTATAGCATGCCCTCAAACAAATGGTCATCATGGAGCAGCGCTGGTGTCACTCTCTGCTTTTATCTCCACCCTCTGACAACATCTTTTTACAAAAGGTACATCGGCGGTGGAGATAGAATCAGCATTCACATCTCCCTCAGCATCCATCACCCAGGATCCCGGACATCCTTAGGAGAGGCAGCAATGCAATAAACTAGTAACTGCAGCGACTCCCCCTTGTGATGTTCTGTTCCAGGAGTGATGTTGTGGGGAGTGAGTGCAGCCTCAAGCTTCTGTGACATCACATTTGAGATTGTTAGCAAATACAACATCACAGGAACTACAGCAAAAAATTCACATTTTATGAATAAATATAAAGGGAAAAGTTTAGGGTGCTGTGGAATGAAACATATAACAAAAGTGGTTAGGGTGTAAGGATAGATATTCAAAATTTACATTTTAGGTGCCGGACCACCCATTTAACCTTATCTGTATTTACATTAACATTTTAATTTAAATTACCCTCTCCTTGGCAAAAATACAACCTCTTCCTTATAGAATATTATTAATTTAGTAGAGATTTTGATCATGTGATTGAGTGCAATATTAAATGTCTTCCTTACACTGATTTGGAACTCTCCATAAAGAAATAAAATATCGCTCATAATCCCAGACTACATACATAGGCATTAATATGGTTCTACTTTGAAGCTACTATAGCTTTGACTCTTCTGGAAAGTCTTTAAAAAATTACTTTGTTGTGTGCCTGGATTTTTGCCAATTTGTAATGAAGAGCAATTGTGTGGTCATACACAAATGTTGGAGAAGAGGGCTTGGTTCACAATTACTGTTCTAGTTCATACCAAAGTTTTCAGCTGAGTTCAGATAAGGGCACTGTGTGGGCCCATCAAGTAGAGAGGCTGGCAAATTTTAGCTTGGGGGGCAGGGATAAATCAATGGTTCAAGAGGAACAGCCCATCATTTAGAATGTTCTGGTTGCTTTATAAAAGTAAAAGAGGTAACAAGACTTTAAAAAGTTGAAAGCTGTTGGTGAGATGATAGGAACTCACTCACCTGTGTATTTGGAGCTATGTTGAGCTGACCTCTAAGACTATTTACACACATTACCACATTTTTGTGGTGTTTTTTCTATGCACATTTGTCACAAAACCTAAAGGTTTTCCTGCTACCAGCAAAGTTAATAAGAATCCTGAAATCTCATGCACACATTGCTTGTTTTTGACTTGCAGATTTGTTAAGATTTTAATCTGCAGCATTTCAATTATTTCACCTTTATTATGCATATTTCACCCATACTAATTAGTGGTAAAATATCTGTACCAAAACGTATTTGAAAAATGCATAAAAACGCATAAGAATGCAGCAAAAACGTGTGTATTTTTCCTGCTAAGAAATACAAAAAATTATGCACCAAATAACATGTGCACATACCCATAGCTAGTTTCTTAGACAAGCAAAGTCAGCATCACAAGTAGAAATCTCAAAGCTTGACACTGTATGAAATTCACCAAAGAGAGGACTCAGTACATCGGACTCTATATAGAAGTCTCTGCACCAAATATTTGACACAATATAGATATGGTAACAAAACCAAGCTTAAAGGGGTTGTCCACTACCAAGACAACACCTTCTCAATCCCAAGGTTATCCCAGTAAAATAATAACACCTATACTCACCTATACTCTCATCCGGTGTCAGCGATGTTCCAGTGGTGTCAGCACTAGCTCGCTCGGGGATTGCTTGACATTGTTATGTCACTTGATGCTTTCGGCCAAACAGTGCTGGCTTCACACTCCCCTCCTAAGAATATAATTGACAGCTGGAGAAAGTAAGAGAGCAACTGCAGCCCATACTTCCTCACAGAAGGATTTTGGCTTACTTCCATACATTTTGGCAAACTGCAGTCTAGCTTTTTTATGTCTCTGTGTCAGTAGTTGGGTCCTCCTGGGTTTCCTGCCATAGCGTTTCATTTTATTCAAGTATCAATGAATAGTTTGCACTGACACTGATGCACCTTGAGTCTGCAGGACAGTTTGATTTTCTTTGGAATTTGATTGGGGCTGCTTTTCCACCATCGGGACTATCCTGCGTTGTAACCTTTCATCAAGTTTTCTCTGCCAACCACTTCCAGATAGATTATCTACAGTGCTATGGGTTGAAAACTTCTTGATAATGTTGCACACTGTGAAAAAAGGAACATCAGGATTTCTGCAGATGAACTTGTAGCCTGGAGATTGTTGATATATTTCAACAATTTTGGTTTTCAAGTCCTCAGACAGTTTTCTTCTCCTCTTTCTGTTCTGCATGATTAATCTATCACACTCAAACATGCAATGCATAGATTCAGTCAATGTATGTCATGGGTGCATCGCCATGAAGATCGTCGCGATTGCACATTCTGACTTCTCACAGCTGAGCTGCTGTTTCTTTGTTTTTTGGTAATGAGAGAGTTAATTTTTCCTAGCTCTTTGCTAAGGCTAGGTGCAGCCTCGCCCGGCTGCTTTTGATTATGTTCTAATTAGTTTCCTTTATATTTCTGCCAGTCTGGGTGTTAGACGCCGGTGAAAGCATTCATGTAGTTTAGCAGACTGGATCGGTTCTGAGAATATTTAAGCTAAGAGCTCCTTAGTTGTTTTTACTCTTACAGCTTATAGTTTTTCTCTGAGACCTTAGGTGTTCCTACTGTGTGTGAGTGTTGTATGTAAGACTTTATTTACTTTATTTCTTGTCTTTGTTGTTTGTCTTTCTGTTCATTAACCGTTACCTGTTCATTCCCTTTGGTGGTATTCAGGGTCCTTCTTAGGACTAGAATACAGTTGGCAGGGATTGATAGGAGACAGGGTTTACGCTGGTGGCCTGGACCTCTGTACCTTTAACAGTACCTCCAGGTTGAGGGATTAGTTCGGACCCCAGTTTAGGGTCAGCTTAGACCCCGGTCACCCTCTAGCCGGAGACAGCGTATAACGGATTCCGTTTTGACCCTCTGGACATTCTGTCAGGTAAAATCTATGTTATCATATATCTATGCGCATGTTATATAGTATGTTGCCCTTTTGATATAGATTACTGACATCACATATATATATCTGCTATACAGCGTGACATTTTCACCGGCCAATACTAAAGATTCTCCCCAGCTGTCATGGATCCAGTAGCCCAGCTGGCCCGGCAGTTGCAGGGGGTTGTCCATGGAATTTGCAGACATTAAGTCCAAGGTTTTGTCCCTCCCGGAGCAAACCAGATCTGAACCTAAGGTTGCTCTCCCGGACAGGTTCACTGGTGGGCGGGACAAATTTTTTACTTTCCGGGAGGCATGTAAATTGTACTTTCGGCTGCGGCCTCGGTCATCTGGGAGTGAAGAGCAGAGGGTGGGAATTGTTATCTCGCTCTTACAAGGGGACCCTCAATCTTGGGCGTTCTCTATTCCTCCAGGCTCCCCAGATCTCCAGTCAGTGGATCGATTTTTTACTGCCCTGGGTCTGGTATATGATGATCCGGATCGAGTCTCCCTTGCTGAAACAAGGTTACGTAAAATACGGCAAGGAAATCGTCCAGCGGAGGAATATTCTTCTGAGTTCCGTAGATGGGCAACAGATACTCAGTGGAATGACCCAGCTCTTAGGAGCCAGTTTTGTCAAGGGTTGTCTGACAAATTAAAAGATGTGTTGGCTCAGTATGATTCTCCTCCATCACTGGAGGCTGCTATGGCCCTCGCTATTCGCATTGATAGACGACTTCGGGGAAGACGCGAGGTAACTCCGCCCCCCATGATGACTCCACCTACTACTAAAGTCCCTTATACTGAGGTTCCCCTGGTCTGTTCTGAGGAACCCATGCAGTTGGGAGGGACATCATTTTGTAGGAGGGAATCGGCGGTGCGCCGCAAGACTAGAAGGTGTTTCTTTTGCGGGAGAGAGGGACATTTTGTTGGGGGGTGTCCATCCCGGACCTCTTTGAGCCAAGGAGTTAACCTGGGAGTGTGTATTTCGTCCCCAAATCCCTCTCAGTTTCTCGTGCCTGCGGAGGTGGTGATTGGTACTAGAACTGAGAGGATTTCTGTTTTTCTTGATAGTGGGTCCGGGGCTAATTTGGTGGACGCTCGGTTTGCCCAGGTGCATGGTATGCAACTGAGTGTATTGGCCAAACCGGTCCCTATACTCTCTATTGATTCTAGACCTCTTGGTCAAGGTAGCTTGGTACAAGCTGTTCATAACATAGATCTTCGAGTAGGGGCAATACATAAAGAGCAATTGTCTTGTTATGTGTTGGAGGGTCTACCTACTCCTATTGTGTTGGGACTTCCTTGGTTGGCTAAACATAACCCAGTGATTGATTGGCAATCCAGAAAGATAAGCCAGTGGGGTGAATTTTGCAAGAATAACTGCATGAGCACGGTCATCGGTGCGGTTGTGCCTAGGACTTTGTCTCCTTTTCTGGAGGACTTTGGGAGATGTTCTCAGAGGAGGGGTGTAAAGAGTTTCCTCCTTATCGCGCATATGACTGCTCAATAAAGTTGCTTCCTGATGCCTTATCTCGTACTTTCCCAAGGGCCGGGAAGACGGATGATCCGGTTCCTATTCCTCAGGAGGGAGTTGTAGTGTCAGCTGTATGCTCTGAGCTTGAGGGGGAGGTATTGGGGGCTCAGGGGGACGCCCCTGTGGGACTTCCAGGGAGACTGATAGTTCCAGATCGCTTAAGACTGAAGGTTACGGGGAACCGTTACAAACGGATGGCTGATAGGAGGAGAGTTTCTGGTCTAGATCTGAAGGTGAACGATCTGGTTTGGTTGTCTACCAGGAATATAAAACGTAAAGTTTCCTCCTGGAGGTTGGGTCCCAGATTCATCGGGCCGTACAGGATCAGTTCCATAATTAATCCTGTGGCATTTCGTCTGGACCTCCCTCCTACGTTTAAAGATCATAATGTGTTTCACAAGTCATTACTTAAAAAGTATGTGGCACCAGTCATACCGTCACCTCTACCTCCTTCAGTGGTGGTCAATGATAACGTGGAAATTCATGGGTCGAAAATCATTGACTCACGTCTCAGTCGCCGATCCCTTCAGTACTTAGTTCAGTGGAGGGGGTATTGTCCTGAGGAGGGGACGTGGGTCCCTGCGTCTGATGTTAACGCAGATCGATTGGTTCGGACCTTTCACACAACTCACCCGGACAGACCTGGTCATGAGGGTCCGGAGGCCCCTCGTAGAAGGGGGGGTACTGTCATGGGTGCATCGCCATGAAGATCGTCGCGATTGCACATTCTGACTTCTCACAGCTGAGCTGCTGTTTCTTTGTTTTTTGGTAATGAGAGAGTTAATTTTTCCTAGCTCTTTGCTAAGGCTAGGTGCAGCCTCGCCCGGCTGCTTTTGATTATGTTCTAATTAGTTTCCTTTATATTTCTGCCAGTCTGGGTGTTAGACGCCGGTGAAAGCATTCATGTAGTTTAGCAGACTGGATCGGTTCTGAGAATATTTAAGCTAAGAGCTCCTTAGTTGTTTTTACTCTTACAGCTTATAGTTTTTCTCTGAGACCTTAGGTGTTCCTACTGTGTGTGAGTGTTGTATGTAAGACTTTATTTACTTTATTTCTTGTCTTTGTTGTTTGTCTTTCTGTTCATTAACCGTTACCTGTTCATTCCCTTTGGTGGTATTCAGGGTCCTTCTTAGGACTAGAATACAGTTGGCAGGGATTGATAGGAGACAGGGTTTACGCTGGTGGCCTGGACCTCTGTACCTTTAACAGTACCTCCAGGTTGAGGGATTAGTTAGGACCCCAGTTTAGGGTCAGCTTAGACCCCGGTCACCCTCTAGCCGGAGACAGCGTATAACGGATTCCGTTTTGACCCTCTGGACATTCTGTCAGGTAAAATCTATGTTATCATATATCTATGCGCATGTTATATAGTATGTTGCCCTTTTGATATAGATTACTGACATCACATATATATATCTGCTATACAGCGTGACAATGTATCCCCTTTCTATCTGGTTAGAGGAGTGATTTTCAAGTTGCCCACACCAGTTACTTGCCACAGGTGAGTTTGGACAAGCATCATATAATTTCTAATATGCAATTTTTATGAGCTACACACAACACCACTTGGTGACTCTCTTTTTTAGCATTATGTAATATGCCACTGTGTGGCTGAGTTCCTTTGATTCCTCAACATCTTCTATTTTCAATAATAACACAGATAGTTGATTGTGTAATATTTAGTAGATAATACATTTCATGAACAGACTTTTTACATATGGTGCACCTTGAATAGTGCCACGCTTGAATTCAATGAGCTTTTTGAATGATACAATCTTTCAAAATTGTGTGTAAAGTTAGACTCATTGTTGAGGTGCTTGATTTAATACGTGCGCCAATTTGACTGAAAAAAATCCTAAATTGAAGAGGTGTATCACAATATGTTTGTCTGTGTAGTGTATATTATTATAGCATGTAAAACATATACCTTTGCAATTACATTTTATAATCCTGACTTACAGCTTGGATGATAGCCTAGAGCTGTCAATTTTATGCTATTGAAATCTTACAAATGAAAACGATTAGCCATAACATTAAAGCTACTATCAGATAAAGTGTATAACATTGATTATCTCATTTTAATGGCATTCATGAGTATTTATGATTTGGCAACAAGTTAACAGTCAATGTGGTGGAAGCAGAAAAAATGCGGTACAAAATAATTTGATATGGGGTAAATTGTGATGACTCGAACAAGGGCCAGCATGCACATTCAAAAAAGTAATGCAGGTCATTGTTTCCATGTAGGGGGGCACTACTGCAGTTTGTTACTAATTTACAAAACTGTGTAAAAGTTTTAGACAGGTGTGTATTTTATGTAAAATCCAATATATTGGGAGCATGATAAGGGATGTATAGCAAAACATTTAACAAATCAGTAATTTATTGATAGTTAGAATTAATACTTTTTCATGTTCTGCAGGTTGGTCACTTTGACGTTACTTGAGCTGTATATTTATTTCTTGATTATGTATTCACACTTGATTGAATGTTTGTGTGTTTTAAAAGGATTTCCCATGATTCTGCGAGTAAACTATAACTAAGGGCACTGTGTAGAAATGCATCAGTTTGTATCACATGTGCAACACTATGTAAAAAAGTGGTTTTTATTGATGACTAAACAAAGAAAGAAGTGGATTTACCCCTCTGGCAGCTTTTTAACAGATCTAAAATACACCATTTTACAACATAAGTGGTCTAATGTGGTGAAGAATTTTAGATAACTCAACTTAAAAAGTTTTTACTATAGTATCAAGAAGTTATGTCTTCTACATTACATTGCTGAAGCAAATGGAAATTTCTGATATACAGTTATTTTATTACACCTAAAATAGCATTGCTTCTGCTTTCAATCACTAAGTGTTTGCAAAAAGAAATAAAATGTAGGTAATACATTTTTGTAAAATATTGAATTCGCTACACTTTTAAAGGCTATGCATCTTCATTATTATGTCTGACTGCTCTGGTTTGACTGCACACTTTTAGATAGATGTGCGATCTCTAAAGTGAGCCCTAAGGGTACAATAACAGAGCAATATCTGGGGAAAGATCACATGAACATTTCTGAATTAAGTATCAATATTTCATTCAATGATAGTGGAATGTTTAATGGCCCTCTATTTTTTTTTCTTATATATGATAATGTTTCAGTCTGTAATCTACAACTAATCTCCGAAGGACACTTCAACCTCCTCAAGTGAAATGATATATCCACTGCAGGTCAAATAGAGTTGGAGCAAATGTATTTTTCATTTTTAAATATTTAAATAGTAGGACCAAATACTTAGAAATAAAGGAAAATGAGAAATTATATTCTTATCAATAGCTACATTTAAACCCCTCTATTTTTTAAATTAAGTCATATAATTTTAATTATGGATTAAAACTAAATGCCTGTAAAATACGGTATACTGTGCAAAGTTTTAGAGTGATATAAGGTAGGCACTATGCGTTAGATAGTGAGGGGTGCAGGCTAAACTGCAGAATCCAAATGAAGTCAAATGTTAAGGCTGGCGGAACGCACCAAATTAATATAAATAATAGATGCGTTCGCAGCCCGGGATCCACCGTGCAGGCAGAGCCTGCTGCTAGTAAGATGGCACAATATAGCGGTATAAGCGAGCTGTTACTCCACAGAGTCACTGATATAGACGCTGTATCACTATATGGCGGTATGAGCGAACTCTGTTACTGCACAGAGTCGCTGTGGTAGAGACTGTGTCCTGTTAGCCCCACAAGAGTACACAGATAACTGCAGAGCGGATAGCAGTCCGTGGTCATGCAGACAGTAACGCAAACAACCATCTCCTCACCGGAGTAGCCGGTATTCTACAGGCTATTTCAGCCAAGCCCTGAATACGTACAAACAAAACTCCTCACCGGAGGTGCCGGTATTCTAGGGGCTTATTTCAGTCGAGCCCTAACCGCATGCGTACATGACCACACTGGCGCAAAGCACATAACAGGATTGATACTAGAGCATGGCCGTCCGGCCATGCAACCCTTTTATAGCAGCAACTACAAGACCTTCCAGAAAAGGACCAATGAAAAACTATTTCAGAACACAAGAAGTTTCAGGACCTTCCTGGTGGACCAATAGGAGTTGTTGCAGTACCTGAGCATGTGACCCCTGATCTCCAATGAGAGATCTTACCCTGGGCATGCTCAGGAGGGGAAATGCAGGACTTAGTCCCAAAGACGTCTGCTCGCCGCTGACCAGTACTGGCTACAATAGCAGAACTTGGAGAGGCAGCAGTATTCCAATGCACAGTGTTAGACTGGGCGAGATGCTGGGACCGACGTCTCTGCTTAGCAGAGTCCATTGCGGCCGGAGACGGATGGGAGACCGCAGCGGGGATGGTTTGAGCTTCCCCTTGTGCAAAAGCGGAAACTCGACCCCTAACATTACCCCACTCCTAGGGCCCCCCTTCTTTGGGCCTCGCTACGTTCAAAGGCAGCAATGAGCTGCGGAGCAGGAATATGCTCGGCAAGCTCCCAGGACCTATCATCAGGCCCATAACCCCTCCAATCCACCCAAAAAAATATTTTGCCCCATACCACCTTGCACCCTACAATGGCGTTTACATTTGATCGTTCGTAGACGAACCCGACGTCCCAGCAGATGACTCAGGCAACTGGGAGATGACCATGGGTTTTAGGAGGGACACATGGAAGGTGTCGGAGATACCAAGGCGATGCGGAAGGGCTAAACGGTAAACCACAGGGTTCACCTGCTCGAGGACCTTGAAGGGACCCATTTAGGAGGGTGCCAACTTTGCGGACTCCACCCGCAGCCTGATGTTTTGGGCGGAGAGCCACACTAGGTCGCCAGGAGCAAATGTCGGAGCGGGACGCCGATGGGCATCGGCAGAAGACCTCATCCTCTCCTTGGAAGCCTGAATGGCATCCTGGGTGCGGTCCCAAATGTCCCGTGCCTCCACATCCCAGTCTGCCACCCTGGAGTCGGCGGAAGCCACGGGCATGGGCACCGGTACCCACGGATGCTGGCCGTAATTTAAGAGGAATTGGGTCTGTCCGGTGGAGTCAGCCACAGCATTGTTTAGCGTGAACTCCACCAGCGGGAGCAAGGATGCCCAGTCATCCTTCCTTGTCAGAGACAAAATGTCGCAAGTATGTAACCAAGGTCTGGTTGGCCCTCTCTACCAACCCATTTGTCTCAGTATGATATGCAGAGGAGAGGTTTAACTCAATGCAGAGTAGACCACACAGCTCTCTCCAGAACCGAGACGCAAATTGGTGACCTCGATCGCTGACAATCTTGTCTGGCATTCCGTGTAGATGGAAGATGTGTCTAATAAATAATGCTGCCAAGGCCCGTGCAGAAGGTAACCGTGGTAGTGGCACCAAGTGCACCATTTTGGAGAAGTGGTCGGTGATCATCCAAATGATGGTGCAACCCCGAGACTTGTGTAAGCCCACCACAAAGTCCATCCCGACAATCTCCCAGGGCCTGTCTGCCACTGACAAAGGGAAAAGTAACCCAGCTGGCCGTTGTCGAGGGGACTTGTTCTTGGTGCAGGAGACACACACCTGATCATATTCCCTGACGTCATGGACCATAAGTGGCCACGAGTATGTCCTCGCCAATAACTCAGTTGTCCTCTTTGCCCCAAAGTGTCCACCCACCCTGGAGGAGTGTGCCCAAGAGATTACCTCCGGTCGCAAATTAGTGGGCACAAAAGTCTTGCCCGGAGGCACAGACTCTAGCGAAACCGGGGCTAACCGTTCTCAGGCTCTCTTCGGGGACAATAAACTGAGGCTCCTCATCCTCCTCCTCTGATGACACTAAGGAGCGAGAGAGGGCGTCGGCCAGAATATTCTTCTCACCGGAGAGAAAATGGAGGGTGAAGTGGAACCGAGAAAAGAATGGGGACCATCTGGCCTGGCGAGAATTTAGCCGCAGAGCCGTTTGCAGATACACCAAGTTTTTGTGGTCAGTTAAGACTTGGAATGGAAATGAGCCCCCTCCAGAAGATGTCTCCACTCAGAGAAGGCCAACTTCATAGCCAGTAACTCCCTGTCCCCGATGGAATAATTCCTCTCTGCTGGTGTAAAGGTCTTGGAAAAGAAGAAGCAGGGATGCTTCCGACCTTGAGCATCCTTTTGAAAAAGGACTGCTCCAGCACCAACAGAAGAGGCGTCCACCTCTAAAATAAATGGCTTATCAACATCGGGGCGATGTATATGGGAGCACTGGCAAAATGCGACTTGATGGAAGAGAACGCCTTGGAGACCTCCTCAGACGACAACTTGGGATTTGCTCCCTTCTTGGTGAGGGCTACCAAGGGAGCTACCAAAGTCGAGAAATGAGGAATGAACTGGCGATAATAAACCCCATAAAGCGCTGCACCGCTTTAAGAGAATGGGGTTCTTGCCAGTCCATTACAGCCTGAAGTTTGGCAGGATCCATAGCCAATCCCTGGGCGGAGATGATATAGCCCAGGAAAGGTAAAGACTTCTGCTCAAACACGCATTTCTCCAGCTTGGCATAGAGGGAGTTTGCTCATAAGAGGTCGAAGACTCTGTTGACATCCCTCCGGTGAGAGTCTATATCTGGTGAAAAGATGAGAATATCATCCAGATAGACTACTACAGAGGGGGAGAGCATATCCCGGAAGATGTCATTGATAAAGTCTTGGAAAACAGTGGGAGCATTACAGATCCCGAAGGGCATCACCATGTATTCATGATGCCCATCCCTGGTATTAAAAGATGTCTTCCACTCGTCCCCTTCACGGATGCGAATTAGGTTATAGGCACCACGTAGATCTAGCTTAGTAAATACCTTTGCTCCCCAGAGCCTATCAAAGAGCTCAGAGATTAGGGACAACGGGTACTTATTCTTAACGGTGATGGCGTTCAGACCTCTGTAGTCAATACACGGATGTAATTCTCCGTTCTTCTTCTGCACAAAGAAGAACCCCGCCCCTGCTGGTGACACCGACTGTAAGGTTCTGTGTACATGTTCCTGAAACTCAGTTTGTTCGTCAGCCATTTTACTTTCTGTCTTGCTGCAGCTATCTTGCCCTCAGTCAAAATGGAGTTTCCAGCTTGCATGTTCCCGCCCTGATTCTCTCCTTTTGCTTCTTAAGCAGCCACAGCTGAGCAATCAGTGCTTCAGAACCTAGCCTGCAGTGAACCTGTGACCTGACTCCTAAAGCCTTGGACCTTGTACTCCAGCTATTCCTACTGAGGAACTCTGAAGCACTTGTGGACTCTGAACCCTGCTCTTTGAAAGACCCACGTTTGCATGGACTTACGGTAACAGAGAAGAAGATCCTGAACCTGTTGTGGAGAGTGATTGCTGAGCTTAGATTACTCTGGCCTGCTGTGTCTCCTGCTTCTGTGTCTGCAAACTGTGTGACTATTTTTGCCAACTTGTATGAAATAATACAAGACTTTCTATATCAAACCTGTGTCTCATGTATTTTCATCTAAACCAAGCACAAGACGCTATATGAACTGTGCTACATACATTACAAGATTCTGAAGCCAAAACGTTAGTGTCTGCTGGGTCTGGAAAGGCTGTGTCTGCTGTAACTGTGGATATTGGATGTCCGGTTGTACTTTCTGTGATGACAGTGGTTGTGACTTCTCACAACCATTCCAGGTGAGCAATTCCCTTAAGTGTTTTTTTTTCTGCAGTGTTACCACAGGTAAACACTATTGTTTTTTTTTTTTTCTTTCTCTTTTTTGTCTGCTGTAACTGTGGATATCTGATGTCCGGGTGAACTTTCTGTGATGATAGTGGTTGTGACTTCTCACAACCATTCCAGGTGAGCAGTTCCCTTAATTTTTTTTTCTCTCTGCAGTGTTACCACAGGTAAACACTATTGTTTTTTTTTTCTCCTCTCCTCTTCTTCCAGTACTCCTGTCTTAAAAGATCTGGAAAATGGAGGCCCGCATAAAGGAACTTTGCGGAGTGACTGATAATATCCTTGCAGATTTGCAGAATATAAAGACCCGTTTTTCAAGCCTACAGGACCTCACTAATCACAATTTGCAAGTGTTTGGACAGACTGCCCAGGATTTGCGAGCCAGGATTGAGGTTCTAGAAGAGCGAGTCCAGGCTCCTGCCGTAGCCCCGAGTTCTGGGATTCCCAAGTTGCCCCCTTTTCTTTTGGCGGTGAACTTTGAGAAATTCAGGGGATTTATTAATCAATGCAATCTTTTTTTTTCTGCACATGCTTCACAATTTCCCACTGAACGATCTAAGGTGCTTACTATAATTATGTTGCTTACCAACAAGGCTTTGATGTGGGCAAACCCTCTGATTGAGACTGAGGATGATTGTTTGAATCACCTTGATGATTTTATTTCAGCCATGGGGCAGGTGTTTGATGACCCCAATCGAGGTGCAACAGCTGAAGCAGCCATGTTAGCTTTGCGCCAAGGTAAGCACTCGGTAGCTGAATATGCCTTGGATTTCAGGAGATGGGCCCTTGATACCACCTGGGACAGTTCCGCCAAAAAATCTATTTTTCGAAAGGGGTTATCTCCACTGATTAAGGATGAACTTGCTCGTGCCGACCCTCCCACTGCGTTAGGTGACTTTATTAACTACTGCATCCGTATTGATACTCGTCTGACTGAACGCAGGCAAGAGAGATGGTTCGAAAGCAATCGCACTAACCTTTTCCTACCTTCCTCTCCAGCTAAGGAACCTTTGAGTAGGATTACACGGGAACCTGAACCTGAACCCATGCAGGTAGACTCTTTACAACGACGGGTTAGTGATGCACGCAAGGAACATCGTTTTAAGGAGAATCTATGTTTCTATTGTGGTAAGTCAGGGCACTTCATTATAAACTGCCCCAGCCGTTCTCGTAAGACTACTGCAGCACTCATTCATTGTGAGTGTTGCGAGAGGGGATCTGTCAGGTCTGAGCCTCAGGCTCCAGAGAGATCTGCAGCAACAGATCTTTATTTCTCTGACTTAAACTCCGTTACCTCTGAGGACGTTGACTGTGTAAACGCTGCCATTTTTCAAGTTTCCTCAGCGGTGTCCCAGCTGAGTTGTAAGAAAAACAATTCTCATTGCTTTCTTTCCATCAAACTCTGGGTTGACTCAGCTTGGGTGTCTAGCTCTGCTATGATCGACTCAGGGGCAAGTGGAAATTTTATGGATGTCTCCTTTGCTCTGAAACAGGGGATACGTTCAGTGAAGAAGGCTACTCCAGTACAGATGGAAACTGTGGATGGCTCCCTGCTGACCTCTGGACCAGTGGATCAGGAAACAGAGCCTTTGAGGGTTCTTATGGGTAAAGATCATCAAGAGAAACTGTCCTTTATGCTTATCTCTTCTCCCCACTTTCCCATTATTCTAGGGCTACCATGGCTGCAGGCTCAGAATCCTACCATTAACTGGGAGACCAAGGAATTACACTTTCCAGAGAAACAGATGAGTCCAAAAGTTTCAGCTTGCTCTGTTCCTAAAGGAACCATGTCAGTCCCTGAACTACCAGCTGTATACCAGGACTATGTGGATTTATGTGACAAGAAGAACGCTGACCAGCTTCCTTCTCACCGTCCATATGATTGTCAAATTGAATTATTGCATGGAGCAGAGATACCTTTTGGTAAGATCTACCCCCTGGCGGGGCCCGAGCTAAAGGCTTTAAAGGATTACATAGACGAAAATCTAGCCAAGGGCTTCATACGCCCCTCTTCATCTCCTGCAGGTGCACCCATCTTCTTTGTAAAGAAGAAAGATGGATCTCTGAGACCATGCGTAGACTATAGGGAACTCAATAAGGTTACTATTAGAAACCGTTATCCATTGCCTTTAATCCCTGAGTTATTGGAGAGAGTGCGACATGCCAAAATTTTCTCTAAACTAGATCTTCGTGGGGCCTATAACTTAGTCCGTATTAGACCTGGGGATGAATGGAAGACTGCATTCAGGTCACGCTATGGACACTTTGAATATCTAGTTATGCCTTTTGGTCTGAGTACCGCCCCAGCCACTTTCCAACACTTGGTGAATGACATCTTCAGGGATCTCCTAGATACATTTGTGGTAATTTATTTGGATGATATTCTAATTTTTTCTAACTCCACAGAGGAACATCATGGACATGTGAGAATGGTCTTGGAACGTCTAAGACAAAATCATCTTTACATCAAACTTGAAAAGTGTGAATTCCATAGGACCGAAATTCAATTTCTGGGTATGTACTGTCTACACAAGGAATTAGTATGGATGGAAGCAAAACCCAAGCCATCAAGGATTGGCCAAGTCCTAGAAATGTGAAGGAGGTACAGCGCTTCATCGGGTTTGCCAACTTCTATAGACGTTTCATTAGAAATTTCTCTGAGGTAGTGTCACCTATCACCCAACTTACCCGGAAAGAGTCTAGGTTCTCCTGGACTCCCCAAGCCCAGGAAGCATTTTCCCGTCTAAAAGATAAATTTACCACCGCACCTATCTTAGTACATCCCAACCCCGAGCTTGCCTTCATAATAGAGGTGGATGCTTCAGACTGTGCCGTTGGAGCTATACTCTCTCAGAGAACAGGTGAGAAGAATGTCTTGCATCCCTGTGCCTTCTTTTCCCAGCAGTTGTCTTCGGCTGAGAGGAACTACGATGTGGGCAATAGAGAGTTGTTGGCCATTATTGCCGCCTTCAAAGAATGGAGACACCTTCTTCAGGGAGCTGCACAGCAAATAGTCATCCTGACAGACCATCGTAACCTTGAGTTTATCAGGTCGGCTAAGTGCCTGACTCCTCGCCAGGCTCGCTGGAATCTTTTCTTAAACCAATTTAATTTTATCATTTCTTATAGACCAGGATCGCGCAATGGAAAGGCTGATGCACTCTCTAGGATTTACTCAGCAGAGACACGTCCAATTACTCCTCCTAAGACTATTCTTCCTGACTCTAGATTCCTAGGAGTAATTCATAATCAAGACCTACTTAAGGACATCAAGGAAGCATACCATGCGGATTCCTTTTTGGCACAACCCCCAAGGGACGTAAGTCTTGTCTTTAAGAATGGTGTGTGGATTCAGGGACAACGCCTGTATATTCCTGAAACAGTCAGATTGAGAGTATTGCAACTCATTCACGATTCCAAGATAGCTGGGCATAGAGGAATTCTAAAGACACAGGAATTTCTCTCTCGTTTCTTTTGGTGGCCCACTTGCAGGAAGGATGTTTTAAACTATGTCACTTCATGTGAAGTCTGTGCAAGATGCAAAACACATCGCTCCTCAACAACTGGTCTGTTACAGCCTCTTCCCACCCCGTCCCGCCCGTGGGGATCCATTTCTATGGACTTCATTGTGGAGTTACCAACCTCTCAAGGGAAGAACACCATTCTAGTGGTGGTTGACCGTCTAACAAAGGCAGCTCATTTTATCCCTTGTGTCGGCTTACCCACTGCAAAACAGACATCAGATTTGATGATTAAAGATGTGTTTCGCTTACATGGAGTACCGGATGAGGTTATTTCGGATCGAGGGGTGCAATTCACTTCTAGGTTTTGGCAAAATTTCTGTGCAGCATTGGACATTAAAGTAAACCTTTCTTCTGCTTTTCATCCCCAGACTAATGGACAGACCGAACGAACCAATCAAACCCTGTAGCAGTATCTCCGCTGCTTTATCTGCCACCTACAGGATGATTGGGTGGATCTACTTCCATTAGCTGAGTTCTCGTATAACAACTCTCAGAGTGCCTCCACTAAGCAGTCTCCTTTTTACTCTAATCTAGGTTATCATCCTAACATTCTACCACGATTTCCCATAGAAACGCCTTTACCAGCAGTGGCTGAAAGAATCACGTCTTTACAGAAGAATATGGATCTTCTAAAGGAGAATCTGGAATCGGCTCAGGAAAGGTACAAGAAAGCAGCAGATAAATTTCGTAAACCTGCACCAGCTTTCAAGGTAGGAGACTTGGTCTGGCTGTCAACCAGAAATCTTAAGTTAAGGATTCCATCGTCTAAGTTGGGACATAAGTACATTGGACCCTATAAAATCAGTAAAATTATAAGTGCCGTTGCTTGTCGTCTTCAACTGCCCAGAACTATGAGAATTCACCCTGTCTTTCATGTATCCCTACTAAAGGCTGCGACACCCAATACGTTTCCTGGACGTTCTTCTCCTTGCCCTGACCCAGTGCTAGTCGATGGTCAGGAAGAATTTGTGGTGGAAAGGATTTTAGATTCCAGGTTGTATAGAAATCAGTTACAATATCTGATTAAATGGCAGGGCTACCCAGTGGAGGACAACTCATGGGAACCAGTCAATAACGTTAATGCTCCTCGCTTGCTCCGTCAGTTTCATCAGAGGTACCCACACAAGCCTGGCCTGAGGTCATCCGGAGGTTGTCCCTAAGGGGGGAGTAATGTAAGGTTCTGTGTACATGTTCCTGAAACTCAGTTTGTTCGTCAGCCATTTTACTTTCTGTCTTGCTGCAGCTATCTTGCCCTCAGTCAAAATGGAGTTTCCAGCTTGCATGTTCCCGCCCTGATTCTCTCCTTTTGCTTCTTAAGCAGCCACAGCTGAGCAATCAGTGCTTCAGAACCTAGCCTGCAGTGAACCTGTGACCTGACTCCTAAATCCTTGGACCTTGTACTCCAGCTATTCCTACTGAGGAACTCTGAAGCACTTGTGGACTCTGAACCCTGCTCTTTGAAAGACCCACGTTTGCATGGACTTACGGTAACAGAGAAGAAGATCCTGAACCTGTTGTGGAGAGTGATTGCTGAGCTTAGATTACTCTGGCCTGCTGTGTCTCCTGCTTCTGTGTCTGCAAACTGTGTGACTATTTTTGCCAACTTGTATGAAGTAATACAAGACTTTCTATATCAAACCTGTGTCTCATGTATTTTCATCGCACCCAAGCACAAGACGCTATATGAACTGTACTACATACATTACACCGACTTCCTAATGAACCCTCTTGCTAGATTCTCCTGAATATACTGGGACATGGCCTCCGTCTCAGGAAGAGAGAAGGGATAGACTCTTCCCCGAGGAGATTCTGCTCCAGGCAAGAGATCAATAGGACAGTCGTAGGGGCGATGAGGCGGAAGAGTCTCCGGTGCCTTCTTGGAGAAAACGTCTGCATATGACCAATAACACTGGGGAAGAGGAGTAAGGTCTACGGGTATCTCTGTGGTGGTGACCTGAACGCACTCCCTGACACACCTGCCTCTACATGAATCACCCCAAACCAGTATCCTCCCAGAGGACCACTTAATATGGGAGAGTGGTGACGGAGCCAAGGTATTCCCAGCAAAACCTTATCTATTACCTCCGGCAGGACAAGAAAGGAAATACTCTCCTGATGGGAAGGGGACATAGACAAAGTGAGAGGGGTAGTCTGGTGGGTGATTTGTGGGGGTAGAGTGGATTCATTCACTACTAGCACAGTCACCGGTTTGGCGAGCATCATCTAAGGTATAGTGTGGCGGAGAGCAAAGGCAGAGGACATGAAATTCTCCTCGGCTCCAGAATCCACACAAAGCTCGACGATGTGAGTGGATGGACCTAAAGTAATTGTCCCTTTGAAGGACAACTTGGTAGAAAATTCCACGGTGTCTAGTGAACCTCCTCCCGTTTTCCTGACCGCTGTGGACATTTGTTGGCATAATGTCCTAACTGCTGAAAGATGTTACAAACCACGGGTACACAAGCGTCCCGGGACTTAGGTCCCGCTCGTGAAACCTCCATGGCCTCATGGGAGTCGGACGCCTGACTGAAAGATTCGAGAGGTCTGGCGAAGGTGGAGGCCACCCGGAACCTCTGCCTACACTGGGACCGCTCCAACCTCTGCTCGTCAAAACGTAGGTCGATGCGGGTAGATATGGTGATAAGCTTCTCCAGTGTGGTGGGAATCTCCCTGGTAGCCAAGGCGTCTTTCACAAAGCCCGCCAGTCCTCTCCAAAACGCGGGAATGAGGACTTTATCTGGCCAATCTAACTCCTAGTCCAAAATTGGACAGCAAAATAGCTGACCAAGGACGAGCCCTGTGAACTTGCCAGCAGTTGGAGCGCCTCATCGTGGGTCACCTGAGGTCCTAGAAATACCTTTTTAAGAGCCTCCAGAAAACGAGGAGAACTCCGCACCACACTGTCGTCACGCTCCCACAGCGACGTGGTCCACTCCATCACTCTGCCCGACAGGAGAGATGTTACAAAACCCACTTGTGCCCGATCCGTGGGGAAACATGGAGCCAGAAGCTCGAGCTGTATAGAGCACTGACTCACGAATCCCTGACATTGCTTGCTGTCACCAACAAACTTGTCTGGAAGCGGGAGATGGGATAATGTAGGGGCCGAGGCGGCAGTGGACAAACTGGCAGCAGCCTCGCTAGCAGCATGAACAGCGAATGCGGTAACATCCACAGCTGAGGTTGTGCACTCAAGAGCTGCCAACCTACCCTCCAGCTGCTGGATGTTCCGCTGTAGACGTTGGTCGTCCGCCATTTTACTAGCCAGATCCTGGCGTTAGTACTATGTTACCGCTGGCGGAATGCACCAAATAAATGTAAATAAGAGGTGCGTTCGCAGCCCGGGGTCCACCGTGCAGGCAGAGCCTGCTGCTAGTAAGATGGCACAATATAGCTGTATAAGCGAGCTGCTACTCCACAGAGTCGCTGATATCGACGCTGTTGCGCTATATGGTGGTATGAGCGAACTCTGTTACTGCACAGAGTCACTGTGGTAGAGACCGTGTCCTGTTAGCCCCACAGGAGTACACAGATAACTGCAGAGGGGATAGCAGTCTGTGGTCATGCAGACAGTAACGCAAACAACCATCTCCTCACCGGAGTAGCCGGTATTCTACAGGCTATTTCAGCCAAGCCCTGAATACATACAAACAAAACTCCTCACCGGAGGTGCCAGTATTCTAGGGGCTTATTTCAACCGAGCCCTAACCGCATGCGTACATGACCACACTGGCGCAAAGCACATAATAGGATTGATACTAGCGCATAGCAGCAACTACAAGACCTCCAGAAAAGGACCAATGAGAAACTGTTTCAGAACACAAGCAGTTTCAGGACCTTCCTGGCGGACCAATAGGAGTTGTTGCAGTACCTGAGCATGTGACCTCTGATCTCCAATGAGAGATCTTACCCTGGGCAAGCTCAGAAGGGGAAACGCAGGACTTAGTCCCAAAGACGTCTGCTCGCCGCTGACCAGTACTGGCTACAATAGCACAATCTGGAGAGGCAGCAGTAATCCTCTGCACAATGTTAGACTGGGCGAGACGCTGGGACCGACGTCCACTGCGGCCGGAGACGGATGCGAGACCGCAGCGGGGATGGTTCGAGCTTCCCCTTATGCAGAATCGGGAAATCGACCCTTAGCATCAAATAGCATGAAATCCGTCAAACTTATACTGATATTTTTTTAAATTATTATTTCTATTTACTTAGATACAGCACTATATTTCCCCAAATGCAGAGTAGAAGAAAATAGACCGACAAGTCGTATTTTTCAAACCTCGCTTTTATCACAATGATAAGGTGTACTGTGCAGCACCTGCACTAACAATGCTCGACGCTAAGGCAAAGTTTGAATAAAATACGGGTCAAAACATAAAATACGACTTGTCTCACTATATTTTTCACTTTGTTGACATAGTGTACTGTAACTAAATAAATTCAAGCAATCATTTAAAAAATTCTCAGTGTGAGCGCGGCTGATTTCCTGCTTTGTGCAAAAGTTTTAGGCAGGTATAAAAAAAAATTCTGTAAGTAAGAATGTTTTAAAAATAGAAGTGCTAATAGTTTCATTTTGTAAATAAAAAATGCTAAGTGAAAGATTAAAAGAGGTTCCTAAATCATGTCAACATTTCAACATTTCCTTCAGAACACCATCAGTTGTTCTGGATACACTTGCACACAGTTTTTGAAGGAACTCAGCATGAAGTTTGTTCCAAACTTCATGAAGAAACATCCAAAGATGTGCTGTGGATGCAGTCTTGCACAAATTCTTCTGTCTCTTCATCAAGTCCCCACACAGATTTGATGATGTTGAGATCAGGGTTCTGTGGAAGCTATACAAGAAGTGTGGGGCAAAAGCCCCTGCCAGCTCACCAAACCGACCACCGGAGCTTGGAATCAGGAATCCAGACCAAGACGTGCAGCAGAAGAAAAAACAAAGATGATTCCAGCTTCCATAGAAAATGTGTAAATCTTTATTTGATCCAAAAGTAAAATTGTCACAAAACGGTGTCCTCCATATTGCAACAAGCGGGAGGTATGCACTAACAGCCAAACAGCAACGCGTTTCGACCTCAGAAGGCCTTTGTCAAAGCATTTGACAAAGAACTTCTGAAGTCGAAACGCGTTTTACTTTTGGATCAAATAAAGATTTACACATTTTTTATGGAAGCTGGAATCATCTTCGTTTTTCTTCTCCTGTGGAAGCTATATAATCACTTCCAAGACTCCTGGTTTGTTACACTGAAGATAGTTCCTAATGCTATTGACTGTATGTTTGGAGTAGTTGTCCAGCTAGAGAACAATTTGAATCCAATCATATACCCCGCTGTTGGCAAAAAATTTGTAGTAATTTGTTTGAAAAATTAATCACTAATATATAATATAATTCTAAATAAGCAGAAAGTAGCCATTAAAACTTAACTTTTATTAGGTAATTTAAAATGTAAAAATGTCTCAAGAACCTAAACCACACAATTAGACACAGGAACACAAAATAAATAATGTGCAGACAGAGATCAAACTGTAAATAATCAAAAAAGTGGGTTCTCTAGCAAATCATATATAAGAGCAATCATACCTAAATACCACCAAATATATCAAAGGTCAAATCAAGCTGCTGTCCAGCTGCAGAAAAATTTACAGCCAATCAGATTCCTCCATGTTGGTATTGCATGATAGATATGTATCTCTCTGTATTTTACTGATTTGAGGACATAAAGAAATAGTCAATGCTAAGTAGTATATGTAGTGCCAAATTTACTACAAGCTAAGCACTCCAAAAAAGCAGTGGGCAGAAAGAAGATGTCTGACGTGCAAGGCTGTGGAGTTGCAGTGGCAGGTGAAGAAACTGCACAATAGTGAATTAGACCAGGGCAGCCAAGGAAATATGCGGCAGTTTTTGGCAGACTACTGTAGCCTTGACATCTCAAATGCTATAGATGATGTCATGGACAAGGAGTAGATTCATAGCTGAGCATGGCCCATCTGCACTGGTCACAAGAGATTAGTGTAGAAGATAGACAGTGGAGAGATAGGCAGGCAGATGGTATGCCCAATTTATTCATTGGTATTAGTTGAGGTAAGTTAAGGTCAGCAATGTTCCATGCCTGGTTCACTTTGAAAAATGTTATGTTTTCCATACTTGTGGGTGATTACCTTGTCTGCTTGTTTGACAAATCCACTGGTTGCACTGAACACCATCTCTGACATTACACTGGAGGTTGGATATGACAGTACACTTGTCAAAAAAAGCAAAAGTTTTGCCAGTAATCCAATATTTTCACCCAGAAATCCATTAGAATTGGGGTTCAGGGTATCTGCCTGAGAAAAGGCAGTCTAGATATAACTGAACTTGGCTCTTCAGTTGGTGCATATGTGTTTGTTCAAGGGCATAAGGTTGTCACAATGGCAGATTGAACATTATGACAAATATGTTGTTGCTTCTGCTCTCTGCTACTTTGACACTAGCACAAAAAAGCAAACATTGTGTTTTCAAAAATTGAAGTGGGATCTGCTGGTCAGTCATCTGGGCAGCATGCATTGAGCTAAAGCTTTGCAGAGCATGTAACACATTAATGCTGGAAATAAGTCAATTTGGCCATGCTTTTAAAAGCAGCACTTTGCTTTGCACTGACAATACACCTGTCATCCTACAACCATTCCAGCAGTCGCCAGTACAAACAAGGGATTATTAATTAATTTTGATTACTATACTGAGACGGACTGTTGTCATGGTGAGCATTGTCAGCATCCTCATTATCACATTACAATTCCTCATCTACTACCTATGCCAAGTCTATGGCATCCTCCAAATTCTGCCAGTGTTGCTCCACTGCCTCCTTTTCCTCTTCGTTTTCCAAATCCTTCAACATGTAAGAAGGACCTTTAGCATCCTCAACAGACAAAAATGGGAATAAACAGGTGGAAGTTGCTGTTCTTCCACTATCTCTCCTTGCATTATGATGAGCAGTTTTCCAGGAAAAATAAATATGAGAGTAATGACATTGTTGATTCCACATGTGTCCTTACTGACAAATATTGTCATCTTTTTGTAGGTTTTCAGAAGGCAACAGATAACCCTCATCAGCTACCAATGTTGCATCTTAAAGCAACTCACAACCCAGTTTGTTTGCTCCAATATGTAGTCCACCATTGCTTTACTCTGCTTGCACAGATGCTGCAAAATATACAGTGTTAACTTGAAATGTGTTGAGAATCATAGAATCTTAGAATCATAGAATGGTAGAGTTGGAAGGGTCCTCCTGGGCCATCTGGTCCAAACCCCTGCTCAAAGCAGGATTCTGAAGTGTCAAACTTGTTGGCACTGAGGCAGACTGTTTTACCTTGCATTAGCAAACAGAGTGAGAACAGAGCAATAGAATCAACAAAGTGCCCCGTGTCTGCTTCTTTTTTGGAAGTGCATTTGAGCAGCAGGGTGGTTTGCTGTTGAAGAGGGGAAAAAAAATCTCTGTTTAAATCTTCTGCTTCAGCGAGTGTGAGCGAGCTGAGTGTGACCGGTGCGCAAGTGCAAACAGTGGTAAGTGTGACTTGAGATTCAGTGACTTTGGATTCAGGGAGTTGACAAGGGAGGAATTACTGAATTGCTGGTATATTTTAGTAATACTTTTATTTATTTTTACCTATCTTTGCTGTCTGGTGAAATCCCCATTAGAAACGTGCTCCACTATTGCCAATGCCATCCAGTGTACATCTTGCCATATGTATACAGTCCTTGATCAGCCGGTCGAGGGTGCATACTGCTGTGCGAGATGTGAGCACGTTGTACATTTGGAAGCCCAAATACTGGATCTAAATGTGCTGCTGGCAACACTGAGATCCATAGACAATATGGAAAGGAGTCTTCTGCTCACTGAGCAGACGCTCAATTGGTCAGATGAGGAGGGGGATGCTAGGATGGAGCTGCAGGACACTGAAGTAGGAAGGAGAACTCACCACCTCTCGTGGCAGCCTGTTCCACTCATTGATCACCCTAACTGTCAAAAAGTTTTTTCTAATATCTAATCTGTGTCTCATCCCATTCAGTTTCATCCCATTAATTCTAGTCTTTCCTTGTGCAAATGAGAATAAAGATGATCCTTCTACAATGTGACAGCCCTTGAGATATTTCTAGACAGCTATTAAGTCTCCTCTCAGTCTTCTTTTTTGCAAGCTAAACATTCCCAAATCCTGCAACCGTTCCTCATAGGACATGGTTTGCAGACCGGTCACCATTCTGGTGGCTCTTCTCTGAACTTGCTCCAGTTTGTTGATGTCTTTTTTAAAATGTGGTGCCCAAAACTGGACACAGTATTCCAGATGAGGTCTGACCAAAGAGGAGTAGAGGGCAATAATGACCTCACGTGATCTAGACTGTATGCTTCTGTTGATACATCCTAGAATTGTATTTGCCTTTTTTGCTGCTGCATCACACTGTTGACTCATGTTCAGTCTGTGATCAATTAGTATACCCAAGTCTTTTTCACATGTGCTGTTACTTAGCCCTATTCCTCCCATTTTGTATATGTTTTTTTCATTTTTATTGCCCAGATGTAGTGCTTTGCATTTTTCCCTGTTAAAAACCATTCTGCTAGTTGCTGCCCACTACTCCAATTTATTTATATCTTTTTGAATCCTCTCTCTCTCTTCTCTAGTATTAGCTACCCCTCCTAGCTTTGTGTCATCTGCAAATTTGATCAGTTTACCCTCAATTCCTTCATCTAAATCATTGATAAAGATATTGAACAATACAGGGCACAAAACAGAGCCCTGCGGTACCCCACTTGAGACATTCTTCCAACTGGATGTGCAGCCATTTACGACCACTCTTTGGGTCCGATCACTAATCCAGTAATGAATCCAGCTAACAGTTGCCTTGTCCATTCCATACTTAGTCATTTTTTCAATAAGGATTGTGTGAGATACTTTGTCAAATGCTTTGCTGAAGTCAAGATATACTATATCTACAGCATTTCCCTGATCCACCCAGTCAGTGATTCTGTCTATAGATATCCTGGATTCTTCTATTTCTTTAATAGGACAGTGAAGATTAGTTGATGTTACATTTCCTTTCTGAGAGAAAACAGATGCAAAATAGGAATTTAAAAGTTCAGCCTTATCAACATCCTGTCTTACCATTTCATCATTTTCATCCTGTAAAAATCCTATAGCATCTTTGACTTTTCTTTTACTTTTGACATATCCCAAAATCATGTTTTGTTGCTTTTGACGTATAATGTGCCCCATATGATGCGCCATATATAATGGGCCCCATATGATGCTCCAGTATATGATGTGCCTCATGGATGATGCTCCAGTGTATAATGGGCCTTATCTATGATGCTCAAGTGTATGATGGGCCCCATATATAATTCTCCAGTGTATAATGCTCCCCATATATTGCTCCAACCATTATAAAAAATGAATTACGTCTCCTCGCTTGACACTGCTCTACTCTGGACTCCTCAGCGTCACTTTCCTCCAGCTCTCTGCACTGTGATTGTTCAGGCAGCGGGCGCACAGACGTGACATCATCATGCTCTCTGACCTGAATGTCTCTGTCAGGAAACGCGGAAGACGTCACAGCAGTGAAGCAGGGAGAGGTAAGTATTGCAAGTGCTGGGACACTGAGCAAGCAGGGGGGCACACTCATTGGCGCCGGGAACTGGCACAGGGCCCCTCATAAGCAGGTGTCTCTGACGGCGAGTGGGCCCCTCCACCTGCTCAGGGCCCCGGCACTTGCCAGGGTGTGCCACGTGCTGACGCCGGCCCTAGGGGGGACAGCCCAGTTAGGGAGGTGGAAAAAGTGGCATATGTTACGGTGTAGGCTGGACGTTCAGCAGCTGCAAATGGAGGAATTGGAGAAGTCAGAGGAAGAGGAGGACAAAGCGAGCCATTTTTCTGGCAACCTATGTGACATCAGGGGAAGGTGGTACAAAATCCATTGAAACCCAGGCATGGTTCATTTTATTGAATGTGAGATCACCTACATTTTGGGTCAACAGCCGGGTCCTTCTTTCTGTCAGGATTGATCCAGCAGCACTGAAGATTCGTTCTGATAGCACACTACCAGCAGGGCAAGCGAGCTCCTGTAAGGCATATTCTGCCAATTCAGGCCAGATGTCCAGTTTACAGGCCCAGTAGTCAAAGGGGAATGAACTGTGAGGGAGAACATCGATAGGGGAAGAGAGTAAATTTTGAACCATAGTTGACAACTCTTTTCTCCTGTCTGTTGCAATTGATTCAGTATTACCAGTCGTGTGAGCGTAACTCGAGAAATCAGACCTCAAAATGGTCATGAAACCCCTGTCTCCAACGCTAATTCGGCTGTGTGCACCATGAACACCTCTTCCATTTGGCCCAGCACAGCTCGTGGTAGAACCTGCACCGCTGCTGTGTGCTGGGAATGCCTCTAACAAACGGTTTACCAGAGTTGCTTGTTTGTTCGCCAATATTACCTCTAGGTTCTCCTGTGCCATGATGTTCTGTAATTTGCCTTTATAGCGTGGATCGATGATGCTGGCCAACCAGTAGTCATCATCCTTCATAATTTTGGCAATTCGGGGGTCCCTTTTTAGGATCTGCAAGACATAATCACACATGTTGGCCAATGTTCCAGGTGTCAATGATGCACTGCCAGTGGTGGGTGGAGGAGCACTTTCTGCCAAATCCACATCCCTCCATTCACGCATATACCCTGTACCTGACATTGTCAAGCCAACTTTTTCTCTTGCCCTCTGAGAAGCATCATCCTCCCCAAAATAATCATCCCCTCATCTTCATCCTCCTCCTCTTCCTCTTCTTCCTCCACCTCGTCCAGGACAGCTCCCTGAGCAGACAATGCCTGACTGTCATGAAGGCTTCCCTCCTTCTCCTCCGCTGCAGACCCCTGATCCTTAATGTGCGTCAAAGTTTGCATGAGCAGACGCATAAGTGGGATGCTCATGCTTATGATGGCGTAGTCTGCGCTTACCAGCCGTGTGCATTCCTCAAAACACTGAAGGACTTTATAGAGGTCTTTCAGCTTTGACAACTCCATGTCCGTGCCATTAGGCAGTGCTTGGGAAGGTATTTGCTAATATTAATATTACTACACAAACTAAATATTGGAATAGGATCTTGAAGATGGGAATACACCTATAATTGTATATCAACTATTGATCATATTATTTTTGTTTTGTAAACCATCAAAAAAGGTTCCTTTTTGAGTTTTAACATGGCCGTTTTTGCTTGTATTATATCTGGTGGACCTCAATATGTATTTTAACTTATTTTAATTAAACATCAATAATTATGTTTGTTATAATATATTTGGTGAATTTAGCTTACTCCACTTTCTGTGTGCACAAAATTAAATAGTCTAACCTTATGAAGTGAAGTGAGAAAAATGTAAACAAACTAAATTTATTGTAATAAATAAAAATTGGCATTTGCATATGTATTAAACCCTTTTGCGATGAAGCCCCTAATAATTTAACCCTAGAATGCGCAACCCGGGCCTTTTAGGCACGGTATTTTACTGTTTTGCTATTTTCTGCAAAATTACTTTAGTTAGAATTTTGAAACTCTAGGCATTCCTCAAGTATGTCATTGTTGGTAATATCCAGTTGTTTTATATAATTTTATGTGATAGGCATTTTGGTATAACAATGCATTCTTGGGGAAACCCCATATTTACAGAACCTGGGCCTTTTAGGCCCGTACTATGTTTATATTGTACTCATCAGTGTTTGAGTCTCAAGTTACTGTGTTATTGCAAAATATTTAGACTTGAGAGTCCTCAGTGGTTGATACCTTTTAATGGCTAACTGAAAAGATGGTAACAAATTGCAAGCTTTCGAGACTACTCAAGTCTCTTCATCAGGCGAAGACTAGTGTTGAGCATTCCGATACTGCAAATATCGGGTATCGGCCGATATTAGCTGTATCGGAATTCCGATTCCGAGTTCCGATATTTTCGTCTTATCGGATACCGGAATCGGGATTGTCACTGTCACTGTCACTGTCCGTCGGTTGGGTCTGTCAGGAGTCAGCGGCACTTACCCGGCAGAAGATCTCCGGCGGTCACGTCCTGGACTGCTTCATGGCCGCAATCTTCTTTCCCCGGCGGTCACATGCAGTTTCTCGCGATAACTGCAGTGACTGCTGGGTAATCCCGGCCGTAAAGCAGTCAGTCCGATGACGTCACCGCCGGGGAAGCAGGTAATCAGCTGTGCTGCGTCGCGATGACAGGCTCTGCCTGTCATTGCGATGTAGCAGAGTTGGATCGTCGTGGGACTGTCGTTACTATGGACTGCGTCGGACAGGTGGTATACTGTTGGTTTTTTTTTTTTTTCTTTTTTTACAGGAGATCGATGGCGTCGCAGGAATGAGAGAGTAATAAAATTAATGAAAACTGTGTTTTCTCTTTTATTTCATTAAAATACTTTTTTCTTGCTTTGTCTTTTTTTTATACATTTAATAACTTTGGGATTAATAATGGATCGGTGTCTTATTGACACCTCTCCATTATTAACCGGGCTTATTGTCACCGTGCAATCAACGGTGACAATAACCCCTTATTACCCCGCTTGCCACCGCTACAGGGCAAGTGGGAAGAGCCGGGTAAAGTGCCACAATTGGCACATCTTTTGATGCGCCAAATGTGGGGCTGCTGTAGCCTGGTATTATCAGGCTGTTGAGGGCCAAAATCCATGGGCCTTGACAGTCTTTTAATACCAGGCCGCAGCAGTCTGCATTTTACTTGGCTGGTTAACAAAAATAGGGGGGATCCCCACGCCGTTTTTTTTTCGAGGGGATCCCCTATTTTTGTTAACCAGCCAAGCTAAGCAGACTGCTGTGGCCTGGTATTATCAGGCTTGCAAGGTCCATGGATATTGGATCCTTACCAGCCTGAAAAACCAGGCCTCAGCGGTCTGCTTCATCTGGCTGGTTAACAAAAATAGGGGGGACCCCACGCCAATTTTTTTCGAGGGGATCCCCTATTTTTGTTAATCAGCCAAGATATGCAGACTGCTGTGGCCTGGTATTATCAGGCTGGCAAGGTCCATGGATCTTGGCTCCTTAACAGACTGAAAATCCAGGCCTCAGCGGTCTGCTTCATCTGGCTGGTTAACAAAAATAGGGGGGACCCCACGCCAATTTTTTTTCGAGGGGATCCCCTATTTTTGTTAATCAGCCAAGATATGCAGACTGCTGTGGCCTAGTATTATCAGGCTGGCAAGGTCCATGGATCTTGGCTCCTTAACAGCCTGAAAATCCAGGCCTCAGCGGTCTGCTTCATCTGGCTGGTTAACAAAAATAGGGGGGACCCCACGCCATTTTTTTTCGAAGGGAACCCCTATTTTTGTTAATCAGTTCCCTCTGACGTCACTGATTGTGTCCCTGGCTGACCTGAAGTGAAAGTGGAAAGCAATCAATTAAGCTTTCCACTTAAGGGCCCGTCTCACATAGCGATATCGCTACCGAGATCGCTGCTGAGTCACTAGTTTTGTGACGCAGCAGCGAGCTCACCAGCGATATCGCTGTGTGTGACATTCAGCGACGATCAGCCCCCCTGCTGGGTATCGCTGATCGTCGCTGAAATGTCAGGACCTTTTTTTGATCGCTGGTTTCCGGCTGACAGGCACACATCGCTGCGTGTGACAGGCGGGAGACCAGCGATCCGCTGGTAACCAAGGTACACAGCGGGTTTCCAGGCGCGGGGCTGTGCCTAGAAACCCGCTGTGTACCTTGGATACCAGCGCCCTGATGCAGGGAGCTGGTATCCAAGGTACACAGCGGGTTTCCAAGCGCTGCGCGGTGCCTGGAAACCCGCTGTGTACCTTGGTTACCAGCGGATCGCTGGTCTCCCGCCTGTCACATGCAGCGATGCGTGCCTGTCAGAGGGAAACCAGCGATCAAAAAAAGGTCCTGACATTTCTGCGACGATCAGCGATACCCGGCAGGGGGGCTGATCGTCGCTGAATGTCACACACAGCGATATCGCTGGTGAGCTCGCTGCTGCGTCACAAAACTAGTGACTCAGCAGCGATCTCGGTAGCGATATCGCTATGTGAGACGGGCCCTTAAGCGATGTTACCCGCAGTGTCGCTGTCCCAGATCGCTGCCTGAGTTGCCTGTTTGGCAGCTCAGCAGCGATCATGTAGCGATACACCAGCGATCCTGACAAGTGCATATCGTTGTCGGGATCGCTGGTGTATCGTTATGTGACACCCAGCCTTTACTCTCCTGTCAGGCAGGAGAGGAACTCATTCATTTGGGGTTTACTGTGAGGCTGCAGCATTAGCTGCGGTCCCTGCAGTAAACATTAACCCTTTCTGAAGGATTACACCGTGGGACCTGACTGTGCATGGGATAGGTAAGAATAATTTTGCTTTTTTATTTTATTTTTATTACAGGAAATGGTTTTTGCAGTAAAATAAAAGATGGTCAAAAACATGTGTCTTTATTTCATTAAAATGATTTTTAATTAAAGTGTGTGTGTTTTATTTTTATTTCATGCAATAGGATTAATAATTGATAGTTGTCTAATTGACAGCTCTCAATTATTAACCTGGCTTAAGGTCACCTTTCAATAGCAAGGTGGCTTTAACCCCATATTAACCCATTCGCCACCGCTACAGGGCAATGGGAATAGACGGGCAAAGTGCCAGAAAGGGCGAATCTAATTATAGATTTGTCTTTCCTGGGGTGTCTGGGGGCAGATGTTAGTAGCCGGGGGGGGGGCAAAAATAATGGTCCCTCTCTGGGCTATTATTATCTGCCCCCACTCACTGGCTTTGTCTGTCTGGTTGCGAAAATAGGGCGGGAGCCCACGCATTTTTTTTCAGCAATTTTACACCTCATATATATATACATGTCATTGAATTTGTGACACATATATATATATATATTTATATTTGTAGTTCATACACTTCTACATAGTATAATAGCCGCTAATTCAATTGCCGGCTTTTGTGAAAATGCAGAACCCGACATGAAATGACACTTGGTGTACATAGGGTTAACCATGTCTTTTCATGTCCTTTGCTATCTAATTTGCACAAACAATTAAATCAGACTATGTGTGCAAAATTTCACACCTGTAGGGGTTAATTAAAGGTGTAAATTCGTAGCAAAAAAGTCCGTTTTTTTTACAACGAATTTACACCTTTAATTAACCCCTACAGGTGTGAAATTTTGCACACATAGTCTGATTTAATTGTTTGTGCAAATTAGATAGCAAAGGACATGAAAAGACATGGTTAACCCTTTGTACACCAAGTGTCATTTCATGTCGGGTGACCCGACATGAAATGACACTTGGTGTACATATTGTTAACCATGTCTTTTCATGTCCTTTGCTATCTAATTTGCACAAACAATTAAATCAGACTATGTGTGCAAAATTTCACACCTGTAGGGGTTAATTAAAGGTGTAAATTCGTAGCAAAAAAGTCCGTTTTTTTTACAACGAATTTACACCTTTAATTAACCCCTACAGGTGTGAAATTTTGCACACATAGTCTGATTTAATTGTTTGTGCAAATCAGATAGCAAACGACATGAAAAGACATGGTTAACCCTATGTACACCAAGTGTCATTTCATGTCGGGTGCTTCTGTCTTTTCACTGAAGCCGGCTTTACCCGGCAATTGAATCAAAGGATATTTTACTATGTAGAAGTGTATAAACTATACATATATGTATATATATATGTCACAATGACATGTATATATATATATGTATTCTATGTGTGTATATTTAGTGTTTACAAGGAAAGAATGGGTTTTTTTTAGTTGCGATATTTTGTTCCCATAGACTTACATGGGACTTCCGGTATCGGTATCGGGTATCGCCGATATTTTAGTGATATCGGCGATACCATTCTGATTCCGATACTTTAGGATATCGGAAAGTATCGCTCAACTCTAGCGAAGACTAATACAAAATCTGAAGAATCACATATTTATACACAACAGGACATAGGAATAATGCAATAGATAAGACAAGTGACGTGAAGCAGAACTGTCATTATGGCAGAGGGATGAACATAAATATTGGAACAGTTCATAGATAAGGAGTGAAAGTTTTATTACTCTCTGATTGGAGTCTGCTATTGTGTTTTGATGCCCCTAGAAGGTCAGAGAAGCAGATTCCTTAATTGATGTACACAGACATGAATCCGTCTGATATATTCATTCCAGCACTAAGAGTGTCAAAGGTCATCATAAGTTTATATTCCCAAACCTTTCTATCTTTCTCAGATTTGAAGTTAGATTTTAATACAAGTAATTCCATATACATCATGCTATGACCGGGCATACAAAAGTGTTTTGCCACAGGTAAATCCATTCTCTTTTCTCTTATTGTATGGCGATGAGAGTTCATCCTTGTTCTCAGTTTTTGCCCGGTCTCTCCCACATACAGACCCCCAGTTGGACATTTAGTACATATAATTAGGTACACCACATTAGATGTGATGCAGCTGAAAGTACCTGGGATCTTGTAGTCCTGATGGGAGTTGGGGATCTTTATCTTGTCCGTGGTCATTATAGATGCACAGGTTTTGCATTTCTTCTGGTTGCAAGGAAAGGTTCCTGCAGCTGTTGGGGAGGACAGGGAGCTTCCGACAATGATGCTTCTTAGATTTGGGGGCTGCCTAAAACATAGTAGTGGGGGGTCTGGAAATATGGATTGTAATCGGGCATCTTTTTGTAGTAGAGGTTGTAGTTTCCGTGCAGCTCCCCTTAGCATCTCCAGATTTGGATTGTAGGTGAAAACTAGAGGCACCCGGTTATTTTCTTCTTTAGCTTTGTAATGTAGCAGGTGATTCCTTGATATTCTGGTGGCTCTTGTAATTTGTTTTTCAATTGTTCTTGGATGGTAGCCCTGGTTCAAAAGGTCTTTCTGAGGCGAATAAGGTGTTTATCTCTATCCATAGGGTTGGAACATATATGATTGTATCTGATGGCTTGGCTGTTGGATGTTATTGCAGTCAGGGTTGCTAAGGAGGGGGGTGGATCATGCCTGTGTGATGAAACACTTGTAAGGTTGTAATGGCCATGTAATCTTGAGAGGGAGACTAACTCCTCCTTCTCAACGTCATAAGGTCAGGAAAAAAACAAAACATGGCAATATATACACATGTAGTCAAAATTGTTGGTACCTCTCGTTTAATGACACAACCCACAATGGTCACAGAAATAATTCGAATCTGACAAAAGTAATAATAAATAAAAAATCTATGAAAATGAACAAATGAAAGTTAGACATTGCTTTTCACCCATGCTTTCACAGAATTTTTTAAAAATAAAACTCAAGAAATAGGCCTGGACAGAAGATGTTACCCTTAACTTAATAGTCTTTCACTATAGATGGGTACCAACAATTTTGACCACATGTGTATCAAAAGAGGAATTGTATGCTTATATTGGACTAAAACTTCAGGCAGGGTGTAAAAAATCTTATGATGTTCCTATCAGAGAATTATTTCTGGAGCCACTTTCTGATCCACACTACATTGCAACAATGTCAGTGGACAGACATGAGGAAATTCGGAGAAGCCTTCGATTTGATGATAAGCAACCTTGTCCTAAAAGGTTGGAAACAGATCAATTAGCACCTATCAGTTACATCTGGAATATTTTTTATCAAGAATTTTAACAAGTTCTACAATCCTATTGCTTATGTAACAGTTAGTGTTGAGCGATACTGCTCGATATCTAAAAATATCGTATCGAAATGGTATCGCCGATATCACTAAATATCG
This sequence comes from Oophaga sylvatica, assembly GCA_033576555.1. Classification (NCBI taxonomy): domain Eukaryota; kingdom Metazoa; phylum Chordata; class Amphibia; order Anura; family Dendrobatidae; genus Oophaga; species Oophaga sylvatica. Next base: position 225,172,673 of record JARQOD010000006.1, on the reverse strand, counting down.
TCGATATCCGATTCCGATACCGGAAGTCCCATGTAAGTCTATGGGAACAAAATATCGCAACTAAAAAAAACCTTTATTTCCTTGTAAACACTAAATATACACACATAGAATACATATATATATATATATACATGTCATTGTGACATATATATATATACATATATGTATAGTTTATACACTTCTACATAGTAAAATATCCTCTGATTCAATTGCCGGGTAAAGCCGGCTTCTGTGAAAAGACAGAAGCACCCGACATGAAATGACACTTGGTGTACATAGGGTTAACCATGTCTTTTCATGTCGTTTGCAATCTGATTTGCACAAACAATTACATCAGTCTATGTGTGCAAAATTTCACACCTGTAGGGGTTAATTAAAGGTGTAAATTCGTTGTAAAAAAAACGGACTTTTTTTGCTACGAATTTACACCTTTAATTAACCCCTACAGGTGTGAAATTTTGCACACTTACACTCATGTAATTGTTTGTGCAAATCAGATATCAAACTACATGAAAAGACATGGTTAACTCTACGTAAACCAAGTGTCATTTCATGTCGGGTTCTGCATTTTCACAAAAGCCGTCAATTGAATTAGCGGCTATTATACTATGTAGAAGTGTATGAACTATAAATATATATATATATATATATATATATATATATATGTGTCACAAATTTAATGACATGTATATATATATATATATGAGGTGTAAAATTGCTGAAAAAAAAGGCGTGGGCTCCCGCCCTATTTTCGCAACCAGACAGACAAAGCCAGTGAGTGGGGGCAGATAATAATAGCCCAGAGAGGGACCATTATTTTTGCCCCCCCCCGGCTACTAACATCTGCCCCCAGACACCCCAGAAAGGGCAAATCTCTAATTAGATTTGCCCTTTCTGGCACTTTGCCCGTCTATTCCCATTGCCCTGTAGCGGTGGCGAATGGGTTAATAAGGGGTTAAAATGACCTTGCAATTGAAAGGTCACTTTAAGCCAGGTTAATAATTGAGAGCTGTCAATTAGACAACTATCAATTATTAATCCTATTGTATGAAAGAAAAATCAAACACACACACTTTAATAAAAAAGAAGTTTAATGAAATAATCACACAGTTTTTGACCATATTTTATTTTCCTGCTAAAACCATTTCCTGTAATAAAAATAAAATAATAAAGCAAAATTATTCTTACCAATCCGATGTACAGTCAGGTCCCACGGTGTAATCCTTCAGAAAGGGTTAATGTTTACTGCAGGGACCGCAGCTAATGCTGCAGCCTCACAGTAAACCCCCAAATGAATGAGTTCCTCTTCTGGCTGACAGGAGAGGAAGTGGAAAGCTTAATTGATTGCTTTCCACTTTCACTTCAGGTCAGCCAGGGACACAATCAGTGATGTCAGAGGGAACTGGTTAACAAAAATAGGGGATCCCCTCGAAAAAAATTGGCGTGGGGTCCCCCCTATTTTTGTTAACCAGCCAGATGAAGCAGACCGCTGAGGCCTGGATTTTCAGGCTGTTAAGGAGCCAAGATCCATGGACCTTGCCAGCCTGATAATACCAGGCCACAGCAGTCTGCATATCTTGGCTGATTAACAAAAATAGGGGATCCCCTCGAAAAAAATTGGCGTGGGGTCCCCCTATTTTTGTTAACCAGCCAGATGAAGCAGACCGCTGAGGCCTGGTTTTTCAGGCTGGTAAGGATCCAATATCCATGGACCTTGCAAGCCTGATAATACCAGGCCACAGCAGTCTGCTTAGCTTGGCTGGTTAACAAAAATAGGGGATCCCCTCGAAAAAAAAACGGCATAGGGGTCCCCCTATTTTTGTTAACCAGCCAAGTAAAATGCAGACTGCTGCGGCTTGGTATTAAAAGACTGTCAAGGCCCATGGATTTTGGCCCTCAACAGCCTGATAATACCAGGCTACAGCAGCCCCACATTTGGCGCATCAAAAGATGTGCCAATTGTGGCACTTTACCCGGCTCTTCCCACTTGCCCTGTAGCGGTGGCAAGCGGGGTAATAAGGGGTTAATGTCACCGTTGATTGCACGGTGACAATAAGCCCGGTTAATAATGGAGAGGTGTCAATAAGACACCGATCCATTATTAATCCCAAAGTTATTAAATGCATAAAAAAAAGACAAAGCAAGAAAAAAGTATTTTAATGAAATAAAAGAGACAACACACTTTTCATTTCTTTTATTGTACTCTCATTCCTGCGACGCCATCGATCTCCTGTAAGAAAAGAAAAAAACCAAACCAACAGTATACCACCTGTCCGACGCAGTCCATAGTAACGACAGTCCCACGACGATCCAGCTCTGCTACATCGCAATGACAGGCAGAGCCTGTCATAGCGACGCAGCACAGCTGATTACCTGCTTTCCCGGCGGTGACGTCATCGGACTGACTGCTTTACGGCCGGGATTACCCAGCAGTCACTGCAGTTATCGCGAGAAACTGCATGTGACCGCCGGGGAGAAGAGGATGGCGGCCATGAAGCAGTCCAGGCCGTGACCGCCGGAGATCTTCTGCCAGGTAAGTGCCGCTGACTCCTGACAGACCCGACCGACGGACACTGACAGTGACAGACCCGACCGACGGACACAGACAGTGACAGTGACAAATCCGATTCCGGTATTCGATATGACGAAAATATCGGTATTCGGAATCGAAAGGCCGATACAGCTAATATCGGCCGATACCCGATATTTGCAGTATCGTATCGCTCAACACTAGTAACAGTAGATTAGCAACTTGCAGCCTACAGAGGCAGTTGCAAGTTCATTCAATATATGCCTAGTAAACCAGCCAAGTATAATAAATAAAAATATTCTGGATGTGTGATTCTGCAAATTATTATGGGTTGAATGGGCTTATCTACTGTGGCAAATAAGTTGGCGCTCCAGTGCAGAAAGATCTAGGTTCTGACATTGTAAAAAAACTTGCTGTGCCAATTTACAATTCTTTTAGAAACATTACAATGAACAATTTCTTTACTAATGTTGAACTGGGCAATTTTTTTGCTTGAAAAATATCTTACAGTTGTTGGTAGTATGAAGCCAAATCAACTAAATTTTCCTCCAGTGATAAAGCACATTCCACAGCGAGCATTTTATGATAGTGTCTTTGGTTTCAGCAACAATGGTGTCTTCCAAACTGAAGAAGGAAAAATCTGTTATATTACTAGAGTTGAGCAAATTTGTTCAGGTTCCTGCTTATTCGGCAAGCTATAGTGCTTACCGAATAAACTGCAGAGGGAACTCGGATACATAGAGCGCCGGCTGATCAGTTGATTGGCGCCGAAGCTGCATGCGTCACGGCTGTCACAGTCACAACACATGCATGGAGAGCCTGTTTGTTGCATCAGCCCTTAATTCCTACATTATTTTTACTGAAACTCATCCCAATTTCCATGCTAGGAAGAAGGACAGGAGACGTCCATTCTTGAAGGACCTTTGTCATGAACTTGTAATGCCTCACATGATGCAACAAAGCAACATAAATTGATTGCCAAAGAAAACTAGAGAAGCAAGAAACAGTGTGGTGTACGTTTTCAGGCAATTCCAGAGCCAGGAGAAAGAAAACAAAAGCGTTGTTTTTTTTGTCTTGCAAAAAAAGATAGGAAAACTAAGCGTTACTGTTCCATTTATGGAGAAAATGTCTGTAAAGAAACTTCTTCAGAAAATTGAAAAGGAAAAGTTGGAAAAGAAATGTAGCTGCAGATAGTTTACTACAACATTTACATACCTTGTTTGAGTGTTTTTTGAATCATTGCAATTTGAAAAAAATTGTGAAATGATAAAAAGGATTCATCACATAGAATGCATAATGCAGGCCTTTTAGGCCCATGTACTAACTTTTTTGGTGTTTTCTGCAAACAATTATAATTACAATGTTGTGCATTTTTTAGATCTCTCTTGTCAATTTTGAAATAAACTTGTAAAAATAATTTAATTGAGTTCCTCCTTATGATTTTCATAAGGACCTGAAACGTCTGGGTTACGTGAAAGTGTATATTTCAGACATCAGTCAGTTACCTTCATAAGTCGCATGCTTAGTGAAAGGAAGTCCACCTGTGTGCAACATAACTGTCCCATGGTCTGTCATTATACATGCACCGTTTCTCTTTTTCCCATATACCTGTATTACCTTACCTGTCCCTTTAATGTAACATATACTCATGAATCCTTTCACCCACTTATATACCTCTTTAATATATTTTTATTACATATTGCATGTGTCCATATTTATCACATTCATCATTACCCTTTTACTTTACATCTTTATTTCCCACTTTTTAATTTTTAGTATTAATAAAGTTTTTAATAATTTATGTATTTATGTTATTTTTATCATTTACTAGCTACTTAACAACCCTTTAAGGGCCTTGTAACACTTGTATTGATGCTTTGGATAACTGCCCCTGTATATGCAATTATCAACACCAATGAATACTTTCACTGCAGATACTTATGGAGATTCCCTACACCACAGCAATACCTTGATAAAAAAAGACCATGTTCCTTTGAAACGTGGCAATTTATAGTCTCCTCAGATGATGTGACATGCCAGTCTCATGTGAAACCAGTATTGCTTTCTGCTGGAGAACTGTGCACCTCAGGATATCAGCACGAGCGGGAGACAGGAGGACACTTTTGGATCTCAACACTACGTACTCTACCTTAGGCTGCCAGTCTTCTCTGGACCTTTTCTTTTTTTGAAGCAAGGTAACTAGTACAAACTATATGAAGTTCATGAGCGTATTCTCACATTATGATCTTTTATTTAATAGATATATAGCTCGGGTCCCTGCTCTTAGTTACAGGGTATGGTTTCTCAGAATTACAATTCAATTAACATAGAAAATTTCTTAAAACATAATTTTAATCATTCTAATAAAATAAATAAATATATATAAATAAAATATCCCAGGAAAAATTAACTACCAGCAGGAGTAGGCTCGCATGTGATACCTATATAAATGACCAGTAATCTTAATGCCATTAAACAACATGTGATTTACAGATGAAGTAAATGAAAAAAGTGCCAAAGGGCATAGAAAATGAATAGATCTCACCCATTTTAGCCATAAGGACATCAAATTCTGTGAGATTACAAGGGTGGCCGGGTCCTGTTACATCAGTTGACACAGTTGCATTATTAGGTATGGTATTTTAAAAGACATAAAAATATATAATATAATGTATAAATTATTATTCATCTACCATACATTAATATATCCAACAGATTCAATCACATTGTACTACAACCACATCTACAGTATGCTCATCCATTCATTTCTGGAAGTCACCAGCCCTATATTTAGAATACAATCATTTTTGAGGGCTTCCTATTTTCTCTGGCTTCACTTGATAGCCCCTTGCTGTTATGGCGGTATATCTTAGATCAATCAATTCACATTCACACTGATTACCTCCTTATCAATCAATTGAATCTTTTTATTTATATTTAGAGACTAAGGGCCCCGTAACACATAGCGACACACCAGCGATCCCGACAACGAAGTGCACTTGTCAGGATCGTTGGTGTGTTGCTACATGATCGCTGCCTGAGCTGTCAAACAGGCAGCTCAGACAGCGATCAGGACAGCGACACTGCGGGTAACGTCGCTTAGTTACCCGCAGTGCATGTTGGATACCAGCCCGCTGGTGCAGGGAGTTGGTAACCAAGGTACACATCGGGTTTCCAGGTGCTGCGTGATGCCTGGAAACCCGATGTGTACCTTGGTTACCAGCTGATCGCTGGTCTCCTGCCTGCCACACGTAGCGATGCGTGCTGGCCAGCAGGAGACCAACGATCAAAAAAATGTCAAGGACATTCAGCGACGATCAGTGATACCCAGCAGGGGGGCTGATCGTCTCTGAATGTCACACAGAGCGATATCGCTGGGGAGATCGATGTTGCATCACAAAACTAGTGACTCAGCAGCGATCTCGCTAGCGAGATCGCTGTGTGTGACAGGGGCTTAAGACTTCTTCTCCCACTTTTAATCTGCTTCATCACTGCAGTAGTGCACCACTATCAGATTAAGCTTTTGTCTATCCCTATATGGAAAGAACTGTTCGGTCTGACCTGCTTTCTGTATACTATACAGGCATAAAATGATGCCCTTATCTTTTATATAGACTGATATAACCAACCTGATTAGCTTTGCTAAAAAAAGCAGCAGGGCATTATTAGGACGTCTGCTTGGCCACACCCAAGAACAGTAGCCTGTCTTTTGAAAAATTAGCAGTGTGTTTAAGTGGTTTCAATTGTTATTTCTTAGTGGGGGCATCCTTACAAATTGAATCGCAGAATTTTCAAATTCATGGGGACCAGCATATTTTTAGGAAATTTGACTTGGAAGTCAATCCTTCACAGTTCAATATGCTCCACTATTGTAACCGCCTTCATAGTAAATCATAGTGATCTGCTGTTCTTCATCCAGAACAGCAAACCCATGTAAAGCTACCATTAGGCAAGTCAAGAGGCTGTTGACCAAAAACCAAAGGACATGTACAGCCATTTAAGATTGGACAGAAGAATTTCCAGCCCAGAATCAGGCTGTACACTAGAGAGAGACGTTGATTGTCCTGAGAAAGTTGTAGTAAAGTGTTTTAGAAAAATGGAAATGGAGGAGTTACTACTTGATTGTTATCCAAAATGTGCAAGACCTCTCTTCCAGTATGGGGCACTGACACACCACCAGCTCCTCCATATGTGCAACAACCTAAGTATTACACGGGATATTCTGCTTGTGAAACATCTCTACATTTCCTAAGGCCTGCCAGGGTTTTGTAAGCCAATACTCCATATACCTTGCACTTTGTCTTGTGCAATTTGTTTTCTGACCACTTAAAAGTGGAATACATTTATTCTTAGTTATCTGGAGATGCTTTGGCTTCATCTGCATCATTTTTGGAGCGAGATGATCTTATGAGCTCAAGTGATTAACTCTGTGGCACATTATGCCACCCTGTTTCATACACTGTCTCTTAATTAGTCTGGAACAATAATGCTCTCCTGGCTATCTCCTGTGCTATCCATATTATAAACTTACAGATTGAAACTGGCATTCTTTCCTTGATGATTTCATTTCCCATTTCATTTTGGACTTCCTTTAAAAGAGCGTTCATGGGAAAAATGTGACCTACAGCAAAAGACAGTTTTTGCATGTGCCTCTGTTCCAGACAAAACCTCATATAAAAGCAATAAATAGCTGTAGTAATTAAATAAATAACAGTAATACATGTAAAAAGCATAGAGCACTTAGGTAACACAATTTTGATTTAAAAAAATTGTAAATGCTATACCATCGCAACAAGGTGAATCCAATCAAGATGGTCCCTAACTCATAACACTATATGTCAGTAGTCCTCAGAACAGACAGAGGGCAGTGCAGGCTTTGTACTTAACTTTGTTTTGACCCCGAGTCTGGAAATCTAAATAGACAAGGTGCACAGCCAAAATTGTTCCACTCCCCAAATGTACCAAGTACGAGATACTATGGCAAAAAAAAAATCTTGGAAAATGTACACTGCAGCCATTAACAAATCAGGATTAAGAACAAAAAATCCATACTTTGAATTAAGTTAGTAAATAATTGTATTACATATTTAAAATTTAGGGTACTTAGGTGACACTATTTTGACCAAAAGATCATAAAATCGCAAAAATGCCATCTCACGGCAACCAGGGGAAATCAATCAGGATGGTCCCTCACACTAATCCTAACCCTTAATCTAAGTGTATCTTGCACCTGCCTGTGGAAAGCTAAATAGACAAGGTACACAACCCAAGGGAGTGCTTCCCTCAAATGTACAAAGCACAAGGAACTAAAGTAAAAGCAAATAACTGGTCAAGCATATGTATTAGTATAACTGCAATGTGTAGGTGAACATTCACACTGTGGCCATTAATAGACTAAACCTAGAATAAATGCAATACATAGATACCCTGCTGTAATTAAATAAATAATAGAAAAAAAATGTAAAAAAAAATATGGGGCACTTAGTTGACACTATTTTGTTCAAAAGAGAGTAAACATCATCCTTTGCACAAATTTTTTTTTTTAGTTTTTAACCCCTTCCCGACCTTTGACACAGCGTATGCGTCATGAAAGTCGGTGAAAATCCGACCTATGACGCATACCCTGTGTCATGAAAGGATCGCGTTCCTGCGGGCCGGGAGACCGGGGTCACTCAAAGGTCACCCGACCCGCAGTTACAGGACCCTTTGTGCTTCACCACAGGGGGGTTGGCTTAAACCCCCCGTGGCCACGATCGCTCTGATTGGCTGTTAAAAGTGAAACAGCCAATCAGAGCAATGTGTAATATTTCACCAATTTAATTGGTGAAATGTTACAATCCAGCCATGGCCGATGCTGCAATAGCATCTGCCATGGCTGGACACCGAGCCCTGACCCCCCCACACGTCAAAAGATGGCGGTGATCGGTCACTGCCGTCACTATCTGCTCCCCTCCTCCTTTGCTCCGCTGCCCCCACCTTCCGATCACCTCCCTAACCTTCCGACCCCCCTACTCACCCCTCCCGGTCCACCGATGTCCCTGGATCGGTCCCGGCGTCCGCCCGGGCCTCTTCATGGGCGCCGCCATCTAGGAAAATGGCGGGCGCATGCGCAGTGCGCCTGCCAGCCGGCGCATGCGCAGTGCGCCCCCCAGTGTTCAAAAATTTATTTTGATCACTGTGATAAACTGTCACAGTGATCAAAATAAAAAAAAGTAAATGAAACCCCCCCCTTTATCAAAGGGAGGGACAAAAAAAAAATAAAAAATTTTTTTTTTTTCCCGGGTTTTTTCTTGCGATCCGCACTGATTTTGGTGGATCCGCGGCGGAATTGCTGTGATCCCCGGCGGATTTTGCTGGATCCGCGGCGGATTTTGCTGCTGATCCGCGGGGGATTTTGTTTTCTGATCCGCGGCGGATTTTGAGCTTCCGCGGGGGATTTTGCTGCGACCACGGGGATTTTTCTGCGGATCCGCGGGGATATTTTGGGTGATCCGGGCAGATATTGCTGCTATCCGCGGCGGGATTTTGTGCGGACCGGCGGATTTTTTGCTGTATCCGCGGTGGATTTTGCTGCTGATCCCCGGCGGATTTTGCTGTGTCTGCGGGGGATTTTGCTGCTATTTTGTGCAAAACCCCGGTGATTTTGCTGCGGACAGCGGGGGATATTGCTGTTGATCCGTGGCGGAAAAGCGCTGATCCACGGCGGATATTGCTGCTGATCCCCGGGGGATATTGCTGTGATCCGCGGGTGATTTTGCTGTGGATCCCGGTGATTTTTCTGCGGATATTGTGGTCCACGGGGTTTGGGTTATCCTTCCTTTCTCATCCCCTATTTTTCATTTCTCAACCCTTATTCCAAAAACCCCATATTTTTCTAAACCCCCCCATTTTCTATCCCTGGGGGTTTTCTCCCCCGGATTTTTCTGATCCCGGGGATTTTGGGGGATTGGGTTTTTGGGGGTCCCCCAGTCCTATTAGTACAACTGGACACCCCTCAGGGTTTGGGTTTCCCCCCGCTAGCCGATGAATATGTGATTTATTGGTAGGGTTTTGTAACATCCGTTATCTAACCTTTTCCAGCCCATCAAAAATACGTGTGACGGGGTAAAACGCATATGAAACCAGCCTTAGGGTTGGTTAGCATTGGTTTTAATTAAATTATTTTTTTCTAATTTTTTTAAATTTTT
>JARQOD010000006.1:225049296-225162856 GCA_033576555.1 Oophaga sylvatica | reverse complement strand
AAGTTCCCTATAGTCTACGCATGGTCTCAGGGATCCATCTTTCTTCTTTACAAAGAATATGGGTGCCCCTGCAGGAGATGAAGAGGGGCGTATGAAGCCCTTGGCTAGATTTTCGTCTATGTACTCTTTTAAAGCCTTCAGCTCGGGCCCCGCCAGGGGGTAGATCTTACCAAAAGGTATCTCTGCTCCAGGCAATAATTCAATTGGACAATCATATGGACGATGAGGAGGAAGCTGGTCAGCGTTCTTCTTGTCACATAAATCCACATAGTCCTGGTATACAGCTGGTAATTCAGGGACTGACATGGTTCCTTTAGGAACAGAGCAAGCTGAAATTTTTTGACTCATCTGTTTCTCTGGGAAGTGTAATTCCTTGGTCTCCCAGTTAATGGTAGGATTCTGAGCCTGCAGCCATGGTAGCCCTAGAATAATGGGAAAGTGAGGAGAAGAGATAAGCATAAAGGACAGTTTCTCTTGATGATCTTTACCCATAAGAACCTTTAAAGGCTCTGTTTCCTGATCCACTGGTCCAGAGGTCAGCAGGGAGCCATCCACAGTTTCCATCTGTACGGGAGCAGCCTTCTTCACTGAACGTATTCCCTGTTTTAGAGCAAAGGAGACATCCATAAAATTTCCACTTGCACCTGAGTCGATCATGGCAGAGCTAGACACCCAGGCTGAGTCAACCCAGAGTTTGATGGAAAGAAAACAGTGAGAATTGTTTTTCTTACAACTCAGCTGGGACACCGCTGAGGAAACTTGAAAGATAGCAGCATTTACACAGTCAACGTCCTCAGAGGTAACGGAGTTTAAGTCCGAGAAATCAAGATCTGTTGCGGCAGCTATCTCTGGAGCCTGAGGCTCGGACCTGACAGATCCCCTCTCGCAACACTCACAATGAATGAGTGCTGCAGTAGTCTTGCGAGAACGGCTGGGACAGTTAATAATAAAGTGCCCTGACTTACCACAGTAAAAACATAGATTCTCCTTAAAACGATGTTCCTTGCGTGCATCACTAACCCGTCGTAGTAAAGAGTCTACCTGCATGGGTTCAGGTTCAGGTTCCCGTGTAATCCTATTCAAAGGTTCCTTAGCTGGAGAGGAAGGTAGGAAAAGGTTAGTACGATTGCTTTCGAACCATCTCTCTTGCCTGCGTTCAGTTAAACGAGTATCAATACGGATGCAGTAGTTAATAAAGTCACCTAACGCAGTGGGAGGGTCGGCACGAGCAAGTTCATCCTTAATTAGTGGGGATAACCCCTTTCGAAAAATAGATTTTTTGGCGGAATTGTCCCAGGTGGTATCAAGGGCCCATCTCCTGAAATCCAAGGCATATTCAGCTACTGAGTGCTTACCTTGGCGCAAAGCTAACATGGCTGCTTCAGCTGTTGCACCTCGATTGGGGTCATCAAACACCTGCCCCATGGCTGAAATAAAGTCATCAAGGTGATTCAAACAATCATCCTCAGTCTCAATCAGAGGGTTTGCCCATATCAAAGCCTTGTTGGTAAGCAACATAATTATAGTAAGCACCTTAGATCGTTCAGTAGGAAATTGTGAAGCATGTGCAGAAAAAAAAAGATTACATTGATTAACAAATCCCCTGAATTTTTCACGTTCACCACCAAAACGAAAAGGGGGCAACTTGGGAATCCCAGAACTCGGGGCCATGGCAGGAGCCTGGACTTGCCCCTCCAGAACCTCAATCCTGGCTCGCAAATCCTGAGTAGTCTGTCCAACCACTTGCAAATTGTGATTATTTAGGTCCTGAAGATTTGTAAGACGGGTCTTTATATTCTGCAAATCTGCAAGGATATTATCAGTCACTCCACAAAGTTCCTTTATGCGGGCCTCCATTTTCCAGATCTTTTAAGACAGGATACTGGAAGAAGAGGAGAGAGAAAAAAAAACAATAGTGTTCACCTGTGGCAACACTGAAGAAAAAAAAACTTTAAGGGAACTGCTCACCTGGAATGGTTGTGAGAAGTCACAACCACTATCATCACAGAAAGCTTTCAACCAGACATCTGATATCCAGAGTTTCAGCAGACAAAAGAGAAGAGAAAAAAAAAAACAATAGTGTTTACCTGTGATAACTCTGCAGAAAAAAAAACTTAAGGGAATTGCTCACCTGGAATGGTTGTGAGAAGTCACAACCACTGTTATCACAGAGAGTACAACCGGACATCCGATATCCACAGTACAGCAGACAAGCCTTTCCAGACCCAGCAGACACTAACGTTTGGCTTCAGAATCTTGTAATGTATGTGATACAGTTCTTATAGCGTCTTGTGCTTGGGTGCGATGAAAATACTTGAGACACAGGTTGAAAAAGAAAGTCTTGTATTGCTTCATACAAATTGGCAAAAATAAACATACAGGTTGCAAACACAGAAGCAGGAGACACAGCAGGCCAAAGTAATCTAAGTTCATCAATAACTCTCCACAACAGATTCAGATCTTCTTCTATGTTACCGCAAGTCCATGCAACCGTGAGGCTTTCAAGAGCAGAGTTCAGAGTCCACAAGAGCTCCAGAGTTTCTCAGTAGAAATGGCTGGAGTACAAAGTCCAAGGCTTCAGGAGTCAGAACACAGGTTCACTGCAGGCCAGATTCTGAAGCACTGATTGCTCAGGTGTGGCTGTTTAAGAAGCAAACGGAGAGAATCAGGGCGGGAACATGCAAGCTGGAAAACTCCATTTTAACTGAGGGCAAGATAGCTGCAGCAAAACAGAAAGCAAAATGGCCGACGAACAAACTGAGTTTCAGAAACAGATATACAGAACCTTACAATATATATATATATATATATATATATACGCCTATATATAACTCTTAACTATGTGAATTTAAGCGTGTAAGTGAATATTAACACCTTACAGATGTAGCGATGATAGCGGAACTGGATTCACCCGAAATGCCTATGAACACTGGCACTAACAGAGCCCAAGAAGACGCAGCATTTTCTAAAGCTCCTAAAAAGCAGAGCCGGGCGGCTGTCATGAAAGATAAAGGTGCGTTCTGTATGAAAAACTGTTTTGCCCAAACGGCTGGAGAAAATTGTTGATGCCAATTCTAATGATTATTATTATTTATAGTGCGTAAAGTGAAACCTAGGAGCATGATATTTACAAAAGAGAATATACAGCTGCTAGTGGAGAACGCCTCATGCGCCCCAGAAACCACTGCCACAACCGTGCAGGCATCATCGGTAACCGGTAAGTGTATATTTTGATATATCAGTCTAGGCTTAATACATAGTATGTTACTCTTGTCACACCTAGGATCACGATGTTCCGCACGTATCCGTTACATGTAGAATCTTTCCTTAAAGATAGTTGTAGAGTCAGACTGACACACGTACAATCTCATCCACAGATAAATCTAAAGTCTTGAGAAAAACAACCACCACCCCGCTACAAACACTACGTGTCAATGAGAACCACGCAGTGCCATTCTTGCTGCCGATACAGACACCTATAGGCCCTGCTGGACCACAGCCGCAACAGCCGTTCTATCTGATGTCCGGTGTGCTGCCCCATTCAAGCGACGCGCAACCATCCAGCAGCGCTGTGAATGACGCTGAACTATACTCTGAACTGCTGGAGCGTCCACGTAAACACAGGCAGAAAACTAAGCGTACTTCAGAAACATCACCAGTCACGTTTTCCGATATGAATCCCACAATCCGACAGACTCGTGAGGCTCTTGACCGTGAGATTCATCAGCTCGCTGATGGTAAGAAGCGCACCGTAGAACCGATCATTATACGGACCACCCATACTATACAGCCTTTACTGCCGTCTGTAACTGTGTCCGCTAATTCCACGGGTATTGAACTGTTGGATACCGTTAATTTACCCACCACATCCCACATTGATGTATCTAATCCAGTTAATGTTGTGATGAGGTTAAAGAGAGCGTTAACGACCAAGCATAAAGCGTGTAAAAACTGTAAAAAGCCTAGGCTTCATACAACAGACTCTGTAGCTGTTAGCAATACGGGCTCTACAGCCTCTGTGCGTGTTAGCAGTGCGGATTCTGCTGTCTCTGTACCTGTTAGCAGTGCGGATTCTGCGGTCTCTGTACCTGTTAGCAGTGCGGATTCTGCGGTCTCTGTACCTGTTAGCAGTGCGGATTCTGCGGTCTCTGTACCTGTTAGCAGTGCGGATTCTGCGGTCTCTGTACCTGTTAGCAGTGCGGATTCTGCGGTCTCTGTACCTGTTAGCAGTGCGGATTCTGCGGTCTCTGTACCTGTTAGCAGTGCGGATTCTGCGGTCTCTGTACCTGTTAGCAGTGCAGCTTCTGCGGCCCCTCTAGATGTTAACAGTGGGGATTCTGTATCTGCGATCGCTACAGCGCCGATGTATGACGCCATTGGGTGGGCCCCCGCCGAAGCCGCAGTGTTTAAGGATCAGTTAGATCGTTACTTACGTTACAAAATCTGGCTACCCAAAATAGTGTTTTTCTGTAATACTTTTGAAAGATTGCTGTCTGAAGTAGTCACAACAGATGGCTGTAAGGCCGAGCTATACGCGCTTCGCCGGCTGCAAGTAGACACCGAGATACCAGATGGTGCTAACCCGTTATGACTAAATATGATCGGTTCGGGTCTGCATAAACCAACTAAAACAGCTCGATATAATAGGGCCAGAGTTATAAAACGCGCTCTAAAACTACTGGTCAGTGCCCGACGCGCAATATGCGCTAGGCGGCGGGGTGCCGGTATCTGTGCTGCTATACCACCACAGACAGCCCAGGAGCCACAACACACACATGCTCCTATCTCACATAGCCATGATGTCCCTGAAAATGCCGACCGTTCCGGTACACAAAGCTCACAAGCCTCTGATGCGGCGTCTGACTCTGGTGATGATGTGAGGGGATCAGACCATACAGTATTTTTACAACATTTCCATCATCACCAGAGGGACAACCGTAATTTCAGTGCACGCATACATACCGATCATTTTAGGTTTGTAAATTTGGAGCGTGTACGATCGTTTGTCGAGGCTGTGAACATTGTTCACGACAGTATTCAGTAGTGTTGAGCGATACGATACTGCAAATATCGGGTATCGGCCGATATTAGCTGTATCGGGCTTTCGATTCCGAGTACCGATATTTTCGTCATATCGGATACCGGAATCGGATTTGTCACTGTCACTGTGAGTGTCCGTCGGTCGGGTCTGTCAGGAGTCAGCGGCACTTACCTGGCAGAAGATCTCCGGCGGTCACGTCCTGGACTGCTTGATGGCCGCCATTATCTTCTCCCTGGCGGTCACATGCAGTTTTTTCGCGATAACTGCAGTGACTGCAGGGTAATCCCGGCCGTGAACCAGTCCGATGACGTCACCGCCGGGAAGCAGGTAATCAGCTGTGCTGCGACGGGATGTAGCAGAGCTGGATCGTCGTGGGACACTCGTTACTATGGACTGCGTCGGACAGGTGGTATACTGCTGTTTTTTTTTTCATTTTTTTACAGGAGATCAATGGCGTCGCAGGATGAGACTGTAATAAAAGTAATGAAAACTGTGTTGTGTTTTTTATTAAATTAAAAAAAATTTTTTATGAACATTCACCCGTCCGGGTACATCAACAATTTAACTATTTACATACAGGGACCCTGTCCGGGTTATTTATAATTCTTTGGCAGGGGTGTTCCAGGTACCACCTGGTACTCTTCTGATGCTTGCCAAACATCCGAGACACCAAGGACCACCAGGACCTGATGACGTCGTGTGGCCTGTACAGTCAAGTCGTGACCCGCTGTCTGTGTCTGTGTGGCCACCTCTTTTATCTCCCTCCGGGTCTGGAGCCCTATGTCACGGACTGAACGAACCCCAGGGGGCCTAACAGGCGCCGGGTACGGGCCAGCTATAGTTATCATGTCCATAGCTGGGCTGCTGAGGAGACCACTGAGGGAGGCTGGGGAGATTTACGGCGTGGGGTGGGCACTTGTGCAGAGGCCTGGATGTGGGAGGCTGAAGGCTCCGAGGGTCTCACAGGTTCCTGACACTCTGGGGAGTAGGGGTCGCACCTGGTAACATTTAGGGCTTACCATCCATTGTAACCCCAGTGTCGGGTGTAAGTCACCAAGTCTCCTGGCAACAGGTCCCTCCCCGGGTGTCCTTCTGGGAGGTGAGTCTCCACGTCCCACCGGGTCACAAAGACTTCTAAATAAAGTCCAGGCTCCTGGATGAAGCCCCAACCACCTTTCAATTTAAAGCTCCGTACTGCACCCTTACGCCGCGGCTCCCACAGGTTCCTTTATCTTTTCTCATCCGGTCCTTATCTGCCCGGTCCTTCTCCAGGTGACGTTGCCGAAGCTTTTGGGATTCTCGCTGCTCCCTTTGTCGCTCTGCTTCCCGCTCCCAACGTCTCCACTCTTCCTCCTGACGCCGGTTGTAATTCTCCTCCACCAGCTGCTCCATGTCTCCACCATCAAATGCCAGCTTACGATGCCCGGTTTGCGGCAGCTCTCCTGGCGCCCCCCAGTCCTGGCTGCGCTCACCTGTGGCGGAAGCAGCCTGCTCTGGAACAGATGACAGTCGGGGCTCCGGTACAGAGTCTACAGACAGGTAGACCTCTGTTGCCTGCGCGGCCTCCTCCATGAGGACGGGTGTCGCTTCTTCTGTCTCAGCGACGGGGGCAGACAGTGGGATCTGGGGTGCTGCCGGTGCAGAGTTTTTTGCAGGAACAGGTGCCTCCACTGCGACAACGTCAACCAGATCACATTGCAAGGGCTGGGATGCCCGCACGGACTCCTCTACTAGAACGGGTGCCTCACCTTCCGGTACAGACACTTCAGGTAAGAGGGATTGGCGCCGCTCCAAGTTTAGTTTTAGGGCACGCCAGCTGGCTTCCATCCTGGCGACCTCCTCCCGGTGCCGGGCCAGGCCTCTTAGGGTATCCTCCGCTTCTTGCAGCGTAGGAGGGTTTCCAGGCCGGGTGCCCAACGGTGGTTCCGTGGCGATCGGGTCGCTTCCGTGGGGGGAGAGCTCTGACTGCTCCATCCCTTCACACTTCTGCTCGTGTCCATTAGCCATCTCTGCCAAGTCACATGTGTCATTAGCATCTGGAGAGGGCCCCTCTTTTGTAGGGAGGCGGGACATTCATGTTAGTTTCCGCACACTGAGGAGGATGAGGAGGCGGAACTCCAGAGCTGTGGGGCACGATCTTACATTGCAGTACCATTTAGAGTGGTCGGCCATCGTTTTCGCGCCACTGAGTGAGTGTACACCCACAAAGAGCACGTCCTTCTTCTTCACCAGTGCCTCGTCGTGACGCAGATATAGCGGAAAAATGGCAAATACATTCTCTGATGATTTTAGCAATTCTCAAGCACAAAACCAGTTCAATTCAGGCACACAGGACTCGCTTATAGCGAGCTACAGAATCCTGTTCGTGACGCCCAAGTTGAGTCGCACAGAGCCAGAGGTTTTGGGGGTACTCGGCACCGAGCCCGTCGACTTCTATGGGGTATGTCACGGCTTTACCCGGCAATTGAATCAGAGTCTATTTTACTATGTAGAAGTGTATAAACTATAAATATATGTATATATATATATATATATATATATATATATATATGTCACAATGTATATTTTGTGTTTACAATGAAAGAAAGGGTTTTTTTTGTTGCGATATTTTGTTCCCATAGACTTACATGGGACTTCCGGTATCGGAATCGGATATCGACGATATTTAGTGATATCGGCTATACCATTCCGATACGATATTTTTAGATATCGAGCAGTATCACCCAACACTAGTATTCAGTCATTACTGGATAGAGTCATTAGGGACATTGAACCTGGTGATTTTGTGCAGTTAAGGCTTGAAGGTGGCGACGCTTTAGACCCCATTTTCACTACAAAGCAGAGCCGCGAGGATTTTAATTCTGATTCTTTTTTAAATGCTGTTGCTCGCACACTTCAAAGTAATGCTGAATGTTTGGCAAGCAATACCCTAAAACTCGTCATCACTACCGTTAAAAACCGTCGAGGCGGTGTAAAAAACCACCGAGGCGGTGTAAAAAGACGCTTGAAATCTATAGCGAGCAGTCGAATCATTAAACAAAAGAGGCAGTGGCTGTATGATTTTAACAATTACAGTATGTACAATAATAATAAATTATATTGTGGTACCGTGGTAAAGGCCTCATGATAAGGAATCCAACAAAATATACCTACAACACCCATTTTTCACAGAAACTTTGCTACAGATCATCTGAGAGACTGCTGAATCATCTCATTGGATTTTTCTACCACAAGAAGAGGACCATCCATAAAGAGATAAATTACCTACAGGACCGAATACAAGGACCGGGTTCACTTTTCATCAAGGAGACGCTACAGGAATTCTACAGATACAATGCACAAGGTGCCCTGGAGCTATCTATATTGGGGAAACCATGCAAAAACTACAAACAAGGATGAATCTACACAGACATACGATCAGGAATGAAATGGACACGCCTGTGGGAAAACATTTCTCTGGAACTGGACATTGTATGACAGACTTAAAAGTCTTAATACTAAAAGGTCATTTTAAGGATGACAGGGAGAGAAAAATATGGGAATTCAAACTTATTAGGATGTTCAATACTTTGACACTAGGACTCAACTTAACACCTGGTTATATGGTTCACTACATAGACACAGTTCACACCTTCACCAGAAGGACTCCAGATAGTAACACATTCCCACCAGCTCTCCATTTGTAAGATAATGCTAATTCGATTTCCTTTGAAGGCATCACACCTCCCAGGTCTTGAACAAATTTCCTACTATAGTAAGCATCTGATGTGTCTTTCTTATTATTTCAAATGTAATCTGCCTGAAGAAGGAGCCACTGTGCTCTGAAAGCTAGCGAACATATAATTTTCTGGTTAGCCAATAAAGGTATCACCTTAAGAATGCTCTTGTCATAATTGGACGGAAAAGTATTCACATCAACAATTACAGTACAAATCTGTGTTTGGCCGCTAGTGTGTGCGACCTGATTGAGGACGCGGATGTCAGTGATGCGGTTTTACTGAATCGCTCTAAAATCACACACACGGCTCTGGGGATCCCTGATGAGCGATTAGTGAGTTTTAGAGACATTCCAGCATTTGAGAACTATTTGGGGGTCACCATTAAAGTACTGTACTACAGTCAGGGTGATTGGCGCTACTTTCAGACCGACAATGCAACTAGTGCTAAAACCGTATTCATACTGTTCCATGATAACCACTACTACGGTATCAAGAATATGAAAGGTTTTATCGGGAGCGATTACTTTTGTGAGCTCTGCAATTCATTGTATAATAAGAAGAACACCCATTCATGTCAATATTTTTGTAAAGCTTGTCATAGAGTGGATTGTGTGGAGAGTACCGGTGTACAACAAACACCGCGTTGCTCCGTATGTCGGGTTCATTGTCGCTCTAGTGAGTGTTTAGACCGCCACAAACAATTAGCTCTGAATGATCCGCCATTCTGCAGGCTTAAAATATTTTGTGATGAGTGCCATCGCTTTATGTTCAGGAATAGCGAGGGCGTGCATGAATGTGCCGGTTTGCGTTGCCCCGTATGCCATGCTCGTGTAAATAAATTTGCGCCGCTATGTACCCGAGGACGAGACAGATTGTTATATCTTTTATGATTTTGAATGTATGCAGGAGACAGGTACCCACATCCCAAATTACATTTACGCCACAACACTGAGTGGTGACCAGTCCTGGGAGTTTGAAGGTGATAGCTGCACGCACGACTTTTTACTGTTCTTTACCAGCGGGAAATTTTCAGGGTATACATTTATAGCGCACAATGCAGGGCGCTACGATTCTTACTTTATTGTTAAGGAGCTGATTTTTGAAAAACTACAGGTAAAGCTGATAGCCCAAGGTGGCCGGCTCTTGTGTGTGACGGTGCCCGATTTGTCTTTAAGGTTCATAGACTCGCTAAATTTTAACCCCATGAAGCTCAGTAAATTACCACAGGCTATGGGTTCTTCAGGTGCCAAAGGTCATTTTCCACACTTTTTTAACACCCGAGAAAACCAAAACTATGTAGGTCCCATACCCGATGTGAAATATTATGGGTTAGAGTACATGTCCCCGGATGAGAAGGTAGAGTTCCTGGCCTGGCATGTGGGTCAGAACCACACAGTTTTTGACTTCAAGAGTGAACTAAAATCATACTGCAAACAGGATGTTGAAATTTTGAGACGGGCCTGTGAGATCTATAGAGAGCGCATTATGGAAATGACGTTGAAAAGTGTTAAAAAATACTGCGACATTCAAAAAGAAATGGTTGTGGAGAGCAGCTGTATTGACCCTTTTCAATTCATCACCCTGGCCTCTGTATGTATGTCAATGTACCGATTTAAATTTCTACCAGAAATAACGATCGCCATTTTACCGGGTGATAATTATCACAAGGCGAAAAAGCGTTACTCATCCGCCGCTATACAGTGGCTCATGTTTGTAGCGCATACCGAGAACATTGACATTCAGCATGCCTTAAGAGGGGGTGAGAAACAACTTGGCCAGTATTTTCTAGATGGTTATGCCTATGTTAACGGTCAGCCCATAGCTTTTGAATTTCAGGGGTGTTTTTTCCACGGGTGCCCGTCGTGCTATAATGAGAATGATACAAATAAAGTTACAAACACCACCTACGGTCAATTATATCATGCCTTTTTAGCTAAAAAGCGCTACCTGCAGCTGCGTAGGTACACCATAAGAGTGATATGGGAGCACGAGTGGCGTGAAATGTCTAAAAACGATTCTAACCTCCAGGCATTTCTCCAGCAAATGGATTTCCCCACTCCCTTAGACCCCCGCGATGCGCTTTATGGGAGTCGAACTAACGCCATTAAGCTCTATCACCAGATGGAAGCTGGTGAGACTTTACATTACTACGACTTCACCAGTCTGTACCCCTTTGTAAACAAAACTAAAACATACCCTGTAGGTCACCCCGACATCATCTATGACAACTTTGGTTTCATTAAAAAATACTTTGGCTTAGCTAGAGTCAAGGTCTATCCCCCGAGAGATTTATTTTTTCCCGTTCTACCGGTAAAGCTCAACAAAAAATTGATGTTCCCCCTTTGCTATACATGCGCTGTAAATTCACAATCCGAGGAATGCAGCCATAGTGATGAAGAACGCTCCCTGACAGGTACCTGGTGCACCATAGAGCTCGAGCTGGCGATAGATAAGGGGTACCGGATCGCACGCATCTATGAAATATGGCATTTTCCAAACACCAGCGATGATCTGTTTGCCCGCTACATTAAATTACACCTTCGGGATAAGCAGGAGGCGTCAGGGTATCCTAACTGGTGCACTGATGATGCCAAGAAAAAGCAGTACATTGACAATTTTCTTGAAAAAGAGGGTGTGCGGTTATGACCTGAAAATATAGCCGTCAACCCCGCTAAAAGGCAGATCTCCAAACTTTTCTTAAATTCTTTATGGGGAAGTTTGCTCAGCGGGCCAATCTACCAAGCACCAAGATTGTTAGGGATCCTGATGAGCTTTTTAGGTATCTCTTCCTGCCCTACTATGACATTTCTACGCTGGATTTTATCGATGATGAAACCGCAACCATTAACTGGAAATATGCAGAGGGGCACCACACAGTCAACAAAAACACAAACATCTTTATAGCCTGCTTTACCACAGCGTATGCTCGGCCAGAGCTCTATTCTCTGCTGGACAGGCTGCAGGAGAGGTGCCTTTATCACGACACAGATTCAGTTATTTTTGTGCACAGGGATGGTGAGTGGCAGCCGCCTCTAGGCGATTACCTGGGGGAATTGACGAGTGAGATACCCGAGGGCACATACATCACAGAGTTTGTTTCTGCAGGTCCCAAAACTTACGGGTACAAGCTCAACACAGGGAAAACTGTCTTAAAAGTGAAGGGAATAACGCTAAATGTTGGTAACTCCCAATCTATCAATTTTAGCAGTCTGAAAGATCTAGTTCTGGACTACCCCCGTAATTCAGACGCCTAAACTCAGAAGCGTATCGTCGTACAGCAACAGGGCATTGTGAGAGATAAAAAATATTGGAATATTGAATCCCGTGTCCTACAAAAGACCCAGAAGTGTGTCTACACAAAGCGCCGACTACTAGATGAATTCACCACCCTGCCGTATGGCTATTAGCCCACTATTGTGATGGATACGCGGCTACAACACCCGCTCTCGTGCATTCTAGCAGGGCCGTCTAATTCTGGAAAGAGTTATTTTGTAAAACAATTGCTGTATAATATTGAGAGTAATTTTTCTCACAAGCCGGATAATATTGTTTGGTTTTATTCATGCTGGCAGAAACTATATGATGAAATCTCTCTCTCTTTTCCCAACACCAGATTTGTGGAGGGTTTGCCGAATACATTCGTAGATGACGAATTATTCCCACCGGGCAAGGTGAATTTGGCGATTGTTGATGATCTCATGGATTGTGCTAGCGAAAATTGCGAGATAGAAAAAGCGTTCACCAAGTATGTGCACCACAGAAATCTCAGTATTTTCTACCTGGTACAAAACATATTTTGTCAGGGTAAGAAAAGCCGCACCATAAATTTAAACACAAAGTACATGGTTCTTTTTAACAATCCTCGAGATAAATTACAAATTTTAACACTAGCTCGTCAGATGTACCCGGGAAAAACACGTTTTTTCCTAGAAGCATTTGAGGATGCTACGCGGGAGCCTTATGGGTATTTGCTGGTCGATTTGAGAGCTAATACACCGGAGGATCACCGCTTACGGACGGGGTTGTTTCCACCGGCGTTACCAGCTGTCTATGTGCAGAAGAAAAACGCTTCTAAAAAGTGAATTTTATGCGGGCTCGCACATTCCACGCTGTATGCGTTGTGCTGTAAAGATGTCCGAGAGACTGCGGCGTAACTGGGCTCTCTTAAAAACCATGGTGAAGGCAACCCCATCCGTCCGGAAATCTATTTTGCGCAATGCGAGCGTGGATTTAATCACAGCTATAGGTGAGATTGCTTTAAACATCTTGAAAGGCAGAATCCCGTTGAAAGAGCGCCAAAAAGGCATACTGAAGAAGTGGCGTAAAGCTATAAGAACCATGAGCGATAGAGCGCAGTCCATAAAGAAAAAGAAACGGGTCCTGAATCAGACCGGTGGCTTTATCGGTCCTCTTTTAGGCTTTGCAATACCCATAATAACGAGTCTGCTCGCGGGCAAATAATGGAGCATGCTGAGAAAATGTATCTAGTCCCCAAACAACGAGAGCATACGCGAAACTGTTATTCGACGCCTCGATGATGAAATTAACTCCGTTTTACAGCGCCGCGACATCCCCGACGATGTGAAAATTAAAATGTATAGCACAGTGCTGGAGCACTACTTGGTACATACGAAACGCAACTCAAAAGAATTAACAACTTTAAATCTCGTTAGCCCTCAGACTCCTGAGCATCAACAGTCTCCAAATACCCACACCGATAAAAAAAATCACAAGATCGCTGAAATTGTAGGGCATATAAACCAAAGATATAAAAAGAATGCTGAATTTTTACTAAACAGGTTACTCCAGAATAAGAGTGTGACAGACTGGAATGATAAAGACGAATTTATTTTCAAAGGCGCTTTAATACCAGGGTCTAACTTACTGTATTTAGTACGTAATACAACGCAGAGTCACGCTCTGACCGTCAGGAATTTACCTAGGGGTTGGGAATCGTTTATGCGAGCTATGGCCGAGCTGAATATACCCTCTACTGTTGTGGGTAATCCCACTACTAGACAACATTTAGACGAATTAAAAATGGCCTCCAGCGATGGTGTATCTACACCAATGAGGTTAGACCACCCGCCCCGTACAATTCATTCTCTGCACTCGCCGTCATTAGGCACCACAAGGGGAACTCTGCTACCTAAAAAAGGTCTCTACCGATACTGCCAGCCATGTGGCTCACGATGTAGCCTATGTAGTTGTTAATTATCTATTTTATCGTGTGTGTGATGCTATTTGTTAATTGTGCATGTGACACTTTTTATATCATTCTGTATATACTTTTAAATGCTTGAAATGTCTTTGAGATGTATTTATTACAATAAAATCTTGTAACCTTGTTTTTACAATACCGTGTCATTGCTTTTTTTAAAATACGAATAAAGCATTCTGTAATATTGTAACACGGCCATATACATAATATGTCCGTACAATGAGACGGGGTTATAAGTCTCGTCAGTTTTAAACATGCCACAACATGCATGGGGCTATACACAAAGCAACACAAGAGTACACCCCAGTGCTAATAAGTAAGCTATCTTTAACCCCTTACTGCCATCGGACGTACTATCCCGTCCATGGTACCTGGGCCCGTATGACCGGGGACGGGATAGTACGTCCAGCCCTTTAATGCGACATTGCGACTTAAGTCGCAATGATCGCATTAAAATTCCGACGCCATCTTACCTCAGGAGAGATGGCGCCGGCATCCCGGGGTCTGTCACCGCCCACCCTCACTCCCGATCGCTGTGATTGGCTGTTCAATTCTGAACAGCCAATCGCAGCCTTTCTCACTGTTTCAGCCAATCCGATGGGCTGAAACAGTGAGATCCCAGGCTAGAATCGAGTACCGATGTACTCGATCCTAGGCCTGGGCATAGAAAGGAGCAGACCCCCCCTGGATTGGCGCGATCGCCGATCACATCGATCGCGCCAATCGCAGGGCACAGCCGCGGTGTATCCGCGCTGTGCCCTGCCTGTACCTGCCTGGATCGGTGCAGTAATAGCACCGATCCTAGGCCGGAGCCTAGGACAGGCCCAGTAGGGCCTGCAGCTGCTGATTGGCGCGATCGATGTCATCGACGATCGCGCCAATCACAGGGCACAGCAGCGGTGTGACCGCTCTGTGCCCTGCTTCCTGACCTGCCGGTGACCTGCCTAGGAATCGGAGCAGTGAGCTCCGATTACTAGGCCGGTGCCTAGCAACCGGCAAAACAAGGGTCTCCTCTGATTGGTGGGATCAATGTGATCATCGATCCCACCAATGACAGGTCACAGCAGCGATGTGACCGCTCTGTGACCTGTCTGCAAACTGGATCTGACCTGTCTGACCGCACTGCAGGGGTCCTCACACTTGCTGAGGATTCCTGCAGTGCGGTCACACGCCAGATCTCCTCCTGTGCTGGGCCTTGTGGTGCCACAGTAGCCTGTGACACCACAACTCCTGCTGAAGAAAGAAGAGAGAAGAAAGAAGAGAAAGAAAGAAGAGAGAAGAAAGAAGAGAGACTACAAACGTGAGTTTTTGAGCCCCGATCCCTGCCCGATCCACCCCAATCCCCCCATTCCCCCCTCCCCCCTTCCCTTTCCCCCTCTTTTTACCCCCCCTTTGCACACATTTAGCAGCCGCCGAGCGTTGATTGGTGACGCAGTTCACCGATCAACACTCGTGCTCGTTTTTCTTTTGCACCCCCCTCCGTGCGCACTTCCAGCAGCCGCGGAACTTTGATAAGTGACACCAGTCACTTATCAGAGCTCGTTCCTGCAGTTTTTTTTTTTTTTTCACTCCCCTTTCCGCCACTCCTGTGCGCACTTCCAGCAGCCGCGGAACTTTGATAAGTGACACCAGTCACTTATCAGAGCTCGTTCCTGCAGGTTTTTTTTTTTTTCACCCCACTTTCCGCCACTCCCGTGCGCACATCTAGCAGCCGCGGAACTTTGATAAGTGACACCAGTCACTTATCAGAGCTCGTTCCTGCAGTTTTTTTTTTTTCACACCACTTTCCGCCACTCCCGTGCGCACATCTAGCAGCCGCGGAACTTTGATAAGTGACACCGGTCACTTATCAGAGCTCGTTCCTGCCGTTTTTTTTTTTTTTTTTCACTCCCCTTTCCGCCACTCCTGTGCGCACTTCCAGCAGCCGCGGACCTTTGATAAGTGACACCAGTCACTTATCAGAGCTCGTTCCTGCAGTTTTTTTTTTTTCACCCCACTTTCCGCCACTCCCGTGCGCACATCTAGCAGCCGCGGAACTTTGATAAGTGACACCGGTCACTTATCAGAGCTCGTTCCTGCCGTTTTTTTTCTTCACTTCCCTTTCCGCCACTCCTGTGCGCACATCCGGCAGCCGCGGAACTTTGATAAGTGACACCGGTCACTTATCAGAGCTCGTTCCTGCCGTTTTTTTTTTTTTTTTTCACTTCCCTTTCCGCCACTCCTGTGCGCACATCCGGCAGCCGCGGAACTTTGATAAGTGACACCGGTGACTTATCAGAGCTCGTTCCTGCCGTTTTTTTTTTTTTTCACTTCCCTTTCCGCCACTCCTGTGCGCACATCCGGCAGCCGCGGAACTTTGATAAGTGACACCGGTCACTTATCAGAGCTCGTGCCTGCTGGTTTAGACTTTTTTTCACAGGCATTTTTTTCCCTATTCTCTTTCTTTTCTTTTAGCTTTTCCTTTCAGCATAGTTTGCACCAACCACTATCCCCCCCCCACACACACACACAGTTATAAATAAAGTTCACACAAAGCACCACATTCACAAAAAAAATGTCCCGCTCGTCACGTTCTTCCCAACAGCGCTATTCAGTGGAAGAGGCATACGCTTTACTTGCCTCCGACACTGATAGCGAGGGAGAGGATCCCACATTTCTTTACTTTTCAGATTCTTCATCCTCTTCTTCTTCTTCCTCCTCTTCCTCATCTTCCTCCTCGGGTCCTGCGGAACCGCCACGCAGACGCCCCAGGACAGAAGATGAGGCAGCGCCCACCCCTGAAAATGAACCAGCGCACCCCTCTTCGGACCCCATATGGACCCCGCCCCCCGAAAATTACGAGCCACTGATTCCTGATTTTGTGGCAGAATCAGGAATCAAGTTTGACACCACGGGCCTCAGAGAAATAGACTTTTTCAAAGTCTTTTTCTCTGAGGATTTTATTAACCTCGTGGTGGAGCAAACTAATTTGTACGCTCTGCAATTTTTGGCGCAAAACCCAGTGTCATCATTTTCCAACTGGTCTCCTGTAGACGCAGGTGAAATGATGCAGTTTTGGGGCCTGGTCCTCCATATGGGATCCTGAAGAAGCCAGAACTTCGGCAATATTGGAGTGTTGATATTTTATACAACACTCCACTGTTCCGAATGGTCATGGCTCGGACGCGTTTTGAGGCCATCCACAAATTCCTGCATTATAATGATAATGCACAGTGTCCCCCACAAAATGACCCCAACTTTGACCGTCTGTTCAAAGTTCGGCCGGTCATCGAACACTTCAGCAAAAAGTTTGCTGAAGTGTACGTGCCCCAAAGGGACATCTGCGTGGATGAGTCCTTGGTTCATTTTAAGGGACGGCTCAGATTCCGCCAGTACCTGCCCAGCAAGAGGGCAAGGTACGGAATTAAACTCTACAAGCTGTGCGAGAGTACCTCAGGGTACACGCACAGCTTTAGAGTTTACGAAGGAAAGGACACCAGGATTGAACCCCCTGAGTGTCCCCCCGTCCTGGGAGTGAGTGGGAAAATTGTGTGGGATTTGGTGCACCCACTGCTGGATAAAGGTTATCACCTTTACACTGATAACTTTTATTCCAGCATCCCACTCTACAAATCCCTCTCTGCGCGAGGTACCGCAGCTTGCGGTACCGTCCGCAAAAATCAGAGAGGCCTCCCGAAGACGCTACTTGGGCAGATGCTCAGAAAGGGTGAGAGCAGAGCCCAATGTAGCGACCACCTGTTGGTGGTCAAGTACAAGGACAAGAGGGATGTCCTTCTCTTGACCACCATACATGGTGATGGCAGCGCCCTCAGCACTGTACGGGGTACCTCTACACAGGTCCGCAAACCGGACTGTGTACTGGGGTACAATAAATACATGGGGGGTGTTGATCTCTCTGATCAACTCCTCCAACCGTACAGTGCTTTGAGAAAGGCCAAGGTGTGGTACAAGAAGCTGTCCGTGCACATCGTCCAAATGGCAATGCTCAACGCTTTCCTGCTGTCACGATGTGCACGCAACAGCGATACGACGTACCTTCAGTTCCAGGAGGTAGTGGTTAAGGCCCTGATGTTTGGCGCTCAGGAAACAGCGGGCCCCAGTACTTCTGGAACTGAAGGTGCTCGTATCATACCAGGTCAGCATTTCCCGGGGTGGTCCCGCCAACTGGAAGCAAAGGTAAGCCGCAAAAAAGGTGCCGAGTGTGTTACAAAAGGGGAATACGCAAGGACACCACTTACCAATGCGACACCTGCCCCGAAAAACCTGGCCTGTGTATGAAGGATTGTTTCAAATTGTACCACACCTCAATGCACTACTAATTTACTTTACAGGAAAGATTAGTTCCAGAAGGGGGGCACATTTAGAAAAGTTCCTTGGGAGTCTACTTTCCAAAATTATGTCACTTGTGGTTTTTTTTTACTGTTTAGGCACATCAGGAGCTCTGCAAACGGAACATGACGCCCGCAGACCATTCCATCAGTCTGCATTCCAAAACGTCACGACTTCCCTTCTGAGCCCCGACTTGTGCCCAAACAGTTTTTTCCCACATATGGGGCACCAGTGTACTTAGGACAAATTTGACAACAATTTTTGGTGTCCAATTTCTCCTCTTACCCTTGGGAAAATAAAAAATTGGGGACTAAAACATCATTTTTGTGAGGATAAAAGTAGGATTTTTTATTTTTACACCTGGGCATTATAAACTTTAGTGAAACACTTGGGGGTTCAAAATGCTCACCACACACCTAGGTAAGTTCCTTAGGGGGTCTAGTTTCCAAAATGGGGTCACTTGTGGGGTTTCCACTGTTTAGGCACATGAGGGGCTCTGCTAACGGAACATGACGCCTGCAGACCATTCCATCAAAGTCTGCATTCCAAAACGTCACTGCTTCCCTTCTGCGCCCTGCCATGCGCCCAAACAGTGGTTCCCCCCAACATATGGGGTATCAGTGTACTCAGGACAAATTGGACAACAACTTTTTTGGTCCAATTTCTCCTGTTACCCTTGGGAAAATAAAAAATTGGGGACTAAAACATCATATTTGTGGAAATTTATTTATTTATTTTTTTTATTCACGCCAGGGCATTATAAACTTTAGTGAAACACTTGGGGTTCAAAATGCTCACCACACACCTAGATAAGTTCATTAGGGGTCTAGTTTCCAAAATGGGGTCACTTGTGGGGGTTTCCACTGTTTAGGTACATGAGGGGCTCTGCTAACGGAACATGACGCCCGCAGACCATACCATCAAAGTCTGCATTCCAAAACGTCACTGCTTCCCTTCTGCGCCCTGCCATGCGCCCAAACAGTGTATCCCCCCAACATATGGGTATCAGCGTACTCAGGACAAATTGGACAACCACATTTGGGGTCCAATTTCTCCTCTTACCCTTGGGAAAATAAAAAATTGGGGACTAAAACATCACTTTTGTGGAAAAAAAAAAATATTTTTTTTTTCACGCCAGGGCATTATAAACGTTAGTGAAACACTTGGGGGTTCAAAGTGCTCAACACACACCTAGATAAGTTCCTTAGGGGTCTAGTTTCCAAAATGGGGTCACATGTGGGGGTTTCCACTGTTTAGGCACATCAGGGGCCCTCCAAACGCGACATGGCGTCCGTTCGCAATTCCAGCCAATTTTGGTTTGGAAAAGTCAAACGGCGCTCCTTCCCTTTCAAGCCCTGCCGTGCGTCCAAACAGTGGTTCCCCCCCACATATGGGGTATCAGCGTACTCAGGACATGTTGGACAACAACTTTTGTGGTCCAATTTCTCCTCTTACCCTGGGAAAATAAAAAATTGGGGACTAAAACATCATGCTTGTGGAAAAAATATGATTTTTTTTCTTCACGGCTCTACATTACAAACTTGCGTGAAGCACTTGAGGGTTCAAACTGCTCACCACACATCTAGATAAGTTCCTTAGGGGGTCTAGTTTCCAAAATGGGGTCACATGTGGGGGTTTCCACTGTTTAGGCACATCAGGGGCCCTCCAAACGCGACATGGCGTCCGTTCGCAATTCCAGCCAATTTTGGTTTGGAAAAGTCAAATGGCGCTCCTTCCCTTTCAAGCCCTGCCGTGCGCCCAAACAGTGGTTCCCCCCCCACATATGGGGTATCAGCGTACTCAGGACATGTTGGACAACAACTATTGGTGTCCAATTTCTCCTCTTACCCTTGGGAAAATAAAAAATTGGGGACTAAATCATCATGCTTGTGGAAAAAATATGATTTTTTTTCTTCACGGCTCTACATTACAAACTTGCGTGAAGCACTTGAGGGTTCAAAGTGCTCACCACACATCTAGATAAGTTCCTTAGGGGTCTAGTTTCCAAAATGGGGTCACATTTGGGGGGTTTCCACTGTTTAGGCACATCAGGGGCCCTCCAAACGCGACATGGTGTCCGTTCGCAATTCCAGCCAATTTTGGTTTGGAAAAGTCAAACGGCGCTCCTTCCCTTTCAAGCCCTGCCGTGCGCCCAAACAGTGGTTCCCCCCCACATATGGGTGGTATCAGCGTACTCAGGATAAGTTGGACAACAACTTTTGTGGTTCAATTTCTCTTCTTACCCTTGGGAAAATAAAAATTTGGGGACTAAAACATCATGCTTGTGGAAAAAATATGATTTTTTTTCTTCACGGCTCTACATTACAAACTTGCGTGAAGCACTTGAGGGTTCAAACTACTCACCACACATCTAGATAAGTTCCTTAGGGGGTATAGTTTCCAAAATGGGGTCACGTGTGGGGGTTTCCACTGTTTAGGCACATCGGGGCCTCTCCAAACGCGACATGGCGTCCATTCTCAATTCCAGCCAATTTTGGTTTGGAAAAGTCAAACTGCGCTCCTTCCATTCCGAGCTCTGCCGTGTGCCCAAACAGTGGTTTTCCCTCACATAAGGGGTATCGGCGTACTCAGGAGAAATTGCACAACAACTTTATCAGTCCTTTTTCTCCTTTTTCCCTTGTGAAAATA
Source organism: Oophaga sylvatica (assembly GCA_033576555.1). Lineage (NCBI taxonomy): Eukaryota > Metazoa > Chordata > Amphibia > Anura > Dendrobatidae > Oophaga > Oophaga sylvatica. Next base: position 225,141,897 of record JARQOD010000006.1, on the reverse strand, counting down.
AAAAAAATGTTTGTAAAAGATCAGTTTTGTGACTAAAAAGTAAAATGTTAATTTTTTCCTTCCATGTTGCTTCAGCTCCTGTGAAGCACCTGAAGGGTTAATAAACTTCTTGAATGTGGTTTTGAGTACCTTGAGGGGTGTAGTTTTTAGAATGGTGTCACTTTTGGGTATTTTCTGCTATATAGACCCCTCAAAGTGACTTCAAATATGAGGTGGTCCCGAAAAAAAATGGCTTTGTAAATTTTGTTGTAAAAATGAGAAATCGCTGGTCAACTTTTAACCCTTATAATTTCCTAACAAAAAAAAATTTTGTTTCCAAAATTGTGCTGATGTAAAGTAGACATGTGGGAAATGTTATTTCTTAACTATTTTGTGTGACATATTTCTCTGTTTTAAGAGAATAAAAATTCAAAGTTTGAAAATTGCAAAATTTTCAAAATTTTTGCCATATTTGCGTTTTTTTCATAAATAAATGCAAGTTATATGGAAGAAATTTTACCACTATCATGAAGTACAATATGTCACGAGAAAACAATCTCAGAATCGCGAAGATCCGTTGAAGCGTTCCAGAGTTATAACCTCATAAAGAGACAGTGGTCAGAATTGTAAAAATTGGCCCGGTCATTAACGTGCAAACCACCCTTGGGGGTGAAGGGGTTAACAAACCCTGCCAAGATTCGCTCTTTAATTATGTAGCCTATGTACTTGTTAATTAGCCCAATATAGCTGAGATGTCCCCATGTGTCAGTCCTGCTAAATATCTCCAAAATTTTCTTAAATTCTTATATACAGGGGTCTGTATTTCCTCCAAACTTTTACATACATATAAAACAAGCCTTATATACTAAATAATACTATAGAATAATCTCCTTTTAGTCTGTCAAACTTTTCTTAAATTCTTATACATAATATGCCCGTACAATGAGACGGCGGTTATAAGTCTCGTCAGTTTTAAACATGCCCCAACATGCCTGGGGGCTATACACAATATAGCTGTGATGTCCCCTGTGGCAGTCAGCCTAAAAGATACATATAAAACAAACCTTATAATAAAATCAAGATTCGCTCTTTAATTCACTAAAACTCCACAGACTAATCTAATCCAGTGGATAAAATATAAATAGAGACGAATAAATCACTTTGATTGAAATTCACAGATTCACCAGCTCAGATTTCCCAGCCTGATCAAAGTCCAGCCAGATCAAATCCCAGGGAGACGGATTAAATGATAGGGGGCGTGTCGACCTGTCAAATTGAGTTTGACGAATAATACAGTTCCTATACTACTCAGGACAAACTGGACAACAACTTTTGGGGTCCAATTTCTCCTGTAACCATTGTGAAAATAAAAAATAGTGGGCTAAAAAATCATTTTTTGAGAAAAAAAAATGATTTTTTATTTTCACGGCTCTGCGTTATAAACTTCTGTGAAGCACCTGGGGGTTCAAAGTGCTCACTATGCATCTAGATAAGTTCCTTAGGGCGTCTAGTTTCCAAAATGGGGTCACTTGTGGGGGAGCTCCAATGTTTAGGCAAACAGGAACTCTCCAAATGCGACATGGCAACCGCTAAATATTCCAGCATATTTTCCATTCAAAATGTCAAATGGCGCTCCTTCCCTTCTGAGCCCTGCCGTACGCCCAAACAGTGGTTTATGACCACATATGAGGTATCTGTGTACTCAGGAGAAATTGCCCAACAAATTTTAGGATCCAATTTATCCTGTTGCCCATGTGAAAATGAAAAAAACTGAGGCTAAAAGAAAATTTTTGTGAAAAAAAGTACTTTCTTTTTTTTAAGGATCAATTTGTGAAGCACCTGGGGGTTCAAAGTGCTCACTATGCATCTAGATAAGTTCCTTAGGGGTCTAGTTTCCAAAATTGGGTCATTTGTGGGGAGCTCCAATGTTTAGGCACACAGGGACTCTCCAAATGTGACATGGCAACCGCTAAATATTCCAGCATATTTTCCAGTCAAAAAGTCAAATGGCGCTCCTTCCCTTCTGAGCCCTGCCGTGCACCCAAACAGTGGTTTATGACCACATATGAGGTATCTGTGTACTCAGGAGAAATTGCCCAACAAATTTTAGGATCCAATTTATACTGTTGCCCATGTGAAAATGAAAAAAACTGAGGGTAAAAGAATTTTTTTGCGAAAAAAAAGTACTTTCAGCTGCAGATGAAGGAAGGGAGACACAGTCATTACTAGTGGGTAGGCGGAGCCCACATAGGATAAACACACCTCAGATTAAAAAAGTGTTGTCCGGCTCCTCCAGCTATATAGGGCTCCTCCTACTCCAGCTCTCCAGTCTAAAATTTGAGGTTCACAGAGGATAGTCGCTGCTGGAAGCAGCTCCTCAGAAGATTTTTTTTTTTATTTTAAATCGGACAGAGACTTGGATCACCAGAAGTGGTCTAGAGGTCTCAGGGGTCTCAGCGCTGCTGGACCCCCACCTCTCCCTTGGCGGATCTGTATTACCCTATAAGGTGGTCCCTGCAGAACCCTACCGGCCCTGGGGGATGAGGATTGCTTCCCTGGCGGAGACGCAAACCGCGCTTCTGGGGTCACTGCGTTCCCCGCCCTAGGGGGAAGGTACGGGCAGCGCCACAAATCTCTGAGGGGTCCCTGTGGCGCTCAGCTGGGTGAGTACTCCACATTTTAATGTGTTTGAGTGCCTCAGCGGCCGCTGCGACAGCCGCTGCTACATGTATTCATGTGTGGTGATTGTGTACTTTTGTCCGCAGGTGGATTGCCTGCAGGACATGGGAACGGAGAGTGGAGCGAGTCGTGCGCTTTTTTTGAAACCGGCGGGGGGGCGTGGCTTCGCACTCTCCCATTTTTTCACGGGCAGGAAGCTCTCTGAGCGCGCGCCTTGTCCTGCCTTTTTTCTTCCGGTTTAGATCTCTCTAGCGCGGCGGCCATTACTGACGGCCTCCTCGGGCTCCTCACTCTCCGCTCTCCCCGACAGACCGAAAGGAGACACTACACCACGGCCAGCTGGGTGAGTCGCCTCTACCTGTCAGGGCAGAAGCTTGACCCCCTCAGCGCAGGACAAGGTATTGTCACACAGAACGCTCCCGCTGCGATCACAATAGCGACGCATAGTTTTGCGAACGTTTTTTCTTTTGTGATCGTTTTTTATGTCGCTAGTTGCTTCCACGGTGGGCGATCTCATTGACGACGCATAAGTGGTTAGCGATCTCTTTAGCGACTTTGGTATTGCGATATATAATTCAGCGCAATATGTTAGCGATCTCGTTGGCGTTCTTGTTTAATGTGGCATACTTTTGAACACTGTCCTGCAGCTGTTACCTCATAAGAGGCACCTGCGGCTCGCACACCCTTTTCAATAAATAAGGGTTGTGGAGAGTCTGCAACATTAACCCATTCTTTGGTGGTTAACCCCTTATTGGGAGACAAAAGCTGGGGTAGCTCTCTATTTAAGAAGCTTATCCCTTCAGCGTTCATTTTACCTTTGAAATCCACACTGTTCTGGTGCTGACAGGTTTTTACCTGCCATATACTGTGTGAGGGCATGTCGGATCAGGGTCCAGGAGCGGACCGTCTCCCAGATCCACTACAGGATCAGCCTCGTGTATCTGACACGCAGACCTCGACGGCGTCAAGCGCAGCGGTCAGAGGTTACAGTGACGCCAAAATGGATGCCCTCGCTCGTTCTATTGATGGCCTGTCTGACCTTCTAGGTTATTGGGTGTCAGCTAGATCCTCTCATGGCAGGAAGCGACACAGGCCGGTGCCATCTTTTTCGCGTAGCGACTCAGAGATTTTTGATATGGAGGGTTCCCCTCCAAGCTCGGATGGTGAGATATCCGATTCGGATAAAGAGGAGGATCGGCAGGGACAATCTGCCTTTCTTTTGAGCCGTACAGAGGCTTTTATTGGAGCCATGAGGGAGGCGTTACAGTTACCGGAGGAGGTAACTAGACGTCCTGGTAAGTCAGCCCGGATGTTTCAGGAGCCGCATAGGTCGCGATCAGCCTTACCATCTCTGGATGAGCTTAATGAGGCAGTGGAGAAGGAACGCCTGTGTCCAGATAAACGTTTTCAGGGGACACGGTTTTTTGAGACGCTGTATCCGTGTACTAGGGAGTTGATTGCTAATTGGATTCCTTCTCCTGAAGTGGATGTCCCTTTATCCCAGCTTAGCAAATCCTCATTACTTCCTGTTAAAGGGAAGGCGAGTCTGCAGGATCCGCTGGACAGAAAAACGGAGATGGCGGCGAAATCCATCTACGAGGCCGCGGGTCATGGATTCAAAGCTGTGCTAGGATCCATGTGTGCTTGTATAGCCTCCTTGAGCTGGTTAGACCGTCTACGGACGGCGTGGCAAGATGTATCCCCACTATCCGAGGTAAAGGGGCTTTTCAAGTCATTGGAGGATGCAGCTCGATATGGCAGTGATGCAGGTTTGGATACTGCCTCCATGCTGTCCAGGGCACAATCCTCGGTGATCACAGTCAGGAGAGCTCTGTGGCTTAGACAGTGGACCGGAGACGCGGTTTCCAAGCAAGGTTTGCTTTCTTTAGCTTACAAAGGTGGTCAGCTATTTGGATCTGGCCTCACAGAGCTGATTGCCAAAGCAAAGGCAAAAGAAACGGCTTTACCGCAACGAAGAGCTGTGGCTTCTGCGTCTGGCAGGCCTAGTGCCGGTGGTAGTCGGCGGTCCTTTCGGTCCAGGGGACGGTTTAGTCAGCCCTCTTGGGGATCGGGTCGTCCCTCTTTTTCGGGAAAAAAGAGCGCTCAGAAATCTCGCACTCCCTGGAAACAGAGCTTCCGCCAAGACAAGCAGGAAGCTGACAAAAAACCCGCTAAAGCGGACTGACGCCAGGGTCTCACTCGAGGGCTCTCGAGTGGGAGGTCACCTGCTCCAATTCAAGCCGACTTGGGCTTCGGACACCTGGGTGACGCGGGTCGTGTCGGCAGGCTACTTCATAGAGTTTCTTTCTCGACCCCCAGACAGTTTTTGTCTATCCCGCATTCTGTCAGAGCCCGAGCTGATTGCCACTCTACTACGGGAGGTCGATTCCCTTCTACAGAAGGGTGTGGTGGTACCAGTTCCACCGGAGGACCAAGGAAGATGTTTTTATTCCAACCTCTTTGTAGTCCCCAAAAAGGAGGACAAATTTTGTCCCATTCTGGATCTCAAAAGATTAAATCGGCATGTCCGCACCCAAAAATTCCGCATGGAATCACTTCTCTCCGTTGTGGCGGCCTTGTCACAGAACGATTTTTTGGTGTCAATCGACATTCGCGACGCTTATTTGCATGTCCCCATCGGAAGGGCCCACCAATGCTTCCTGTGTTTTGCCATAGGTCAGGACCATTACCAGTTTATGGCCCTGCCATTCGGTCTGGCCTCAGCACCCAGAGTTTTTACAAAAATTCTGGCTCCTCTCATGGCGATTCTGCGAAGACAGGGGATTACGATTCTTCCCTATCTGGACGATCTTTTGATTGTGGCGTCCTCAAAGGAGGAGGCGGTGACGGCTCGCGATTTATCCCTTCAGCTCCTGGAGGACTTCGGGTGGCTGATCAATTGGGAGAAGTCATCCCTGGAACTGTCACAGTCAATCCTGTTTTTGGGAATGCAGTTCGACACGGTACGAGCAGTGGTGTCTCTGCCCTCAGACAAGCAAGAGAGTCTTCTTCACCATGTGCAGGGTATGAAGTCTGCGACAGCAATGTCCCTTCGAAGGTGTATGCGCCTTCTGGGTTTGATGGTGGCGTCAATGGAAGCAATTCCGTTTGCCCAATTTCATTCCAGGGCTCTCCAAATGCTCATCTTGGACCGTTGGGATCGATCACGGTTTTCACTGGATTGCAGTGTCATCATCTCCCACAGGGTGAGAGAGTCGCTAGAATGGTGGTTACGTCCGGAAGCGTTATCCCTGGGGAAGTCTTTCCTTCCTCCAAGGTGGTCGATCATAACCACCGATGCCAGCCTGACGGGCTTGGGGGGCGTCTGGAACGGTCTTTTGATTCAGGGGGTATGGTCATTGGAAGAGTCTGTCCTGCCGATCAACATCCTGGAATTGAGGGCAATTTTCCTTTGCCTCCAACGGTCCCTTTAAGCTGTCTACCAGTCCGAGTGCAGACAGACAACGCGACGGCGGTCGCGTATATCAACCATCAAGGTGGAACGAGGAGCTTCAGGCTCATGATGGAAGTGTCTCGAATCCTGGTATGGGCCGAGGCCAGGGTGCCAGCCATCTCTGCGATTCACATTCCAGGAGTTCAGAATATCACAGCGGACTTCCTGAGTCGCAAAAAGATGGATCCCGGAGAATGGAGTCTTCATCCGGAAATTTTTGCCCTGCTGTGCTCCCGTTGGGGAACTCCCCAAGTGGATGTGATGGCATCCAGGCTCAATGCCAAGTTACCGACATTCATGTCCAGGTACAAGGACTCGAAGGCGGTGGCGGTGGATGCTCTGGTGGCTCCTTGGGACCATTTCGAGCTAATTTATGTGTTCCCGCCGATATCCTTACTTCCTCTGGTTTTGCGTCGGATCAGACTGGAGAGAGTCCCGGCTATATTGATAGCTCCAGATTGGCCAAGGAGGACGTGGTTCTCGACGCTGGTGTCACTTCTGGCAGCGCCTCCACTTCCACTCCCTCTTCGCCCGGACCTGTTAACCCAAGGGCCTGTTCATCACCCGGACCTGAAGTCTCTGCGTTTGACGGCGTGGCTCTTGAGACCGAGATCTTGACCCGTCAAGGTTTTTCAGCCGAAGTCATTGCCACTCTGCGAGCTGCCAGAGGTCCGGCTACCACTAGAATTTATCATAAGACTTGGGAAGCCTTCTTTTCGTGGTGTTCGGGTTCTTCTAGGAACCCGAGGAGTTTTTCCATTCCCAATTTGTTGGCCTTTTTGCAGTACGGGCTGGACAGGGGTTTGGCAGTTAGCACTTTGAAGGGGCAAGTTTCTGCTCTGTCCTTGCTATTTCGGAAGGCTATCGCTTCGCATAGGGACGTACGTTCCTTTTTTCGCGGAGTAACCCGCCAGTTTCCGCCACGGAAGGCGCCTGTGTCTCCCTGGCGGCTCAATCTTGTCTTGGAGGCTCTTCAACATGGGCCTTTTGAGCCTATGGACTCTGTTAGCTTTTCTTTGCTTTCTTGGAAGGTTGCCTTCTTAGTGGCGGTCACTTCTTTGAGAAGGGTTTCTGAGTTGGCGGCTCTCTCTTGCTCGCCTCCTTTTCTGGAGTTTCTCCCAGATCGTGTAGTGCTTCGCACACGCGGCGACTTTCTACCTAAAGTAGTATCACAGTTTCATGTTAACCAGGATATTGTGTTGCCCTCGCTCTGTCCGGAGCCAAGGAATGCGAAAGAACGAGCCTTGCACACATTGGATTTGGTGCGGGCTTTAAAGTTCTATTTGTCCATTACTCAAAACTTTCGGAAGTCGGATTCTCTGTTTGTGATTCCAGCAGGTCGTCGACGTGGGCAACGAGCTTCCAAGGATTCTATAGCTCATTGGATTCGGTCGGCCATTTTAGAGGCTTACCGACTTAAGGGCGAACCTTGCCCGATTAAGATTCGAGCTCACTCCACAAGGGCTGTGGGTTCATCGTGGGCTTTTCATCAAGGAGCCTCGGCAGCTCAGCTCTGCCGGGCGGCGACCTGGCGTTCCGTCCACACATTTACGAAATTTTATAAGGTGGACGTTACTGCTTCCGCTGATGCGGCCTTAGGACGTAGGGTCCTGCAGGCGGCTGTAGTTTAAAAGTTCTTGTGAACTTATAGTTAGCGCTATTTGCGCATTTATCTAGGTTGTTGGGTATCTGCCTCTTTTGGTCTTTTGCCCACCCTTATTTTTGGACTGCTTTGGGACGTCCCACTAGTAATGACTGTGTCTCCCTTCCTTCATCTGCAGCTGAAACACGGATTTTGGTAAGAACTTACCTGTAAAATCCTTTTCAGCGAAGAAGGAAGGGAGAAACAGCTCCCTCCCATGGCAGAAGTGTGTTGTTGTGTTTTCAGATGCGGCGTGACCCTTCTCTGATAGCGATTATCTGGGCTGAGGTCGGCGCGCTGAGGCTCTGTTCCAGCATTGCCAGCTCATCGCAGTGGTCAGGTTCAGTGAGTAGTACCTGGACTGTGTGGTTGTTTCGGCTATATGCATAACCTGTCTTCTTGTTTTTTTCTCTGAAGTCCTTCAGAAGGGGTTATGTTGCTACGCTGGTGATATTTGCTCTTCCTTAAGCTTGGTACGACTGGAGAGCTGGAGTAGGAGGAGCCCTATATAGCTGGAGGGGCCGGAAAACACTTTTTTAATCTGAGGTGTGTTTATCCTATGTGGGCTCCGCCTACCCACTAGTAATGACTGTGTCTCCCTTCCTTCTTCGCTGAAAAGGATTTTACAGGTAAGTTCTTACCAAAATCCGTGTTTCTTTTTTTTAAGGATAAATTTGTGAAGCACCTGGGGGTTCAAAGTGCTCACTATGCATCTAGATAAGTTCCTTAGGGGGTCTAGTTTCCAAAATGGGGTCACTTGTGGGGAGCTCCAATGTTTAGGCACACAGGGACTCTCCAAATGCGACATGGCAACCGCTAAATATTCCAGCATATTTTCCATTCAAAAAGTCAAATGGCGCTCCTTCCCTTCTGAGCCCTGCCGTGCGCCCAAACAATGGTTTATGACCACATATGAGGTATCTGTGTACTCAGGAGAAATTTCCCAACAAATTTTAGGATCCAATTTATACTGTTTCCCATGTGAAAATGAAAAAACTGAGGCTAATAGAAAATTTTGGGGAAAAAAAAGTACTTTATTTTTTTTACAGATCAATTTGTGAAGCACCTGGGGGTTCAAAGTGATCACTAAGCATCTAGATAAGTTCCTTAGGGGGTCTAGTTTCCAAAATGGGGTCACTTGTGGGGGAGCTCCAATGTTTAGGCACACAGGGACTCTCCAAATGCAACATGGCAACCGCTAAATATTCCAGCATATTTTCCATTCAAAAAGTCAAATGGTGCTCCTTCCCTTCTGAGCCCTGCCGTGCGCCCATACAGTGGTTTATGACCACATATGAGGTATCTGTGTACTCAGGAGAAATTGCTCAACAAATTTTAGGATCCATTTTATCCTGTTGCCCATGTAAAAATGAAAAAATTGATGCTAAAATAAAATTTTTGTTGGATAAATTAAAATGTCCATTTTTTCCTTCCACGTTGCTTTAGTTCCTGTGAAGCACCTGAAGGGTTAATAATCTTCTTGAATGTAGTTTTGAGTAGCTTGAGGGGTGCAGTTTTTATGAAGGTGTCACTTTTGGGTATTTTCTGCCATATAGACCCCTCAAAGTGACTTCAAATGTGAGGTGGTCCCTAAAAAAAATGGTTTTGTAAATTTTGCTGTAAAAATGAGAAATCGCTGGTCAACTTTTAACCCTTATAACTTCCTAACAAAAAAAAATGTTGTTCCCAAAATTGTGCTGATGTAAAGTAGACATGTGGGAAATGTTATTTATTAACTATTTTGTGCCACATAACTCTCTGGTTTAACAGAATAAAAATTCAAAATTTAAAAATTACAAAATTTTCGCCAAATTTCCATTTTTTTCACAAATAAACGCAAAAATTATCGACCTAAATTTTCCATTAACATGAAGCACAATATGTCACGAAAAAACAATTTCAGAATCGCTAGGATCCGTTGAAGCGTTCTTGAGTTATTACCTCATAAATGGACACTGGTCAGAATTGCAAAAAATGGCAAGGTCTTTAAGGTCAAAATAGGCTGGGTCATGAAGGGGTTAAATGTAGTCTTAGCATTTTCTGAAGAATGTTGCATTATGAATAAAATGCAGCAGACGGTTGTAATATCAAGATAATTTTTTCATGTTTTTCATGTTTTTTGTCGTTACACTTGTCTATACAGGTATCCATCAAGTTTACTCACTAACTTTCATAATAATCATGTTCCAGTTGTAAATACTAACAACAGATTTTCAATTAGCATAATAAGTAGCAAAATGCAATGTTTGACAGCTGAACAGTAATAGCAGAAAGCTATAATCTTACTGAACTGTTCCTGAACAAATGTGCTTATCTTTAAATAGTTTATACATTAACATTTATGAGGGTCAGAATGTGACATTAGAAAGCTTTCCAATTATACTGAACATGTTTTTAGTATTTGTATTGCCTAGTAACATAATTGGAATTGCTGTCTGTGTTTAATCTTTTTAGGTTGTTGTATGTTTCCGAAAACAAGGTAATACTGAATTTTGAGGGATTATGGGGTTTATGTTGTAATTTTATGTCATGGGCAAAGCTTTCAAAACCATTAAGAAAACATAATTACTGGTTGCATGTTGATTTGGTTTGGCTTTTAAATTAGCAGTTTTTCACATTTGCTACAATTACACAAATATTTCAGGATTGCTAGTGTGTAAAACATCTAAGAGTATAATTGATTTACTGGTAATGCAGTTGTTGCATTTAAAGGTTTAATTTATCTCATCCCGAGGAAACACTTTTATTTAAAGAACTGAAATTTTGCAGAAGTTGTAGGCATTTATATAGCTATATTTACATCTTTGTAAAGGTTTTTTTATTGTTACAATTTTTTTTACAGTGCCTCTAACTTATAAGGACTGCTACTTCTATAATGTCTTTACTTTTAAATTGTACCCATATTTCCACATGTGGACGAGCTAATAGTCACTATTGATTACATTTTGGTACTACTCCAGTGAATTTCCGTATATCTATCATATCATAAAGTATATTTGGCATTAATAGTGATATGCTGTCAAGGAATCAACCAATTTAGAATCAGAAAAATACATGTACAGTCCACTCTGATGTTTTTGAAGAACTGGTCATGATACTGATAAAAGGGCAATATATACAATGCTTACAGTCATGGCCAAAAGTTTTGAGAATGACACAAATATTATATTTTCACATGATCTGCTGCCCTCTGGTTTTTATGTGTGTTTGACAGATGTTTTTATCACAGACAAAAATATAATAATTGCAAACATATGAGTAAAAAAAGCTTATATTGACAGTTAGAATGAGTTAATGCAGCAAGTCAATATTTGCAATGTTGACCCTTCTTCTTCAGGACCTCTGCAATTCTCCCTGGCATGCTCTCAATCAACTTCTGGACCAAATCCTGACTGATAGCAATCCATTCTTGCACAATCAATGCTTTCATTTTGTCAGAATTTTTAGGTTTTTGCTTGTCCACCCGTCTCTTGATGATTGACCACAAGTTCTCAATGGGATTAAGATCTGGGGAGTTTCCAGGCCATGGACCCAAAATCTCTATGTTTTGTTCCCTGAGCCATTTAGTTATCACCTTTGCTTTATGGCAAGGTGCTCCATCATGCTGGAAAAGGCATTGTTAATCGCCAAACTGCTCTTGGAAGGTTGGGAGAAGTTGCTCTTGGAGGACATTCTGGTACCATTCTTTATTCATGGCTGTGTTTTTAGGCAAGACTGTGGGAGAGCCGATTCCCTTGGCTGAGAAGCAATCCCACACATGAATGGTTTCAGGATGCTTAACAGTTGGCATGAGACAAGACTGGTGGTAGCGCTCACCTTGTCTTCTCCGAATGAGGCATTTTCCTGATGTCCCAAACAATCGAAAAGGGGATTCATCAGAGAAAATTACTTTACCCCAGTCCTCAGCAGTGCACTGCCTGTACCTTTTGCAGAATATCAGTCTGTCCATGATGTTTTTTCTGGAGAGAAGTGGCTTCTTTGCTGCCCTCCTTGAGACCAGGCCTTGCTCCAAGAGTCTCCGCCTCACAATGCGTGCAGATGCACTCACACCTGCCTGCTGCCATTCCTGAGCAAGCTCTGCATTGCTGGTAGCCCGATCCCGCAGCTGAAACACTTTTAAGAGACGGTCCTGGCGCTTGCTGGTCTTTCTTGGGCGCCCTGGAGCCTTTTTGGCAACAATGGAACCTCTCTCCTTGAAGTTCTTGATGATGCGATAGATTGTTGACTGAGGTGCAATCTTTCTAGCTGCGATACTCTTCCCTGTTAGGCCATTTTTGTGCATTGCGATGATGACTGCACGTGTTTCTTTAGAGATAACCATGGTTAGCAGAAGAGAAACAATGATGCCAAGCACCAGCCTCCTTTTAAAGTGTCCAGTGGTGTTATTCTTACTTAATCATGACAGATTGATCTCCAGCCATGTCCTCATCAACACCCACACCTGTGTTAATGGAGCAATCACTGAAAAGAGGTTAGCTGGTCCTTTTAAGGCAGGGCTGCAATGATGTTGAAATGTGTTTTGGGGGATAAAGTTCATTTTCTAGTCAAATATTGACTTTGCAAGTAATTGCTGTTAAGCTGATCACTCTTTATAACATTCTGGAGTATATGCAAATTGCCATTAGAAAAAGTGAAGCAGTAGACTTTGTAAAAATTAATATTTGTGTCATTCTCAAAACTTTTGGCCATGACTGTACAATGTGCAATGAATTCTTGAAAATACAGTTTCAATGGTAAGCTAAGTCTACAAAGATGTCATGTAGAAACAGCCCAGTAATTTAAACAAAATGTTGTGTTACAGGAACAAAGAAATTATAAAGATATATTTTATTAAGATTTTTAAGGGTTCAGATCTGAGTGGGTATGTTATAGAGCATTTTTTAGCAATTTTGAAAAGCCTTTTAAAAACATATGTCCAGGTGGAAAGGCGATGAGTTGAATAAGCATGATGTGATCAGTTCAGTTACAACTAAATACATTTCTCACAACAGGGACAAAAAGACAAACTAAAGCAAACTGTAATGAGCTGGGTGGTGGAACCACTGTGCCAAGGCCCAATGAGGACCTGGAGGAGCGTGACTAGGAGCCTCACCCATTCTGACCACGGATATGCAGCAGCTAACGACACTGAGGTCCATGAAGAGACAAGGAAGGTGATCCAGGTGCTACTCCAGGACTGACCTTGGGTAAATGGCAGTTGACCACTAGGAAAAGGTAGCTGGGATGTCCCGGGGAACGTCCAACAGATGACAGGAACCGCAGGTGCAGACAGGACAGTCTGACGGAGAGATGAGCACTGGTGGGTGCAGTTGGCTCGGCTGCCATTGAGTTAAGCACTGGCGGGTGCAGCTGGCTCAGCTGCCATTGAGGTGAGCACTGGCATTTACAGCTTGCTCAGCTGCAGTTGAGGTGAGCACTGGCGGATGCAGCAGGTAAGAACTGACAAATGTGTTAGGAACAAACTCACAACATTACACAGGCATCTCCATGTTGGAGGAGGCACTTGGGACACTTTAGATGAATGCACGCGGCTCCTTTAAGATAGAGGATGTGTGTGTGTGCGTGCTCGAACCACAGTCCTGGAGACCTGCTAGGAGTGCACGCACCCCGGGAAGCAGCAGACTCTTGTTTCTGCTGGGAGTGAGGGACTGCAGGCAGCGATGCGAGCTCTACAACAATATCCTATTCAGAAAAAATAAATATTCCTTCTCCCTGAAGACAATCTATCACCAGATTTAAATAAATGTGTAAGAATGGGTGTAGAATCCATTGTGAAGATAAACCTGCCTAATATTAAGCATTTTGCATTGAGCATTTTAAAAGCCACAGAAAGAATTATAATTGCCCCCAAAATTCAAAAGATAACACAGCAGAAATAGAGCAACAATATTTCCCTGCCAGGTCACAGAAACTATTGCAGGTTGCAGCAAACCCACATAATAAAAATGGAGACAACACAGGTGGAAAATACAAACATGACAACCACTAACTATCTACCAATTCATGGAGGAGGTGATTGACTAATATTAAAACTGTGCTAGAGGTCGATTTCCCGCTTCTGCACAAGGGGAATCTCGAGCCATCCCTGCTACAGTCTCCCATTCATCTCCAGCCACAGTGGACTCTGCTCAGCATAGACGTCTGTCCCAGCATCTCGCCCAGTCTAACATTGTGCAGAGGATTACTGCTGCCTCTCCAGGCTCTACTATTGTAGCCAGTACTGGTTTGCGGCGAGCAGACATCTTTAGGACAAAGTCCTTGCTTTCCCCTTCTGAGCATGCCCAGGGTGGGATCTCTCATTGGAGATCAGGGGTCACATGCTCAGGTGCTGCAGCAGCTCCTATTGGTCAGCCAGGAAGGTCCTGAAACTTCCTGTGTTCTGGAACAGTTTCCTATTAGTCTTTATCCGGCAGGCCCTGTAGTTGCTACTATAAAAGGGTGGCATGGACGTGCCGGCATGCGCTAGTATCAACTACATTATGTGCTTTGCGCCAGTGTGATCTTGGATGCATGTGTTAGGGCTCGGCTGAAATAAGCCCCTAGAATACCGGCACCACCGGTGAGGAGATTGTATGCACGTGTTTAGGGCTCGGCTGAAATAAGCCCCTAGAATACCGGCTTCTCCAGTGAGGAGATTGTCTGATTGCGTTGCTGATTGCATTATTACAGACTGCTGTCCGCACAGCAGTTGTCTGTGCATTCCTGTGGAGTTAACAGGACACAGTCCAAATCTCTGCGTCGCTACCTTAGCGACACTGTGGTGTAACAGTGATCGCTTATACTGCCATATAGTGCCACAGTGTCTAGAGTTGCGACTCTGTGAAGTAACAGAGTTCGCAATACCGTCATCTTACTAGCAGCAGGCTCTGCCTGCACGGTCGACCACGGGCTGCAAATGCACTTATTATTTATATTTATTTTGTGCGTTCCGCCAGCCCTAACATAATACTAGCGCCAGGGTCTGGCTGGTAAAATGGCAGGCGACCAGCATCTGCAGCGGTATATCCAGCAGCTGGAGGGTAGGTCAGCGACTCTAGAGCGCACAACGTCAGCTGTGGATGTTACCGCAGTCTCGGTTAAGACTGCTAGTGTGGCCGCAGCCAGTTTGTCCTCTGCCACCCCTGCTCCGACTATCTCCGGCCTCCCACTTCCAGACAAGTTTACCGGTGACGGTAAACAATGTAGGGGTTTTGTCAGTCAGTGCTCCATACATTTAGAGCTTCTGGCTGCACGTTTTCCCACGGAGCAGGCGAAAGTGGGTTTTATCATATCCCTTTTGTCGGGCAGGGCGTTGGAGTGGGCAACGCCGTTGTGGGAGCATGATGATCGTGTGGTGCTGAGTGCTCCTCTCTTCTTGGACACTCTGAAATAGGTCTTTTTAGGTCCTCGCGTCACCCACGATACGGCTCTCCAACTGTTGGCAATCACCCAGGGTTCATCCATGGTCAGCCAGTTCGCTGTCCAATTTTGGACTCTGGTCTCTGAGCTGGAGTGGCCAGATAAAGTCTTTATACCAGTGTACTGGAGGGGATTGGCAGACCATGTGAAGGACATCTTGTCCACCAGGGAGATTCCTGCCACACTGGAGGAGCTCATTACCATATCTACCCGCATCGACCTCCGTTTTAACGAGCGGAGGTTGGAGCGGGCCCAGTGTAAGCAGAGATTCCGGCTGGCGCCCACCTTCGCCAGACCTCTTGAATCTTCCATTCAGGCGCCCGATTCCCTTGAGGCCATGGAAATTTCTCGAGCAAGACCTAAGTCTCGGGCCGCTCAAGTACCTGTGGTTTGTAACAATTGCCAACAGCTAGGACATTATGTCAATAGATGTCCCCAGCAATCAGGAACACGATCGCATCTAGTAACCATGGGAGGAGGTTCACTAGATTCAGCGGCATTTGCCTCCAAGCTGTCCTTTAAAGGGACAATCTCTTTTTGTCCATCCACTCTAACAGTTGAGCTTTGTGTGGATTCTGGAGGAGAGGGGAATTTTATGTCCTCTGCCTTCGCTATCCGCCACACAATACCTCAGGTGATGCTCGCCAAACCGGTGACTGTTCGAGTGGTGAATGGATCAATACTGCCCTCACAGATCACACATCAGACAATCCCTCTCACGTTGTCTATGTCTCCTTCCATCAGGAGGTTATCTCTTTCCTGGTCCTTCCCGAGGGTATAGATGAGGCTCTGCTGGGAGTACCCTGGCTTCGTCTTCACTCCCCACATATTGAATGGTCGTCTGGGAGGATACGGGGTTGGAGTGAATCTTGTAGAGGTAGATGTGTGAGGGAGAGTGTTCAGGTTACTACTAAAGAGATACCTGCAGATCACACTTCCCTTCACAAGTGTTATTGGTCCTATGTAGACGTATTCTCCAAAAAGGCTGCAGAGACTCTTCCACCTCACCGCCCCTATGACTGTCCTATTGACCTCTTGACTGGAGCAGAACCGCCTCGGGGTAGGGTTTATCCTCTCTCTCTCTCGGAGACGGAGGCTATGACCCAATACATCCAGGAGAATCTGGCAAGAGGGTTCATTAGGAAGTCAGCGTCACCTGCTGGGGCGGGGTTCTTTTTCGTGCAGAAGAAGAACGGAGACTTACGTCCCTGCATAGATTACAGGGGTCTTAACGCCATCACCATTAAGAATAAATACCCATTGCCCCTGATTTCTGAGCTTTTTTGATAGGCTCCGGGGAGCAAGGGTATTTACCAAATTAGACCTGCGGGGTGCTTATAACCTGATTCGCATCCATGAGGGGGACGAATGGAAGACGGCTTTTAATAACAGGGATGGGCATTATGAATATCTGGTGATGCCCTTCAGGCTCTGTAATGCCCCAGCCGTTTTCCAAGACTTTGTTAATGACATCTTCAGGTACATGCTTTCCTCCTCCGTCGTAATCTATCTGGATGATATTCTCATCTTCTCTCCAGATATTGACTCCCACCGGAGAGATGTCTGCAGAGTCTTCGACCTCCTGCGGGCAAATTCCCTTTATGCAAATTTGGAGAAATGTGTGTTTGAGCAGGAGTCTTTACTATTCCTGGGCTATATCATCTCCGCCCAGGGATTGGCTATGGATCCTGCCAAACTACAGGCTGTAATGGACTGGCAAGAACCCCATTCCCTTAAAGCAGTGCAGCGCTTTATGGGGTTCATTAATAATTATCGCCAGTTCATTCCCCATTTCTCAACTTTGGTAGGAATCTACTGGATTGCAGTACCCTGACTAACCACCACAACTAAAGGCAGCCGTGGAGCGTTCCTACGTTGGTCCTAGACGCCTCGTCACAGCCTGAGAGGTTAACTACACCTAAAGATAGAAAGAGGAAAGCTATCTGCCCCGGAGCAGATCCCCAAAGAACATAGGAAGCCCCCAAACATGTAATGGTGGTTAGACAAGAGGAAATACAGACACAGACAGAAAATAGTATGAGCAAACGTTGGGGCCCAATCTACCTGGACAGAAAAGGATAGGAAGGACACTTACTGCAATCCAAAAAACCCTAAAAAATACCAACTCTACTAATTGCAAAAACACCTAAGATCACACGACCTCTACCACCTAAATTAGTTCTCTGGTGTCACAAAACTAAGCCGCAGCCACTGAAAAAACTGGAAAAGGCAAATGAACAAATAACAGTGGCTCAGATAAACTGAGAGCAGCACAAGCCCCCGGAGGGGACCTGGCTGACCTCCACAGAAGTGCAGGGAACAATGCAAAAAGCAAGCACAAAAATAAAAGCAGAAAATATCTTATCTGATAGCAGAAGATGCAGGCAAGACTCAGCAAGCTTCCAAGTGAACCAGGAACCACAGTTGAGACAAGAACAATTGATCACCGGCAACCATGATGGGAGGGAACCTCCCTTATATAAGACCAGTCTGTAACTCCTGATTGCCAATCCTCATTGAATGGTTCAGTACTGTTTGTAACCACCAGAGGGAGCTTCTGCTCAGAATTCATTTCTAACAGAGAGCTTTGTCGTCTACTCAGTATTGAGTTAAATCTCTCTTTCGAGTACCATCCTGAGACGAATAGGTTAGTAGAGAGGGCCAACCATACCTTGGTCACCTATCTACGACATTTTGTCTCAGCCAGGCAGGATGACTGGGCATCCTTGCTACCGTGGGCTGAGTTTGCACTAAACAGTGCTGTGGCTGACTCCACTGGACAGACTCCATTCCTCCTAAACTACGGTCAGCATCCGCGGGTTCCGGTGCCCATGCCCGTGTCTTCCGCCGACTCCAGGGTGGCAGACTGGGCTGTGGAGGCACGGGATATTTGGGACCATAGCCAGGATGCCATTCAGGCATCAAAGGAGAGGATGAGGTCTTCCGCTGATGCACATCGGCGCCCCGCTCCGACATTTGCTCCGGGTGACCTAGTGTGGCTCTCTGCCCGAAACATCAGGCTACGTGTAGAGTCCACCAAGTTGGCACCTCGATTTTTTGGCCCCTTTAAATTTCTTGAGCAAGTGAACCCGGTGGTTTACCGCCTAGCCCTTTCGCCTCGCCTTGGTATCACCATCACCTTTCACGTGTCCCTCCTGAAACCCGTGACCATTTCCCGGTTTTCCGAGTCATCTGCCGGGACGTCGGGTTCATCTACCGATGATCATGAGGTGAACGCCATTGTTGGGTGCAAGGTGGTACGAGGAAAAAAAAATATTTGGTGGTTTGGAGGGGTTATGGGCCTGAGGATAGGTCCTGGGAGCCTGCCGAGCATGTTCACACTCCGCAGCTCATCGCTGCCTTTGAGCGCAGTGAGGCCCAAAGAAGGGGGGCCCTAGGAGGGGGGGTAATGTTAGTGTTCGAGTTCACACTGCTGCACAAGGGGAGTCTCGAACCAGTCCTGCTGCAGTCCCCCATCCATCTCCGGCCGCAGTTGAGCCTGCTCAGCAAAGACGTCGGTCCCAGCGTCTCGCCCAGGTTAACACTGTACAGAGGCTTGTTGCGGTCTTTCCTGGTTCCTCTATTATAACCAGTGCTGCAGCAGGCAGTTCGGGAATGAAGTCCCTGCTTTCTCCATCTGAGCATGCCCAGGGTAAGATATCTCATAGGAGATCAGGGGTCACATGTTCAGGTACAGCAGCAGCTCCTATTGGTCCACCAGGAAGGTCCTGAAACTACATGTGTTTTGGAACAGTTTTTTGTTTTTTCTGGCAGGTCCTGTAGCTGTTACTATAACAGGGTGGCATGGCTGGGCCGCCATGCGCTAGTATCAATTGCATTATGTGCTTTGCGCCAGTGTGATCATGTACGTATGTGGTTAGGGCTGGGCTGAAATAAGCCTCTAGAATACCAGCACCTCCGGTGAGGAGATTTGGATGCACATGGTTAGGGCTTGGCTGAAATAAACCCCTAGAATACCGTCTTCTCCGGTGAGTAGATTGCTTGATTGCGTTGCTGTCTGCATGATCACGGACTGCTATCCGCACAGCAGTTATCTGTGTATCCCTGTGAGTCTAACAGGACACAGTTTTTTTCTCAGCGGCTCTGTGACGCAACAGGGTTCGCTTTATAACGCTGGTTCAGCGCCCTAGCGTTTTACTTTACGGCTCATTGAAGCTAAGTGAGTTCGCACTTATCACCATATAGTGCTGTGGCATTCCCGTTAGCGGCTCTGGGGATTAACAGAGTTCACACTAACTGCCACTACGGCGTTTTTTTTAGCAACTCTGCGGGATAACAGAGTTCGCTACTTTCGCCATCTTACTAGCAGCGGGCTTCGCCTGCACGGTGGACCCCGGGCTGCGAAAGCACCTATCTACTATATCTATTAGGTGCGTTCCGCAGACCCTAACACTAGGTTTTAGAGGAGGAAAAAAAATGAAGCATAAAATGTGATCATGACTCATGATGCAATGTTATGGGGGCAGGGAATCTGCTGCTGGCGCTGCTATAAGTGTAATGTCCCTCAATTCTGTACTATTATTCCCCATCCTGGTATATATATGTCCCCATCCTGGTATTTTTGATCCCCATCCTGGTATATATGTACTCAGCCAGGTATATATGACCCTCAAATCAGGTATACATGGCCTCCATCACCATACTGGTATCCATGGCCTCCATCCCCATTCTGGTTTCCATGGCCACTATCCCCATCCTGGTATACATGGCCCTATCCCTATCATGGTAGCCATAGCCCCATCCCCATCCTGGTATACATGGCCAACAACCCCATCCTTGTATGCATGGACTCCATCCCCATCCTGGTATCCATGGCCACCATGCCCATACTGATATGCATTGCCCCATCTTGATATCCATGACCACCATCCCCATCCTGATAAGGTTGGCCACATTCCCCATCCTGGAATATATGGCCAGGATCCCCATCCTGGTATTAATGGCCATCATCCCCATCCTGGTATCCATGGCCACCATCCTCATCCCAGCATACATTGCCC
Source organism: Oophaga sylvatica (assembly GCA_033576555.1). Classification (NCBI taxonomy): domain Eukaryota; kingdom Metazoa; phylum Chordata; class Amphibia; order Anura; family Dendrobatidae; genus Oophaga; species Oophaga sylvatica. The sequence continues at coordinate 225,121,724 of JARQOD010000006.1, read as the reverse complement.
TCATCCTGATATCCATGGCCACCATCCCCATCCTGGTATGCTTGACTATCATCCCATCCTGTCATACATTGCCACCATCCCCATCCTGTTATAAATGGCCATCATCCCCATCCTGGTATACATTGCCACCATCCCCATCATGGTATCCAAGGTCACCAACCTCATCCTTGTACATATGTACTCCATGCCCATCCTGGCTTCCATGGCCACCATCCCCATCCTGGTATACATTGCCCCATCCAGATATCTATGGCCATCATCCCCATCCTGGTATGCTTGGCCCCCACCCCCATCCTGGCATACATGGCTGCAATCTCCATGTTGTTATCCATGGCCACAAGGACTATTCAGGTATTCATGGCCCCATTCCCATCCTGGTATACAATGTTCACCATCCCCATCCTGGTATACATGGCCACCATCCCCATTCTGGTATCTATGGCCATCATTCACATCCTGCTATCCATGGCAACTATCCCCATACTGGTATCCATGGTCACCATCCCCATCCTGGTATCCATGGCCACTATTCCCATCTTGGTGTCCATGGCCACCTTCTCCATCCTCATATCTATGGCCACCATTCCCATCCTGGTGTCCATGGCCATCATCCCCATCCTGGTATCCATGGCCATTATTCCCATCTTGGTGTCCAAGGCCCCCATACCCATCCTGGTATTCATGGCCCATCCCCATTCTGTTATACATGTCCACCACCCCCGTCCTGGTATACATGGCCACCATCACCATCCTGGTATTTATGGCCACCGTCCACATTCTGGTATACATGGCCACTATCCTAATCCTGGTATCTATGGCCCCATCCCATCCTGGTATCCATTTCCACTAATCCCATCTTGGTGTCCATGGCCCACATCTCCATCCTGGTATACACAGGAATGCAGGCGGGCACAGTTGTTTGGCATACAGGTGGACAAGGCTGTTTGACAGACATGTGGACATGGCTGGTAAGCATAGAAAAATTATAGATAGGCAGGCACAGCTGATGTATAGAACAGATATTCTGGGATACAAGCACTGGGACCAGAGAACTAGCAAGTGTGTTTTAGAAACAGACTAACAAGGTTGCACAGGCTCCTCCTATCAGGTGGAGGTGCCTTAAAAAATAAGGGTCTCTCAGCCATTGTCTGGAGACACTTTTGGATGGCCAGCACTGTCCTAATAAGAGGGTGGAACCACATGCGCGTCTTAAGCACTGTGCCCGGGGATCTGCATGCTGTGTACAGACCATGGTCAGCAGCAGCCAGAGAAGGAGGAGGAAGTGAGGGATCGCAACAGTGAGTGAGTGGGTGTCTCTGCCGGGGAAGGTGGGCAACGTGCAGAGATGCTGATGCAACATAGCACAGCACAACAAAAAAAACATTTTGTCTGCTACTCAGCAAAAACCATGTTTTCTATACTAAATCGAGTATGCATTCTCCAAATCTGAAGTCAAATTTTCAAAAAGTCTTTATTCCAGTTTACAAGTCTTGTTTGAGCAAGGCCCCCCTACTGTTAAAAATGCTTCAGATATCTGCTTTTGTGCTTGTGATCGGTCATATGTGCTCATTGAAACAAACAGCAGTAGTATTCCATCGCATTGGGATTCCAGCAGCCCTGATATCTGTTCTCCATTGTAGAAATATCTTTATGGAACCTCTCTCCATGTTTGTCACTTACATGTGCCAAATTGGGTGGAAAAAAGTCAAGATGTGAATATAAGAAATGCATTTTGTTGGCTACCGGCATTAATGTGATTGGCTGGCCACATCGCATCATAGTGTCTTATACAAGACCTGGTGACGTGATGCTCAGCACACTGTGTTCATGAAGCAGTTGAGGGAAAGTCGTTATAGGAGGGGTAGCCTAGTTTAGAGCAGCTTTTCCCTGACGACGCTGCATGAGCAGTGATACGCGTGTGATGTGTTTCCTTCTCCTGTTATGGTAACCATGTATTCAGGCATTCTCTTTGTGGAATATCTGTAGAACCTTGCATTTATTGGTTCCAAATACTGCCTCTATTTCTTAACTATTAGGCAGGGACGCTCTGCAGCCCTTTTGTTCCATATGAAGGAAACAGAAGCTGTTTTCTTTATATAACCTTCGGAGACCATTGTCTTTATTTACTCACTATCATAGCCTTTTTCAAGATATTTTTTCTGTGTCTCGCCTGATATACTGCTCATTTCATGGTTACTGGGTTTTACACTTGCCCCACGCCATAATCATTTAGACCTTATTTTAATGGCTATAGGAGTGATTTTGTGGTATCGCTGCATTCCTGATGTGGAGACACCCACTACTGTTTGATATATTTGTTTGTACATTTTTTGAAGTTTAGTAATATATATTCATGTGTTCACTAGTACTACCATTTATACTTGCACACATTAGAATTCAAAGCTCTTGTGATCTTTTGATCAACAAGGGTTTTCCCACCAAGTATTAAGTCTTGTTTGCCAGAGGGATCAAATACTTATTTCTCTATGCAAAATGCAAAAAGTTTATAACTCATTCAATGTGATTTTCTGGATTTTATTTTTGATATTCTATCTCTCAATGTTAAAATTAATCTACCCTTAAAATTATAGACTGTTCATGTATTTGTAAGTGGGCATACTTACAAAATCAACAAGGGATCATATACTTATTTCCCCCACTGTATGTGGGAGAAAACCACTGTTTAGGCGCACAGCAGAGCTCGGAAGGGCTGGCGCATCATTTGACTTTTTGAGTGTCAAATTTGTTGGAAGAATTAGCGGATGCCATGACATAATCCTAGGATGATGATGCAACCCCTGCACATAGTATTACTCTTTTTTACTATTTTTATTATTTTGTACATATTGAATTAAAGCAAGGTTGCTAAATTCGGGACAACAAAGTCTGCTACTTTCCAGTATCCAGGGATTACCAACCATTTTTTGTCAGGGGACTATTACTAACATTACCCAGCTAATACACATTTTTATTGCCTTATTTGTATAGATGTTTATTCTTACCAGTATGTATTAATACAATCATCAAACCTCACTGTAATTGGCACAAGTGCCCTTTTTGCTCTTATTTTAAGGTTTCAAGCATATCTTACTTATTCATGTCTTTTTATTAATATAGCTGTTTAGCGCTATAGTATTTATTTATCTAGTTATCTATCACCCTAAGGGTGTTACACAGTGTTAGGCGTCGGGATAATCGGGACAGTGTTAGGTTATGAGGGATAGAGCCCAAGTCTTGTCTGCCTCTGTGGTATCCCATTCGGCTCCAGCTGCTGCCAGTGCTGCTCAGCATAGACGTCAGTCCCAGCAACTTGATCAGGCTCGTGGTGTGCACTTGGTTGCTGCTGACTCTTCAGCCAAGTCTATTGGAACCAGTGATACGCTGGTGCAGTCCTGTGCTCAGGAATCTAATGATCACCTTTCAGAGCATGTCCGTGATGTGGCGTCTTCTCATTGGTGGTCGGACGCTACCTGCTCTGGTGATGTGGAAGCTCCAGATTGGCATGTGGGCGATGTCTCAGCCTACTGGGCATGACTGTTTGGGGTGGAGTCTAATGTTTAAAAGGCTCTCAACAGCGTATGCAGGTATTCTTGATCGATGTGTGTGTGGATACTCTACCACTCAGCCTGAACAGTTGCGTGTGTCCATTTGCTCCATGTGTGAGCGCATTGGCAAGTAGCTTGCACACTGCTGTGGTTTTGTGCCCTTGGTTCAGTGCCTGAGCCTAGTCTGCTATAAGCTTATGATGCCGGTTAGGCACAAGTTTAGTAGCTTCAGGACTGGGGTGATTAGCCGCTTGACTCAGCATCTGTTCCATTCACGTGTGCGATTGTCATGGTTCAGTTACAGATCGAGTTCAACACTTTAGCAATCTCTCAGTTTAGGCAATAGGGTTTTATATCTAGCATCAATAAAGGTTCCTCTCAGCGCCCCATCTGCTTCTTTCTTGTGTGAGGTTAGCACAGTTTTAGCCACAGGTCTAGCGCAACCCTTGTGCTATCATCCCTGTGACAATAACAGGGTAAAGCACTTAGTTTTCTTTAATGCAGTTCTTTTCCGAGAAGTAACAGAGCTAGGTTCTTTGTGCACCTTTCACTCTGTGTGACGCTTAACACATGGTGTTCATGGAACCGCTCTCTGTTTATTTCTGTCATCGTTCACATTAGCAATAGTTTCAGCTCTGCACGGTGGACCCCGGGTTGCGATTGCACTTCATTTATATTTTTATTGCAATCCGCCAACCCTTACACACAGGCCCGTTTCACTGTCAGCAGCATCCAGCTTATACTATTCTTCCTAAAAAAAATTTTTTAGTTCTAGTGTCTAGTGCAGGGGTGGGGAATATTTTTTCTGCCAAGGGCCATTTGGATATTTATACCATCCTTCGGGGGCTGTACAAACTCTGCCCACAAAGTACATCCTGACTCTGGCACTGGTGTCAGGACGTAATCTTTCATTGCATGCCCTTCAGTGTTCAGTAGTGAACACTACATGTGTGCTCACAGAGCAAGAAGAAATTAATGAGCTGGTGGCAATCAAATACAGCTCCCTGCCTAAGCACAGCAGTCCCTGAGAATCTGCCCGGGGGTCGGCTAAAAGGTCATCGAGGGCCGTAAATGGCCCTGGGGCCTGAGGTTCCCCATCCCTGGTCTAGTGTCTACCTTTTTCATAGTATCAATTTCACCCAAATGTATTAATTCATCTATAATTAGTATCACATAGTGACAAAATAATGCCATCATACTATTCATTAAAGTTAAACTGTCTCATGGTAAATTGGTCAAGCAATGTACTAGTGGCTGCAGAGTAGAATAACATTTTTCTTGCTATTATTTTTCATCCTATTATTATCTCACATGTTTATTAAAAGTTAATGTAATTGGCCCCAAAACAGTTAATTCTATTTTCCTCCAACTAGGTGTTATCAGATAAGATAGATTTCATTGATGGGTGTGTTCTTCTTCTCCCTATTTGATGCTGGCCAAGCATAAGCCAGTAGCAACACTTAAAGCATAACTGTTGTTTTGATTTTTCATAAATAATAATGCAGAGCAAGTGATTTTAATAATATTTTAAATATACCTTACTATATAAATAAAATCCAAAAGAAAGATATTCAAAAACCTTCAAGGATTTGTCCCCTCATGCTGTTTCTGAAAAAAATTTGTGTTCGGTTCCACACACTGAATATGGCATCTAAGGGTGGGGATGGAGCCTACACAGTGTATGCGCTCCTGACCGATTCTCAAGCACTGTATGTCAGTGCATCAGCTGTTTACCTCAGTCACACAGTGTTTTAGCTCTGTCAGCTGTTGGTTATCTGCAGACAACTCCTCTGCCTGTCAGCTAGTTCCTGTGCACTCAGTGTCATCAGCAATTTCCCTCAGTGTACTGTATAACACAGGCACACTGGACAGTCAGCTGACCGGGCAGAAGGAGCTGAGTAACATCGGCACTTCTCTGTGTTCACCATACTGCTCCTTCTTACCTGTCAGCTGGTTCACATATGATCAGTGAAATCAGCACTTCTCAATGTTGTTCTGTCAGCGGCTGGCTACTGTGCTGTCTGTGAATAATGAAAATTCTAGCAACTGTGTGTTATGACAATCAATGACACTGTGAGGTGCTGATGTCACTGAGCTTATTGGAACCAGGTGACAGGGCAGAATGAACAGTTTGGTAAATACTGCTGTGAAGTATAGATGTTACTGAGCTCCTTCTACCCTATGAGCTAGTTGTCCTGTGTCTCTGTGCTGTACACTGAGGAAACTTGCCGATGTCACTGAGTACACACGACAATCAGCTGTGTGCCGACAACTAACAGCTGCAAGAGTGCGCATGCAGTGAACACTGTGTGTCCGAGCTAACCTTCTGATACACTGACAAACCGTGCATGAGATTCAGCCAGGAGTGAGCACACTATCTAGGTTCTGCCCCCACTCTAAGAAAGTCATATTTAGCATGTGTGAATCTGAGTACAAATTTGCTTCAAAACAGAATTTGGTTACATTTTCTAGGCTTTTGAAATGTCTTCTTACAGATTTAATTTGTAAAGTATATTTGAAAGATTTGTAAAATTGTTTGCTCTACATTATTAGCTAATAAAAATTGAAATCACAGCTTCTCAGTAAAGGGAAGAAGATGAGTGATGACAAAATTAATATAACTTTAAACAAGTTTCTCAGTGTGTGACATGTAATGATACAATCTGACCTCATGGCCTAACATCTTGAATGAGTCAGTGTGTGGAAGAGGCAGTGCAGCTGAGTTTAGCTGTGCGATATAAAAAAAAAACCCTTTTCTCTGCTTTTCTCCTTTCATAGCACAGTCACTTCTGATGTACTGCCCTTCAACCCAAACTTACCTCCCAGAGCTGAAAGATCAAAGTGTCATTATCGCACTTATGTCTATTTTGCTCAGTTGTACTTCCTCTGCTGTAAGATAAGCATAGGTGTTATGAATGTGCTAGAGATGGTTTCTGAGCAGAGGCTCCCTCTGGTGGTTACAGACAGTACTGAACCTTTCAGCGAGGAGTGGCAATCTGGAATCACGGACTGGTCTGATATAAGGGAGGTTCCCTCCCATGATGGTTGCCGATGATCAATTGTTCTTGTCTCAATTGTGGTTCCTGGTTCATTTGGAAGTTTGCTGGAATCTTGCCTGCATCTCCTGCTTTCAGATAAGATATTTTTTGCTTTTCTTTTTGTGCTTGCTTTTTGTATTATTTTCTGCACTTTTGTGGAGGTCAGCCAGGTCCCCTCCTGGGCCTGAGCTCCTCACAATTTTTCTGCAGCCACTGTTATTTGCTCATTTGCTTTTTCCTGTTTTTTCAGCGGCTGCTGCTTGGTTTTTGTTCACACTGAGATCTGATTTAGTGGGTGGCGATATTGTGTGATCTCAGTATTTCTGTAATCAGAATTGTTGGATTTTTTGTAGGGTTTTGCAGAAAGTAATCTCTCCTGTCCTATCCTACGCTTGTGGCCCCAGCGTTTGCTCAGTCTATTTTCTGCCTATGTTTGTATTTTCATCTTGTCTAACCGCCATTATATGTTTGGGGGCTTCCTATTTTCTTTGGTGATCTGCTGCGGGGCAGATAGCTTTCATCTTACTGCCTTTAGGTGTAGTTATCTCTCAGGCTGTGACGATGCGTCTAGGATCAACGTAGGAACGCTCCACGGCTACCTCTAGTTGTGTGATTAGTTTAGGAATCTGCAACCCATCAGTTACCAACATCTCAGGTGTTCGGCTGCCCTGCTGTTGTTCCTGTCCTCCTCAGCTACCGAAACATAACAGTATCACCGGCCATAACTGACAATTATATGGTACTCACAGAAGGGAAAAATAGTGTGGAAAGAAAAAAGTTGTCAGAGTTGTCCGAGATTTTTTTTTTTCTGTCTGTTGCATTTTTTCCCTCTTTTTCTCTGGGTGCTGAGGAGGATTTTTTTTTCTCTCAATGGAGTTTGCACAGTTGTCTGGCTGTCTGGATCAGTTTGCCACTGAGGTTCGGAGTATTGCTACCTATCTTGCTGGGTTGCCGGCTGTGGAACCTAGGATTCCCATGCCAGATTTGTTTTTGGGGATCGGGCTAAATTTCTGAATTTCAAAAATAACTGTAAGTTGTTTTTTGCCTTAAAGCCTAAGTCTTCAGGTAACACAGCACAGCAGGTTAAAATTGTCATCTCTCTCCTGCGCGGCGATCCTCAGGATTGGGCTTTTTCCCTGACACCTGGGGATCCTGTTTTGAATGATATTGATGCATTTTTTATGGCTCTGGGGTTATTGTACGATGAACCTAATGTCACTAATCAAGCTGAAAAAACCTTGTTGGCATTAAATCAGGGTCTTGAAGACACTGAGTTGTACTGTCAGAAATTCCGAAAGTGGGCAGTCCTGACCAAATGGAATGATGATGCTTTGGCAGCCCTTTTTCGGAAGGAGCTGTCAGAGAATGTAAAGGATGTTATGGTGGGATTCCCTGCTCCCTCTGGTCTCAATGATTCTATGTCATTGGCTATTCAAGTTGACAGACGTTTGCGTGAGCACAGAGGTATGCGTGAGATAAGTGTTGCCTTGTGAGCCAGCTTCTGAGCCCATGCAGTGAGACAGAGTGAATTCTGGGGCTCAGCGTCATGAGTTTCGAAAGCACAATGGGTTGTTTCTGCTGTGGTGATGCCTCTCATGCTATTTCAGTCTGCCCTAAGTGGGGAAGACGTTTTGCACGCTCAGTTGTCTTGGATAGTGTTCAGACTAAATTTCTGTTGACTGTTACCCTGATTTTTCCCTGTTCACATTTTCTGCTCAGGCTTTTGTTGATTCAGGAGCAGCTATTAACCTAATGGATTTTGACTTTGACAAACGTTGTGGGTTTCCCATGATACCCCTGCGGAAGTCTATTCTCCTACTGGGCATTGATTCTACCCCTTTGGCGGAGAATAAACCCCAGTTTTCTACTCAAGTGATAATGAGGGTTGAACCAGATCATCAGGAGAGTTGCAAATTTCTGGTGCTGTATAATCTGCATGACATTATTGTACTAGGTTTCCCTTGGTTACAGTCTCATAATCCTGTTTTGGATTGGAAATCTGTGTCTGTGACCAGTTGGGGCTGCCAATGTGTTAATGCAGACACTCCTGTTTTTTCTGCCTCTCCCAAGTCTCAGGATGTTTTTGACTTTTTGACTGATTTTTCGGATGTATTTAGTGAAAGTAAATCTGCATCTTTGCCCCCTCACAGGAGCTACGATTGCGCTATTGAATTAGTGCCTGGTGGAAAATTTCCTAAAGGTCGCCTTTTTAACTTGTCTGTACCTGAACACGATGCTATGCGATCATATATCAAGGAGTCATTGGAGAAGGGTCATATCAGATCATCCTCTTCACCCTTGGGTGCCGGTTTTTTCTTTGTGGCCAAAAAGAATGGTTCATTGAGGCCGTGTATGGATTATCGTCTCTTGAATAAGATCACTGTGAAGTATCAATATCCGTTACCTTTGATTTCTGACCTGTTTTCCAGGGTGAAAAGTGCTAGTTGGTTTACCAAGCTTGACCTCAGGGGGGCGCATAACCTTATTCGCATTAAGCACGGGGATGAATGGAAGACGGAGTTTAATACCCCAGAGGGGCATTTTGAGTACCAAATGATGCCCTTTGGGCTCACTAATGCTCTTTCCATCTTCCAATCCTTCATGAATGATATTTTCCGGGATTTTGTGGATAAATTTCTGATTGTTTATTTGGATGATATCTTGATTTTTTCCAATGACTGGGACTCTCATGTGAAACATGTTCGGACTGTGTTCCAGATTTTGAGAGTGAATGCACTGTATGTGAAGGGATCAAAGTGTCTTTTTGGCGTACAGAAGGTCTCATTTCTGGGATTCATTTTGTCTCCGTCTGTTATTGAAGTGGACCCGGTCAAGGTTCAAGCCATCTGTGATTGGGTCCATCCTACTTCATTAAAGGCTCTTCAGAGATTTTTGGGTTTTGCCAAATTTTATCGTAAATTTATTGGTAATTTCTCCGGTATTGTTAAACCATTGACTGATTTGACCAAAAAGGGTTCTGATGTGGTGAATTGGCCTCCTGAGGCAGTCTCTGCGTTTCAGGAACTTAAGCAGAGATTCACTTCTGCTCCTGTTCTACGGCAGCCTGATGTTTCTCAACAGTTTCAGGTGGAGGTTGATGCCTCTGAAATTGGGGCAGGTGCCGTTTTGTCCCAAAGAGATCCAGAGACCTCTAAGAGTAACTCTTGTGCCTCTTTCTCTCGAAAATTTTCTCCAACTGAACGTAATTATGACGTGGGTAATCGGGAGTTATTGGCCATGAAGTGATCCTTTGAAGAGTGGAGACATTGGCTGGAAGGAGCCAAACATCAGGTGGTGGTCTTCACGGACCATAAGAATCTGGTTTATCTCGAATCAGCCAAGTGACTTAATCCTAGACAGGCCAGGTGGGCCTTGTTTTTCACACGTTTTAATTTTGTGGTTTCTTTTCTTCCTGGCACTAAGAATGTTAAGGTGGATGCCCTCTCGAGGAGTTTCTTTGCGGACTCTCCTGAGTTATCTGATCCTACTGTTATTTTGAAAGAAGGTGTAGTTCTTTCCGCCATCTCGCCCAATTTGAGACTGGCCTTGGAAGGGTGTCAGGAGGATAAACCTGAGCGCTGCTCTATTGGGAAATTGTTTGTCCCAGACCAGTGGAAGAAGAGTGTGATGTCGGAGATTCATTGTTCCGCTTTGGCTGGTCATCCCGGGATTTTTGGTACCAGAGACTTGGTGAGTCGGTCCTTTTGGTGGCCTACTTTGTCTCGTGACGTCAGGGAATTTGTGCAGTCTTGTGGGACTTGCTCTCACTCCAAGCCTTGCTCTTGCTCTAGTGGTTTGTTAATGCCATTACCTGTGCCCAAGAGGCCATGGACCCATATCTCTATGGATTTTATTTCCGACCTCCCTGTTTCTCAGAGAATGACCGTTATCTGAGTAATCTGTGATAGGTCTACCAAGATGATACATCTTGTGCCATTACCTAAGTTACCTTCCTCCTCCGAATTGGTGCCTTTGTTCCTTCAGCACGTGGTTCGGTTACATGGCATTCCGGAGAACATTGTGTCTGACAGAGGAGTCCAGTTTGTTTCCAGATTATGGAGGACATTTTGTTTTAAACTTGGTGTTCAATTATCTTTCTCCTCTGCTTTTCATCCTCAGACCAATGGACAAAGCGAGAGAACAAACCAGACCTTGGAGATTTATTTGAGATGTTTTGTGTCTGCTGATCAAGATGACTGGGTCTCTTTTTTGCCTTTGGCTGAGTTTGCTCTTAATAATAGGGCTAGCTCTGCCACCTTGATGTCTCCATTTTTCTGCAATTTTGGGTTTCACCCTCGATTTTCTTCGGGACAGGCGGAGGCTTCTATCTGTCCGGGTGTCGACTCTGTTGTGGAGCGAATGCAGCAGATTTGGGACCAGGTAGTGGAGAGGTTGTCTCTCTCTCTCAGGAGAAGGCCCAACGGTTTGCCAACCGGCATAGGACTGATGGTCCTCGGTTTAAAGTGGGGGTCTTGGTTTGGTTGTCCTCAAGAAATATCCCTATGAGGGTTGCATCTCCAAAGTTTAAGCCCAGGTTCATTGGACCTTATAAGATCATGGAGATTATTAATCCTGTTTCCTTCCGTTTGCTTCTTCCAGGGACATTTAAGATCCATAACGTGTTCCACAAGTCCTTATTGAAGAGGTTTGTCGAGCCAGTGGTTCCTATGGCTGCGCCTCCTGACCCTGTTTTGAGTGAGGGCAATCTGGAGTATGTGGTTGAGAAAATATTGGATTCTCATTTTTCTAGAAAGAAACTCCAGTATTTGATTAAGTGGAGAGGTTATGATCAGGAGGACAATTCTTGGGAGTTTGCTTCGGACATCCATGCTAGGAGACTGATCCGTGCCTATCACTGGGCTCATCCTGATCGGCCTGGTTGCACAAGTGAGGGTTCGGTGACCCTCCTCAAGTAGTGGGTACTGTTATGAATGTGCTAGAGATGGTTTCTGAGCAGAGGCTCCCTCTGGTGGTTACAGACAGTACTAAACCTTTCAGCGAGGAATGTCAATCTGGAATCACGGACTGGTCTGATATAAGGGAGGTTCCCTCCCATGATGGTTGCCGGTGATCAATTTTTCTTGTCTCATTTGTGGTTCCTGGTTCATTTGTAAGTTTGCTGGAGTCTTGCCTGCATCTCCTGCTTTCAGATAAGATATTTTTTGCTTTTCTTTTTGTGCTTGCTTTTTGCATTGTTTTCTGCACTTTTGTGGAGGTCAGCCATGTCCCCTCCTGGGGCCTGAGCTCCTCACAGTTTTTCTGCAGCCACTGTTATTTGCTCATTTGCTTTTTCCTGTTTTTTTTCAGTGGCTGCGGCTTGGTTTTTGTTCACACTGAGATCTATTTTAGTGGGTGGCGAGATCGTGTGATCTCAGTATTTTTGTAATCAGAATTGTTGGATTTTTGTAGGGTTTTCTGGGTTTCAGAAAGTAATCTCTCCTGTCCTATCCTATTTAGTCAGCTTGTGGCCCCAGCGTTTGCTCAGTCTATTTTCTGCCTATGTTTGTATTTTCATCTTGTCTAACTGCCATTATATGTTTGGGGGCTTCCTATTTTCTTTGGGGATCTGCTCCGGGGCAGATAGCTTTCATCTTTCTGCCTTTAGGTGTAGTTATCTCTCAGGCTGTGACGAGGCGTCTAGGATCAATGTAGGAATGCTCCACGGCTACCTCTAGTTGTGTCGTTAGTTTAGGAATCTGCAACCCATCAGTTACCAACATTTCAGGTGTTCGGCTGCCCTACTGTTGTTCCTGTCCTCCTCAGCTACCGAAACATAACATATAGGCTGTCATTATATCTCCCAAAGGAGTTGTCCTGAACAGGCAGATTACTACTTTGCGAAACATAATGGCAACCCTCATCTCACTGTAGAGTAAGTACAAGTTACCAGAGTACAGATTACTTACACATATCTGGACAAGGGTTTGGGGGGAGGAGCAGTACGGCAGAGGTGAACATGTTACGAAAGCAGGAAGGCTAATAGAAGGACTTGTAATATAATAAAGACATGCAGTATGTTTGACAAGGAGATCAGTTCTGTCTTTCTGTCGGTAATCATATATCTTACTCAGAAACTTGCTCTAAGTTTTAGTTGAATTGTGTTCGTCTTTCTTTTGTGCATGACTGCCCACTTACGATTGGTCAGCATTATACAGGGGAAGAAGTACAAGCCCCGTGTGAATACTATCTGATAACACTCACTTGGAATAAGCAGAAATGAACTGTTTAAGGACCTAATATTTTGATTAATAACCTCTCCACAACAAAAGAGCACAATTTAAAAAAAAACTGCTGCATTCAGTTTTCAGCCACTAATACTTGGTACCATAGTATTGCAGTTCATATGTAGTATAAACAATCATATGATCACAGGTTCAAACCCTCTAAAGGGACTAAAATAGTAAAAAATTAAAAAAGGTTTTTAAGATAAAAAATAAATATAAAAATTCAGCTCACCCATCTTTCTCCCCATTATAAATTTAAAAATAAGGAATTAAAATAGATAAAACTCTTTTATCTGCCAAAATATAAAATTAAGTAACATGTAACAAGAAAAAAATTGAAAGACCAGAACTTCAGTTTTTTGGTTTCCATAACTGCACAAAAAGTAAACAAGAAGCAATGAAAAAGTTATATCTATCTCAAAATGTAATAAGAAAAATGTGAGCTCAGAGTGAAAAAAAGACCTTAAGCAGTTCCATAGACTTAAGAAAGAAAACAGTTTGTGTCTGGGAAAACAGCAACAGAAGCTATATTTTTTGGCTAAATATACACATTTTTTTCACTATTTAAATAATAAAAAAAATAAGAGTTTGCTATCACTGTAATCATACTGACTTGGAAAATCACAATGACGTGACAATTTTATCATACAAAGAAAAACGTAAAAGCAAACCCAAAAAACAATTGCGGAATTGTTTTTTTCTCTCTTTTTCACCCTACTTTAATTTTTTTCTCCTTTTTCAGTATATTGAATGATATAGTGCTATTTAAAGCAACAAAGCCCAAATACAGCTTTATTGATAGATAAATAACAAAGATATTGCTCTTGGAAGAAAAACATAGAAAATAAAGTGCAAAAACCAAAAAATCATTTTTTCTGGAAGGAGTCAAGTGGATATTGCCTTTTTTTTCTGTTGTTAAAACTAATCTAAATAAAGTTTGTCAGAAAGTAACATAGTATCAGTGAACTGATTAGAAAATTGATTTTGCTATTCACAGGGCTGCAAGTGTGCGTTTGACAAGAGTAATTGTTTATATGAGTTTTCAAAGATGTATGAATATTCTCTAAATAGATATATATTCTTTCTCATAATAATCCCTCAAACCATATAAAAAGTTTTTTCATTAGTCGTCTGTACTTAAGAGAGAGGACAATGGAACTCTGAAGAAATATCTTGTCATTTATTTGACACAAGGGAATTTGAAATCTTTCTATATAGCCAAATTACACACGGTCCTTTATTCAATTTCAGCTGCTTGACAGCAATAGTACGCATAACAAGATTATTTTCATGAAATACCTCTATAAATAACTTGAAGTTAGTGACAATATTTGAAAATATTTCTAGAATGAAAGTGTAGCCTTTTTTATCACAAGGACAGATAGTGATATTAGGGTGCATCACATAAAACAAGACCAAGTAAACCTTGTTTGAACCAAGAATATATCAGGAGCATCTGTGAAAGAGCTTCTAAAAATGTTAAGATAATAAGATGAACAACTTGATGAATGGAATAAATTCACATGAAATAGACTGCAAACAATCACTTTGAAAACATTAATTTCCAGATTTAGAACTCGGTAGATGAATTTGGAGTTTTACGTCCAGACACAATCTGCAAAGAATCAGGCAATGTTTGTGATTTTAATATTTTTTGCCTCATTCGCATGCATAACAAAAAAAATTTGTAGAATATTGATGATATAAAATTTTTTATAACACATCATGCTAATTATTGTTTAATGGGGTGGTCATAAACTAACACAGATTTAATTCTAAATGTTTTTATACTTACTAGATGGTGGCCCGATTCTAACGCATCGGGTATTCTAGAATATGTATGTAGTTTATTTATGAAGATTTAAGAATAATGCAATGAATACACAGTATTTCCGAGTAAAATATATACATTATCATTAAATGTTATTGTATATAGAGGCTGCTGGGGTGTATATAGAGGCTGCTGGGCTGTATATAGAGTTTTCTGGAGTGTATATAGAGGCTGCTGGGTGTTATAAAAGGCTGATGGGCTGTATATAGAGGCTGCTGGGGTGTATATAGAGGCTTCTAGGGTATATAAACAGAGGCTGCTGGGGTGTATATAGAGGCTGCTGGGGTGTATATAGAGGCTGCTGGGGTGTATATAGAGGCTGCTGGGGTGTATACAGATGCTGCTGAACTGTATATAGAGGCTTCTGGGGTGTATATAGAGGCTGCTGGGGTGTATATAGAGTTTTCTGGAGTGTATATAGAGGCTGCTGGGGTGTATATAGAGCTGCTGGGCTGTATATAGAGGCTGCTGGGGTGTATATAGAGGCTTCTAGGGTATATATACAGAGGCTGCTGGGGTGTGTATTGAGGCTGCTGGGGTGTATATAGAGGCTGCTGCTGTGTAGATAGAGGCTGCTGGGGTGTATGTAGAGGCTTCTGGGGTGTATATAGAGGCTGCTGGGGTGTATATAGAGGCTGCTGGGGTGTATATAGATGCTGCTACGATATACATAGAGGTTGCCGGGTGTATATAGAGGCTTCTAGGGTGTATATAGAGGCTGCCGGGGTGTATATAGAGGCTTCTGGAGTGTATATAGAGACTGCTGTGGTCTATATAGAGGCTTCTGGGGTGTATATAGAGGCTGCTGGGGTGTATATAGAGGCTGCTGGGGTGTATATAGATGCTGCTATGATATATATAGAGGTTGCCGGGGTGTATATAGAGGCTTCTGGGGTGTAGATAGAGGCTGCTGAGCTGTATATAGAGGTTTCTGGGGTGTATATAGAGACTGCTGCAGTGTATATATAGGCTGCTGCTGGGGTGTATATAGAGGCTGCTGGGTGAATATATTGGCTGCTGGGCTGTATATAGAGGTTTCTGGGGGTATATAGAGGCTGCTGGGGTGTATATAGAGGCATCTGGGGTGTGTATAGAGGCTGCTGGTGTGTAGAGGCTGCTGCGGTATAGAGGCTGCCGGTGTGTATATAGAGGCTTCTGGGCGTATATAGAGGCTGCTGAGCTGTATATAGAGGCTTCTGGGGTGTATATAGAGGCTGCTGTGGTGTATATATAGGCTGCTGCTGGGATGTATATAGAGGCTGCTGGGCTGTATATAGAGGCTTCTAAAGTGTATATAGAGGCTGCTGGGGTGTATATAGAGGCTGCTGCGGTGTATATATATGCTGCTGCTGGGATGTATATAGAGGCTGCTGGGGTGTATATAGAGGCTGCTGGGCTGTATATAGAGGCTTCTGAAGTGTATATAGAGGCTGCTGGGGTGTATATAGAGGCTGCTGGGGTGTATATAGAGGCTTCTAGGGTATATAAACAGAGGCTGCTGGGTTGTATATAGAGGCTGCTTGGGTGTATATAGAGGCTGCTGCTGGGTTGTATATAGAGGCTGCTGGGGTGTATATAGAGGCTGCTGGGATGTATATAGAGGCTGCTGGGATGTATATAGAGGCTGCTGGGGTGTATATAGAGGCTGCTGGGATGTATATAGAGGCTGCTGGGGTGTTATATAGAGGCTGCTGGGGTGTATATAGAGGCTGCTGGGATGTATATAGAGGCTGCTGTGGTGTAGATAGAGGATGCTGGGGTGTATATAGAGGCTGCTTGGGTGTAAACAGAGGCTGCTGGGGTGTATATAGAAGCTTCTGGGGTGTATATAGAGGCTGCTGGGGTGTATATAGAGGCTTCTGGGGTGTATATTGTGGCTTCTGGAGTGTATATATAGGCTGCTGTGGTGTATATAGAGGCTGCTGGTGTGTATATAGAGGCTGCTGGGGTGTAGATAGAGGCTGCTGGGGTGTATATAGAGGCTTCTGGGGTGTATATAGAGGCTGCTGCGGTGTATAGATAGGCTGTCGGGGTGTATATAGAGGCTTCTGGGTTGTATATAGAGGCTTCTGGAGTGTATATAGAGGCTGCTGGTGTGTATATAGAGGCTGCTGCTGCTGGGTGTTTATAGACGCTGCTTGGCTGAATATAGAGGCTTCTGGAGTGTATATAGAGGCTGCTGGGGTGTATATAGAGGCTGCTGGGGTGTATATAGAGGCTGCTGGGATGTATATAAGGCTGCTGCGGTGTAGATAGAGGCTGCTGGGGTGTATATAGAGGCTGCTTGGGTGTATACAGAGGCTGCTGGGGTGTATATAGAAGCTTCTGGGGTGTTTATAGAGGCTGCTGGGGTGTATATAGAGGCTTCTGGGGTGTATATTGTGGCTTCTGGTGTGTATAAGAGGCTGCCGGGGTGTATATAGAGGCTGCTGAGCTGTATATAGAGGCTTCTGGGGTGTATATAGAGGCTGCTGCAGTGTATATAGAGGCTTCTGGAGTGTATATAGAGGCTGCTGGGTGTATATAGAGGCTGCTGGGGTTATATAGAGGCTGCTGGGGTGTATATAGAGGCTGTGGGAGTGTATATAGAGGCTGCTGAGCTGTATATAGAGGCTTCTGGAGTGTTTATAGAGGCTGCTGGGGTGTATATAGAGGCTGCTGGCCTGTAATAGAGGCTGCTGGGGTGTATATAGAGGCTTCTTGGGTATATATACAGAGGCTGCTGGGTGTAAATAGAGGCTGCTGGGTGTATATAGAGGCTGCTGTGGTGTAGATAGAGGCTGCTGGGGTGTATATAGAGGCTGCTGGGGTGTATATAGAGGCTTCTGGGGTGTGTATAGAGGCTGCTGGTGTGTAGAGGCTGCTGCGATATAGAGGCTGCTGGTGTGTATATAGAGGCTTCTGGGGTGTATATAGAGGCTTCTGGAGTGTATATAGAGGCTGCTGAGCTGTATATAGAGGCTTCTGGGGTGTATGTAGAGGCTGCTGCGGTGTATATATAGGCTGCTGCTGGGCTGTATATAGAGGCTTCTGAAGTGTATATAGAGGCTGCTGGGGTGTATATAGAGGCTGCTGGCTGTATATAGAGGCTTCTGAAGTGTATATAGAGGCTGCTGGGGTGTATATAGAGGCTTCTAGGGTATATATACAGAGGCTGCTGGGTTGTATATAGAGGCTGCAGCTGCTGGGTTGTATATAGAGGCTGCTGGGGTGTATATGGAGGCTGCTGGGGTGTATATAGAGGCTGCTGGGCTGTATATAGAGGCTTCTGAAGTGTATATAGAGCTGCTGGGGTGTATATAGAGGCTTCTAGGGTATATATACAGAGGCTGCTGGGTTGAATATAGAGGCTGCTGCTGCTGGGTTGTATATAGAGGCTGCTGGGGTGTATATAGAGGCTGCTGGGGTGTATATAGAGGCTGCTGCGGTGTAGATAGAGGCTGCTGGGGTGTATATAGAGGCTGCTGAGGTGTATATAGAGGCTGCTGCGGTGTATATACAGGCTGTCGGGGTGTATATAGAGGCTTCTGGGTTGTATATAGAGGCTTCTGGAGTGTATATAGAGGCTGCTGAGGTGTATATAGAGGCTGCTGCTGCTGGGGTGTATATAGATGCTGCTGGGCTGTATATAGAGGCTTCTGGAGTGTATATAGAGGCTACTGGGGTGTATATAGAGGCTGCTGGGTGTATATAGAGGCTGCTGAGCTGTATATATAGGCTTCTGGAGTGTATATAGAGGCTGCTGGGGTGTATATAGAGGCTTCTGGAGTGTATATAGAGGCTGCTGGGGTGTATATAGAGGCTGCTGAGCTGTATATAGAGGCTTCTGGGGTGTATATAGAGGCTGCTGGGGTGTATATAGAGGCTGCTGAGCTGTATATAGAGGCTTCTGGAGTGTATATAGAGGCTGCTGGGGTGTATATAGAGGCTGCTGAGCTGTATATAGAGGCTTCTGGGGTGTATATAGAGGCTGCTGCAGTGTATATAGAGGCTGCTGCTGGGGTGCATAAAGAGGCTGCTGCTGCTGGGGTGTATATAGAGGCTGCTGGGGTGTATATAGAGGCTGTTGGGGTGTATATAGAGGCTGCTGAGCTGTATATAGAGGCTTCTGGAGTGTATATAGAAGCTGCTGGGGTGTATATAGAGGCTAATCTATGACATACTGTGGTTGTAATCATGATCCACCCGTGGCTGTTAACTAGTTAAATGCTGCTGTCAATCTCTGACAGTGGAATTTAATTTGTGTCTTCAGGAAGCACGTCACTAATTCCTCCCATCGGTGATCATGATCGCGGGTCACCGATGGGTCAGCATGAAAACCTGAGGTCTGCAGCAGACGACTGTGGTTGTCATTGCCAGATTGCTATAGCAAGTGAGTATTTCTGCTATGCATAGTCGATCTGATCATCACCAGTATGTAGCAGAGGCGGTCAAAGTACTGTAGCTTCTACTCTACCATGGAGGCTATTGAAGCATGCAAAAAGTAAAAACAGTTTGTAAAAATATTAAAAATATAAAAAATATATAAAAGTTCAAATTACCCTTTTTTGCCCTACTCAAAATAATACAATAACAAAACAAATATGCACATATTTGGAATCGCTGGATTCAGAATTGCTTGATTTATTAACCCCTTCCCGACCTTTGACACAGCGTATGCGTCATGAAAGTCGGTGCCAATCCGACCTATGACGCATACCCTGTGTCATGAAAGGATCGCGTTCCTGCGGGCCGGGAGACCGGGGTCACTCAAAGGTCACCCGACCCGGCCGGCACAGGACCCTTTGTGCTTCACCACAGGGGGGTTGGCTTAACCCCCCCCCGTGGCCACGATCGCTCTGATTGGCTGTTAAAAGTGAAACAGCCAATCAGAGCAATCTGTAATATTTCACCAATTTAATTGGTGAAATATTACAATCCAGCCATGGCCGATGCTGCAATAGCATCTGCCATGGCTGGACACCGAGCCCTGATCCCCCCACACGGATTCACGGCGGCGATCGGCCGCCGCCACCGAAAGATGGCAGCGATCGGTCACCGCCATCACTAACAGCTCCCCTCCTCCTTTGCTCCGGTGCCCCCACCTTCCGATCCCCCCCCTAACCTTCCGACCACCCTACTCACCTCTCCCGATCCACCGATGTCCCTGGATCGGTCCCGGCGCCCGCCCGGGCCTCTTCATGGGCGCCGCCATCTTGGAAAATGGTGGGCTCATGCGCAGTGCGCCCGCGGCCGGCGCATGCGCAGTGCGCCCCCCGTGTCCAAAAATTTATTTTGATCACTGTGATAAACTGTCACAGTGATCAAAATAAAAAAAGTAAATGAACCCCCCCCCCTTTATCATAGGTAGGGACAAATAAAAAAAATAAAGATTTTTTTTTTTTTCTTCCTTTTTTTTTCCTATTAGGCCCTGTGCACACGTTGCTGATTTTGCTGCGGATCCACGGTGTATTTTGCTGCGGATCCGCGGCGGATTTCGCTGCTGATCCGCGGCGGATCAGCAGCGAAATCAGCCGCGGATGCGCAGCGATATCCGCCGCGGATCAGCAGCGAAATCCGCCGCAGATTTTGCTGCGGATCCGCGGCGGATTTCGCTGCTGATCCGCGGCGGATTTCGCTGCGGATCCGCGGCGGATTTCGCTGCGGATCCGCGACTGATTTCGCTGCGGATCCGCGGCGGATTTCGCTGCTGATCCGCGGCTGATTTCGCTGCTGATCCGCGGCGGATTTCGCTGCGGATCCGCGGCGGATTTCGCTACGGATTCGCGACTGATTTCGCTGCGGATCCGCGACTGATTTCGCTGTGGATCCGAGGCTGATTTCGCTGCGGATCCGCAGCGGGTTTCGCTGCTGATTCGCTGCGGATCCGCGGCTGATTTCGCTGCTGATCCGCGACTGATTTCGCTGCGGATCCGCGACTGATTTCGCTGCGGATCCGCGACTGATTTCGCTGCGGATCCGCGACTGATTTTGCTGCGGATCCGCAGCGGATTTCGCTGCTGATCCGCGGCGGATTTCGCTGCTGATCCGCGGCAGATCCGCGGCTGATTTTGCTGCTGATTCACGGCGGATTTCGCTGCTGATCCGCTGCGGATTTCGCTGCGGATCCACGACTGATTTTGCTGCTGATTCGCAGCGGATCCGCAGCGGATTTCGCTGCTGATCCGCGACTGATTTTGCTGCTGATTCGCTGCGGATTCGCAGCGGATTTCGCTGCTGATCCGCGGCTGATTTCGCTGCTGATCCGCGGCGGATTTCGCTGCTGATCCGCGGCTGATTTCGCTGCGGATCCGCGACTGATTTCGCTGCGGATCCGCGACTGATTTCGCTGCGGATCTGCGACTGATTTCGCTGCGGATCCGCGACTGATTTAGCTGCGGATCCGCGACTGATTTCGCTGCGGATCCGCGACTGATTTCGCTGCGGATCCGCGACTGATTTCGCTGCGGATCCGCGGCGGATTTCGCTGCTGATCCGCTGCGGATTTCGCTGCTGATCCGCGGCGGATTTCGCTGCTGATCCGCGGCGGATTTCGCTGCTGATCCGCGGCTGATTTCGCTGCTGATCCGCGGCTGATTTCGCTGCGGATCCGCGACTGATTTAGCTGCGGATTCGCGACTGATTTTGCTGCGGATCCGCGGCTGATTATCTGCTGATTCATCTGCGCTAGCGGGTATAGCATAACGCGATCGCGTTATGCTATACCGTCACCAGCCGGTCAACGCTACGTGTTGAACGGGCTGGTAAAAACGCAATATGAACCCAGCCTTAGGGTTAGAACTAGGGTTAGGGTTAGCATTAGGGTTAAGGTTAGAATTACGGTTAGGGTTGGAATTTGGGTTAGGGTTGGAATTAGGGTTAGGGTTGGAATTAGGGTTAGGCTTGTAGTTAGGTTTATGGTTAGAGTTGGGATTAGGGTTAGGGGTGTGTTGGGGTTAGGGTTATGATTAGGGTTTGTATTAGGGTTAGGTGTGTGTATGGGTTAGGGTTGGGGTTAGGGGTGTGTTGGGGTTAGGGTTGGAGTTAGAATTGAGGGGTTTCCACTATTTAGGCACATCAGGGGGTCTCCATACGCGACATGGCGCCACCATTGATTCCTTGCAAATTTTGCGTTCAAAAGTCAAACAGTGCTCCCTTTATTCCAAGCCCCGACGTATGCCCAAACAGTGGTTTATCCCTACATATGAGGTATCAGCGTACTGGGGAAAAATTGCACAACAACTTTGGGGGGTTCTAATTTCTCCTGTTAACATTGGAAAAAAAATTGGGGACTAAAAATTATTTTTGTGGAAAAAAAATGATTTTATATTTTCACGGCTCTGCGTTATAAACTTCTGTGAAGGACTTGGAGATTCAAAGTGCTTATCACACATCTATAGGAGTTCCTTGGGGGATCTAGTTTCCAAAATGGGGTCACTTGTGGGGAGTTTCTACTGTTTAGGCACATCAGGGACTCTGCAAACGTAACATGACTCCCGAAGACCATTCCATCAAGTGGGCATTTCAAAACGTCACTACTTCCCATCCGAGCCCCGACGTGTGCCCATACAGTAGTTTTCTCCCACATATGGGATATCAGCATACTCAGGACAAATTGGACAACAACTTTTGGGGTCTAATTTCTCATGTTACCCTTGGGAAAATAAAAAAATTGGGGACTAAAAGATCCTGATTGTGGAAAAAATATGATTTTTTTATTTTCATGCCCGGGCGTTATAAACTTCTGTGAAGCCCTTGGGGTTCAAAGTGCTCACCACACATCTAGATAAGTTCTTTGCCGGGTCTAATTTCCAAAATGGGGTCACTTGTGGGGAGTTTCTACTGTTTAGGCACATCAGGGCTCTGCAAACGTAACAAGATGCCCGCAGACCATTCCATCAAGTCGGCATTTCAAAGCGTCACTACATCCCTTCCGAGCCCTGACGTGTGCCCAAACAATGGTTCCCCCCCACATATGGGGTACTAGCGTACTCAGGAGAAACTGGACAACAACTTTTGGGGTCCAATTTCTCCTGTAACCATTGTGAAAATAAAAAACAGTGGGCTAAAAAATAATTTGTGAAGCACCTGGGGGTTCAAAGTGCTCACTATGCATCTAGATAAGTTCCTTAGGGGTCTAGTTTCCAAAATGGGGTCACTTGTGGGGGAGCTCCAATGTTTAGGCACACAGGAACTCTCCAAATGCGACGTGGCAACCGCTAAATATTCCAGCATATTTTCCATTCAAAAAGTCAAATGGCGCTCCTTCCCTTCTGAGCCCTGCCGTGCGCCCAAACAGTGGTTTATGATCACAAATGAGGTATCTGTGTACTCAGGAGAAATTGCCCAACAAATTTTAGGATCCAATTTATACTGTTGCCCATGTGAAAATGAAAATAACTGAGGCTAAAAGAAAATTTTTGTGAAAAAAAAGTACTTTCTTTTATTTACGGATCAATTTGTGAAGCACCTGGGGGTTCAAAGTGCTCACTATGCATCTAGATAAGTTCCTTAGGGGGTCTAGTTTCCAAAATGGGGTCACTTGTGGGGAGCTCCAATGTTTAGGCACACAGGGACTCTCCAAATGCGACATGGCAACCTCTAAATATTTCAGCATATTTTCTATTCAAAAAGTCAAATGGCGCTCCTTCCCTTCTGAGCCCTGCCGTGCGCCCAAACAGTGGTTTATGACCACATATGAGGTATCTGTGTACTCAGGAAAAATTGCCCAACAAATTTTAGGATCCAATTTATACTGTTGCCCATGTGAAAATGAAAAAAACTGAGGCTAAAAGAAAATTTTTGTGAAAAAAAAGTACTTTCTTTTTTTTACGGATCAATTTGTGAAGCACCTGGGGTTCAAAGTGCTCACTATGCATCTAGATAAGTTCCTTAGGGGTCTAGTTTCCAAAATTGGGTCACTTGTGGGGGAGCTCCAATGTTTAGGCACACAGGGACTCTCCAAATGCGACATGGCAACCGCTAAATATTCCAGCATATTTTCCATTCAAAAAGTCAAATGGCGCTCCTTCCCTTCTGAGCCCTGCCGTGCGCCCAAACAGTGGTTTATGACCACATATGAGGTATCTGTGTACTCTGGAGAAATTGCCCAACAAATTTTAGGATCCAATTTATACTGTTACCCATGTGAAAATGAAAAAACTGAGGCTAAAAGAAAATTTTTGTGAAAAAAAAGTACTTTCTTTTTTTTACAGATCAATTTGTGAAGCACCTGGGGGTTCAAAGTGATCACTATGCATCTAGATAAGTTCCTTAGGGGGTCTAGTTTCCAAAATGGGGTCACTTGTGGGGGAGCTCCAATGTTTAGGCACACAGGAACTCTCCAAATGCGACATGGCAACCGCTAAATATTCCAGCATATTTTCCATTCAAAAAGTCAAATGGCGCTCCTTCCCTTCTGAGCCCTGCCGTGCGCCCATACAGTGGTTTATGACCACATATGAGGTATCTGTGTACTCAGGAGAAATTGCCCAATAAATTTTAGGATCCATTTTATCCTGATGCCCATGTAAAAATGAAAAAATTGATGCTAAAAGAAAATTTTTGTTGGAAAAATGAAAATGTTCATTTTTCCTTCCACGTTGCTTTAGTTCCTGTGAAGCACCTGAAGGGTTAATAATCTTCTTGAATGTAGATTTGAGTAGCTTGAGGGGTGCCGTTTTTATAAAGGTGTCACTTTTGGGTATTTTCTGCCATATAGACCCCTCAAAGTGACTTCAAATGTGAGGTGGTCCCTAAAAAAAATGGTTTTGTAAATTTTGCTCTAAAAATGAGAAATCGCTGGTCAAATTTTAACCCTTATAACTTCCTAACAAAAAAAAATGTTGTTCCCAAAATTGTGCTGATGTAAAGTAGACATGTGGGAAATGTAATTTATTAACTATTTTGTGCCACATAACTCTCTGGTTTAACAGAATAAAAATAAAAAATTTGAAAATTACAAAATTTTCTGAATTTTCGCCAAAGTTCCATTTTTTTCACAAATAAACGCAAAAATTATCGACCTAAATTTACCACTAACATGAAGCCCAATATGTCACGAAAAAACAATCTCAGAATCGCTAGGATCCGTTGAAGCGTTCCTGAGTTATTACCTCATAAAGGGACACTGGTCAGAATTGCAAAAAATGGCAAGGTCTTTAAGGTCAAAATAGGCTGGGTCTTGAAGGGGGTAATATAAAAAAAGAATTAACCTGATTGCTAAACGGCATAACCAGAAAAAAATTCAACAAACAAGAATTTTTTTGGTTGCTGCTACATTGCAATAAAATGCAATAACCATTGATCAATACATTGTATCTGCAACAAAATGGAATCAATAAAAATGTCAGCTTGACGCACAAAAAATAATCCCTCACCCAATCTCAGATCACAAAAAATAAAGATGCTATAGGCGCCATTTTTTTAAACAAATTTTAAATTTTTTTCACCACTTAAATAAAAAGAACCTATACATGTTTGATGTATGTGAACTCGTAATAACATGGAGAATCTTAATGGCTACTCAGTTGTATCATTTAGTTAACATAGTAAAAAAAAGACTGTGGAATTGGTGTAGTTCAAAAGTACAACTTGTCCTGCAAAAAACAAG
Source organism: Oophaga sylvatica (assembly GCA_033576555.1). NCBI lineage: Eukaryota > Metazoa > Chordata > Amphibia > Anura > Dendrobatidae > Oophaga > Oophaga sylvatica. The sequence continues at coordinate 225,096,495 of JARQOD010000006.1, read as the reverse complement.
ACCTAACATGGCCGTATTGACAGAAAAATAAAAAAGTTATGGCTCTGGGAAGAAGGGGAACAAAAAACAAAAATAGAAAAATGGAAAATGGCCCAGGGGTTAAAGGGAATCTGTCACCCCATTTTTGGAGTATGAGATGCGGCCACCGCCATCAGGGGCTTATCAACAGCATTCTGTAATGCTGTAGATAAGCCCCCGATGTTACCTGAAAGAGAAGAAAAACGAGTTAGATTATATTCACCCAGGGGCGGTACGCCGTCTGGTCCGGTCCGATGGGTGTCGTGGTCCGGTTCGGCGCCTCCCATCTTCTAGCGAAGCCATCCTCTTCTCTGCGTCCCGTTGAGGCTCCTGCGCAGGCATACTGATCTGCCTTGGTGAGGGCAGAGCAAAGTATTGCAGTGCGCAGGCGCCGGACCTCTCTGACCTTTCCCGACACCTGCGCACTGCAATACTTTGCTCTGCCCTCACCAGGGCAGATCAGTGCGCCTGCACCGGAGCCGTGCCGGGACGCAGAGAAGAGGATGGCTTCGCTAGAAGATGATAGATGCCGAACAAGACCGTGACACCCATCGGACCGGACCAGATGGCGGACCACCCCAGGGTGAGTATAATATAACTCGTTTTTCTTATCTTTCAGGTTACATCGGAGGTTTATCTACAGCATTACAGAATACTGTAGATATGCCCCTGATGGCGGTGGCCACATCTCATGCTCCAAAAATGTGGAGACAGATTCCCTTTAAGGGGTTAAAGGAGATAACCACAAAAAGTAATGACTAGCCCAGCCCCCAATATCAACTTCACTTTTAAACTATAAATATGTCCACACTTACAGTTCTGTAATCTACTTAAGGACAATAATATATAATTAAACATTACAATACTGTGACATGTCAGTTAGTCCTTTAGCAGATTGCAATTCACATCATAATCACTTGAAGGACACACAGACATTTTTATCATTGACTATCACAAAATATGTATATTTTGTAAATCTGGTAATCTTGTAACACACATCTATGTTGAATCAAAAGCCGTGTTAATAAAGGATATATCTTTATCAAAGTTATGTTTACCAGACAATGGAAGCAAAAGTAAGTTGTTATAGACAGAGCTGGGTTAGAGTTGTGGTATTGCAATCATTAGGGGCAGCACCGGCATGTAGCATAGTCAGGAATAGCCAATGAGTTTGTACACAGGAGCAGCAATCTAGTTTAAAGGATCAGCAGGTAGCATAGTCTGGCATAGCATAGAAGTCGGTATACGGAGCATCAATAAAGTGGAAGGATCACCAGGTGAAAGGAAGCTTGCCTAAAGGCTGGAAGCTCAATAATCTTGCATGAAAGCAAGTGCAGAGCGAGGTTTAAGTGGGGATTTCAATCAGGGTGGAGACAATCAGGACCTCAGGTTGGAGACAATCAGAAACAACACAGGTGCTTGTATCATGGTTAGCAAGGAACTGTCCAGCGAGATGAATAGCTCTGAAGGAAGAGCTGCATTCCAAACCCCTCCTTAAAAGAAAGATCAATGTCTTTAAAAAGATGGTTAATAAAAAAAAGTCAGTTTGGTATCCAGTTTTAATCTTTTTTAAAAATTCTTTGTAGTCCAGTATTTCCAAAACGTTTTTGGACGTGGAATGCTACAATCAGTGTTAGAACTCACCTGAGGTCCATGTTCAGTTAATAGCCTGACAAAGCATTAGCCTTACCATTTCTTGAACCAGGCTGATAAGAAGTTATAAAATTAAACCTGGAGAAAAATAAGGTCCAGTGTGCTTGTCTTGCAGACAACCTCTTAGCTGTACAGATGAATTCTACATTTTTGAGGTCAGTAAGAACAGTTAAGAAAAGATGACTTTAATAGCTAAAAGTTCTTTATTTCCAATGTCATAGTTCTTTTCAAGAGATGAAATGGCATGAGAAAGGAATGCACATGCGATTTTGTCTCCAACTCACTGTGACAACACAGTTCCCACTGCAGAGTCTGAAGTGTCTACTTCAACAACAAACGTCAGTTTGGGATTTGGATAAACTAGTAAATGTGCAGAAATAAAAAGTGTCTTTTGATTGTTGAAAGCCACTTGTGCCTCTGAAGACCAGGATAATGCTTTGGTTTTCTTTGTGAGTAAAGTAGTTGGTAAATGATTTTTGAAAAGTTTTTAGTGAATCTTCAGAATAAATGTTTCAAATCCTATAAAGCACCTAACGTATTTTACATTTCTTGGGGTAGGTAAGTCAACTACCACTCTAATTTAACTGAGATATATACTCAGACCTTCTGGGGAGATGATATAACCCAGAAATTGAGTCCTGATTTGTTCAAATTCCCATTTTTCAAGTTTGATATAGAGATGGTTCTCCAGTAGACTTTTCAGGACTATCTCGACATGTCTGTGATGCTCCTCCAAGGAATCTCAAAATATAAGAAGTCATCGAGATAAACAACAACAAATCGATCCAAGAAATCTCAAAAAACATCATAAATGAAGTGCTGAAAGGTGACAGGGGCGTTACTAAGGCCGAAAGGCATAACCAGATGTTCAAAATGTCCATATCTAGTTCTAAAAGCAGTTTTCCACTCATCTCCTGGGCAAATTCGTATGAGATTATAAGCCCTTCTTAGGTCAAGTTTAGTAAAAATTCCAGCAAAGCACAATCTCTCCAGCCATTCAGGAATTTATGGGAGTGGCAGTGATTTTTAATAGCAATCTTATTTATTTATATGTAATCAATACATGGCCGCATGGTTGAGTTCTTCTTTTCTACAAAATCAAGGGTGCTCCAACAGATGAAGAAGGTTGAATTAAGCCTTTCATTACGTTTTCATCTAAGTATTCTTTCAGTACTTTCAATTCTGAGTCAGAAAGATTGTACATTCGCCCATACGGAATGGATGCTTTAGAAAGCAATTCAATGGGACAGATGTAAGAGCGATGAGGAGGCAGGTCATCAGCTTTATTCTTACTACTTCTTACTTTCTTCTTACATCCAATTTGAAAAGTGTTGCAAGTTCCTTCTAACTCTAACATTCCATGAACATTCATGGGTTGTCATTATGTAGAGTAGACTCAGTAGCTGCCCTGCTCTATACAGCATGGTCTTTTTCTCTGTTAGCTTGCTCCCATTGCATCAATTTAGGCATGACTATGGCATTAAAAAGGCTTTTAATATGACAGCTGTGAGTATGGAACTCATCGTCACCTATGCGACATACTGTAGTTTCATGGAGTCAATGTGTTGCCAGGGCCTTCTAAAAGACTTTGTGTCAGCCATGAAATCAATCATAAGTGTATATGCTCACAAAATATTTTTTAGTTTTGCAAATCATACAATTATTCCAAAAGAAAGATGCTTCAGGAAATGCTAGAATTTTTTTTCCAGAAGAGTTTATTTTTGTGTTTTTTTTTTATTTTTTTTTCCAAGAGCATAGTATTATAAAGTTTACAGTATTTTTAGGCCAGAAAAAGCCTGATGAATGGTCAGCTGTCTTCTTTTAACTGCTTGGCATCTTTGGAAACATAAAGCTGTTAAAAAATGCTCAAAAAAGATCATACCAACAGCAACTCATTTTTGCATAGAAATGCATGCATTCATTATTTTGATAATTTTTCAAGAGTTTTTTCAAGAAGGTTTTTAGAGCAGACTTATTTTTATCACATGCTGTAAATGAAACAAAAAAAGATGAAATTCCACAATTGTGGTTTTTGGTCACTGCATTTCCACCAAAAAATTTAATCAATGGTGACATGGATAAGCCATAAAGGTGTGAGGATACGAGTCTCTGAAGCTCCTCAAGCCCCAAGCATTGTTATATTCAATCAAATAATTTTCTGGCAACCTGTAATGTCAGGACGATGAGAAGGAGGACTTGAAATCTTTCCCTGCCTAGTCACTTGAAAAAATATAGTCATACAGATCTCTTTCTGTCACCCCATCAAACTCAAGCAGAATTGAATATGTTGCAGTAGCAGGGCCTCCATATCCCCACCAGGCCTTCAGTATGTCCTCTGCCTGCACTTAAGCATTGATAAGACTAAAGGGATTCAGGATCTAGTAATAGTTCTAGAATATTCAGATATATTTAACTCCAAACATACTGAAATTCACTCCTAAAAATAGCAGAGAGGAACTGTTGCAGCCGTCAGGTAGTACTGGGCGACACACCATATTCTTAGTGGTGTGTGCTGCTGCATGGGAACTAAGAATGTTAAAAGACTTAACAAATTTTATTATATCTGCACCATGCAGACCAGTAAGTGATCCAACAATGGAATCAGTGTATCTGCTTATAAATCATGATACTATCAGATTATATAGCCAGTATGTGCGGAAAAATTTCCTATCATAGAAGCTCCATCAAAAAGCAGGATCTGGACAATATATTTATACCTTTGGAACAAACCCACCAGCAATCAAAATCTTTGGTGCATGAGGATATATAACAATAAGGTAATAGGACCCCTGCCATAGAAAAAAATAATGCCTCCCTGATCATGAGAAAGTCTTGAAAAAAATGCTAAATGCTCATGTCAGCAAATATAATATTTAACATTGCTTCTCGACTAGAGTTGAGCGATACTTTCCGATATCCAAAAATATCGATCGGAATGGTATCGCCGATATCACTAAAATATCGGCGATACCCGATACCGGAAGTCCCATGTAAGTCTATGGGAACAAAATATCGCAACTAAAAAAACCCTTTCTTTCGTTGTAAACACAAAATATACACACATAGAATACATATATATATATATATATATATATATATATATATATATATATACATGTCATTGTGACATATATATATATATATATAATATATATATATATATATACATATATGTATAGTTTATACACTTCTACATAGTAAAATAGCCTCTGATTCAATTGCCGGGTAAAGCCGACTTCTGTGAAAAGACAGAAGCACCCGACATGAAATGACACTTGGTGTCCATAGGGTTAACCATGTCTTTTCATGTCTTTTGCTATCTGATTTGCACAAACCAATTACATCAGTCTATGTGTGCAAAATTTCACACCTGTAGGGTTAATTAAAGTTGTAAATTGTTGTAAAAAAAAAGGACTTTTTTGCTACGAATTTACACCTTTAATTAACCCCTACAGGTGTGAAATTTTGCACACATAGACTGATGTAATTGTTTGTGCAAATCAGATAGCAAAGGACATGGTTAACCCTATGTACACCAAGTGTCATTTCATGTCGGGTTCTGCATTTTCACAAAAGCCGGCAATTGAATTAGCTGCTATTATACTATGTAGAAGTGTATGAACTATAAATATAAATATATTATATATATATAATATTAGTGTCACAAATTCAATGACATGTATATATATATATATATGAGGTGTAAAATTGTTTAAAAAAAATGCGTGGGCTCCCGTCCTATTTTCGCAACCAGACAGACAAAGCCAGCGAATGGGGGCAGATAATAATAGCCCAGAGAGGGACCATTATTTTTGGCCCCCCCCCTGGCTACTAACATCTGCCCCAGACACCCTAGAAAAGACAAATCTATAATTAGATTCACCCTTTCTGGCACTTTGCCCGTCTATTCCCATTGCCCTGTAGCGGTGGCGAATGGGTTAATATGGGGTTAAAGCCACCTTGCTATTGAAAGGTGACCTTAAGCCAGGTTAATAATTGAGAGCTGTCAATTAGACAACTATCAATTATTAATCCTATTGCATGAAATAAAAATAAAACACACACACTTTAATTAAAAATCATTTTAATGAAATAAAGACACATGTTTTTGACCATCTTTTATTTGACTGCAAAAAACATTTCCTGTAATAAAAATAAAATAAAAAAGCAAAATTATTCTTACCTATCCCTTGCACAGTCAGGTCCCACGGTATAATCCTTCAGAAAGGGTAATGTTTACTGCAGGGACCGCAGCTAATGCTGCAGCCTCACAGTAAACCCCCAAATGAATGAGTTCCTCTCCTGGCTGACAGGAGAGGAAGTGGAAAGCTTAATTGATTGCTTTCCACTTTCACTTCAGGTCAGCCAGGGACACAATCAGTGACGTCAGAGGGAACTGATTAACAAAAATAGGGGTTCCCTTCGAAAAAAAAATGGCGTCGGGTCCCCCCTATTTTTGTTAACCAGCCTGATGAAGCAGACTGCTGAGCAGTGGCGTACCGTGAATGAAGCAGACCAAGCAGCTGCTATGGGGCTCAGACAGGTGAGGGGGCCCTCGATGGTCGGGTAGCTGTGCTGACACAGTACTACCAGGGGGTCGGCGGGGGAGGGAGAGCGCAGCTCTTCTATATACTCACCCCTCCTGGTGCGGTCTCTGCAGCCCCTGCTCTTCTCCCACGGTCTCCGACGCCTGTGTTCAGCGGTCAGGTGGTACCGCTCATTACAGTCATGAATACGCACATATTCATGACTTTAATGAGCTGTCTCGCGTGACCGCTGAACACTGGCGGCGGAGACCGTGGGAGAAGAGCAGGGGCTGCACAGACCGCGCCGGCGGAAGGGTGAGTATAAGGGATATTTACCTGTCCCGTTCCACCGTTGCTCGCGTCCTCTTGCTGCAATGTTCAGGTCAGAGGGCGCGATGACGTCGTTAGTGCGCGCTGCGCCCTCTGCCTGATCATTCACTGCTGGAGGACGCCGAAGACAGCGGCACTCAGCAGTGGACAGAGAGGACAGGTAAATATCTCAGGTGCCGGGGCCCTGAGCGAGCGGTGACATCGGCACCTGGTGTCACCCCCTGCTCAGGACACCGGCACCTGGCCCCCAGCGACGAAAGGTGAGTATGTCTTTTTTTTTTTTTTGGTTGCAGCAGCTGCGGCAGCATAAGGGCCTATACTATGGAGCATCTATGGGGGCACAATCTATGGGGGCATAATACATTTTTTTGTTTAATGTGTCCCCTCACTGTGCTGGCACTTTACATTTACAATGGCTCTGGGTTTTTTTTTTTTGGGGGGGGGCCCATTCAGACTTTTGCTATGGGGCCCCATGATTTCTATGTACGCCCCTGCTGCTGAGGCATGGTATTTAAGGCTGTTAAGGAGCCAATATCCATGGACCTTGCCAGCAGCGTCGGACTTGAGTACCTTGGGCCCACCAGAGAAAAAATATTCTTGGGGCCCACCATCATACTTCCCAACCTTTGAAGAAGGGAAAGAGGGACAAAGGCTGTGGCACGTGTGCCTGCTGCAGCAAATTTTAGGCCATGCCACGTTGCACCACAGACTGTCCAGGAGTTGGTGGATGCTTTAGTCCAGGTGTGGGAGGAGATCCCTCAGGAGACCATCCGTCGCGCTCATCAGGAGCATGGCCAGAAGTTGTAGTGAGGTCATACAGTATACCTCCCAAATTTTGAAGACAGGAAAGAGGTTAAAGGCTGCGGCGCGCGCAGGGCGTCGCTGCAAATTTTAGGCCACGCCCCGACCACACCCATTTAACAGCTAATCACACCCATATCCTCACCCCAAGCGTACCCATTTAGCACTGCTGATCACACTGACTGGTAATGAGGGCACAGTGGCTGGTACTGAGGAAAAGAAAGAAAGAGCATGAGAGAGAAAGAACAAACAGAGAAAGAAAGAGAGGAAAGAAAGAAAAGAGAGAGAGAAAGAAAGAACAGAGAGAAAAAAGAACAGAGAGCGAGAAAGAAAGAACAGAGAGCGAGAAAGACTAGAGAGAGAAAGAAAGACTAGAGAGAGAGCCAGAGGCGTAGCTAGGGTTTTGGTTTAGTGGGGGCGAAACTTCTGAGTGGGCCCCTAATCAGAGAACCTCAGCAAATGACCGCGCTGTTGCCAAAAATAATCTATATATAAAAAGACCAATATTGATATTACCGCCATATGGTGTGTGGTAAATAATACCAGTCCTACAGAACATATAATAGATTACAGCACAGGTACAGATAATGACTTACCGCTGATGTTCTTTCTAATGGAATTGTTCACTTTTCATTTCTTTTCCATCTGGCCCAGACCGACATGACGACTTCTCCAGCCAGGACTCGACTGCAGAGATTACAACAAAGACACATTTCACTTCTCATATTTTTAGCACTGTCTTGGTCACCAATTGGACTATTCTCAACCTGCACAAACTCCTCATCCTGCTGATACCCCAATACTGAGCCGCTGCTGCCATATGTGTCCCTATTTCTGCACCTGATACCCCAATACTGAGCCGCTGCTGCCATATGTGTCCCTATTACTGCACATGATACCCCAATACTGAGCCGCTGCTGCCGTATGTGTCCCTATTACTGCACCTGATACCCCAATACTGAGCCGCTGCTGCCGTATGTGTCCTTATTACTGCATGTGATACCCCAATACTGAGCTGCTGCTGCTGCCGTATGTGTCCCTATTACTGCACCTGCTGTGGGGTTCTGTGTGACCTCTAAATTTTAAAGCACCCCTCTAGAATATAGTAATGCCGGGTGCAAGTGCCCTAGAAAACAGTGACCACATTTTGTCCCCTAGACTGTAATAATGCCCTGTGTGCCCCTTTGACAGTCACAGTAACCCGAGTTCCCCTATAACAATAAGTGTCCACTTTACATTTAATAATGTCCCAAGTCTCCCCCTGTACATCTCCCCTATACACAGAATAATGCCCCTCACTGGATATATACTGACCCCTTAATGTCCCCAAACTATTTAATGGGTCCAACACTGTATGATGGCTCCTAGATAGCATCCATACAGCATAATACACCAGATAGTCCTCAATATAGTATAATGCACCCCCATAGGCAGCCTCCATATTATAATAAACCCCCATAGGCAGAGTCTATAATATAATGCACCACCATAGGCAGCCGCTATATTATAATGCACCCCCATAGGCAGCCTCTGTAGTATAATGCATCCCCATAGGGAGTCTCTGTAGTATAATGCACCCCAATATGGAGCCTCTGTAGTATAATGCAGCCCCCATATACAGCCTCTGTAGTATAATGCACCACCATAAAAAAAAAAAAAACAATACTCACCTCCCGGCTCCTGTGCTGCTCACTGTTCTCCCTCTCAGCGTCTGACAGCGGGTGCCGGCAGTTGATGTCATCGCGCCCGCTGTCAGACGCTGAGAGGGGGATTATGGGAGAGAAGGAGCGCTCGCTCCTTCTCTCTCTATGCGGTCAGCTTATCGGCTGGATGCCGATACAGCTGACCCTCCGATGACGGTGGGGGGCCCACTGCTGGCACCGGGCCCCCCCAAGCCTGTTCAGGCCCCATAGCTTCTGGGCGGCAGAGCAGGAAGATCGATTCTCCCTGCTCTGCCGCAGAATGTAACTGTATCGGCGTGCTGTGCACGCCGATACAGTTACTGTAGCGTAGCTCCGGGTGGGCCCCCTCAGAGCTCTGGGCCCGGGGCCACCGCCCCCTCTGACCCGCGACCTATCCTTTCAAATCAGGGCCCACCACGCAGGAGCTGGGGCCCACCGGAGGTTTCTCCGGTGGCTCAGTCCGACCCTGCTTGCCAGCCTGATAATACCAGGTCACAGCAGTCTGCTTATCTTTGCTGGTTAACAAAAATAGAGGATCCCGTCGAAAAAATTTGGTGTGGGGTCCCCCCTATTTTTGTTAACCAGCCAGATGAAGCAGACTGCTGAGGCCTGGTTTTTCAGGCTGGTAAGGAGCCAAGATCCATGGACCTTGCCAGCCTGATAATACCAGGCCACAGCAGTCTGCATATCTTGGCTGGTTAACAAAAATAGGGGATCCCCTCGAAAAAAAATTGGCGTGGGGTCCCCCCTATTTTTGTTAACCAGCCAGATGAAGCAGACCGCTGAGGCCTGGTTTTTCAGGCTGGTAAGGATCCAATATCCATGGACCTTGCCAGCCTGATAATACCAGGCCACAGCAGTCTGCTTAGCTTGGCTGGTTAACAAAAATAGGGGATCCCCTCGAAAAAAAAACGGCGTAGGAGTCCCCCTATTTTTGTTAACCAGCCAAGTAAAATGCAGACTGCTGCGGCCTGGTATTAAAAGACTGTCAAGGCCCATGGATTTTGGCCCTCAACAGCCTGATAATACAAGGCTACAGCAGCCCCACATTTGGCGCATCAAAAGATGTGCCAATTGTGGCACTTTACCCGGCTCTTCCCACTGCCCTGTAGCGGTGGCAAGTGGTGTAATAAGGGGTTAATGTCACCGTTGATTGCACGGTGACAATAAGCCCGGTTAAAAATGGAGAGGCGTCAATAAGACACCGATCCATTATTAATCCCAAAGTTTTTAAATGTATAAAAAAAAGACAAAGCAAGAAAAAAGTATTTTAATGAAATAAAAGAGACAACACAGTTTTAATTTCTTTTATTATACTCTCATTCCTGCGACGCCATCGATCTCCTGTAAAAAAAGGAAAAAAACAAACCAACAGTATACCACCTGTCCGACGCAGTCCATAGTAACGAATGTCCCACGACGATCCAGCTCTGCTACATCGGAATGCCAGGCAGAGCCTGTCATCGCGACGCAGCACAGCTGATTACCTGCTTCCCCGGCGGTGACGTCATCGGACTGACTGCTTTACAGCCGGGATTACCCAGCAGTCACTGCAGTTATCGCGAGAAACTGCATGTGACCGCCGGGGAAAGATGATGGCGGCCATCAAGCAGTCCAGGCCGTGACCGCCGGAGATCTTCTGCCAGGTAAGTGCCGCTGACTTCTGACAGACCCGACCGACGGACACTGACAGTGACAGTGACAATTCCGATTCCGGTATCCGATAAGACGACAATATCGGAACTCTGAATCGAAAGTCCGATACAGCTAATATCGGCCGATACCCGATATTTGCAGTATCGTATCGCTCAACACTATTCTCGACTATTAAGAGAATCAAGGTAAATAACATAATGTCCTCTGGAGAGTCCTGCCTGAGCACATCTCACATGATACTGTTGGAAAAATAGTGATGGCCATCTTCACAACAATCATCAAAAGATGGCTTTAACCCCTTAACGACTGCCGATACGCCTTTTAACGGCCGTCATTAAGGGTACTTAAACCACAGAGCCGTTAATTAACGACGCTGTGGAAAAAGCCTATAGCGCCCCCCCAGAGTCGGATTTTCCCTGGGGTCTCGGCTACCGGTGGTAGCCGAGACCCCAGAGACCATGATTCGGGTCGGTTTTTACCGATCCCGCTTTTGCGATCGCCGTTATTAACCCTATAACGGCGATCGCTAAAAAAGCTATTTTCCCTTTAATTTCTCTCTCCTCTGATGTGATCGCACATCAGAGGGGAGAGAAATGGAGTCCCCGGGACCCCCGATCAGCCCCCCGTGCTTCTCGGTGTCTCCCCAGGCCTCCTGTGGCTCCAGCAGCTCCCGGTGTCTTTTTCCGATAAAAAAAAATTGAGGGCCCAGAGGTAGCCGAGACCCCAGAGAACATAATCAGGGTCCCCCCAGTCTCCCGCTTTTGCGATTGCCGCTATTAACCCTATAACGGCGATCGCAAAAGAAAAAAAAAAAAGACACGATCCTGCTTGCAATTTCTCTCCCCTCTGATGTGATCGCACATCAGAGGGGAGAGAAATAGGGTCCCCAGGACCCCCGATCTCCCCCGGTACCTATGGCTGTTCCCCCATGGCCCCTCTGAGCTCCTGCAGCGCCCCCTGTGGTCCGATCCTCCAGCGTCTTCACCCTGCCTGGCGGCAGATTCAAAAAATGAATGACTTCATTCATTCTCTAAAAGTACATTTTGATCACTGTGATAAATTATCACAGTGATCAAAATAAAAAGAACAGTACATAAACCCCCCCTTTATCACACCCTTTGTTAGGGACATATAATAAAATAAAGAAATTTTATTTATTTTTATTTTTCCATTAGGGTTAGGGTTAAGGTTATAATTAGGGTTAGGGTTACAATTAGGGTTAGGGTTAGCATTAGGGTTAGGCTGGGTTCATACTGCGCTATGGCAGTCCGTTAGATGGACTGCATTACACTGCGGTGTAACGTAGTCTGTTAATGCTACCATTCACCCTCATTTGAGGGCGCATCGCGAAGCATGCCGTAAAGCGGCATGCATTCGCGACGTGCCATCATTCAGTGACGGAGCCTCGGACGCGGGCTGCAGCGCCTGAGCTCTGTCACTGCTAGCGCAGATGAATCATCTGCTGATTCCTCTGCGCTAGCGGGTATAGCATAACGCGATCGCGTTATGCTATACCTTTACCAGCCCGTCAACGCTATGTGTTGAACGGGCTGGTAAAACGCAATGTGATCCTAGCCTTAGTGTTAGGGTTATAATTAGTGTTAGGGTTGGAATTAGGGTTAGGGTTACAATTCGGGTTATGGTTACAATTAGGGTTAGGGTTACAATTAGGGTTAAGGTTACAATTAGGGTTGGGATTAGGGTTAGGGTTGGGATTAGGGTTAGGGGTGTGTTGGGGTTAGGGTTGGAGCTAGAATTGAGGGGTTTCCACTATTTAGGCACATCAGAGGGTCTCCAAACACGACGTGGCGTTCAAAAAGTCAAATGGCGCTCCCTCCCTTCCGAACCCTGCCGTACGCCCAAACAGTGGTTTACCCCAACATATGGGGTATCAGCGCACTCAGGACAAATTGCACACTAATTTTGGGTTTCTAATTTATGCTGTTACCCTTGGGAAAATAAAAAATAGCTGGCTAAAAAAATCATTTTTGTGGAAAAAATTATTTTTTATTTTCACGGCTCTGTGTTTATAAATTTCTGTGAAACACTTGGGGTTCAAAGTGCTCACCACACATCTAGATAAGTTTTTTAAGGGGTCTAGTTTCTAAAATGGGTCACTTGTGGGGGTTTCCACTGTTTAGACACATCAGGGGTCTCCAAACACGACGTGGCGTTCAAAAAGTCAAATGGCACTCCCTCCTTCCGAGCCCTGTCGTGTGCCCAAACAGTGGTTTACCCAACATATGGGGTATCAGCGCATTCAGGACAAATTGCACACCAATTTTGGCATTCTAATTTCTCCTGTTACCCTTGGGAAAATAAAAAATAGCTGTCTAAAAAAAATAATTTTTGAAGAATAAAAATTATTTTTTATTTTCACAGCTCTGTGTTTATAAATTTCTGTGAAACACTTGGGGGTTCAAAGTGCTCACCACCATCTAGATAAGTTCCTTAAGGGGTCTAGGTTCCAAAATAGGGTCACTTGTGGGGGTTTCCACTGTTTAGACACATCAGGGGGTCTCCAAACACGAAGTGGCGTTCAAAAAGTCAAATGTCGCTCCCTCCCTTCCGAACCCTGCTGTGCACCCAAACAGTTGTTTACCCCAACATATGGGTATCAGCGTAATCAGGACAAATTGCACACCAATTTTGGGGTTCTAATTTCTCCTGTTACCCTTGGGAAAATAAAAAATAGCTGGCTAAAATAATCATTTTTGAGGAAAAAAAATATTTTTTATTTTCACGGTTCTGCGTTTATAAATTTCTGTGAAGCACTTGGGGTTCAAAGTGCTCACCACACATCTAGATAAGCTTCTTGGGGGGTCTAGTTTCTAAAATGGTGTCACTTGCAGGGGGTTTCTACTGTTTAGGCACATCAAGGGCTCTGCAAACACAACATGACGCCAGCAGAACTTTCCATCAAAGTCTGCATTACAAAATGGCGCTCTTTCCCTTCCAAGCTCTCCCATGCGCCCAAACAGTGGTTTCAACACACATATGGGGTATCAGCGTACTCAGGAAAAATTGCACAACAACTTTTGGGTCCAATTTCTCCTATTACCTTGGGAAAATAAAAAATAGCAGGCTAAAGAATCATTTTTGAGGAAAAAAATGATTTTTTATTTTCACGGTTCTACGTTATAAACTTCTGTGAAGCTCTTGGGGGTTCAAAGTGCTCACCACATATCAAGATAAGTTCCTTAAGGGGTCTAGTTTCCAAAATGGTGTCATTTGTGGGGGTTTCCACTGTTTAGGCGTAGCAGGGGCTCTCCAAACGCGACATGGCGTCCAATTTCAATTCCAGCCAATATTGGTTTGAAAAAGTCAAACGGCGCTCCTTCCCTTCCAAGCCCTGCCGTGCACCCAAACAGTGGTCCCCCCCACATTTGGGGTATCAGCGTACATAGAACAAATTGGACAACAACTTTTGTGGTCTAATTTCTCCTGTTACCCTTGGGAAAATAAAAAATGGGACTAAACAATCAGGTTTGTGGAAAAAATATGATTTTTTTTTATTTTCACTTCCGGGCGTTATAAACTTCTGTGAAGCACTTGGGGGTGCAAAGTGCTCACCACACATCTAGATAAGTTCCTTAGGGGTCTAGTTTCCAAAATGGGTCACTTGTGGGGGTATCAGCATGCTCAGGACAAATTGCACAAAAACTTTTTGGGTCTTGTTACCCTTGGAAGATAAAAATTGGGTGAAAAGATCATTTTTGTGGAAAAATATGATTTTCCAAAATGGGGTCACTTGTGGGTTGTTTCCACTGTTTAGGCACATCAGGGCCTTTACAAACGCGACATGGCGTCCAGCCAATTCTGCGTTGAAAAAGTCAAACGGTGCTCCTTCCCTTCCAAGCTCTGCCATGCACCCAAACAGTGGTTTACCCCCACATATGGGGTATCAGCATGCTCAGGACAAATTGAACAAAAACTTTTGGGGTCTTGTTACCATTGGGAAAATAAAAATTGGGGTGAAAAGATCGTTTTTGTGGAAAAAATATGATTTTTTTATTTTACGGTTCTATGTTATAAACTTCTGTGAAGCACTTGGAGGTTCAAAGTGCTCTCCACACATCTAGATAAGTTATTTAGGGGGTCTAGTTTCCAAAATGGGTCATTTGTGGGGTGTTTCCACGTTTAGACACATCAAGGCCTCTACAAACGCGACATGGCATCCAGCCAATTCTGCGATGAAAAAGTCAAACGACGCTCCTTCCCTTGCGATCTCTGCCGTGCGCCCAAAAAGTGGTTTACCTTCACATATGGGGTATCGGCGTATTCAGGAGAAATTGCACAACAAATTTTGTGGTTCATTTTTTCTTTTAACACTTGTGAAAATAAAAAAATTGGTTCCGAAGTAAAGTTTATTCCTTCCATATTGCTTCAGTTCCTGTGAAGCACGTAAAGGGTTAATAAACTTCTTGAATGTGGTTTTGAGCACCTTGAGGGGTGCAGTTTTTAGAATGGTGTCACTTTTGTTTTTTTTCTATCATATAGACCCCTCAAAGTGACTTCAAATGTGATGTGGTCCCTAAAAAAAATGGTGTTGTAAAAATGAGAAATTGCTGGTCAACTTTCAACCCTTATAACTTCGTAACCAAAAAAAATGTTGTTCCCAAAATTGTGCTGATGTAAAGTAGACATGTGGGAAATGTTATTTATTAAGAAATTTTTGTTATATATCTCTCTGATTTAAGGGCATAAAAATTTAATTGCTAAATTTTCGCCATATTTCTGTTTTTTTCATAAATAAGCATAAGTCATATCAAAGAAATTTTACCACTAACGTGAAGTACAATAGGCCAAGAAAAAACAATCTCAGAATCAGCAGGATTCGTTAAAGCTTTCCAGAGTTATAACCTCATAAAATGACAGTGGTCAGAATTGTAAAAATTGGCCCGGTCATTAAGCTGCAAAATGGCTCTGTCACTAAGGGGTTAAACTTACTATACAATTCACTAAATATATTGATTAGCAAGAAAGGGACATCTGGATCCAAGCAACCTGAGAGATATTCTATGTGGACTGTAATATTGGGCCGGGGTCACACTTGCGAGTGTGATGCGAGAAACCCTTACTCAAAGAAGTCATCCTTTGGGGTGCCTGGTCTCATGGCCTAGTCCCAGAAAAAAGTAGTGTGATCTATGTGTATCCCGAATTCTCCATCAACACCTTATTCTGATGCAACCACTTTTGTTCAGGATCTGAGACACTGGAGTTTCATATCCCTTCCATCTCATAGTATAACACATTGGATTAATCTACTATCTAAGCTAACATTCAGACCTGAAAGGCTTATTTACAATCCAAGAGATGGAACCTGTCCTGATTCCTAACTGGCTAGCCTTTGAAAAACCCGTATCTCAGCTGCAGATAATAAAAGGGACAGACTTACTAATGAGTCAAAGATATTGTGGCTTTTTTAACAACCCACCCATCCTCCTATCTGAAACTTAAAGGGAACCTGTGAGCAAGATTGTGCACAGTAACCTACAGTAACCTACATACAGTGTCAAGTCAGTGCCGTTATACTGATTAAAATAGTAGTCATATACTCCGGCACACAAAAGATCATTAGATGCAAAAATGGATGCAAATAATAAAGTCTTCATTTGATATAATAATGGCTCATTCCAAAATTGCGAAGATATACTCATGAATACAGGTACATTATCCAGGTCCAAAATTCCATAATTTCCAGGTACAAAATGTCAACGTTTCGGCATAATAAGCCTTTGTCAAGAGGTACCTATTGCTTATGTAACACGGGTGTACGAGAGGACAGCGTCCAGCAATTTGTGCTGTGGCAGTGAGCAATAGGTACCTCTTGACAAAGGCTTATTATGCCGAAACGTTGAAATTTTGTACCTGGAAATTATGGAATTTTGGACCTGGATAATGTACCTGTATTCATGAGTATATCTAGCGCAATTTTGGAATGAGCCATTATTATATCAAATAAAGACTTTATTATTTGCATCCATTTTTGCATCTAATGATCTTTTGTGTGCCGGAGTATATGACTACTAGTTGATATCTTTTTCTCCTGAGCACCTCTACATTTAGTGAGCATCTCCCTTTTTTTTGATCTATACTGATTAAAATGATACCTTGATTGATGAAATCCGTCTCATGGTTGTTGTTTAATCTTTATTTTCAGTTGCAAGTTATTGATATGCTAGAGCTTCATCCCTCCTTTTTATCTTTTTGTAGGTCAATCTTATGGAATTTGCTGCATTCTACCTGTCTTTGAATTCACCAAATAAAGTGACACTTTGGAATTGTTGGAAATTTTTTGCTCTTTAACCCCTTAACCCCCAAGGGTGGTTTGTACGCTAATGACAGCACCAATTTTTACAATTCTGACCACTGTCTCTTTATGAGGCTATAACTCTGGAACGCTTCAACGGATCTTCGCGATCTGAGATTGTTTTCTCGTGACATATTGTACTTCATGTTAGTGGTAAAATTTATTCAATATAACTTGCGTTTATTTTTTAAAAAAACGCAAATATGGCAAACATTTTGAAAATTTTGCAATTTTCAAACTTTGAATTTTTATACCCTTAAGACAGAGAAATATGTCACAAAAATAGTTAAGAAATAACATTTCCCACATGTCTACTTTACAACAGCACAATTTTGGAACCAAAATTTTTTTTTTAAGAAATTATAAGGGTTAAAAGTTGACCAGCTATTTCTCATTTTTACAACAAAATTTACAAAGCCATTGTTTTTAGGGACCACCACACATTTGAAGTCACTTTGAGGGGTCTATATGGCAGAAAATACCCAAAAGTGACACCATTCTAAAAAAAAAAAAACTGCACCCCTCAAGGTAATCAAAACCACATTCAAGAAGTTTATTAACCCTTCAGGTGCTTCACAGGAGCTGAAGCAACGTGGAAGGAAAAAATGAATATTTAACTGTTTAGTCACAAAAATGAACTTTTACAAACTTCTTTTTATATTAACAAGGATAAAAGGAGAAAATGGACAAATAAAGTTGTTGTGCAATATCTCCTGAGTACGCCAATACCCCATATGTGGGGGAAAACCACTGTTTGGGCACACGGCAGAGCTCGTAAGGGAAGGAGCGCCGTTTGACTTTTTCAACGCAGAATTGGTTGGACGCCATGTCGTGTTTGGAGAGCTCCTGATCTGCCTTAACAGTGGAAGCACAATTCGGGGCTCGGAAGGGAAGTAATGACGTTTTGGATTGCAGACATTGATGGAATGGTCTGCGGGTGTTATGTCGCATTTGGAGAGCCCCTGATGTGCCTAAACAGTGGAAACCCCCCACACGTGACCCCATTTTGGAAAATAGACCCCACAAGGAACTTATCTAGATGTGTGGTGAGCACTTTGAACCCCGAAGTGCTTCACAGAAGTTTACAACGTACAGCCGTAAAATAAAAAATCCTTTTTTTTTTTACAAAAATGATTTTTTTTGCCCCCAATATTTTATTTTCACAAGGGTAACAGGAGAAATTGGACCCCAAAAGTTGTTGTCCAATTTGTCCTGAGTACGCTGATACCCAATATGAGGGAGAAAACTACAGTATGGGCACACGTCGGGGCTCGGAAGGGAAGTAGTTATGTTTTGGATTGCAGACTTTGATGGAATGGTCTGCGAGCGTCATGTCGCATTTGGAGAGCCCCTGATGTGCCTAAACAGTGGAAACCCCCCACAAGTGACCCCATTTTGGAAAATAGACCCCACAAGGAACTTATCTAGATGTGTGGTAAGCGCTATGAAGCCCAAGTGCTTCACAGAAGTTTATAACGTACAGCCGTAAAAACAAAAAAAACATTTATTTTTTTTACAAACATGATATTTTTGCCCCAATTTTTTATTTTCCCAAGGGTAACTTAAGAAATTGGACCTCAAGAGTTATTGTGCAATTTGTCCTGAGTACGCTGATACCCCATATATGGGGGTAAACTAATGTTTGGGCGCATTGCAGAGCTCAGAAGTGAAGGAGCACCGTTTGACTTTTTCAACACAGAATTGGCTGGAATTGAGATCAGATGCCATGTCACATTTGGAGAGCCCCTGATGTGCCAAAACAGCTGAAACCCCCCAATTCTAACTCCAACCCTAACCCCAACACACCCCTAACCCTAGTCCCAACCCTAACCATAACCCTAACCACAAACCTAACCCTAACACTCCCCTAATACTAATTTCAACCCTAAACCTAATCCTAACTTTAGCCTCAACCCTAACTTTAGCCGCAACCCCTGTTATGGGTCTGCGGAACACACCAAATATATAATGTAGAAAGGTGCGTTCGCAGCCCGGGGTCCACCGTGCAAGCGGAGCCTGCTGCTAGTAAAAATGGCGCGAGAAGCAAACTCTGTTATCCAGCAGTGTCACCAACATAAACGCCGTAATGCGCTGTGGCAATGAGTGCGAACTCTGTTACTCCACAGAGCCTGCTAGAAGGAGAGCCGCAGCGCTATATGGCGATGTGTGCGCACTCACTAGACACAACTGAGTGGCAAAGAAAACACGCTAGGGCGCTGACTAGCGTTGAAAGCGAACCCTGTTACGTCACAGGGCCGCTGAGAAAAAGCACTGTGTCCTGTAAGGCTCTCAGGTACACAGTTAAGTGCTAAGCGTACAAAAAGCGTGATCATGTGCTAATGTCCTCGCGGGAGTCACCCGCAATCTATGGCGTCTGAACGCCAGACCCTGAATACGGCAATCAAAACTCCTCACCGGTTATGCCGGTAATCTAGGGCATCTAGGACACCGACCCTGACCAGCTACCATACCAAACTCCTCACCGATTAAGTCGGTATTCTAGTGGCTTATTTCAGCCGGGTCCCTATCCACACATACACATGACCACACTGGCGCATAGCATACAATGGTTGATATTAGCGAATGGCGGCCCAGCCATGCTACTTTTTATTTTTTATTTTTTTTTCCCTCAGATGGGAAGTTCCACAGTCAGATAACCAAAACTATAAGGAACTCGACTCCCAAACAGCGTGTACACTTACATAATGCAGCAGCTGTTCCCATCATCATCGGAAAACCAACTTTATTTACAAGCACAAAAAAACACAAAACTAAGACACATTAACAAGATGTTTCCACTTTTTAACTTTCCAAATTCCCTCTGCGTCCTCCTCCCCCCTCTTTCTCTTATCACACACAAAACAAAAATACAATTTTCCCAAAACAATTTTTAAGCAATTTTTAACCTCAATCTCCTTCCTCTTAAACACATACACGTTCCTCACATCCCACAACACCTCTTTTATACATGCAAGCATCAACCACAACACTCTCTCCTTTTCTCCACACATACCCAACCCAAACATAAATAACTCAAACGTCAAAAAATTCACATCACACAACTCCTTACACAACGGGCCCAAACCTGAAATCACATTTCTAGCATACTGACAATTCCAAAACAAATGCACCACACTCTCTCTCCCACCACATCCCCTCCTCGGACACATCTCACTCCTCACTAAACCCCGGTTTCTCTGGAAGTCTCTCACCGGTAACACCTCATGCAATGACTGCCACACAATCTCGCTCTGTCTATTTGTCATACCATCCATACGTACCTTCTTCCATACCTTCTGCACATCACTTCCTCTCACCATATAGATACCACATTCCATCTCTCTACACTCAATCATCCTATATACCGCTTTCTTCTTCTCTAACAACCTCACATCCACATCACACAGTTCATACTTCACCAAAAATTTGTAAACCCACACATACCACACAGGCACCTCAAAAGCCACTGGGCACCTTAGATCCCTTTCCCGCCACTTCAAACGGAACAGAAAACTTCCAAACAAATACCTGCACATACATGCACACTTCCCATCCATCCTAATCACACCCAATACAAACACCATAATATTCACGCCAAAAAATACATTCAAATTTGGGAATCCCAGCCCCCCCTTATCCATTCTCTTCATCACAACCTCTCTCCTTGCACGCTCCATACTTGAACGCCAAAAAAATACAAACAAAACCCTATTTAATCTTCTAACACACATATAACCTGGTGGAAAAACCACCGCAACATGCAAAAAAATTGGTAACACCACACTCTTAATAACTAAAATTTTACCAAAAAACGTCAAATCTCTCATCTTCCAAAAATTTAACTTGCGCTCCACTCTCTCTCTCACATCCACCCAACTTTCCTCTCCATCCAACTTCTCTGAAAATTTCACACCCAGCACCTTTATCGGTCCACTCACCACATTCACCCCAATATCATTGCTCAGAGTCCTCCCACCAAAAATCTTACATTCAGTCTTCTCCCAATTCACTTTAAACGCAGACGCTCCACAAAACCAACAACTTCACACGACGCACCGAACACTCTGAATCACACAAAACACACACATCATCCATGTAACCATTCACCTTCCACTCCCTCCCCCCGCCCCCGGCACTTGCACACCCCGAATCACCTTATCTTTCCTCAACATACACAACAACGGCTCAATCGCGCAAATGAACACAACAGGGGACAATGGGCACCCCTGCCGTACACCGGAAAACACATTCACTCTCCTCCCTACATTCCCATTCAACAAAACACAACTATAAATATTTTTATACAAACTTCTCACTCTCTCAACAAACTCAGCCGGAAAACCCATCTTCACCAACACTCTAAACAGAAAACCATGCGCCAACCTATCATACGCCTTCTCAAAATCCAAACTCAACACATACACCCCTTCTTACGGTTCAAACAGTCCCACAAACAATCTCTCAGCATACACACACCCTCATGTAACCGCCTTCCAGGCACCGAACAACACTGCTCCTCACCCACCACACTCCCAACCACATCACGCATCCTATTTGCCAAAAGCTTTGCATAGATTTTATAATCACAATTAAGCAACGTGATCGGCCTCCAGTTTTTTAGATTTTTCAAATCACCTTTTTTTGGCAACAGCACAACCACTCCTGCACGCATACCATTCGCCACCTCTGCATTCGCCCACATATACTTACATACATCAACAAAATCCTTCCCAATCACATCCCACATCACACGATAAAATTCCACCAGGAGACCATCATCCCCCGGCGTTTTATTCAGCGCCATGCTACACACCACCTTCCATATTTCTTCACTCGTCACCTCCCCATCAAACTCTCCCTTTCTGTCCCATTCAATCTATTTTCCAAAACACTCAGCACATCACTCTCCAAACCTTCATCCCTCCATTTCACTGCATACAAATCATCATAAAACTTTGCCACTTCCTCACATAAGTTCGCACCACTCACTTCATTTCCATCCACTCCATTCAAAACACTCATGCTCTGTCTTTTTCCAAAAACTTTCTTGAAAAAAAACCGCAAACACTTCTCATTCTTTTCCAAGTTCTCTATTTTAGCCCTATACACAATACTCCTCCCTCTCTCTCTCAAAAACTCGTTCACTTCTTTTTTCACTCTCAACAAATCTTCACTCACATCCATCCCTCCCTCTCTTAGCTTATATAGCACACTCAATCTTGCATTCAACCCAGCAAACCTTTCTCTCTTAGCAGCTGCACACTTGTAACCAAGTTTTTAAAAAAAAAAACCTTGGTTTTCCATTTAACCCAATCCCACCATTCACAGACATTACTGAATTCACTTCTGCTCTCACACCACTCCTTATAATATCTCTCATACTCCTCTCTCACCTCCACCCCCTCCAGCAAACTCACATTCAGCTTCCATATACCTTTCCCAGTTACCTCCTCAGTATGCACATCCACTTCACACTTCATACACACATGATCTGAAAACGGCACACTCTCCTGTGCATAACTAACAGCAATCAGGTTTTTTGAAACAAAACAATAGTCCAGTCTAGACGCCACCCTCCCACTCTCAGAAAAAAATGTATTTAACAATGGAGTAACTTTACACTCCCTCTGCATATCCCTCAAACCAAAATCACTCACCATGTCCATTAACTCTTTCCTTGACACATCCACATTCACCTTTCCCACATCAACATTCATATCACCCACAATCACAACAGGCACTCTACCTGGAATAAAAAACTTAATTTTTTCAAATAAAACTTTACGCTCCTGTTTTTTCACAGGAGCATACACATTAATAACACTAAAACGAATATTTCTAAACTCAAAATTTGCTAACACGCATCTCCCAACCTCAATCACCATATAGTCACACAAACTCACATTACGCACCTTCACCAAAAAACCAACACCGTCATTTCTATTACATGCACTCCCTGACCACACAGACTCACCATGAGGCCATTCACTCCCCTTCACACCATCCACAATCCCACACTCCTGTAAAAAAAAATTTCCGCATTTTGCGCTGCAAAAAACTCAAAAATGGCCGCACGCCGCAACTTATTTTTAAAAACCCTCACATTTTGAGATATAATTCTAACACCCATACTAAACACAAACCAAAAGGCTTAAAAAAAACACTTGTCCAAAAAAGCCAAAAAAGGAAAAAAAATACAAAAACAACCTACAGATATAACTTGACACACATTACATAAAACACACAAAAAAAACAGATAGCCATTGCTTAAAGAGCAAAGCTATGTACACAAAAAAAACCCTACCTGGCTACTGGAAAAGTAAAACGTACTTAACCAGTACCGCCAGTGTCCTCCTCCACCATTTGTGCGAGCAGCCTTCGGAGCCGCTGGCCTCCATATACTCCTCCACCCGTGCCTTTTTCTGCCCAGTCTTCCTCTGGGCCATTCCTTCTTCCACCACCTCAATGTCTCTGTTTTCCCCACCACCCTCCCTGTGACACTTTAACCCTCCTGAGTCCTCTTCCGAGGAGAAGGCACCAATATTTCTCGGATCAGACTCATGAACTAAAACCTCAGCCTCCTCCTCTGCCACAGATATATCGAAATCCATCAGGCATTCTGACCATGATTCAGCAACTGGGACTTCTTTTTTTACTTCTTTTTTAGGCCATGAACGCTCCTCTCGCCTAATGGCCTTCCAAAATTCCTTGTCCTCCTTTTCCTCCTGTTGCTTCTCCTTCCTTCTCTCAGCCTCCTTGTCCTCCTGCCGCTTCTCCCTCCGTCTCTCGGCAGGAGTGGGTGGCGCCCTCACAACGCTTTGCAGCGCGGCGACTCGCCTTCCCTCCGCTTCTTCTCCTCCTCCCGCCTCTTAACCTCCTCCTCTCTCTTCCTTTCTTCCTCCCGCCTCAGCTCCTCCTCACGTCTCTTTCTTTCCTCCTCCTCTCTAGTTGACCTCCTCGGCACACCAAACGGGCAGTCTCTATACAGGTGCTCTGAACTGCCACACCTGTCACATTCACGAGGCATCGGACACCTAGCCGCCACATGACCCTCTTGCTTGCAATTACGGCAAACCAACTCCTTGCTACACATGTTTAGCAGGTGCCCGAACTGTAAGCACCTCCTGCAGTATAGTGGCTGCCCTGGGTATGACAGGAAGCCCCTATGACCCGCACTGAAAAGTTCGCTGGTGGGTGGGTGAAACCTCCCAAACAACCTGGGTCCTTCTTCAATTTCACCCGAAACACATACTTGCAGTTGAAAATGCCCAAGACATTTTTCTGCTTCTCCCCTCCCTTCACGTATTCACAGTACCGCTCCAGGAACTGCTCCAGTAGTGCTACTTCTGTATAGGGGTTGTACACAGTCACAGTCACCACTTTTTCCATGAGCCCAAACAGGGGCTCCACCCGCACTCCCTCCAGGCATGGATCACCTTCATTACTTCTGAGCCATTCAAAGACGGTCAAACAGCATCCCTCATTCACAAAGGTTACATCATATGTACCTTGACTCCGGAATTCATTGACGCTGTAGATATCCTGACGATGGGCTCCAGCCTTTACCTCCAACAGGTCACGAACGACGTACACCAGGTTGTTTTTCTCACCACCTTCCACCACCAAACGGATCGTATTCTTAATGAACATCCTCAGTCCAGACTGCCGGTACGGATACCGCAGTAGAAAATCAGCAGCACGCTGCCAGCAAAGCCCCTGGATCTCTCCAGGAAAACTCGCACCCTCTGACCGCGACACACAATCGCAGCCAAAAGGCCGAGATCACACTGGCGCATAGCATACAATGGTTGATATTAGCGCATGGCGGCCCAGCCATGCTACCCTTTTATAGCAACAGCTACAGGACCTTCCAGGAACAAGGACCAATGAGAAACTGTTACAAACACATGTAGCTACATGACCTTCCTGGCGGACCAATAGGAGCCGCTGCAGCACCTGAACATGTGACCCCTGATCTCCAATGAGAGATCTCACTCTGGGCATGCTCAGAAGGGAAAACGCAGGACTTTGTCCCAAAGACGTCTGCTTCAGCACTGGCTATAATAGCAGATCCAGGAAAGGCAGAAGCAAGTCACTGCACAGTAGTGGAGTGGGCAAGACGCCTGGACCGACGTCTCTGCTGAGCAGGCTCCACTGCGGCCGGAGATGAATGGGAGACCGCAGCGGGACGGGTTCAAGACTCCCCTTGTGCAGCAGCGGGAAATCGAACCCTAACATTACCCCCCCTCCTAGGGCCCCCCCTTCTTTGGGCCTCGCTGTGCTCAAAGGCTGCGGAGCGTGAACATGCTTGGCAGACTCCCAGGATCTATACTTAGGCCCATAACCCCTCGAATCCACCAAATAAAATTTTTTGCCTCGTACCACCTTGCACCCAACAATGGCGTTCACCTCATGATCGTCGGTAGATGAACCCGACGTCCCGGCAGATGACTCGGAAAACCAGGAAATGGCCACGGGTTACAAGAGGGACACGTGAAAGGTGTCAATGATACCAAGGCGAGGTGGAAGGGCTAGGCGGTAAACCACCGGGTTCACCTGCTCAAGAACTTTAAAGGGGCCCAAAAAGCAAGGTGCCAACTTGGTGGACTCTACCCGCAGCCTGATGTTTCGGGCAGAAAGCCACACTAGGTCACCCGGAGCAAATGTCGGAGCGGGGCGCCGATGGGCATCGGCCGAAGACCTCATCCTCTCTTTGGAGGCCTGAATGGCATCCTGAGTGCGGTCCCAAATGTCCCGTGCCTCCACAGCCCAGTCTGCCACCCTGGAATCGGCGGAAGACACGGGCATAGGCACTGGTACCCGCGGATGCTGACCGTAGTTCAGGAGGAATGGGGTCTGTCCGGTGGAGTCAGCCACAGCATTATTTAGAGCGAACTCAGCCCACGGTAGCAAGGATGCCCAGTCATCCTGCCTGGCAGAGACAAAATGTCGCAAGTATGTGACCAAGGTCTGGTTGGCCCTCTCTACCAACCCATTCGTCTCGGGATGGTATGCAGAGGAGAGATTCAACTCAATGCTGAGTAGACGACACAGCTCTCTCCAGAACCGAGATGCAAACTGGGGACCTCGATCACTGACAATTTTGTCTGGCATACCGTGTAGGCGGAAAATATGCCTAATGAATAATGCTGCCAAGGCCCGTGCAGATGGTAACCGTGGTAACGGCACTAAGTGCACCATTTTGGAGAAGTGGTCAGTTATCACCCAGATGATGGTGCAGCCCCGAGACTTGGGTAAGCCCACCACAAAATCCATCCTGACCATCTCCCAAGGCCTGTTTGCCACCGGTAAAGGAAAAAGTAACCCAGCTGGCCGTTGTCGAGGGGACTTATTCTTGGCGCAGGAGACGCACGCCTGAACGTATTCCCTGACGTCACGGGCCATCTGCGGCCACCAGTATGTCCTCGCCAGCAACTCAGAAGTCCTTTTGGTCCCAAAATGTCCACCCACCCTGGACGAATGTGCCCAAGAGAGTACTTCCGGTCGCAAATTGGTGGGCACAAAAGTCTTGCCCGAAGGCACAGACTCAAGCGAAACCGGAGCCACCGTTCTTAGGCTTTCTGTGGGGACAATCAGCCGAGGCTCCTCCTCCACCTCCTCAGAGAACACCACGGAGCGGGATAGAGCATCTGCGCGAATGTTCTTCTCACCGGAGAGGAAATGGAGGGTGAAATGGAACCGGGAGAAAAACATGGACCATCTGGCCTGACGGGAATTTAGCCGCTGGGCTGTCTGCAAATACACCAAATTCTTGTGGTCTGTGAACACTTGGAAGGGGAAGCGAGCCCCCTCCAGAAGATGTCGCCACTCGGAGAAGGCCAACTTCATAGCCAGTAACTCCTGTCCCCGATGGAATAATTCCTCTCTGCTGGTGTAAAGGTTTTGGAAAAGAAGAAGCAGGATGCTTCCGACCCTGGGCATCCTTTTGAAAAAGGATTGCTCCAGCACCAACAGAAGAGGCATCCACCTCTAAGATAAACGGTTTATCGACATCGGGGCGATGTAAGATGGGAGCACTGGCGAAATGCGACTTGATGGAGGAGAACGCCTTGGTGACCTCCTCTGACCACAACTTGGGATTAGCTCCCTTCTTGGTGAGGGCTACCAAGGAGATACCAAAGTGGAGAAGTGGGGAATGAATTGGCGATAGTAGTTAATGAACCCCATAAAGCGCTGCACCGCCTTAAGGGAGTGGGGTTCTTGCCAATCCATCACAGCCTGTAGTTTGGTAGGATCCATAGCCAATCCCTGGGTGGAGATGATATAGCCCAGAAAAGGTAGAGACTCCTGCTCAAACATGCACTTCTCCAACTTCGCATATAGTAAATTTGCTCGCAAGAGGTCGAAGACCTTGCAGACATCTCTCCGGTGGGAGGCCATATCTGGAGAAAAGATGAGAATGTCATCCAGATAGACTACCACCGAGGTGGTCAACATATCCCGGAAGATGTCGTTCACAAAGTCTTGGAAGACAGCTGGAGCATTACAGAGCCCAAAGGGCATTACCAGATATTCATAATGCCCATCCCTGGTGTTAAATGCCGTCTTCCACTCGTCCCCCTCTCGGATGCGAATCAGGTTATACGCACCCCGCAGGTCTAGCTTAGTAAATACCCTTGCTCCCCGAAGCCTGTCAAAAAGCTCAGAGATTAGCGGCAAAGGATACTTATTTTTCACGGTGATAGCGTTGAGACCCCTATAATCAATGCACGGACGTAGTTCTCCGTTCTTCTTCTGCACAAAGAAGAACCCCGCTCCCGCTGGTGACACCGACTTCCTAATGAATCCCCTTGCCAAGTTCTCCTGAATATATTGGGACATGGCCTCTGTCTCAGAAAGAGAGAGGGGATAGACCCTTCCTCTAGGAGGCTCAGCTCCAGGCAAGAGGTCGATAGGACAGTCATAGGGGCGATGAGGCGGAAGAGTCTCCGCAGCCTTCTTTGAGAAAACGTCGGCATAAGACCAATAGACCTTGGGAAGAGGAGAGAGGTCTATGGGTATCTCAGTGGTGTTGACCTGCACGCTGTCCCTAATGCATCTGCCTTTACATAAATTACCCCAACCCAGAATTCTCCCTGAAGCCCACTCAATATGGGGAGAGTGGTGGCGGAGCCAGGGTAATCCCAACAAAACCTCATCTATACCCTCAGGGAGGATAAAAAATTATATATTCTCCTGATGGGAAAAAGACATAGACAAGGTGAGTGGAACAGACTGATGGGTGATTTGTGAGGGCAGAATTGCTCCGTTCAATACCCGAACCGATACTGGTTCAGCCAGCAACACCAAAGGCATGGTGTGGCGAGAAGCAAAGGAGGATGACATAAAATTTCCCTCTGCCCCAGAATCCACACACAGCTTGACGGGTAGGGTGGTAGAACCGTGGGTAATTATCCCCTTGAGGAGCACTTTAGGGGCAAAACTCATGGCGTCCAGTGACCCTGTTCCTACGGTTACTGGGCGCGACCGCTTATTTAGCCGCTGTGGACATCGGTTGGCAAAATGTCCCTGCTGCTGGCAAATATAAGAAGTTGGGGATGGACAAGTGACCCGAGATGTAGATCCTGAAGGAGCAACCTCCTGAAGGTCGGGCGCCTGAACAGGCGACTCCAGAGGGTTGGTGAAGGTAGGAGCCAACTGGACCCTCTGCCTACACTGGACACGTTCCAGCCTCCGCTCGTGGAAACGGAGGTCGACGCGGGTGGAAATAGCGATAAGCTTCTCCAGTGTGGCAGGAATCTCCCTGGTAGCCAAGGCGTCTTTCACATGACCCGCCAGTCCTCTCCAGAACACGGGAATGAGGACTTTATCTGGCCACTCTAATTCCGAGGCCAGAGTCCGAAATTGGACAGCAAAATGGCTGACCAAAGCCGGACCCTGGGTACTTGCCAGCAGTTTGAGCGCCGCATCGTGGGTGACCTGAGGTCCTAGAAAAACCTTTTTCAGAGCCTCCAGAAAACGAGAAGCGCTCTGCACCACACGGTCGTCGCGCTCCCACAGCGGCGTTGCCCACTCCAATGCTCTGCCCGACAGAAGAGCTATCACAAAGCCCACTTGTGCCCGATTCGTGGGGAAACGTGCAGCCAGAAGCTCGAGGTGTATGTAGCACTGACTTACGAATCCCCGACATTGCTTGCTGTCACCAGCAAACTTGTCTGGAAGCGGGAGGTGGGACAATGTAGGGACAGAGGTGGCAGAGGACAAACTGGCTGCAGCTACACTAGCAGCCTGAACAGCGACTGCGGTAACATCCACAGCTGAGGTTGTGCGCTCAAGAGCCGCCAACCTACCCTCCAGCTGCTGGATGTACAGCTGTAATCGCTGTTCATCCGCCATTTTACTAGCCAGACCCTGGCGCTAATATTATGTTATGGGTCTGCGGAACACACCAAATATATAATGTAGAAAGGTGTGTTCGCAGCCCGGGGTCCACCGTGCAAGCGGAGCCTGCTGCTAGTAAAAATGGCGCGAGAAGCAAACTCTGTTATCCCGCAGAGTCGCCAACATAAACGCCGTAATGCGCTGTGGCAATGAGTGCGAACTCTGTTACTCCACAGAGCCGCTAGAAGGAGAGCCGCAGCGCTATATGGCGATGTGTGCGCATTCACTAGACACAACTGAGTGGCAAAGAAAACACGCTAGGGCGCTGACTAGCGTTGAAAGCGAACCCTGTTACGTCACAGGGCCGCTGAAAAAAGCACTGTGTCCTGTAAGGCTCTCAGGTACACAGTTAAGTGCTAAGCGTACATAAAGCGTGATCATGTGCTAATGTCCTCACGGGAGTCACCGCAATCTATGGCATCTGAACGCCAGACCCTGAATACGGCAATCAAAACTCCTCACCGGTTATGCCGGTAATCTAGGGCATCTAGGACACCGACCCTGACCAGCTACCATACCAAACTCCTCACCGATTAAGTCGGTATTCTAGTGGCTTATTTCAGCCAGGTCCCTATCCACACATACACATGACCACACTGGCGCATAGCATACAATGGTTGATATTAGCGCATGGCGGCCCAGCCATGCTACCCTTTTATAGCAACAGCTACAGGACCTTCCAGGAACAAGGACCGAAGAGAAACTGTTACAAACACATGTAGCTACATGACCTTCCTGGCGGACCAATAGGAGCCGCTGCAGCACCTGAACATGTGACCCCTGATCTCCAATGAGAGATCTCACTCTGGGCATGCTCAGAAGGGAAAACGCAGGACTTTGTCCCAAAGACGTCTGCTCCAGCACTGGCTATAATAGCAGATCCAGGAAAGGCAGCAGCAAGTCACTGCACAGTAGTGGAGTGGGCAAGACACCTGGACCGATGTCTCTGCTGAGCAGGCTCCACTGCGCCGGAGATGAATGGGAGACCGCAGCGGGACAGGTTCGAGACTCCCCTTGTGCAGCAGCGGGAAATCGAACCCTAACAACCCTAACCCAAATGGAAATAAATATATTTTTTAATTTTATTATTTTTTTCCTAACTAAGGGGGTGATAAATGGGGTTTGATTTACTATTTATAGCGGGTTTTTATGATTGGCAGCTGTCACACTAAAAGAAGCTTCTTATTGCAAATAATAGTTTTTGCATCACCACATTGAGAGCTATAATTTTTGCGTATTTTGGCCCACAGAGACATGTGAGGTCTTATTTTTTGCAGTACGAGTTGATGTTTTTATTGGTACCATCTTTGAGCACATTACATTTTTTGATCGCTTTTTATTTCGATTTTTTAGAGGTTAGAATGAACAAAAATCAGCAATTCATGAATTTCTGTTGGGGCAGCATTTATACCGTTCTGCGTGTGGGAAAATAGATAAAAATTTATATATTCTTTGGATCAGTATGATTACGGCGATACCTCATTTATATCATTTTTTAATGTTTTGGCGCTTTTATACAATAAAAACAATTATATATAAAAAATAATTATTTTGCATCACATATTCTGCGAGCTATAACTTTTTTATTTTTTCTCTGATGATGCTGTATGTCAGCTCGTTTTTTGCGGGACAAGATGACATCTTCAGCGGTATCATGTTTATTTATATCGGTCTTTTTGATCGTGTGTTATTCCACCTTTTATTCGGCAGTATGATGATAAAGCATTGATTTTTTTTTAAGGGGTTCACTAAAGGAGACAGTTTTATAGGGGGGGTTGTTACGGAGGCGGCGATACCAAATATGTTTACTTTTATGGTTTTGTTTTTATTATTTACAGGAAGAAATTAATTTATTGGGGAATATTTTCTTTTTTTTTTTCCTTTATTTTGGAATTTTTTTTACACTTGTTATTTTTATTTTTTAAAATTTTTTACTTTGTCCCAGGGTGGGACATTACAGTATAGGGTCAGATCGCTGGTCTCACAGTGTGCACAGCACTCTGTGAGACCAGCAATCTCACTGGCACTGCTGCAGGCTTCCTCAGCGCCTGCTCTCAGCAGGCGCTGAGGAAGCCGCCTCCCTGCAGGGCCCTGTGTCCATCTTGGATCCGGGGCCTTGCAGGGAGGAAGGCCTCAGAACAGCGCGATCACATCACGCTGTTCTGAGGGCCTCAGGGGAACACGCAGGGAGCCCCCTCCCTGCGCGATTCTTCCCTGAGCCCCGGTACACCGCGATCATGTTTGATCGTGGTGTGCCAGGGGTTAATGTGCCGAGAGCGGTCCGTGACCGCACCTGGCACATAGTGCCGGGTGTCAGCTGTGAGAATGAGCTGACACCCGGCGTCGATCAGCTGCGCTTCCCCCGGGAGCGCAGCTGATCGCCTAGGACGTACTATCCCGTCCCTGGGAATTAAGTCCCAGGCTACATGGACGGGATAGTACGACCGATGACAGAAAGGGGTTAAAAAAAGGATTTTCAATTAAGTATTTTCATTTTGAATAGACATTTGGTCAATATTAAAGGTAGTGTTACACATGTTTTCACTTTAATTCTGATATAAGAGCTTATGTTGATTAAGGGTTAGATGAGCATCTTACGTTATAGCTTCATTATTGTAAAATAAATGGATATCTCTGGGATCATCATCCCCAGGTGTTTAACCCTTTAATGATCCTAGCATTTTTCAGTTTTGAGTTTTCATTTTTTGCTTCCCTTCTTCTCAGAGCCATAACTTTTTATTTTTCAGTCACTATGGCCATGTGAGGGCCTACTTTTTGCAGGACGAGTTGTACTTTTCAATGACATCATTGGTTTTAGCATGCCATGTACTGGAAAACGGGAAAAAATTCCAAGTGCGGTGAAATTGAAAAAAAGTGTGATCCCACACTTGTTTTTTGTTTTGCTTTCTTGATAGGTTCACTAAATGCTAAAACTGATCTGCAATTATGATTCTTCAGGTCATTATGAGTTCATAGACACCAAACATTTCTAGGTTCTTTTTTATCTAAGTGGTGAAAAAAAATCAAAGTGTGGGATCTGACCTTGGACGTACTATCCCGTCCAAGGTCAGAAAGGGGTTAAAGGGAATCTGTCAGTAGGATCAACCCTCCTAATCCATCTATATGGTGTAAGGTTTCAACTCACTCGGCTGCTTCAGAGGTAATCAGGAGACACTTTTCTTATCCAAAAATCATCAGGTTTATTACATCATAAACCTCACAGGCAATACAAATCTTCAGTACTTCAGCTCCTGCCTGGAGCCTCACTCCTCAGACACAGAGACCTCTCTGTGATGTCCCGCCGGGACACATGGAAGTCTGTCCACACTGGCAGACTCCCACACACTCTCTTCAGACACAGAGACCTCTCTGTAATGTCCCACATGGAAGTCTGTCCACACTGGCAGACTCCCACATCACTCCCTTCAGGTGCCAAGCACACTTCGTTACACAGCTGTAACCCCACCCACAGATGAGGTCAGGATCACATGGTTAGGTCACCTGGTCATGACCTCATCACAGGTCCTTTACCACAACACAAACCATGCTTCCATGCATATCTCGAGGAGCATACACAGTGCCCCCTAGCTGCATCAGGGGTCACTACACCACAATGGGTATACAGATCAAAAGAAGCTGAATAAAATGATACATTGATATCTGCAATCTGATGTCTTAGTCCAGAGAAATTAAAATATTTCTTTAATATAAATGACCTCTTCCTGGCTATGGGGAGAATGTTTCCTGGAAGATAATTTTGCCTCCTAAGCTTATCTTAAATATAAGTTGGTGTTACTAGTGTTAAACATGTAACTAACAAAGAACAGGATAAATGAAACTTATATTCTTGAAAACAGATTGGTTTTCAGTTTTTGTATTTCCACAAAAATTTAAAATAACCAATATATTTCGTTCAACTTCACAATTGTGTCCCACTTGTTGATTCTTCACCAAAAATTTACATTTGGTATCTTTATGTTTGAAGCATTATATGTGGGAAAAGGTTGAAAAATTCCTGGGAGCCGAATTTTTTCGCAAGGCACTGTAAGTGACTGCAATGCCCTTTTCCTAGCCTCCTGTGTTATTCCATTTGAGATTTCTATAAAACCCAACATCACAGGAAGTGAATAAAAATATGTAACATATGGGGATCAGTTATTTATAGAGAATGGTAGGGAACTTTATAATAAAGCAAATTATAAAAGGGGTTAAGCTTTAAAGATAATTTATGAAGGACATTACAGGTATGCTATCAAATTTATTTAAAAACTGAAAAGTACATAACAAACACAGTTGCAATCAAAATTATTTAATTCCCATTGCAAATTAGGTTTATTAGCAAACTATACAAACTTTCTGCTGTTATCAATGAATCTATGAAGCAAAAACAATTTAAATAGCTCAACAACAAAAATAACAACCTTTGAATGTTTGAATAAGATTAGTAGCAAGTTTTTGAAAGCATTGTAATGCCATTAATGGCTTGTTCGCAAGGTTGTATTTTCAATACAAGTGCTTTCCATGGATAAAAATGTTATTCAATGGAGAATGGCAGATGAGCAATTTTTTTCACTGACAGAATCTGTGTGCGATATAAATTGCTGCATGCAATATCATATGATAAATGAGAAAAAAATTGGCCCACTTTTCTAGATGAAACATTGAAAAAATTTTTACACAGATCCTAACCTCATCTGTAGATTAACCTTATATTATTATTAACCTTATCTGTAGGTTAAAATTGTTTGGGGGCATGTCATATCGCCTTTATATAGTTCTTGTTTTATTGGCATATGGTATACAGCAGAAACGCTGTTCATTTTCTAATTAACCTAATTTGCAATGTTGAATAATTTTGCTTTCAACTGTAAACACAATACATAAACATCTTGTTTCACTCAAATCTGATAATTTCACACTGAGCATCTTAAAATTTAAATGAAAACTCATCTGTATATTAACAATTTTTCTTCTTAAGTTGCTAAAAGAGTAAAGTCCTGATCACAAGACCATGACATTCATTTGTACTATTAAGACATACTGTATGTGAATGGTCTGTCTTTGTTTAAAAAATTCTTAAATACAATTAGTTAAACAATTTAGCATTGGAACAGATAACTCTGGAACTTAAAAAGATGTTAATATAGCCATCTGTTGTATAAATGTATTTAGTAAAGTTTATTTATACACAACAAAATACAAAAAAGGAAACAGGCAGTGAATAAATACTAGAAAAATGTATGCATATTTCAATAAATAAGATGTAATTGAGCAATACATATATACATGAGCCATATCTGTTTATTCGTGAATAGCTGTACGACAATTGGAAATAGTATCAAGCTGTTACATAATGTTCATAGCACCTTAAACATAACCTGCTGCTGTAACCAAATTAGTAAACTAATTTAGGCTGTTTAACAAACTGGCAGCCCAAACGTGAAAGGACTATTCATAATGTTGCTAAAATCATGTTGTTAAACTTTCCAAAAATAAATTAATGTAATAATGCATGCACGTAGCATACACTTGGGTGCATATGTATTTGAACAGTGACAACATCATTTTCACAAATTTGCCTCTGTACATCAGCACAATTGATTTTAAGCTAATACATTAACGTGCGCTTAAAATATTTTTTATAACTACCTTCCTGCCTGAGATCGCTGGAGATTACTGTGTGTTTGGACTTGTATCCGCCAGGCCAGTGCGGCTACGTGGGACGGTGTGGAACCTGCTATCCGGAGGACGCTAAGGGGTGAGCGGAAACATTATTCATATATATTGAATTCTAGGGTGCCAAGTTCCGCTGCTAGGCAGGTCATCAGTTCAATAGGACCCATTAGAGCCAGTGTAAGATTGCTACACTACATTTTGGTAAACTCCCTGTTTTTTAGTATTTACATAATATTTGCCCTATTTCAAGGGTTTTGGAGGTGCTACCTTTGTGTTTATTTTCTAAATAAAATGTGAATTGTTTTTTTTACAACATTAGTAATTAAAAGTTAAATTTTATAGGGTTTATTTATTTTGGTTTACATAAAATCTAACCATAGTCAGAGAAAACGTTGCCTAGACATATCATGTTGCAGAAACTTACTTTTAACATTGGAACTGTGCTTATTTTATTTTTGCCGTAACTGTTGGATTGTTCGACCAATACACTGAAGAGAATGGGGGCACTTAAACAAACGAATAGTATAATCCTTACATCTCTAGAGCTATGGTTAATAAACATTTTGATAGAGAACCATTCAATTCAAATGATTATACCTTGTTTCTCATAGGACCGCAGCACTCACAATTTTTACCACCACATTTAAATCACTCATTCTTGGAGGGTAATAACAAACCAATAGATTCCTTGTCAGCTTGTCTTATTTTTGGGAGTTGTCTTGGAAAAGGAATGTTTCCAAATATTAGTGACCTTCTTTGTGTAATCTTAGGTTTTATAGGACGGAAATCCCTCAGTGGTTGGTTCAGTGAGTAATAAATGTTATTGATTAGACAAAAATATTTCTAATTACGCTACTCTGAATTAGACTAGAATTCTATGATGCATTTGGCTACTCATCACCATCACCACCCTCACTCCTACAATATCATCATCATAATCATCACCATCTATACCATCTAATTGAGTTGTCTCCTCTTCCTACAGTTATGGTCTGAATGTTCACATCTTTCCCCTGGCTCCTGTCTATGTGAATTGCATTTACTCTCTCTGATATGCTTTGCTTACTCATCACTTTGCATCAATAATGTATTTCATTCCTCTAGTGTTTTCCATGCATAACTCTGAGTGGTCAGTCTAACTTCTCCACCCCCTTTTATGACCTGTTTTCACTTTGAACATGCGGACTGGCCACACACGCCCACATTCCCTCTCACAGCTGACTGCTCTTAGTTCCAGATATATTGAGAGCCTGTAGTCTGATCAAGACTCGTGTGATCCATCTTCCAAATTCAATCTTTCAAATTACAGATTTCTAATTACACTGCTCTGAATTAGACGAGAATTGGACTGGAATTAACTGTAAGTTAACGGAATAGACAACCACTATAATGTTTCAGGTTTTTTTCACTTTCACCCCCATTCTACTCTATTTTTTCCTATCTCCTGTAACACCTCCACCTAGTAAGGAAATAGTAATTTCTCTCTCTATCCTCCCAGCCATTTCACCTCCTCAGAACTGTTTCTCCAAATACAATCATTTTTCTCCAGACACACAAGGCCACATCATGTCCTATCCTGCTCCCACCTTCTAACGTTCTGCCTGTTACTCCTCATTGCTGGCGACGTATCCCCAAATCCTGGCTCTCTTCAACACATCCCTACAATCATTTCTAACACCCTGCCACGATCCTCTGCAAGTTTTCCAATGTGATAACCTCATACCCATTCTTCCTGCTCCCACTCCCCCTACCTGGAGTAATATGGAACGCACGCTCTGTCTGCAACAAACTGTTGTATATCCATGACCTCTTTATCACCAACAAACTCTCCTTCCTTGACATCACTGAAATCTGGTTAACCCCCTCTGACTCAGCCTCTCCAGCTGCACTTTCTTATGGCGGAATTAATCTCTCTCACAACCCTCGCCCCAGCAACAAACTTGGCGGAGATGTTGGCTTGCTCCTATCCGATACCTACACCTTTACCCCCAATTCTTTTACCACCCTCCACTACTCATCCCTCATTTGAGGTGCACTCCATCCACATCTACTCCACCTCCAACCTCCAGCTGTCATCTACCACCCTCCAGAACTATCCATCTCCATCTTTCTTGACCACTGGCTACTTCATTTCCTCTCTTTTGTCATCCCCTCTATCATTATGGGTGACTTCAACATCCCCATTGATGCTTCCACTCCAGCTGCCTCCAAACTTTCTAAACTTTTTTCGCTCACTGCCTCCTTTGGCCTCACTCAATGGTCGTCCATGGCCACACACAAAGGTGGCCACACGCTGGACCTTATCTTCATCTGCCTCTGTCCCTTACTAATCTCACTAACTCACCCCTCCCCCTGTCTGCATCAGATACTGCAGTTTACCTCTGAATTTCGGGAGTCCAGAATCTTATCCACAAGTATTCTTCTCACCACGGATCCTTTCTGGTGGAGGAGGTGGCTGAATCTTCCGGAACGGGTTTCACAGAAGGGTTTAGCAAGGATATGTGAAACACTGGATGAATGTTTAGATTGTTGGAAGTTTTAAACGAAAAAGCAACCTGGTTAATTTTTGCAGAAATTTGAAAAGGTCCAATGAATTTCTACCCAATTTGGAGGATGGCACATGTGTCTTAAGGTTTTTAGTGGACAGCCAAACTTTGTCTCCAACCTGAAGAGCAGGGGCACTCTCCGATGTTTATCTGCTGCTTTCCTTATATTCTTCCTGGGTCTTGAGCAATATCTCTGATAATTCCTTCTGGATTCCTGTAATTTTTGTAAGCCTGTCATTAACAGCAGGAATGGGAGTGTTACTGGCAGATTAGGGATAAATACTGGATGTACTCCATAATTAGCAAAAAATGGGTTTGAGATGTAGCGCATGTATGGAGTATGTTGTAGGCAAACTCTGCTGTTGGTAAATAGTCCACCCAGTCATCCTAGAATAGAAATGAAGCAACGAGGTAATGCTCCAAAGTCTGGTTCGTTCTCTCCGTCTGGCCATTGGACTAGGATGGAAAGCGGTAGAAAGATTCACCGTGACTCCCAAGGCTGTACAGAAACTCTTCCAAAATTTGACGTAAACTGAACGCCTCTGTCAGACACCACGCTGTCAGGAATTCCATGTAACCTGAATACTTCTTTGATCATCAGTTCGCAGTTTTTTCAGCATAGGAATTCCTTCAGTGGAATAAAGTGGGCCATTTTTGTGAGTCGGTCCACTATGACAAGGATGACGTCATCTGTTTGGAAGGGGTATTCCACAATAAAATCCATGGAAATAGATCCCCAAGCCTGGATGGAACTGGAGTGGTTGCAAGAGTCCTAGAGGAGACGATCGTGGGGTCTTGTTTCGTGCGCATGTTAAACAGGTTGAAACATATTTCCTCACGTCCTTCCACAATTAGCCACCAAAAGAAACGAAGTAGTAATCTTGTGTTTTTGCAACTCCAGGATGTCCTCCAGTTTTAGAATCAGGCACTTTTGAGGACTTCAAGGCGAGAAGATTCAGGTACATATATTTTGGTGTTTCCTGCATCCAAAACCCTCTTTGAATGAAAGATCGACGTCTTCCGAAGGATGGTTAAGGAAAGAGGTCCCTTGATATCCATCTTTAATTCTATTACCTAGTCCTCTAAGTGCAATATTCCCAAAAAATTTTTAGGGCCTAGAATTGTATCATCATTACTAGACCTCTCCTGAGGTTCCGAAACACATCCTGGACAGGGCGTCACCTTGCCATTCCTTGAACCAGGCCGGTAAGAGATGTATAAAATTAATCTTGAGAAAAAAAGGCCCATCGTGCTTGTCTTGCAGACAATCTTTTTGCTGTACGGAGGAATTCAGATTCTTGTGGTCCGTGAGGACAGTCACAGGGTGATTGGCACCTTCCAGAAGATGTCTCCACTCGGAGAAGGCAACTTTAATGAAAACAGTTCTTTATTACCAATGCGTAGTTCTTTCGCAGAGACATGGTGTGGGAAAGAAACGCACATGGGTGAAGTTGCATCTTGTCCCCAACTCGCTGAGACAGAATAGCTCCCCACTGCAGAGTCCGAGGCGTCCACTTCGACAGTAAATGGCAATTCAGATTTGGGTCTACTAACAATGGAGCAGACGTAAAAAGAGTTTTCAACTTGTCAAAAGCTCCTGTGCCCTGGAGACCAGAAAAATGCTTTTGTCTTTTTTGTTAGTGTAGTAATTGGGTAGTATGATCCGTGAAAAGTTCTTTATAAATTTTCGGTAAAAATTTGCAAATCCTATGAAACGCTGGACGTCTTTTAAATTTTTCTTGGAACTGGCCAGTCCACTACAGCATTGATTTTGCCTGGATCCATGCTCAGACCTTCTGGGGAGATGAATATCCCAGAAATTGGATACTGGTTTGTTCAAACTCACATTTTTCAAGTTTAATGTAGAGATGGTTCTCCTGTAGTCGTTCCAAGACTAACTGGACGTGCCTGCGATGCTCTTCCAAGGTGTCTGAAAATATAAGA
The DNA here is from genome assembly GCA_033576555.1 of Oophaga sylvatica. NCBI lineage: Eukaryota > Metazoa > Chordata > Amphibia > Anura > Dendrobatidae > Oophaga > Oophaga sylvatica. Next base: position 225,056,948 of record JARQOD010000006.1, on the reverse strand, counting down.
TGTCATCGAGATAAGCCACAACGAATTGGTCCAAGAAATCCGAAATACATCATAAAAAAATGTTGAAAGGTGGCTGGGGCATTGCTAAGGCCAAAGGTCATAACAAGAGATTCAAAATGTCCATATCTCGTTCTGAAGGCGTCTTCCACTCATCTCCTGGGCGAATCCGTATGAGGTGTAAGCCCCTCTAAGATCCAGCTTCGTAAAGATTTTTCGCAGAACGGAGTCTCTCAAATAGTTCGGAATCAAGGTAGCGGTAGCGATTCTTGACAGTGATATTATTCACTCTCTGTAGTCAATACATGGCCGCAGATGGATCTTTCTTTTCAACAAAGAACAGGGGTGCCCCAGCTGGAATGTGGAAGGTCGAATAAAGCCTTTCTCTAAATTTTCATCCAGGAACTTTCTTAATACCTTCAATTCAGGTTCGGAAAGATTGTAAATCCGTCCAAATGGAATGGTTGCTCCTGGCAGCAATCAATGGGACGTCAAAGGACGGTGAGGAGGTAATTGATCTGCTTTCTTCTTACTGCAGACATCAGAGACTGCTGAATTAGGTGGTAGTTTCTCTCCTTCTCATGCAAATCTCAGAGATTTGGACTTGTTGGAGAACAGGGGGTTCCTTAGACAATTATTCTTACAGTATCAGATGGAAAGGGATGGTCCTTGATGCCCAGTTTGATAGAAGGGTTATGGACTGAAAAACCAGGGATCCCTAGAATAACCGGAAATTCGGAGATGAAATAAGTGGAAACTGACAGCTTCATGATGACCGGGTCGATACAAATCTCCAGTTCGATTGTCTCATGCTGACAGTCCAGAAGACAAAGGTGATCCATCCCAGTTTCCATTTCAATTGGTGGATTTGGTCCACTGAAATATCATTACACGTGTAAATTTTAAGCCAAAAATTTCCTCCTGCTCCCCAACCAACGGGGGAAGCATTGATTTTGGGTGCCCATTACAACCTGAATGGGGTTACAAAATGAGATGATTGGTATTATTTTGTCATTTTGCGTTACTTTGGATAGTCTGCAAGATGGAATCCGACGGCTGAGAAAGGTCCGAAATGCGGGCAGACCTGTTTGGAAAGGCTAAGCCCTTTTGTTAGGGACATTGATGGCATAGTGTCCAGGGTCCCCCAATAGAGGCAGAGATGTCTGCACCGCCTCCCTTCTCCTGGCAAAGTGGCTTGGGATGAGTCTACTCATCGGTTCAGACCAACTTGCATCTTTCTTGTGGTCTGAGCTGAAAATGAAAGCCCAGGGCTATTCCCAATGCTCCAGCTCTCCTTTCCCCTTTCATAAGTCTCTGGTCAATCCGGATACAAGTTGAATAAAGTCCTCCAACGGTCAGGGGTCTCAACCCGGCAACTCGCTTCACTGGTTCTATAACCCTCGTCGAAATTTGACTTCTCTGGGCCGCTGGATTCCAGTGGGCCGGCCACCCACGACGGAACTCCGATGTATATTCCGCAACAGACGACTCCTGGCGCAAATTATGAAAATTTGGTTTCTGCTGTGGCACAGCGGTTTTGGGCACAAAACTTGATTCATAGCTGCGATAAAAAGCTTCCAGGTCATTAAGGGAGGGCATAGTCCTTTTCTACATAAGGTGAAGCCCAACAAGAGCTTCATCCGCAGAATTTAACATAAAAAAAACTTTCTTCTCCGGTAAAAGGAGCAGGTTGCATCTGGAAGTATTCGGCATTGATTTGGGGAATCCCGTACTGCTTGCGATCCCCACTGAATTTTGGGCGGCCCGCGGCAGCCGCGCATTTGATTCGGACCCGAATTTGCGCACTTCCGTAGTTGTTTTTTTTTGCTCATTATTCCGTTGTATCGCCGTGAAATCATTTGGAACTTGGCATATTTCCTTGAGAGTCCGTACAAAAACTTTGAAGCTCCGTAACTTGCCGTCTCAGGGTTTTTCACAGGGGACTCCATTTTTGCGCGAGATTATTCTTCAATCCCGTCTGGGTTGGAGCCGAGTTACTGCAAACCTAGGGGAAGCAAGCAGGTACTAGTCAGAGGCAGCCGGATCGGTACACAGGAAAGCAGTGTTTGTAGAAATGGATCAGGCGGAAACTAGTCGGTGGCAGCCGGGGGTCGGGAAAAACAGGAAGCAGTGTTTGTAGCAATGGATCAGGCGGAAAAACGTAGTCAAAAGGGGCAGGCCGAGGTCGGTTCACAGGAAGCAGTGTTTGAAGCAATGGATCAGGCGGAGACGTAGTCAAAGGAGGCCGAGGTCGGTTCACAAGAGCAGTGTTTGTAGCAAGGACAGCAGGAAACGCTTGCTAAAGGCTTGAGCTCAATAATCTCGCAATGACACACCCACGGCCAGGTTTATATAGGTTTGTAATTGGCAATCAAGGCCCAATCAAGAGAGCACTAGGGTACCCAATCAGAAAAACATCAATGGATCGGGGTTTCAGAAAGGAACTTGCACCAGCAAATACCTCAGATGGTAGAGCGCTGGCCAGTGGACAAAGGTACTGGGTTCGCTCCTGACAGTCTACCACAATATACTGACATTTTTCTTCCCCTCCCTCTCCTATGCGCAACCCACACCCCAAACTCACTCACTCTCGCAGAAATATAAAAACCCCAATTTAAATCACTCCGAGTTCATTCCCTCTTAAAGAAATTGCTTCCTTTCAGACACAGTGATCACTATTTTTCATAACACTACAATAACGGCCTCTAGATTCGGGCCGCCCCTCACGCCAGCAAAACTCATACAATCAACAGGGGAGCCCTGGCGACCATTTTGACCAAAGAACTGAGACGGGTTCCAGGGTCGCTGACGGAAGGAAACATTAAGTTCTATCTAGCATTTATCACATACAAGCATCCCCCCACTTCAAGTCCACACTCACGCACAAAACAAACTTAATTTTCAATCCTCATATCCCCCTGTCTCCAAACCTTAACACTTTTCAAAATCTTCCAATTCTTTTACTCCGTCCCCCCACCTCCCCCCTCCTCTCATCTCTGCCAAAGACTTTTGCCTCTTTTTAAGAGAAGATCCCCTATTTTAGAGAAAGCTTTGGGCCCGCACCCCCAATCGCTCTTAGCTCCAGCCCGTTCTTCCAAAACCAGCTTTTCCACCATGAAAGAAATCAGCTCTCCCCAGTCTTTCAAGATCACATCTCACCACTTGCAAGTTTACCTGCTCCCGTCCCACCTCATCCCCAACCTCTCCATCTTCATCCCAACCCTAACACACCCTTCAACCCTCTCATAAATGGTGTCTCTTCCTCATCCTTCAAAAATCCTCAATCACACCCAACCCAAAATACCCTCCCTCGACCCATCCTCTGTGTCTAGCATCGCCCATAAACTCTTCTCCCTTATGCCTCAAACTACTGGAACAGCATGTCCATCTTGAAAATGTCCTCCCATTTCCCCTTGCTCCCTTTGACCATTACAAACTAGCTTTCAACCGGGTCACTCAACGAAACTGCCACGCTAAAGTCACTAATGACCTACACCATCAAAGCAAGCAACTTACCTGTCCTCCTTCCCTGGACATGTCTTCTGCCATTGACACGGGATCATTCCCCCCTTTACAGATTTCTCATCTATTGCACACAACTTGGCCCTATCCTGGATCTCAAACATATCTAACAGACAGAACTTTCATGTCTCCCTTCCTCAACCACCCATCACTCCCTCCCTGCGTCGGGGTTCCCCAAGGCTCATTCTAGCACCCACTTTCTCCATCACACCCCGGCCAGGATAGCTCAAGAATCCCCCGGTTTTGCAGTATCTCTCTACCTAGACACCAGATCACCTATCGGACCGACATCACTCTTTTCTGACCAAAATCCCAACAATTCGTCGCTATTTTCAGCTATCTTTTTCTGCTCGCTTTCTAAAACTGAACAGGAAAAAAAGCAGAACTCATCTCTTTACCCCCCCTCACCTACCCCCCCAAGACCAACCATCAATGTCAATGGCTGCTCACTTTCCTCTTCCCCCATGCTTGGTGCCTCGGAGTGATCCTCGACTCTGGCCTCTCTTTCAAGCCACTTTTCCAAACCCTTGCCTCTTCCGTCACTCAAACTCAAAAATTTTTCCTGGTTTCCCTACCTTCCTTGACCATGAAAAACCCCAAAAACACTAGTCATGCCCCATCATTCCCCTCATGACTACTGCAACCCCTACTCTCTGGCCTCCCCCAACACCTTGAACCACTCCAACCACCTGAACTCTGCTCCAACAAAACCACCATCTCCCCATTATTCCCCAGCCTCTCCTCTATGTCAACCCTTCAGGCTTCCGTTGTCCTGCGGCTCTATTCAAAACCCTAACTATGAGATCAAACTATCCACAACCTTCCTTTTCATACATCGTGACATGGTCTCCAGTGCTTACCTTCACGTAACCTTCGATCCTTCAAGATCCCATCTCTATCCCCTCCTACTCTGATTCCCCCACAACAACAAAAGGGGAGGGAATGATTATGTGGGAACTTAATTGATTGCTTCCCAGGCTAATCATTCACTTGGGGTCACCGGGGACTCTCTCTGAGTCACTGATGCTTGCGGTTCTGCGACTGCCACCTGATTACCGGGAAGCAATCAATTAAGCTTCCCAAAAAAAATCACTTCCTATCCGCCACTGGGAAGTAACAAAACATTCGGGGGCTTACAGCTACACCATTTTTACTGTGCTGCTAAATGTAAGCCTTTTAACCTTTTGTGAAGTTTAAAAGGGGGGTACCTGACAGAGCCCAGAGGGGAAAGAATAATTTTTTTTTTAAAAATTTTTTTTTATTACAGGAAGCAAGGCTTCGCCCAGATACCATTTAAAAAAAAAGTTAAAAAAAATGGGTTTTTTATTTTTTTAAAAATTTTTTTTAAATTTGTGGTTTTTTTTATTCCCTTTTAAAAGGGGATTAAAATTTTAAATTGTCTAATGACAACTCAAAATTATTAACCGGTTTAAAATCCCCTTTTAAAATAAAAAGGTGGTTTAAACCCATTATTAACCCTTCGCAACCGCAACAGGAAAATGAAAATAACTTCTAATGTAAAAAAGGGCGCCGGGGGGGCAAAAAAAAAAATGCACCCTCCTAGGCTATTATTTTTTATTATCTGCCTCCACTCGCTGGCTTTGTCTTCTGGTTGAGAAAATACGCGGGAGCCCATTTTTTTTTTTTAAAAAATTTACACCTTTTTTAAAACCCCTAAAATTTTGCCCCCCATACATTATGAATTGTTATGAAAACCATATATCAAACACATAAAAAAACAGGGGTTTCGTATTAAACCATGTGTTTTTAAGTAGGGTGTTTTTGTAATTTTTACAAAACCACAATTGAATTAGCGGCTATTAACAGAAAGGTAAAAATAAATAAATATAATAATATTGGAAAGTGAAGTATTTTTGAAGGGGCTTTCCCTTTTAAAATTTCTGACTTAAAGGAAAGTAGGCTTTGTAAACCTAGGGTAAAAAGGTCCTACACCGTCATTCATACACACTTGCAGCTCAGGCCTGAAACCACCACTGTTAATTGGGGGCCCCAAAAAATGGTTCGCGAACACAGTCAAGAGCTCGCTAGTCTGGAAAGGTCCACACAAAGGAGTCCCAGGAGTATGAGCTTCTCAGTCGGGGGCTCGATTACCCCCCCCGGGCACAGGATACTCGTGAGAACCATGGGATCGTGCGATAGGGGGGGAGCTCCTCAAGTCTGGACTTGGAAATTTCCTTTTAGACACAAGGGGAGCCGTAAACTCCAGCGGTAACACTGAACAATGTGTTTTTTTGGGGGGCAGGGGTTAGAGTCTGGACCCGGGAGAGGGAAAAAAAACTAAGTGATAGGGGCGGACAAGCCCGGGGGTTAGTTTATGTTTTTGGGTTTTTTTTTTATTTCTGTTTGCTGGGACTTAATAAAACGGGGGGCCCCAATTTTTACCAAACTGCTGCTTGAAACTTTTCCCATCCGTCTACCCAAGGGGGACCCAAACCCATATCCCCTAAAAAACTTACAATTGGGCTGAAGTGCGGCAGCACGTGGCTTAGAACAGCAATAAAAAAAAAGTCTGTTTTTAAACAGCACAAGAAAAAAAAAAATGTGTCACAAAAACTCTGATTGAGCGTCTTAAAGAACATAGCCCTAAAGACTTTTTTAAAAAAAAAAAAAAAAAGTGTTCAATAAAGGAAAACGTCGTTGGAGCAGTCTTAAAGAACAGTCCCATTAAGTTTGCAGAAAAAAAAAAAAAAAGTTCTCAAGAAAAATTTTAATTTTTTTGTGGAAAAGACGGGAGTGTGTATGTCTTGATGAAACTCGTTGTTGAACAAAAATCGACAGCAGGGGTACAGCATGGAGCGCTGTTTGAACAAATGGCGCAATTAATGGCAACATAAGACGCCGGGTTAACAATAAGTCCGGCAGTATGGAGAGCTAGTTGAGTCCGTCCGGCCCCCCAAGCATGCAGCAAGCATTGAGCAGCAGCCCTCAGCACCACAGCGCATGCAGCGGGGGCCGCAGAATTTTCCCGAAACACAGGAGAATAACCGGTTTTTTTTGAGCGGTTTTAGCACTAAAAAGACTTGCAGCGCCTCCCAAAGTAATGTTGAAAAATCACCCATTGCCCTTAAAGAAAGGGGAAAGGGCCCTGAAAAAGATACACCTCGGAGATGGGGAGGTAATCTCCAGGTTTAAGGACTGGCAGAGAAAAATCTCCCCCAAATCTTAATGGGCCATAAGTACACCCTATCTGAGGGGGAAAAAATCAAAGGCCTAGCAGACCGACAGCAGGACCCAAGACTATGCCAAGCAAAGCGGAGATTCTTACCCGCGGGGTTACGGTGACAGCCCGTGCCAGGGGTTCATGACTGGAGTGCATAGGGAGCTGCATCACAACCATTATGGGGTTAAAAAAAGGGTAGTGGGGCCGCTAAAAACCCCAAACACATCCCCTGGGTAAGCCCGAGGGCGGACAAGAGACACCAGGGGCCCAAACTCGTCAGCCCCAGAAAGCCTTTGCCACCAGGACCCTCCTGACCACCTCTAAGGTCGTCACTTTGGAGTTTCCCGGATGCCGAACTCTCCCGGGAAGAAATTTTAGCTGTTGGGTCGTGTGGGGGGAGTTGATGGACAGGGTTTGGGGAAAGTCTAAATTGCACCAACTGTCCAAAAGGGGAGCCCAAGTGTTGTGATTTGGGGGGATCCCTCTCCCCGCGCAAGCCGTGTGTGTTCCACCTCACCGAAGAACGGACCCAGGGTCCCCGGGGTTGAAAAAAACTGCCCAGCCAGGCCCCCTTTGGGCTCAGAGAGTTTTATGACTTCCTAGGGCCCTGATTGATAGGACTTTTTTTTTTTTTTTTTCCTAAAACACCTAGGTGGTGGCGCCCTGGAGACACCAAAGTCTACCCAGAGACTCGGGACTTGATCCCAAACCGGGGGGGGTTTCATGTGAAGTGGGGGGAGTGAAGAACCCGGGACCCCTCATATTGGGGAAAGACTTTCCCCCCAAAGGTCTCTGGGGAAAAAAGTTCTGATGGACATGTATAACCCTACTGAGGGGCCAGTCCCCCGGGGCGGGAAAACAAGCTAGTGGGGCCCTTAAACTTATTGATAATGATGAGAAAAAAGAAAAAAAATAAAGATAATGACAATAATGATGATGACCATGAAATGAA
>JARQOD010000006.1:224997984-225049196 GCA_033576555.1 Oophaga sylvatica | reverse complement strand
CGGGGACAGGGAACCCCGCACAGAGAATTTAAAAGCAGCTTCATGGAGGTGAGCACCAAGTAACGAAAGCAGCAGCGGGGAGCCCAAAGAAGCAAACTGGCAGAAGCTCCAGGACCCAAACCAAAAAAAATTTCTCGGGAAAGGGAAGACAAAAAACGGGATTTAAAATAAAAGACAAAAAGGAATTCCGGAGAGGGAAAGGGTAAAGACCCATTTGGGGAAAAGGGAAAACGGCTCAGGGAAATCCGAACCCTTTAAAATGCATTTGGTACTCAGGGGTTTGCGCCAGTACACAACTGTTATATAAAGAAAGTTATTATTTAACCAAACAGAAATTTTATTCCCTTTATGACACTGCCAACAGCATATCAGGAAATTACTGAAAAACATTTGCGTATCTCAGCAAATGCTTTGACTAAAGGGCCCAAAAGGCTAGAAAAAATAACGCTTTTTTTTTAATCAATAGCAATTAATTTTTTTTTCGCAATTAATTACAAAGCCTCAGCAGATCAATAAATTACGGTAATAATGACTTTTGGGTTTTCTCTGCAAGTGGACGTCTAAAACTTTTGAGAAAATTTTTGGATAAATAAAAGCTATTATTTACCTAAATTTTTTTTTAGGTTAGGTTTCCCTCTGCAAAAGGTGGATTCAAGCTTGTCCCCCTCTGCGGTCTCCATGAAGCCTCCCACAATGGGTGCTGCTCAGCAAAGCATCGTCCCAGTCAGACTATCTTTTTGTTTGTTTAGGTACGAGGAGGCAGGAAAAAAAAACCATGGGCAGCCAACACCAGAGGGGTTTTGGGAACAAATGGGTGCGACCTAAACTAACCGCAAAAAAAAGTACCGTGGGACTTCTACGGTGTAAAACCCTCGTCACAGTCGGAGAGATAGTTATCCCTGAAGATGGAAAGAGGAAAGCTAACTGCCCTGGAGTAGACCCCAAAAGAATAGGAAGACCCCAGACATATAATGGCAGTTAGACAAGATGAAAATAACCCAGAAAAACCCTAGGAAAAACTCCAACACTTCTGAATCCAAAAATACTGAGACCATACGGTCTCGACCACCTATATCAGATCTCTGGTGTGGATACGCAGCAAACCAGCAGTAAAATATCACAAGAAATGAGCAAATAACAAATACAAAAAACAACCGGAGACCAGCCAAAGCCCCCAAAGGGGGCCCGGCTGAAGACAAAAAGCAATGCAGCAAAAAGCAAGGAATTCAAACCACAGTAAAAAAAAAAACTGAAAGAGACTTATCTGAATGCAAGCAGGAGACAGCAGAAAAGCAAGCTGAATTCCAACCTAGACCAGGAAGAACAATTGATCACCGGCGAGGATCATGGGAGGTCAGCTCACTTATATAGGCCAGTCAGTATCACCTGACAACCACTCGTTATCTGCAGGTGTAGGACTCTTGGTATTCAACATAGGTTCAATACCCTTAGCAACAACCAGAGGGAGCTTCAGCTCCGAAGTCATCTACAAATAGTTCACAACAGTACCCCCCCCTTGAGGAGGGGTCATCGAACCCTCACTTGTGCTACCAGGAAAATCAGGAGAGCTCGGTGATAGGCACGGACCAGTCTTTCAGCATGAATGTCGGAAGCAAACTCCAAGGATTGTCCTCCTGACCACAGCCTTTCCACTTCAAGTACTGGAGTCTCTGCCTGGCCAAACGAGAATCCAATATCTTCTTAACCACATACTCAAATTGCCCTCAACCAAAAAGGATCAGGAGGCGCAGCCATAGGAACCACTGGCTGACAAATCTCTTCAATAAAGATTTGTAAAATACATTGTGAATCTTGAATGTTCCTGGAAGAAGCAAACGGAAGGAAATGGGATTAATAATCTCCATGATCTTATAAGGTTCAATGAACCTTGGCTTAAATTTTGGAGACGCGACCCTCATAGGGATATTTTTTGAGGACAACCAAACCAAGTCACCCACTTTAAATCGAGGACCATTAGTCCTATGACGGTTGGCAAACCGCTGGGCCTTCTCCTGAGAGAGAGAAGCTTATCCACTACTTGATCCCAAATCAGCTGCATTCTCTCCACAATAGAGTCAAAACCAGGACAGACAGAAGCCTCCATCTCCCCTGAAGAAAATCGAGGATGAAACCCGAAATTGCAGAAAAATGGAGACATAATGGTGGCAGAACTAGCCCTATTATTCAAAGCAAACTCAGCCAAAGGCAAAAAAGAGACCCTGTCATCTTGATCAGCAGACACAAAACATCTAAAATAAGTCTCCAATGTCTGGTTTGTTCTCAGTTTGTCCATTGGTCTGAGGGTGGAACAAAGAGAAAAAAGACAGGTGAACTCCGAGTTTGGAACAAAATGTCCTCCAAAATCTGGAAACAAACTGGACCCCTCTGTCAGACACAATGTTCTCTGGAACGCCGTGCAACCGAACCACCTATTGAAAAAACAAGGGTACCAACTCGGAGGAGGATTGCAACTTAGGTAGTGGCACAAGATGTATCATCTTGGAATACCTATCACAGATTACCCAAATAACGGTCATTTCTGAGAGACAGGGAGGTCGGAAATAAAATCCATAGAAATATGGGTCCATGGCCTCTTGGGCACAGGCAATGGCATTAACAAACCACTAGAGCGAGAGCAAAGTTTGGACCGAGAACAAGTTCCACAGGACTGCACAAAGTCCACGACGTCACGAGACAAAGTGGGCCACCAAAAGGACCGACTCACCAAATCTCTGGTACCAAAAACACCAGGATGGCTGACCAACGTGGAGCAATGAATTTCGGACATCACATTCTTCCTCCACTGGTCTGGGACAAACAATCTACCAGCAGGGCAACGTTCAGGTTTATCCTCCTGAAATTTCTCCAAAGCCAGTCTCAAAATGGGCGAGATAGCGGAAAGAACCACACCCTCCTTCAGAATAACTGCAGGCTCAGTTACCTCAGGAAAATCCAGAAAGAACCTCCTCGAGAGGGCATCCACCTTAACATTCTTAGTGCCCGGGAGAAAAGAGACCACAAAATTAAAACGTGTGAAAAACAAGGCCCACCTGGCATGTCTAGGATTAAGTCGCTTGGCTGATTCAAGATAAACCAGGTTCTTATGATCCGTGAGGACACACCTGATGCTTGGCTCCTTCCAGCCAATGTCTCCACTCCTCAAAAGCCCACTTCATGGCCAATAACTCCCGATTACCCACATCATAATTGCGTTCCGCCGGGGAAAATTTTTGAGAGAAAAAGACACAAGGGTTAATCTTGGAGGTCTCCGGATCCCTTTGGGACAAAACGGCTCCTGCACTAATCTCAGAAGCATCAACCTCCACCTGAAATGATAGAGAAACATCAGGTTGGCACAGAACAGTAGCAGAAGTGAATCTCCACTTAAGCTCCTGAAACACAGAAACTGCCTCAGGAGACCAATTCACTACATCAGAACCCTTCTTGGTCAAATCAGTCAGTGGTTTCACAATACCAGAGAAATTAGCTATAAATTTACGATAAAATTTAGCAAAACCCAAAAATCTCTGAAGAGCCTTCAATGTAGTGGGTTAAACCCCAATCACAAATGGCCTGAACTTTGACTGGGTTCATTTCAATAACAGACGGAGACAAAATGAATCCCAGAAATGAAATCTTCTGTACAACAAAAAGACATTATGATCGCTTCACATACAATGGGTTTTCTCTCAAAATCCGGAATACAGTCCGAACATGTTCCACATGAGAATCCCAGTCATTGGAAAAAAATCAAGATATCATCCAAATAAATGATTAGAAATTTATCCACGAAATCCTGGAAAATATCGTACATAAAGGATTGGAAGACAGAAGGGGCATTAGTGAGCCCAAAAGACATCACTAGGTACTCAAAATGCCCCTCTGGGGTATTAAACGCCATCTTCCATTCCTCTCCGTGCTTGATGCGAATAAGATTATACGCCCCCCTGAGGTCAAGCTTGGTAAACCAACAAGCACCCTTCACTCTAGAAAATAGGTCAGAAATCAAGGGTGACGGATATTGATATTTAACAGTGTTCTTATTCAGGAGACGATAATCAATTCACGGCCTCAATGAGCCATCCTTCTTGGCCACAAAGAAAAAGCCGGCGCCCAAAGGTGAAGAGGATGGTCTGTTATGACCCTTCTCTAAAGACTCTTTGATATAAGATCGCATAGCCTCATGCTCAGGTACAGATAAATTAAAGAGCCGACCCTTGGGAATTTTACAACTAGGTACTAAGTCAATAGCGCAGTCATAAGAAAACCACAACGTTTGGCAAAAATCAAAATCCATCAGGTTTATAGCTGCCCCTGAATCAACAAAAGACTGAGCTAAAAAATCTGGACATGGAGAAAATCAAGGTAACAGTCAACAGATATTTAGTCTGAACACTACCCAAAACAACTGAGCGCGCAAAACATCTTCCCCGCTTGGGGCAGACGGAAATAGCATGAGAAGCGTCACCACAATAGTAGCACAACTTATTACGCTTACAAAATTCATGACGCTGTGCCCCTGAAGTCACTCCATCACACTGCGAGGGGCTCAGGGGCTGGCCCGCAAGGCATCACAATCTCACACATATTTCTTTGCTCGCACAGACGTCTGTCAACTTGAATAGCTAATGACATTGAGTCATTGAGACCAAAGGGGACAGGGAATCCCACCATAACATCTTTACAGTCTCTGCCAGACCCTTCCGAAAAAGAGCTGCCAGAGCATCATCGTACCATTTAGTAAGGACTTCCCACTTTCTGAATTTCTGACAATACAGCTCAGCGGCTTCATGACCCTGATTCAATGCCAACAAGGTTTTTTCAGCTTGATCAGTAACATTAGGTTTATCGTACAATAACCCCAGAGCCTGAAATAACACATCAACATCATTCAAAACAGGATTCCCAGGTGTCAGGAAAAGGCCCAATCCTGAGGGTCACCACGCAACAGGGAGATGACAATTTGAACCTGCTGCGTTGTGTTCCCTGAAGATTTAGGCTTCAAAGCAAAAAACAACTTACAGTTATTTTTAAAATTCAAAAACTTAGACCGATCCCCCAAAAATAAATCTGGCATAGGGACTTAGGTTCCACAACCGGCAACCTAGCGAGATAGGTAGCAATACTCTGAACTTCAGCGGCGAGCCACTCAACACGACCAGATAACTACACAATCTCCATTGAGGAGAAAAAAAAATCCTCCTCAGCCCCCAGAGAAAAAAAAGGAAAAAAATGTAATAAACAGAAAAAAAAATTCTGACAACTCTGACAACTTTTTTTTTTTCTTTACTATTTTTCCCTTCTGTTGAGTACCATAAAATTTTCAGTTTGGCCGGTGATTCTGTTATGTTTTGGTAGCTAAGGAGGCAGGAGCAAAAAACCGCATAGGCAGCCTAACACCAGAGAGGTTGGAAACTAATAGGTTGCAGACCCCTAAACTAATCGCACAACTAGAAGCAGCAGTGGAGCCTACCTACGGTGGTCCTTGATGCCTCGGCACAGTCGGAGAGATAGCTATCCCTGAAGATGGAAAGAGGAAAGCTAACTGCCCCGGAGTAAAGCCCAAAAGAGAAGGAAGCCCCCAAACATATAATGGCGGTTAGACAAGATGAAAATACGAACACAGATAGAAAATAGATTGAACAAACGCTGGGGCCCAAAACTGTCTAGATAGGACAGCAAAGGAGAGAATACTGTCTGCAACCCCGAAAAACCCTAGGAAAACTCCAACACTTCTGAATCCAAAAACACTGAGACCACACAGTCTCGACCACCTATATCAGATCTCTGGTGTGGACACGTAGCTACCCAGCAGTAAAATATCACAAGAAATGAGCAAATGAACAAATACAAAATACGAACGGAGACCAGCCAAAGACCCCCAAAGGGGACCCGGCTAAAGACAAAAAGCAATGCAGCAAAAAGCAAGGAATTCAAACCACAGTTAAAAAAACTTAAAGATACTTATCTGAATGCAATCAGGAGACAGCAGGAAAGCAAACTGAATTCCATCCTAGACCCGGAAGCACAATTTATCACCGGTGAGGATCATGGGAGGTCAGCTCACTTATATCAGGCCAGTCAGTACCACCTGACAACCACTCGTTATCTGCAGGTGTAGGACTCTTGGTATACACCATTGGATCAATACCCTCAGCAACCACCAGAGGGAGCTTAAGCTCCGAAGTTGTCTCCAAAACGTTCACGACAGACCCCTAAACTAACCGCACAACTAGAAGTAGCCATGGGAGGTTCCTACGGTGCCCTAGACGCCTCGTCACAGCGGAGAGATAGCTATTCCCTGAAGATGGAAAGAGGAAAGCTAACTGCCCCGGAGTAGACCCCAAAAGAATAAGAAGCCCCCAGACATATAATGGCGGTTAGACAAGATGAAAATATAAACACAGACAGAAAATAGATTGAGCAAACGCTGGGGCCCAAAACTGTCTAGATAGGACAGCAAAGGAGAGAATACTGTCTGCAACCCAAAATACCCTAGGAAAAAGCTCCAACACTTCTGAATGCAAAAATACTGAGACCACACGGTCTCGACCACCTATTTCAGATCTCTGGTGTGGACACGTAGCAGCCCAGAAGTAAAATATCACAAAAACTGAACAAATAACAAATACAAAAAACAAACGGAGACCAGCCAAAGCCCCCCAAAGGGGACCCGGCTGAAGACAAACAGCAATGCAGCAAAAAGCAAGGAATTCAAACCACAGTAAAAAGAAAACTGAAAGAGACTTACTGAATGCAAGCAGGAGACAGCAGAAAAGCAAGCTGAATTCCAACCTAGACCAGGAAGATCAATTGATCACCGGCGAGGATCATGGGAGGTCAGCTCACTTATATCAGGCCAGTCAGTATCACCTGACAACCACTCGTTATCTGCAGGTGTAGGACTCTTGGTATTCAACATAGGTTCAATACCCTTAGCAACAACCAGAGGGAGCTTCAGCTCCGAAGTCGTCTCCAATACGTTCACAACACTGTTCGCTTGGTTACTGCTTGCTTTTCAGCCAAAGCTTTTGTAACTAGCAATAGGCAGCAGCAAACAAATGTTCCTGAGGCTAAGTTCAGGAATCTCCCTACTGAGCATGCTCATGTGGTGACCTCTCATTGATGGTCGGTCGTCTGCTGCTTGGATGACGTGGCAGCAGCGGATTGGTCCACGAGCAAGGTCTTGTCTGACTGGACTTGAATAGAAGCGTATAAAAGGTCCTCTGGAGCGCACGCTGGTGCACTAAGATCATATGTTTTTGGTGTGTTGGTGGATACGATACCACCCTATGAGCATGTGTGTCATTACTAGCACTGCAAGTGTGTGTTTAGACAGGCAGTGTGGGTTGGGAACTCCCACTTGCGTTGGTATTTGCTTCCCATCCTGTGTGCAGTTAGCACAGCAGAGTCATAGAGCAAGCACAACCACCAGTTTAGACTTTCCTTGGGGGGTAGCTATAGGCACCCCAATTAGCGTCTTTACCACTATTATCCTGTAATGTCTAACAGGGCATAGTCTAGAGTGCTCTCAGTTATTGCACTGCTCTGTGGAGTAACAGAGTCAGGCACTTTGCACTCTGTTCACACCAAGTGATGTTTAACTCGGTGTGTTTACGATGCTTGCTCGCAGCTTCGCTCCGACATTGTTCACTAGCTGCGATCCCTCCATCACCTCACGGTGGACCGCAGGTTGCGATCGCATTTTAACATCATTTTATATTCAATGTGATCCGCTAACCATAACACTAAGGGCACAATATTTTTTTTTAGATTGCCTTAATGACACACACCAACAGCAGACTCAGGAAAATTACTGGTAAATAGTGAAGCTTGCTTATCTCAGCATGGTTTGCGCCAGTCGCAAAACTGATAGATAAACTAACACTATTTAGTTAACAATAGCACAGTAATGTTTTTATATCACCTTTATTACACACGCCAACAGCAAAAAATACTTGTAAATAGTCAAGTTTGTATTTTTCAACAGGCTTTGCATCAGTTGCACAACTGCTAGATAAATACAGCTGTGGCAAAAATTAAGAGACCGCTACAAAATGTTCAGTTTGTCTGATTTTTCTCTATAGAAGTATATTTTTGAGAAAAATGTAAATTGATCTTTTATTCTATAAACTACTGACATTTCTCTGAATTTACAAGCAATAAATTTTGTATTTATTGTCAGAAAATGAGAAATTGTCAAAATAACAAAAATGCAGTACTTACAGACCTCAAATAATACTAAGAGAACAAGTTCATAATCATTTAGAAACAACAATACTAATGTTTTAACTCAGAAAGAATTCAGAAATCAATATTTTGTGGAATAGCCATGATTTTTAATCACAGCATTCATGTGTCTTGGCATGCTTTCCACCAGTTTTTCACACTGCTTTTGGGTGACCTTATGCCACTCCTGGTACAAAAATGTAAGCAGTTATTTGTTTGATGGCTTGTGACTATCTATCTTCCTCTTGATTACATTCCAGAGGTTTTCACTGGGGTTTTGAGATCTGGAGATTGGGCTGGCCATGACAGGAATTTGATGTGGTGGTCCTTCACCACACATTGATTGACCTAGCTTTGTGCCATGGTGCATTGTACTGCTGGAGAAACAGTCCTCAGAGTTGGGGAACATTGCCTGAGCAGAAGGAATGAACTGTTTTTCCAGGATAACCTTGTATGCGGCTTGATTCATAAGTCCTTTGCAAAGAATAACCTGCCCAATTCCAGCCTTGCTGAACCATCCCCAGATTATCACCGATCCTCCACCTGTTATGATCTGCTACAAGCACTAAGGAAAGATGGGAATTCTGTCCCTACAATAGAACTAAGCTGGATCCTTACGATGTAACGGGGAACCTGATCCTGCGACCAGACCCGCTAAAGTCCTCAGCTAGTCTGAACAAAGACCTATAGTTGTGAGTGAGGAATCCCTACAAGATCTAGGGACTGGGAGAAAAGGTGGACACCTCCTAACAGAAATTGTAGCAGGGAAAATAAAACAGAAAACAAATTACTTAGAGATCCTAAGATCAAGCAAAACTGACTGAGTAAGGCACCTAAGCACCCGGCTAGCTTAAGAGTAGATAATACAATGAAGTCCAGCAAAGCCAGAAGGGCGGAGCCAGACTAAATAGGGAAAAAAGGTCATGTGACCAGCAAACTGAAACAAAACCTAACAAGAGAGTTCTAACACCACCAAATTTCACAGTGGGTGCAAGACACTCTGGTTTGTACGCCTCTCCAGGTCTCCGTCTAACCATTACACAACCAGGTGTTGGGCAAAGCTGAACATTATACTCATCAGAGAAGATTACCAGTCCTCTATGGCTCAATCCTTATGGTCCTTGGCAAACTTGCGCTTGGCCTCCTTTGCTTCTCATTGATGAAAGGCTTTTTTCTAGCTTTACATGACTTGAGCCTTTCTTCTAGGAGCCTGTTACTAACTATTCTTGCCGTGCATTTCACCCCGGCTGCCATTTGCCATTCCTTTTGTAGGTCACTTGATGTCATCCTGCGGTTGCTTAGTGGCATTCGAATAAGATGACGGTCATCCCAGTCAGTGGAGAGTCGTTTTTGCCCTCTGCCAGTCTGTAGCTTTGTTATCACCAATGTCTGCTGCTTGACCTTGTTATAATGGACTGCATCTTAGAAATTTTAAGGATGGAGGCAACATGGCACTCACTGTATCCCTCTGCTAGTAAAGCCAGAATTGAGCCCTTCTTTTCCTCACTCAAGACTTTTCTTTTCAACTTCTTTGGCATGGTTAAATGTTATTTTTAGATTCCCATTACTTTTGGGATATTAACCCCTTCACCCCCAAGGTTGGTTTGCACGTTAATGACGGGCCAATTTTTACAATTCTGACCACTGTCTCTTTATGAGGTTATAACTCTGGAACGCTTCAACGGATCTTCGCGATTCTGAGATTGTTTTCTCGTGACATATTGTACTTCATGTTAGTGGTAAAATTTCTTTGATATAACTTGCGTTTATTTTTGAAAAAAACGCAAATATGGCGAAAATTTTTAAAATTTAGCAATTTTCAAACTTTGAATTTTTATTCCCTTAAAACAGAGAAATATATCACACAAAATAGTTAAGAAATAACATTTCCCACATGTCTACTTTACATCAGCACAATTTTGGAACCAATATTTTTTTTTGTTAGGAAGTTATAAGGGTTAAAAGTTGACCAGCGATTTCTCATTTTTACAACAACATTTACAAAGCCATTTTTTTAGGGACCACCTCATATTTGAAGTCACTTTGAGGGGTCTATATGGCAGAAAATACCCAAAAGTGACACCATTCCAAAAACTGCACCCCTCAAGGTACTCAAAACCACATTCAAGAAGTTTATTAACCGTTCAGGTGCTTCACAGTAACTAAAGCAACGTGGAAGGAAAAAATGAATATTTTACTTTTTAGCCACAAAAATTATATTTTACAAACTTTTTTTTTATTTTCACAAGGGTAAAAGGAGAAAATGGACAGATAAGGTTGTTATGCAATTTCTTCTGAGTATGCCAATACCCCATATGTGGGGGAAAACCACTGTTTGGGCACACGGCAGAGCTCGTAAGGGAAGGAGCGACGTTTGACTTTTTCAAACTAAAATTGGCTGGAATTTAGATTGGATGCCATGTCGCGTTTGGAGACCCCTGATGCGCCTAAACAGTGGAAACCCCCACAAGTGACACCATTTTGGAAACTAGACCCCCTAAGGTACTTATCTAGATCTGTTGTGAGCACTTTGAACCCTCAAGTGTTTCACAAAAGTTTATAAAGCCTGGGTGTGAAAAAAAATAAATACATTTTCCACAAAAATTATTTTTTAGTCCCAAATTTTTGAATTTTCCCAAGGAAATTGGACCCCAAAAGTTGTTGTCCTATTTGTCCTGAGTACGCTGATACCCCATATGTGGGGGGGGAACTGTTTGGGCGCACGGCAGGGCTTGGAAAGGAAGTAGTAACGTTTTGGAATGCAGACGTTAATGGGGGTCATGTTCCGTTTGCAGTGCCCCAGATGAGCCTAAATAGTGGAAACCCCCACAAGTGACCCCATTTTGGAAACTAGACCCCCTAAGGAACTTATCTAGATCTTTGGTGAGCACTTTGAACCCCCAAGTGCTTCACACAAGTTTATAATGCCCGGGCATGAAAATAAAAAATCCTATTTTTTTCAAACAAAAATTATCTTTTAGTCACTATTTTTTTATTTTCCCAAGGGTAACAGGAGAAATTGGACCACATAAGTTGTTGTACAATTTGTCCTGAGTACGCTGATACCCCATATGTGGGGGGGAACTACTGTTTGGGCGCACGGCAGAGCTCGGAATGGAAGGAGCACCATTTGACTTTTTCCAACCAAAATTGGCTGGAATTGAGTTTGGATGCCATGTTGCATTTGGAGAGCCCCTGATGTGCCTAAACAGTGGAAACCCCCCACAAATGACCCCATTTGGGAAACTAGACCCCCTAAGGAACTTATCTAGATTTTTGATGAGCAATTTGAACCCCAAGTGCTTCACACAAGTTTATAACGTAGAGCCATAAAATTTAAAAATCATATTTTTTCCACAAAAATGATCTTTTCACCCTAATTTTTATTTTTCCAAGGGTAACAAGACTCCAAAAGTTATTGTGCAATTTGTCCTGAGTGCGCTGATACCCCATATGTGGGGGTAAACCACTGTTTGGGTGCATGGCAGAGTTTGGAAGGGAAGGAGCGCCGTCTGACTTTTTCAACGTAGAATTGGCTGGACGCCATGTCGTGTTTGGAGAGCTCCTGATCTGCCTAAACAGTGGAAACCCCCATAAATGACACCATTTTGGAAACTAGACCCCTCAAGGAACTTATCTAGATGTGTGGTGAGAACTTTGAACCCCCAGGTGTTTCACTAAAGTTTATAAAGTACAGTCTTAAAATAAAAAATCTTTTTTTTTTTTACAAAAATGATTTTTTCGCCCCCAATATTTTATTTTCACAAGGGTAACAGAAGAAATTGGAACCCAAAAGTTGTTGTCCAATTTGTCCTGAGTACACTGATACCCAATATGTGGACGAAAACTACTGTATGGGCACACGTCGGGGCTCGGAAGGGAAGTAGTGACGTTTTGGATTGCAGACTTTGATGGAATGGTCTGGGGGCGTCATGTCACATTTGGAGAGCCCCTGATGCACCTAAACAGTGGAAACCCCTCACAAGTGACCCCATTTTGGTAAATAGACCCCACAAGGAACTTATCTAGATGTGTGGTGAGCACTTTGAACCCCGAAGTGCTTCACAGAAGTTTATAACGCACAGCCGTAAAAATAAAAAATCTTTTTTTTTTTTACAAAAATGATTTTTTCGCCCCCAATATTTTATTTTCACAAGGGTAACAGGAGAAATTGGACGCCAAAAGTTGTTGTCCAATTTGTCCTGAGTACGCTGATACCCAATATGTGGAAGAAAACTACTGTATGGGCGCACGTCAGGGCTCGGAAGGGAAGTAGTGACGTTTTGGATTGCAGACTTTGATGGAATGGTCTGGGTGCGTCATGTCGCATTTGGAGAGCCCCTGATGCGCCTAAACAGTGGAAACCCCCCACAAGTGACCCCTTTTAGAAAATAGACCCCACAAGGAACTTATCTAGATGTGTGGTGAGCACTTTGAACCCCGAAGTGCTTCACAGAAGTTTATAACGCACAGCCGTAAAAATAAAAAATCTTTTTTTTTTTTTTCAAAAATGATTTTTTCGCCCCAATATTTTATTTTTACAAGGGTAACAGGAGAAATTGGACCCCAAAAGTTGTTCAATTTGTCCTGAGTATGCTGATACCCAATATGTGGGAGAAAACTACTGTATGGGTACACGTTGGGGCTCGGAAGGGAAGTAGTGACGTTTTGGATTGCAGACTTTGATGGAATGGTCTGGGGGCGTCATGTCGCATTTGGAGAGCCCCTGATGCGCCTAAACAGTGGAAATCCCAAACAAGTGACCCCATTTTGGAAAATAGACCCCACAAGGAACTTATCTAGGTGTGTGGTGAGCGCTATGAAGCCCCAAGTGCTTCACAGAAGTTTATAATGTACAGCCGTAAAAACAAAAAGATATTTTTTTTGTACAAAAATGATATTTTCGCCCCCAGTTTTTTATTTTCCCAAGGGTAACAGAAGAAATAGAACAAATTGCACAATAACTCTTGGGGTCCAGAGTACGCTGATACCCCATATGTGGGGATAAACTACTGTTTGGACGCATGGCAGAGCTCAGAAGTGAAGGAGCACCGTTTGACTTTTTCAACGCAGAATAGGCTGGAATTGAGATCAGACGCCATGTCACATTTGGAGAGCCCCTGATGTGCCTAAACAGCGGAAACCCCCCAATTCTAACTCCAACCCTAACCCCAACACACCCCTAACCCTAGTCCCAACCCTAACCACAAACCTAACCCTAACACACCCCTAATCCCAACCCTAACCCTAATCCTAACTTTAGCGCCAACCCTAACCCTAACTTTAGCCGCAACCCTAACCCTAATGGGAAAATGGAAATAAATACATTTTTTTAATTTTATTATTTTTCCCTAACTAAGGGGGTGATAAAGGGGGGTTTGATTTACTATTTATAGCGGGTTTTTATGATTGGCAGCTGTCACGCTAAAAAACGCTTTTTATTGCAAAAATAGTTTTTTGCATCGCCACATTTTGAGAGCTATAATTTTTGCATATTTTACCCCACAGTCATGTGAGCTCTTATTTTTTGCGGTACGAGTTGACGTTTTTATTTGTACCATTTTTGAGCAGGTGACATTTTTTGATCGCTTTTTATTTCGCTTTTTGGGAGGTTAGAATGAACAAAAATCAGCAATTCATGAATTTCTTTTGGGGGAGGCGTTTTTATTGTTCCGCGTGTGGTAAAATTGATAAAGCAGTTTTATTCTTCGGGTCAGTACGTTTATGGCGATACCTCATTTATATCATTTTTTTATGTTTTGGCGCTTTTATAGAATAAAAACAATTTTATATAAAAAATAATTATTTTTGCATCGCTTTATTCTGCGAGCTATAACTTTTTTATTTTTTCACTGATCATGCTGTATGGCGGCTCGTTTTTTGTGGGACAAGATGACGTTTTCAGCGGTACCATGTTTATTTATATCGGTCTTTTTGATCGCACGTTATTCCACTTTTTGTTCGGCGGTATGATGATAAAGCATTGATTTTTTGCTTCGTTTTTTTTTTAAGGGGTTCACTAAAGGGGTTAACTAGTGGGACAGTTTTATAGGGGGGGTTGTTACGGACGCGGCGATACCAAATATGTGTACTTTTATTGTTTTGGGTTTTTTATTTACAGGAAGAAATGAATTTATTGGGGAATATTTTTTTTTTTTTTTATTTTGGATTTTTTTTTATAACATGTTTATTTTTATTTTTTTAACTTTTTTACTTTGTCCCAGGGTGGGACATCACTGTATTTTATCAAATCGCTGGTGTGACAGTGTGCACAGCACACTGTCACACCAGCAATCGCTCAGGCAGTGCAGCAGGCTTCTCAGTGTCTGCTATCAGCAGGCACTGAGGAAGCCGACTCCCTCCAGGACCCCGGCGCCATATTGGATCCGGGTCCTGGGAGGGAGGAAGCCCTCAGAACAGCGCGATCACATCGCGCTGGTCTGAGGGTCTCAGGGGGGCGCGCAGGGAGCCCACTCCCTGCGCGATGCTTCCCTGTGCCCCCAGTACACCGCGATCATGTTTGATCGCGGTGTGCTAGGGGTTAATGTGCCGGGAGCGGTCTGTGACCGCTCCTGACACACAGTCACGGGTGTCAGCTGTGATAATCAGCTGACACCCGGCGGCGATTAGCTGCACTCCCCTCAGGAGCGCAGCTGATCGCCTATGACGTACTATCCCGTCCATGGGCAGAATGGCACGGGTTTTATGGACGGGATAGTACGTCTAATGTCAGAGAGGGGTTAATAGCACTTGTTTTTCCTTCCAGTTTGTCCTATTGCAAGAGGATTGTGAAGACAACAGCAGTGTTTTTTATACTTTCCTTCATTAAATAAGATTTGGTTCAGGTGATCACCTAATTAGAAGCACATTAAGGAGAATGAGGTGTACTCTGGTTGGTATTCAACTGACATTGGAATGGAATGGCTGTCAGACATGTAGAGAAGCTGATTTTTATAAAACTGTGCTGTGGTCTCTTAATTTTTGCCAGAGCTGTATATGCTATTTATTTAACCAACAGCACAGTAATTTTTTTTATATCACCTTTATGCCAAATGCCACAGCATACTCAGGAAAATTGCAGGTACAGTACATAGTAACATTTGCGTATCTCAAAAGGCTTTGCACCAGTTGCACAACTGCTAGATAACTATATGCTATTTATATAACCAATAGCATAGTAATTTTTTATATCGCCTTCATGACACACGCCAACAGCATACTCAGTAAAAATTACTGGTAAAAAAGAAGTTTGCATATCTCAGAATGATTTGCGCCATTTGCACAACTATTAGATAAATATACTCTATTTATTTAAACAATAGCCAAGTAATTTTTTTATATCACCTTTTTTACACACGCCATCAGCAGACTCAGGAAAATTACTAGTAAATAGTGATGTTTGCATATCTCAACAGACTTTGCGCTAGTCTCACAACTGCTAGATAAATATACCCTATTTATTTAACCAATAGCACATTATTTTTTTTTAGTTTGCCTTTATTACACATGCCAATAGCAGACTCAGGAAAACTACGGGTAAAAAATCACATTTGGGTATCTCAGCAGGTTTTGCGCCAGTCACATAAATACATATACGCTATTTATTTAACCAATAGCAGATTATTTATTTTTATATCGCCTTTATGACAGATGCCAACATCAGAAATTATTGGTAATTAGTAATGTTTGTGGATCTCAGCAAGTTTTTCTGTAGTCTAACTTGTTTATTGGTGAACAGTATGGCTTCGGCACGGGCGACAGCAGAGAGCTCTGCTAATGACGACCTGCTGGAGCGTGCTCGTGACCTTGTTTTGAGTGAGGATGTGCTGTTTTCAGACATTGTGCGCTTAGTTGCGTACTGTTGAGTATATTAGCGGGAAACAGTCTATGCGCAGCGGCTTCCGCGTGGTGGGAATGATGAAGCGCTTGATGGCGGGCTGCACTCTCGGTACTTGTGACTGTATGGCAGCCACTGCAGTATCCGCAGGCAGTGCGGTGTGGGTACAAGCAGCTCCTTAAGCCGTATTCACTATCGCAGGCGTCTAGCATCTGTTTTACTGTTCTGCCTTCATACACGTTGACGGTGTGCAATCCAGCATACAGCCTAAACCACGATTTCGTACTCCAAATAAGCAGACTGTCCTCTGTAGTCTAACTTGTTTATTGGTAAACAGTATAGAACATGCGTGGTAAAACTATAAAAATACATATTACATAGATAAGTATTGGGCACACAGCTGACATTTTACAATTAACAGGGAAGTATACAGTATGATGCAAACTTTACACAGGGTTCTAGTAACATCTCCTATGCACTGGCTGCTATACAGTTAATAATCTCCTAAACACTGCATTGTTAGAGAAGATATTGATCTTACCAGATATGCTTTACCAGGATAGCAAACTCAAGTTGGAGAAGTTACAGGAGAGCACATGAAACATGTGTATTCCCAGAAGTACATGGAAGAAAATGGAGCTTCTTCTTCCCAGAATACCTTGCTTCAATCACACAATGCAACACTCTATCTGCTTGCTAAAGGCACAGGCTATAAATTCAGCCACCACTAGATGGTGCTATAACAAACAAAGCAGCACACAATACAAAACATACTGCCCTGTACTCAGATGGGCAGAACACTCCCCGATTGGCATCAACTGATGCCACATACAGGCTCTTTTGGCGAAATCAGTAAAACTAGTTCTGCAACTGGTCTGAGGAATAGTTTACTCTCCCCAGCCTTCCACACTTTGACCTCAACCTTGCGCACCTTCTCATCCTTGCTTGGGAATACCTTGGTGATGAGGCCTAGTGGCCACTCATTTCGGTGTAACTGACTGTCCTTCATGAGCACAATATCACCTGGTTTAATGTTCCGCTTGTCTATCTGCCACTTCTTCCTAGGCTGTAAGGTAGAGAGATATTGTTTTTTCCATCTGTCCCAGAAAGTATTGGAGAGACTTTGAACTTGTCTCCATTGATGTCTGTAGAGGTCCTTGTTGCTGAATTCTCCCAGTGGAGCGATGGGTGTGTTGGTTTTCTGAGTGAGTAACATGGTGGGAGTGAGAATGGTTGGATCAAGCTTTTTCAAGACACTGTCTCTAGAAATGGGTTGTCCCTTATTGAGGTTGTCTATTTCTCTGGGGTAGGTTTCCGTTTGCACAACACTAAGTATTGTAACATTGGCTCTTTCCAAGTTGAGGGCGGTAAAAGCATGCTTGCAGTGATGCCAACCTTTACAAGATTACTGGCTTGCAGGTAATGATGACTTGTAGGACTGGGCCACATGAAGTAGACAAGCAACGGCTCGAACAAGTGACTTCCAGTTTGAGAACCTGCTGAACCGAAGAGATTCCAGGTAATGACTTGAAATCACTGAATGCAGAGCAGACACTCGAGGATGGAGCTCCTCGCTAGCATCTGAATCCACCAGTTCGAACGTTGCAGGCCTGTCGATGTGGGGCATTGAACGGTACATGGAAGCAGGGCCTGTGAACCAGGTAGTGTTCTTAAGATGACTTGAAGCAACGGATTTAGTCGCATGGTCCGCAGGATTGAGGTGAGTAGATACATAGTGCCACTGACTAGGGCAGGTAGATCTTCTTATCATCAGTATCCGGTTGCTGACGTATACATAAAAGCGTCGCGTTTCATTGCAGATGTATCCCAGTACAACTTTGCTATCGGTGTAGAACTCTGCTCCTTTGGGCTCCAGATTCATCACACCTGAGATAAGCTCGGCCAACTCAACTGTGAGGACAGCAGCACAGAGGTCCAGTCTGGGTACCGTGTGTTCGCGGAGTGGTGCCAGTTTAGTTCGGCTCATGACAAATCAGATGTGGCTCTGTTCATTGACATCTATGGTTTTGAGTTATGCTACTGCTGCGATTGCTTTGACTGATGCGTTGCATAAGATACAAAGTCTTTGTGTCTTGACTTCTGTGGATGGCACAGGAGCATATGGTCATTTCACACGTAGGTCGGTCAAGGCCTCGAGAGACCTCTTCCACTCTGCCCACAGGTCTGCCTTTTCTGCTGGCAGTGGATCATCCCAATCAGATGTGTCTTGGGTGAAGTCTCTTAGCATCATTTTCCCTTGGACATCAACTGGAACTGCGAATTCCAGTGGATCGTATAGACTATTCACGAAAGAAAGAGCCCCTCTGAGTGTGAAGTGTTTCTCGTCTTTACTGATCTGAAAGGTGAAGGCATCCGTCTTCAGATACCAAAGCAATCCAAGACTCCGCTGCATGGGAAGAGTGTCGATGCTTAGGTCTAGGTCCTTTAGATCTCTGGAATAGTTTTGAGAGGGAAATGCTTCCATCAATTCTCGACTGTTGGAGGAAATCTTGTGTAACCTTAGGTTACACTGAGCGAGCATTTCTTGAGCCCTTTTCAGTAGACTGATTGCTGCCTCATTCATTGGTGTGGACTTCAAACAGTCGTCTTCGTAGAAGTCCTTTTCTACAAAGGATCTGACGTCTGACTCATGCTTTTCTTCACCTTCTTTGGCAGAATTACGGAGGCCGTAGATAGTGACTGCTGGGGAAGGGCTGTTCCCGAAGATGTGTACCCTCATCTGGTACTCTGTGATGTCTTTGTCTGTGTCGTTGTCACGGTACCAGAAGAACCTCAAGTAGTTTATGTGTTCCTCTTTGATGAGAAAGCAGTGGAACATCTGTTGTATGTCAGCCATAAATGCCACCGTATCTCTGCGGAAAGAGAGTAGTACTTCCAGATGTCTGTTGTTGAGGTCTGGGCCCGACAGTAGGACATCATTTAATGAGACATCTTCACATTTGGCACTTGAGTCGAACACCACTCTTATTTGACCTGGCTTCTTAGGATGGTATACTCCGAAGATGGGCAGGTACCAACATTCCTCTGAGGGCTGAAGTGCAGGTGCAATCTCTGCGTTGTTGTTCTGGAATGTCCTTCCCATGAAGGTAAAGAAGTGTTCCTTCGTCTCAGGTGACTTCTTAAGCTTGTGCGTGACGGAGATGAATCGGCTGTAGACCAGTTCCCTGTTGTTGGGTAGGCGCCTTCTCTTAGGTCGAAATGGTAAAGGTGGGACCCAACTGTTCGATTTGTCTTTGACTATTTGTCTATCCATCATGTCCAAGAACATCCTATCTTCTATGGACATCGCTACCTTGTCGTCTTCCTTTGGCCTGTGGAAGACTGTACATCCCATGTGGTTTTGTTCACCTTCACAGGCGTGGTCTTCTTTGGTAGGTACTGAGAAAGGGCACAGAAGGGGAGTGATGTTTGGTAATTCCTTTACCAGCAGACTATTGTGACATGGCTAGAAGAGAGACGGACGTCCATTTTCTAGTGTGCTGGTGAGCATACTGTTTACTGAGGCTGGCTTGTGTGCTCCTCCTAGACAGACGTCTCCTATGATGACCCATCCAAGGTCGAGCCTCTGAGCGTATGGAGCACTTCTGGAGCCGTTTATATATTCTCTAGTCTTGTGGACTCGTAGTATATCTCTTCCCAGTAGTAGAGCTATTGGGGCTTCTGAATCCAACTCAGGTATCAGGTGGGCTATATGCTTCAGATGGGGGTGATGTGTCGCCACCTCTGGTCAAGATATCTCTGACCTGTTGTCGGGAATCTGGTTGCACTCCAGGATGGTTGGTAGCGATAGGCAGGTTTGACCATCTATGGACTCCACCTTGTATCATGTTGCTTTACTCCCCGCCGTCTCAACGGTACCTGAACAGGTCCTCAGGGAGTAGGGAGAACCAGGGCCTACAATGCTGAAGTTGTCAAAGAAGATGGACCTGGCTAGAGACTTGTTACTTTAGTCATCCAGGATTGCATATATCTTGAGGGCTTTGTCCTTGCGGCCTGCAGGATAGACTCGGACAAGGCAGATTTTTGAACAGGACCTTCCTCCTGTGAGTCCCTTACAGATCTCCGTACATTGAGAGCTGACCACAGGGGTATCTCCTTGTTAAAGGCACAGGCTATAAATTCAGCCACCACTAGATGGTGCTATAACAAACAAAGAAGCACACAATACAAAACATACTGCCCTGTACTCAGATGGGCAGAACAGGGCGAGGCGGAAGCTTGGGTGGTGGCGAGGCGGCAGAACGGTTATTGCAGTCTCTAGGCTTTCCAGTTGAAAAACAAAGGATGAAGAGTGCATGGGGTTCAGGGGTGCAGTGGGTATTCTGGATTAAGAGGGTTCTGACGTACCAGTTAAAAAACAGAGGTTGAGGAATGCATAGGGTTCAGGGGTGCAGTGGGTATTCTGGATTAAGAGTGTTCTGATGTACCAGTTAAAAACCAGAGGATGAGTAATGCATGGGGTTCAGGTGTGCAGTGGGTATTCTGGATTTAGAGGGTTCTGACGAAGCAATGTGGAAGGAAAAAAATAGCATTTAATTTTTTTTTTTTTTTAAATTTACTACAGAACCAATTTTTTTTATTTTCACAAGTGTTAAAAGAGAAAATGAACCACAGATTTTATTGTCCAATTTCTCCTGAATACGCCGATAACCCATATGTGGGGGTAAACCACTTTTTGGGTGCACGGCAGAGGTCGCAAGGGAAGGAGTGCCATTTGACTTTCTCAACACAGAATTGGCTGGACGCCATGTCGCGTTTGGAGAGCCCCTGATGTGCCTAAACAGTGGAAACCCACCACAAGTGACCCCATTTTGGAAACTAGACCCCTTAAGGAACTTATCTAGATGTGTGGTGAGCACTTTGAACCTTCAAGTGCTTCACAGAAGTTTATAACGTAGAACCGTGAAAATTAAAATATTTTTTTTTTCAAAAATGATTTTTTAGCCAGCTATTTTTTATTTTCCAAAGAGTAACAGGAGAAATTAGAGCCCCAATATTGGTGTGCAATTTGTCCTGAGTATGCTGATACCCCATATGTTGGGGTAAACCACTGTTTTGGCGCACGGCAGGGCTCGGAAGGGAGGGAGCATCATTTGACTTTTTGAACGCCATGTCGTGTTTGGAAAACCAGTGATTTGACAAAATAGTGAAAGCCCCTTAATTCTAGCTCCAACCCTAACCCCAAAACACCCCTAACCCTAATCCCAACCCTAACCCTAATCCCAACCCTAGCCCTAATCCTAACCCTTATCCCAATCCTAATTCCAACCCTAATTGTAACCCTAACCCTAATTGTAACCCTAACCCTAATCCTAATCCTAATCCTAACCCTAACCATAACCCTAATCCTAACTAGTGTTGAGCATTCCGATACCGCAAGTATCGGGTTCGGCCGATATTCGCGTTATCGGAATTCCGATACTTAATTCCGATACTTTTTCAATATCGTATACCGGAATCGGAAGTTCCCATAATTCTTTGAGAGGCAATGTGATTTTAGTCAGCCAATGAGGAATCCTACGAAGTGTGGGCACATCCTGTAATGTTGCGGTCATCTTAACTAATGGCATGGCTGTGATTGGCTGCTGAAATGATGTCAGAATGCACTATAAAAGGCGCCGCCGCCATTTTAGCGTCACTGTGCTGTGAACTCAGTAAGGGACAGAACGCTACTCTGCTCACTCTGAGGGACAGTTAGATATTGCGATTTTGTGTACTACTGTGCTTGAGGCAGGCTAGTTTACCAACCGCTGTGTAAAGCTTCATTTTGCCAGTGTTGTTCTAACAGCTCTGTGCAAGGTGTGTGTGTGACAGTGCAGGTGACGCTGCAGTTTGCTCTGCATCCACCGCTGTTTGTAGGCATCTGCACGTGTCACTGACTTTTTTTTTTTTTTATTTTATTTTGTGGAATTGGTGCAGCTCCATTATATAGAAAAAAATCAAATCTATTAGTGTGAGGTGCTTCCATCCGTATACAATACATTGGTTGCAAACACTATAGAAGTACAGAAAGGAGCCTTTCACAGCTACTGAACAGTTGTCTGCAGGGTTTACTGTAGTCTGTGAGCTTTTAATTTTGTGAGTGCAGATTACGCTCCAGTTAGTTCTTCAACCACTGCCGGTTGTAGTCTGCTGAGCGTGTGTCACTGCCTCATCCTTCACATTTTTCTCTAATTGGTGCTGCTCCATTTTAGTGGAAAAAAATCTAATCTATTAGTGTGACGCGCTTCCATCCGTATACAATACATTGCTTGCAAACACTATAGAAGTACACAAAGGGGCCTTTAACAGCTACTGAACAGTTGTGTTTCAGTGTTCACTGTAATCTGTGAGCTTTTAATTTTGTGAGTGCAGATTACGCTCCAGTTAGTTCTTCAACCACTGCCGGTTGTAGTCTGCTGAGCGTGTGTCACTGCCTCATCCTTCACATTTTTCTCTTAATTGGTGCTGCTCCATTTTAGTGGAAAAAAATCTAATCTATTAGTGTGGCGCGCTTCCATCCGTATACAATACATTGGTTGAAAACACTATAGAAGTACACAAAGGGGCCTTTAACAGCTACTGAACAGTTGTGTTTCAGTGTTCACTGTAGTCTGTGAGCTTTTCATTTTGTGAGTGCAGATTACGCTCCAGTTTGTTCTTCAACCACTGCCGGTTGTAGTCTGCTGAGCGTGTGTCACTGCCTCATCCTTCACATTTTTCTCTAATTGGTGCTGCTCCATTTTAGTGGAAAAAAATCTAATCTATTAGTGTGACGCGCTTCCATCCGTATACAATACATTGGTTGCAAACACTATAGAAGTACACAAAGGGGCCTTTAACAGCTACTGAACAGTTGTGTTTCAGTGTTCACTGTAGTCTGTGAGCTTTTAATTTTGTGAGTGCAGATTACGCTCCAGTTAGTTCTTCAACCACTGCCGGTTGTAGTCTGCTGAGCGTGTGTCACTGCCTCATCCTTCACATTTTTCTCTAATTGGTGCTGCTCCATTTTAGTGGAAAAAAATCTAATCTATTAGTGTGACGTGCTTCCATTCGTATACAATACATTGGTTGCAAACCACTATAGAAGTACACAAAGGGGCCTTTAACAGCTACTGAACAGTTGTGTTTCAGTGTTCACTGTAGTCTGTGAGCTTTTCATTTTGTGAGTGCAGATTACGCTCCAGTTTGTTCTTCAACCACTGCCGGTTGTAGTCTGCTGAGCGTGTGTCACTGCCTCATCCTTCACATTTTTCTCTAATTGGTGCTGCTCCATTTTAGTGGAAAAAAATCTAATCTATTAGTGTGACGCGCTTCCATCCGTATACAATACATTGGTTGCAAACACTATAGAAGTACACAAAGGGGCCTTTAACAGCTACTGAACAGTTGTGTTTCAGTGTTCACTGTAGTCTGTGAGCTTTTCATTTTGTGAGTGCAGATTACGCTCCAGTTTGTTCTTCAACCACTGCCGGTTGTAGTCTGCTGAGCGTGTGTCACTGCCTCATCCTTCACATTTTTCTCTAATTGGTGCTGCTCCATTTTAGTGGAAAAAAATCTAATCTATTAGTGTGACGCGCTTCCATCCGTATACAATACATTGGTTGCAAACACTATAGAAGTACACAAAGGGGCCTTTAACAGCTACTGAACAGTTGTGTTTCAGTGTTCACTGTAGTCTGTGAGCTTTTCATTTTGTGAGTGCAGATTACGCTCCAGTTTGTTCTTCAACCACTGCCGGTTGTAGTCTGCTGAGCGTGTGTCACTGCCTCATCCTTCACATTTTTCTCTAATTGGTGCTGCTCCATTTTAGTGGAAAAAAATCTAATCTATTAGTGTGACGCGCTTCCATCCGTATACAATACATTGGTTGCAAACACTATAGAAGTACACAAAGGGGCCTTTAACAGATACTGAACAGTTGTCTGCAGGGTTCACTGTAGTCTGTGAGGAATAACCACACTTAGGCCTTATAACTTTTCTGACTTTCTTTATCAATCTACCAAGATGAAGAAGTCAGTGAGTAAGGCACGTGGTCGTGGTCGTGGCCGTGGATTTGCAGCAGGGAGAGGACGTGGGGATTCTGTGGCTGCTGCCGCACCCAGTGACACAGCATCCACCAGTTTTCCCCGTGAGCGTTCCTTTATGCGCACTTTTGTAGGAGCTCAGCGTACCCCCCTGCTGCGTCAAGAACAAATTGAAGCCGTTGTTGGTTGGATGGCAGCCAATGCATCGACTTCAATACCTTCCACCTCCTCTCAGGACCACAGCACTGTTGAACAACCATCAGTCTCTTCACCGCCTGCCAAATTGCCCAGGCAGTCAGAGAGCTCTGTACAGGAGCCAGCTGAGTCTCTGCTTCTGTTCTCAGAATCTGTTGGCTTGCAAACAGGGGCCCAGCTAAGCAGCATTCTGGAATGTGAAGAAGAGGCAGTATGCAGTGATGCGCAACAGCTGTGTCTCTCTGAATCTGAAGAGGCGGGTGAGCCAGTGCCGATGGTCAGCACACCGCAGAACGCATCTGATGATGATGAGACTCAGTTGCCAGTTTCTGTTGAGCATGGTGCTGGCCAGACCAAACAACAACAGCAGGTGTTGGAAGAGGGTAGTGGTGGAGATGATGAGGTCCAAGACCCAACATGGCGTGAGGAACAGGAAGGTGGTGGGAGCAGCTCTGAGGAAGAGATTGCCCCAACGGTCCAAACAGTAGGGAGAGGTAGGCTGCAGACTCGCTTGCCTGTAGCCTCCAGTTTGGCACCCGTTCGGAGCAGTTCTCTTCCAACAGCCAAACCGGGCGCTCCCAGGACTTGCTCTGCGTGGTCCTTTTTTGATACAGTTGCAGATGATATTTGCTATGTCAAATGCAAGCTGTGTAATCAAAAAATTAAGAGGTAAAAGTGTCAGTAACCTTAATACAACAAATATGTGGAAACATGTGCGGTCAAAGCACTTTGTTGAGTTACAAAGACACACTGGAGATGTAGGCCAACCTACAGCAGCACCTACATCTTCAGCTCGTGTTGGAGCCTCTTCCTCCAGTTCACACACAGCTGTTTCGGCTTCCTCACAGGATCGCCATGGAAGAACCTCTGTCACTGTTGTCCAGAAACACAGTGTTATTCCACGCACAGCTGCAAGTTCCCTGTCATCCTCACACACCCAGGCCACAAAACAGCCATCGGTAGCACAGGCATGGGATAAAAGACGGCCATACTCGGCAAACCATCCACGAGCACAGGCTCTGAATGCTGGCATTGCAAAACTCCTGTCCCTTGAAATGCTGTCATTCAGGCTGGTGGAGACTGACAGTTTCCGTGAATTAATGGCATTGGCAGTCCCACAATACAATGTGCCCAGCCAATTTTATTTCAGCAGGCAAGCCGTCCCTGGTCTGCAAAAGCATGTTGAGGCAAAAATTAAACATGCGCTACTAAACGCCGTCAGTAGCAAGGTCCACCTGACCACGATGCGTGGACCAGTACCCATGGCCAGGGACGATACCTTTCACTCACTGCCCATTGGGTGAATGTTGTGGAGCCGGGTACAGATCTTGCGAGTGGCGCTGTACGTGTTCTGCCAACTCCAAGGATTGCCGGAATTAAGTCTGTCCACATTGACTCCTCCTCCTACTCCAGTTCCTCAGAATCATCGCTGCAGGAGCCGTCACGGTCTACCTCCACATGGACCCGTGGACGCTTACCTGATGCGACCGATATGAGCACAGCCGTGGCCAAACGGCAACAGGCCGTTCTGAAATTAATTTACATGGGGAATCTAAGCCACACAGCGCAGGAGGTCTGGAATGCCATCAAGCAGGAGAGCGACGTGTGGTTTTTGCCAGCAAATCTCCAGCCAGGCTTGGTAGTGTGTGACAATGGCCGAAATCTGGTGGCAGCTCTGGGCCTTGGCAAACTCACTCACATACCATGTCTGGCACATGTGCTCAACTTGGTCGTGCAGAGTTTTTTGAGGGACTATCCGGATCTTGATGCACTGCTGCACAAGGTCCGCCTAGAGTGCGCTCACTTGCGACGTTCCAGCATGGCCAGATCGCGCATTGCAGCTCTGCAACGCAGATTGCGCCTTCCTGAACATCGCATCATATGTGACGTATCCACCAGGTGGAATTCAACGTTACATATGTTGGAGCGGTTGTGTGAGCAGCAGCCAGCAGTAATGGAGTATCAGCTGCATCAGGCGCAAGCAACACGCAATTTGCGCCGTCCACACTTCACCATTAATGAGTGGGCCACTATGAAGGACATGTGCCACGTTTTGCGTGCGTTTGATGAGTCAACGCGGATGGCGAGTGCAGATGATGCACTAGTCAGCCTGACTGTCCCCCTTATCTGCCTGCTTCAAAAAACACTGCAAGCAATAAGGGATGAGGTTTTGGAAGAGGTGGAGGATGAGGAGTCACAAATTCCATCACCTTCTGGAAAGTCAGCGCAACGTGGTTCCTCACAAAGGGCTGGGCAGGGCTCACTTTGTGAGGAGGATGAGGAGGAGGAGTCAATGGAGGAGGAAGACATCGCTCCAGAGGGAGGTACACAACGCTCTAGTCAGTATGTAGAGCGAGGGTGGGGTGATGCAGAGCAGGCAGAGATGACGCCTCTTGCAGAGGACAGCGTTTCTTTGCCAGTTGGGAGTCTGCAGCACATGGTTGATTTCATGCTGCAGTGCCTAAGAAACGACCGCCGCATCGCCCACATTCTCACGACGTCTGATTATTGGGTGTACACCCTCCTAGACCCTCGCTACCGGGACAACGTCAAAAGCCTCATCACACCGTTGAACCGGGAGCGTAAAATGCGGGAGTACCAAGACACACTGGTGCAATCCCTAATGTTCTACCTTACTGCCGAGAGCACTGCTGCTGCTACTGCTTTACAAAGCAGCTCTGTGCGTCGAGGCAGTGTAGAGAGCTCTGCAACAAGAGGGAGCACACGCAGTGCCTCTGCACAGGGAAAGACCAGTATGTTAAAAATGTGGCAAAGTTTTGTGGCAGCGCCACAAATGTCTACACCATCCGAGAGGGCTCCAGTCAGCGGGAGGCAACGTATCCGTCAGATGGTGACAGACTACTTGGCTTTGCCTCTCAGTGTACTCCCAGATGGCTCTTCCCCATTCAAGTTTTGGGTCTCTAAGCTGGATACATGGCCAGAGCTTAGCCAGTATGCATTGGAGGTGCTGGCTTGCCCTGCTGCCAGTGTATTATCGGAGCGCGTCTTTAGTGCTGCAGGTGGTGTACTAATAGACCGTCGCATGCGACTATCCTCCGATAATGTAGACCGGCTTACTTTTCTGAAAATGAACAAGGCATGGATCTCGCCAGAATTTGTCTGTCCGTTTTCAGATTAAATAACTGGTTCGCAACGTTATCCATGTCTCCTGTTATGTTCATCTTTCTACCACCTGAACTCTACTCCCTGGGCTCCAACACTGCCAGTTGCTGCTCAGAAGTGTCGTGTCCACAGAACAAAACACAAGCTCTACTGTTAGTGGGGTTCAGTAACGCCAGCTGTTCCCCTGCTGTGTCAACGGCAAGAAGTCTCCTGTTCCCGACACATGGACAGAAAAACACATGACCAACATGCTCCAAATAGGGAAGAGCCGTCACCCTGCTTGTTATGCTGAAAACATGAAATTGTGAAGTTTTGCAGGCCTAGAATGATAAATTTTAATGACAAATATGGACAAATAATAATTTGTCATCACAGCGCATATCTGCACATGTCTATTAGAAATGGTAACAAAAAATAAAACATAGTCTACTCTTCACATTTTGAAATTAATGCATAAAAGTACATTTCATACTTATGAATTAATGCTTTTTAAGGAACTTTATCTGTACCTGTAAGATAATGCAGTCAATGGATGTACGAATCATTAAATCCTCATCATCATCATCACAAGTTTTATTTATGACAGACATTATAAAATACACATACTGATGCCAACTGTAACTTCAAACACCATATATGAAATGGCCAGCATGTAAACATGGTAATAATGTCCAATAATAAATTATTACATCTAGAAAGTGCATCATGCATACTGACAATAGGTAGTTATACCTGCAAGTGCTGTTGAAACAACCACAAGAGATATAAATTAATACTGGTATATAGGTATCACATTCACAGTGCATAGTTACTCATGGACAATGTTGATGTAATACTGTATCTCAATTAAGTCAGCGTGAACCATTAGGCTTGTTAGTCTTGTACATTGTTAAAGAGGGAACGTAATTTTTTTGTTTGTCATAGGTGGAGTATTACACATTAAATTATTACTGCTGTATTTTTTTTTGCGTCCCTAGTGCGCAATAACGCAGCCTAACCTCACATTTTATAGTCAGCTAATTGCCACACGCTACCCTACCCTACGCGTGACAGTAGGAAGGTAGTGTTGTTGGATAAAGCTTTGCGCAACCAGACATTCTTTTACCCTCTTCAACACTCTACAAGCAAAAAATGCATGATTTCAGCCACAGACTTTATTGACGTACAGTATAACATCGGCATTACCCATCAGAGGCTGTCCACTGTCTGATACAGACATAGAATATACCTTTGCTATCCGTAGCCTTTGTTTCACCTACACTTGCAGGCACACACTTAAATTGTGACAAACAATGCCTAATGTTTTTTTAAATGGTTATTTTTTATCGTACATTATTGTGTCATCAATCATCACATTGATGAGTCCATGCTGGACATGTCATACATGCTATAGAAAGTTACGATTTTATGAACTTAAATAATTGAAATGTCTGTGACTGTCACATAAAATTTGCGATGATGATGATGAGTGACTATTACAAAATCCATTGTCTTCACTATGTTATGGTTTAACATAGCGTTCCTTAAGCATTATTCATAAAAAAAAAATGGACTTTTATTCTTACATTTACAACACTATATTTTGTTACCAATTTTTTGGGTGTTGTGTTGGTCCATTTTTTTTTGGCATGTGCATATATGCGTTTATATTTGTATTTTCTTTATTTTTCCTTCTTGAAATTAGAAAACATGTGTATCTTTGTACCGTGTTAGCCAGTAGATAGAAAAATATTTAGACTTCAGAGTCAGCAGTGGTTGATACCTTTTAATGGATAACTGAAAAGATGGAAACAAATTGCAAGCTTTCAAGGCTACTCATGTCTCTTCATCAGGCAAAGACTAAATAAAAAAATTAAGCATCACATATTTCTATACACAACAGGACACAGGAATAGTGCAATAGGTAAGACAAGTAAGTGACGTGTATCAGAACTGTCATTATCTCACAGGGATGAACATAAATATTGGAACAGTTCCTACATAAGGATAGAAAGTTTGATTGCCCTCTCATTGGCTTTTTTTTTTGGGTTTTCATGACCCTGGAAGGGCATAGACGCAGATTCCTTAATTGATATAGAATGACATAAATCCATGTGATCTATTCATTCCATCACTAACAGTGTCAAAGGTCATGATGAGCTTATATTCTGAAACCTTTGTACGTTTCTCATATTTGAAGTTATATTTTAATACCAGTAATTCCATATCCATCATGCTATGACCGGGCATACAAAAGTCTTTTGCCATAGGTAAATTCATTAATTTATCTCTGATTGTGTGGCGCTGATAATTCATCCTTGTTCTCCTTTTTGTTGCCGGTCTCCCCTCACTTGTCCCTCCCTCACTTGTCTTAGCTATTCCTGTGTCCTGTTGTGTGTAGAAATATGTGATTCTTCATTTTTGGCTTTACTCTTAGCCTGATGAAGACACCTGAGTAGTCTCGAAAGCTTTGAATTTGTTACCATATTTTCAGTTAGCCATTAAACGTTATCAACCACAGAGGACTGTCAAGTATAAATATTTTTCTATTCTTGTAATTGAAATTCATCATTTTATTGTCGTAGTAAAACTTCATTTAGGCTAAGTTCACACGTTGCGGAATTGCCGCGGAAATTTCCGCGGCAATCCCGCACTTCTCCCGCAGGAAATACGCACGTTTTTTGTGTGCTGATTCCCGCCAGAATAATAGCGTTTTGCAAGCGTAATTAGCTTGCAGAATGCTAGCGTTTTCCTAGCGATCTGTAGCATCGCTTGGAAAACTGATTGACAGGTTGGTCACACGAGTCAAACATAGTGTTTGACAAGTGTGACCAACTTTTTACTATTGATGCCGCCTATGTCGCATCAATAGTAAAAAGATCTAATGTAAAAATAATAAATAATGATATTCTCACCTTCCGGCGGCCCCGCAGCCTTCCCGCCTTCAGCGACGCTCCCGGCAACTCCGGTCCAAGGATGCTTTGCGGCAAATCACACCGATGACGTAGCATCTCGCGAGACCGCTATGCCATCTGGGTGATTCTCGCAAAGCACTCCTGGGACCGGAAGTTGCCGGGAGCGTCGCTGAAGGCGGGAAGGCTGCGGGGGCCGCGGGAAGGCTGCGGGGGCCGCCGGAAGGTGAGAATATCATTATTTTTTATTTTAATTATTGTTTTACCAGGGATATGGTACCAGGGCCTGGAGGAGAGTCTCCTCTCCTCCAGACCCTGGGTACCACCGCACATGAACCGCTTACATTCCGCAAAATTAATGAACATGTTGCTATTTTTTCCGCAAAGCGTTTTTTTCGCGGAAAAAAACGCAACATGTGGCCAAAACATGCGGAATCAATTAACATGTATAGGATGCTTAATGCTTGCGTTTTTATCGCGTTTTTACCGCGGAAAACCGCGGAAAAAACCGCGAAAAAAAACGCAATTATTCCTGATCGTGTGCACTTAGCCTTATTCTTGTTTGAAGTACATACATTTGCAATGGCCACGTAACAAGGCAATAACTCAATATTTTATGCCTACACCCTCCTTGACCCTGGGTTACAACACCGCCAGTTGTTTCTCGGAAGTGCTGTTAGCACAGTCTACACTTGCTCCTGTGTTACTGGGGTTCAGTAATGTCAGCTGTTCCCCTGCTGTGTGAACGGCAAAAAGTCCTGCTGCCTCCACCATGTTCTCTTCTCATCCCTGGGTTACAACACCGCCAGTTGTTTCTCGGAAGTGCTGTTAGCACAGTCTACACTTGCTCCCGTGTTACTGGGGTTCAGTAATGTCAGCTGTTCCCCTGCTGTGTGAACGGCAAACAGTCCTGCTGCCTCCACCATGTTCTCTTCTCATCCCTGGGTTACAACACCGCCAGTTGTTTCTCAGAAGTGCTGTTAGCACAGTCTACACTTGCTCCTGTGTTA
Source organism: Oophaga sylvatica (assembly GCA_033576555.1). NCBI lineage: Eukaryota > Metazoa > Chordata > Amphibia > Anura > Dendrobatidae > Oophaga > Oophaga sylvatica. The sequence goes on along the minus strand of JARQOD010000006.1, from coordinate 225,017,884 downwards.
CTGGGGTTCAGTAATGTCAGCTGTTCCCTGCTGTGTGAACGGCAAAAAGTCCTGCTGCCTCCACCATGTTCTCTTCTCATCCCTGGGTTACAACACCGCCAGTTGTTTCTCAGAAGTGCTGTTAGCACAGTCTACACTTGCTCCTGTGTTACTGGGGTTCAGTAATGTCAGCTGTTCCCCTGCTGTGTGAACGGCAAAAAGTCCTGCTGCCTCCACCATGTTCTCTTCTCATCCCTGGGTACAAAACCGCCAGTTGTTTCTCGAAGTGCTGTTAGCACAGTCTACACTTGCTCCTGTGTTACTGGGGTTCAGTAATGTCAAGCTGTTCCCCTGCTGTGTGAACGGCAAAAAGTCCTGCTGCCTCCACCATGTTCTCTTCTCATCCCTGGGTACAACACCGCCAGTTGTTTCTCGAAGTGCTGTTAGCACAGTCTACACTTGCTCCTTGTTACTGGGGTCAGTAATGTCAGCTGTTCCCCTGCTGTGTGAACGGCAAAAAGTCCTGCTGCCTCCACCATGTTCTCTTCTCATCCCTGGGTTACAACACCGCCAGTTGTTTCTCGAAGTGCTGTTAGCACAGTCTACACTTGCTCCTGTGTTACTGGGGTTCAGTAATGTCAACTGTTCCCCTGCTGTGTGAACGGCAAAAAGTCCTGCTGCCTCCACCATGTTCTCTTCTCATCCCTGGGTTACAACACCGCCAGTTGTTTCTCAGAAGTGCTGTTAGCACAGTCTACACTTGCTCCTTGTTACTGGGGTTCAGTAATGTCAGCTGTTCCCCTGCTGTGTGAACGGCAAAAAGTCCTGCTGCCTCCACCATGTTCTCTTCTCATCCCTGGGCTACAACACCGCCAGTTGTTTCTCAGAAGTGCTGTTAGCACAGTCTACACTTGCTCCTGTGTTACTGGGGTTCAGTAATGTCAGCTGTTCCCCTGCTGTGTGAACGGCAAAAAGTCCTGCTGCCTCCACCATGTTCTCTTCTCATCCCTGGGTACAACACCGCCAGTTGTTTCTCGGAAGTGCTGTTAGCACAGTCTACACTTGCTCCTGTGTTACTGGGGTTCAGTAATGTCAGCTGTTCCCCTGCTGTGTGAACGGCAAAAAGTCCTGCTGCCTCCACCATGTTCTCTTCTCATCCCTGGGTTACAACACCGCCAGTTGTTTCTCGGAAGTGCTGTTAGACAGTCTACACTTGCTCCTGTGTTACTGGGGTTCAGTAATGTCAGCTGTTCCCCTGCTGTGTGAACGGCAAACAGTCCTGCTGCCTCCACCATGTTCTCTTCTCATCCCTGGGTTACAACACCGCCAGTTGTTTCTCAGAAGTGCTGTTAGCACAGTCTACACTTGCTCCCGTGTTACTGGGGTTCAGTAATGTCAGCTGTTCCCCTGCTGTGTGAACGGCAAAAAGTCCTGCTGCCTCCACCATGTTCTCTTCTCATCCCTGGGTTACAACACCGCCAGTTGTTTCTCGGAAGTGCTGTTAGCACAGTCTACACTTGCTCCTGTGTTACTGGGGTTCAGTAATGTCAGCTGTTCCCCTGCTGTGTGAACGGCAAACAGTCCTGCTGCCTCAACTTTAATTTCCATGGGTACCTTCTGCTACCCATCCGGGTTCCAGTACCGTCAGCTGGTTCTCCGCAGTGCCTTTGGCCTAGGTGCCTCCATGTCGGTATCCGAGTTCCAGCAACGTCTGCTGGTCCTTGGTAGTGCTTTGGAGCACAGGTACCTCCTGCTTAGTAACCGTGTCCCAGTAACGTCAGCTGGTCCTCGGTTGTGCCATTGGCTCTTTTCCTTCTGCTGACCCTCCGGGTTCCAGCACAGTCAGCTGGTCCTCGTTACTTTCATTGGCTCTTGTACCTTCTGCTACCCATCCGGGTTCCAGTACCGTCAGCTGGTTCTCGCAGTGCCTTTGGCCTAGGTGCCTTCATGTCGGTATCCGAGTTCCAGCAACGTCTGCTGGTCCTTGGTAGTGCTTTGGAGCACAGGTACCTCCTGCTTAGTAACCATGTCCCAGTAACGTCAGCTGGTCCTCGGTTGTGCCATTGGCTCTTTTCCTTCTGCTGACCCTCCGGGTTCCAGCACAGTCAGCTGGTCCTCGTTACTTTCATTGGCTCTTGTACCTTCTGCTACCCATCCGGGTTCCAGTACCGTCAGCTGGTTCTCCGCAGTGCCTTTGGCCTAGGTGCCTCCATGTCGGTATCCGAGTTCCAGCAACGTCAGCTGGTCCTCGGTTGTGCCATTGGCTCTTTTCCTTCTGCTGACCCTCTGGGTTCCAGCACAGTCAGCTGGTCTCGTTACTTCCATTGGCTTTTGTACCATCACCAACAGGACAAAGAAGGTTAAGACAAACTACAAGATACAGAACAAGAGACAGAAGAACAATAAGCAGAAGATCAAAAAGCAGAAGAACATTAAGTATAAGACCAAAATGAAGAGCAAAATATATGCTCTAAATTCTAAGCAGAAGAAGACTAAGCAGTGTATGGGGGTGAGTCCGTTCCTCCTCGTGGTGCCCCTGGAAAATGCCTGATGCTGCTGCAGGCTAAACTGAACGCGGACAAATACTGTTGTAATTAAAATCTTTTGTGACAGCAAGAACGGAAGGATGAAAATTCAGAGTTTTACAGATTACAAGTACAGGAATGTCTGTCACAAATAAGAATATGATGAAAAGGATGAATAGGAAGAAGATGAAGAAGTAGAATATGAAGAATAATAACTGTTTAATAAGAACAATATAAGTAATGTTAACAAAAAGATGAATAGCAAGAAGTTTTAGAAGATTAAGAAGGTGAAGATGAAGAATAATTTGATGAGAAAGATGATGCTGCTGAAGATTATGAAGGAGAAAGTGTGTGAAAAGTTAAAAAGGTGAAGACCATGGAAGTTGTGAAACAGACATATTTGACAAAATAGAAAAAAGGTTAACAACATTGTCAATTTCTTCGTCAATCCGAACGTATTTCCTAAAAAAAAAAAATTAATGCTATTCCATTGGATTGGGTTAAACATCTATGCCTTTAATGTCTCCTCAACCTCCCCCAATACATTCTACATTACTCTTTGTTGTTTTCCTTCATGTACAATTAACCTACAAGGCAAGAATGGGGTTTTTTTTTATTTCGATATTTTGTTCCCATAGACTTACATTGGACTTCCGGTATCGGTATCGGGTATCGCCGATATTTTTTGGGTATCGGCGATACCATTCCGATGCCGATACTTTTGGATATCGGAAAGTATCGCTCAACTCTAATCCTAACCCTAATGGAAAAATGAAAATAAATGTATTTTCTTTATTTTATTATATGTGCCTAACTAAGGGGGTGATAAAGGGGGGTTTTATTTACAATTATTTTATTTTGATCATAGTGATAACGTTTATCACATTGATCAAAATATCCTACACTGAATGGTATGGTTCGAGTTCCCACTCCTGCACAGGGGGAATCTCGAGCTGTTCCCGCTGCGGTCCCCCATCCATTTCAGGCCACAGTGGTTCCTGCTCAGCAGAGATGTCGGTCCCAGCGTCTTGCCCGGCCCAGTACTGTGCAGAGACTTACTGCTGCAACCAGTGTTGGAGCAGGCAGATTTGGGACTAAGTCCTTTGTTGCTTCATCTAAGCATGCCCAGGGCAAGATCTCCCATTGGAGATCAGGGGTCACATGCTCAGAAACAGCTGCCAATCCTATTGGTCCTTCAGGAAGGTCCTGTGGCTGTTGATGTTCTGAAGCAGCTTCCCATTGGTCCTTCCTGGAAGGTCTTTTTCTCATGGCTGCTATAAAAGGCTGTCCTTACCACACGGCAGTGCGCTAGTGCCAACCGTTATATGCTTTGCACCAGTATGGTCATGCGTGTGTGTGGTTAGGGCGGCTAAAATACTCCATTACAATACCGACTTAATCTGTGAGGATCTTGGTATGCTAGCTGGTCAGGGTCGGTGTCTTAGATGCCTTAGATTACCGGCATAAGTAAAGAACTTAGCGTGCACTCAGTCAAGTAAGACAAGGTGCTGGTGTAGCGGACCTGAGGTCCCAAATCTAGAATAATATAATACACCGCACACTTAGTTGAATATGATGCAAGGGGGAAAACTATTATTTATTTATATACAGATTGGTAGTTTAGGCAAGGCAATATATGACAAGCGATTCAATTTTTAACGTTTCGGCTCAACCGGAGCCTTTATCAAAAAAGTCGCTGAAAAATAAAGAGAAAACAAATAAATAGCAAATATATAATCACAATGAAATAATAAAGCAAATGAGACAATGAAGGTAAATATACAAAAATCATCCAGTGGTCAGATATTATATACAAAATAGTCACACAGAGAAAAGATATACAGTTTGGCCCATATCAAACATGCAAGGAAAAGATAAATATATACACTTGTTCTGGCGGCAAAGGAGCTTCGGAATATGCGGAGTTACCTTGAGGTCCAGTGCCAATGAATACAAAGAGAAGGTGCAAAAACCAACAGGGTGTCAGAGTAAGGCTGTAGGAAATAATGAGAAGGTATTAAGTCTATTGAACACAAGAGAGGAAGACTGAGGGTGAAAAGGTGAATTACCTAATTAGTAGCAGCTGTTCACAGGGAATCGTAAATGTGTCACATAATGCAGCTAAAGGTACTGCCACACTACACAATCCCGCTAGCGATCTCGTTAGCGTCGCATACTAATGAGATCGCTAGCGGGATTGTTTCTATATCGCTAGTAGCTACCTATTTTAGCGATGTCGTTAGGACGCTATTGCGGTTAGCGATCTCCTTAACGACTTTAGCGGTACAAAAGTACCGCTAAATCGCTAAAAAAGGTGCCACACTTAGCGATATATACTTACCCAGCGGGGCGCCAGCGACGAAAATAGGGTCCGGAACGATTCCAGCGACGAGCGAGATCACAGCAGGAAGCTCGTCGCTGGCAGATGCCGCACACAACAACATCGCTAACGGGATCGCTAAATAGTGAGTTTTTTAGCGATCCCGTTAGCGATGTTGTTTAGTGTGGCATACCCTTAACAGTCTGTAGGAAGAAAGGAGACTCCTATGTCTATCTCAGTAACATGTCTCATGAAGTAAAAGGGCTGCAGTGGGAGGTATAGATTACCTGAGAGGAGATATTTAGAAGCAGCGCTCCCGCGCCGAGCTTGTGATGTATGTGCTGCCCTGTATGAAGTCTGGGTGTAAATACCATGCTAGAGCCGTCAGACCGGAAGTGAGGGTCTGGGGGCGGAGATGATGTCACGTGACTGAGTGTGCTTACTGCGCAGATGCCATTCCTTGCTGGAGGAATATATGACATATTTACGATTCCCTGTGAACAGCTGCTACTAATTAGGTAATTCACCTTTTCACCCTCAGTCTTCCTCTCTTGTGTTCATAGACTTAATATGCCACTACATATCGCTACAGCCTTAACTCTTACATCCCGTTGGTATTTTGCACCTTCTCCTTTGTGTTCTTGGCCTGGATCCTCCAGGAACTCCTATTCATGTGTCCGAAGCTCCTGTTGGCCCCTAGACGATTTACTATTTCTTTTCCGCTAAAGTGTTGATATGGGCGATAACTGTATAATCTTTTCTCTGTGTGACTCATTTTGTATATAAAATCGTACACTGGATGCATTTGTATAGTTTATCTTCCATTGTTTAGTGTGCTATTTAATATTTCATTATTTCCTAATTTCTATTTTTTTTTCCTTCTCTTTATTTTTCAGCGACCTGGTAATTGATATAGGCTCCTTTGCGCCGAAAGTGTAAAATTAATCCTTGCATTATTGATTGCCTAAACTACCTCTGTGTGATAGTATATAATATACATATGATTTTTTGTATTTTATTCATGCTAGTTGCTTTATTATTTATTTTTGATTAGCATAATTTGTATGTAGTTTGTTTGCCGTATTTCAGGCTTGCTTTAAAGCTCCGATTGAGGGCCGAACTTAAGAATGATCACTTGTCTATTTCGCTTGCATAAAACTGTACCTGGGTGTATAATAGACAAGAAGTTTTCCCCTCTTGGGCAACATCCTTCAACTAGAAGTGCCGGTAGATAGTTTACTTTTGATTCATGGTAACTAGTGAGGAAATTGCCGTATAGTGGCCGGCATTCAACTTCCATAGTTGCGGCTCTGTGGAATAACAGAGTTTGCACATATTGTCACAGCGCGTTACGGCGTTTATTTTGGAAACTGCGTGATAACAGAGTTCGCTTCTTGCGCCATCTTACTAGCAGCAGGCTCCGCCTGCACGGTGGACCCCGGCTTGCGAATGCACCTCTCTACATCTTATATTTAGTGCGTTCCGCAGACCCTAACATTGAATGAATGAATCTGCAGCAAGCAGATTTGGCGGGTGCATTGCGCATGCGCCTGCCATTTTTTTTGCAAGACCGGGAGCTGCAGGAGCCATAGGAGGATAGGGGGGGCACCGGGAGGTACCGGGGAGGGATCGGGGGACCCTGGGACCCTATTTCTCTTACCTCTGATGTGCGATCACTTCAGAGGGGAATTAATTTCAGAATCGCTGTTTTTTTTTTTGCGATCGCCGTTATATGGTTAATAAAAATAATAAATCTTTATTTATATAGCGCCATCATATTCCGCAGCGCTTTACAGTTTAACAGTTTCAGAACACAAGTCATAAGTAACAACGTTAACAATACAATAATTAAAGCAAAATAAGCCGCCCCTGCTCGTGAGAGCTTACAATCTACAATGAGGTGGGGGAGATACAAAGTACAGGTGTTTATATACAATGGTGCATTTACAATGATGGTCCAGCCATCTTGAGGGAGTGAGGGATGGATGGAGATAGTGAATGGGCTACACACACACACTTACACAGAATACATAGAATGACTTTGATTAGTGAATGTGATAGGTCGCTCTGAACAAATGTGTTTTGAGGGAGCGCCTGAAACCATGCAAATTGTGGATAGTCTTAATTTCTTGGGGTAGAGCATTCCAGAGGATTGGCGCAGCGCGGGAGAAGTCTTGGAGTCGGGAGTGGGAGGTACGGATTAGTGCAGAGGTTAGTCGAAAGTCGTTTGCAGAGCGCAGCAGTCTGTTAGGCCGATAGATAGAAATGAGGGAGGAGATGTAGGGGGGTGCTGCACTGTGGAGAGCTTTGTGGGTGAGAACAAGTACTTTGAATTGGATCCTATAATGAATGGCAGCCAGTGTAAGGACTGGCGAAGAGCGGACGCGTCCGAGTACCGATTAGCCAGATGGATTACCCTGGCTGCTGCATTAAGGATGGACTGGAGAGGGGATAGTCGAGTAATGGGGAGACCAAGTAATAGAGCGTTGCAGTAGTCCAGGTGGGAGTGGATCAATGCTATAGTGAGGGTTTTTGTTGTTTCCATGGTGAGAAAAGGGCGTATTCTAGAGATGTTCTTTAGGTGTAGGCGGCAAGAGCGGGCAAGAGATTGTATATGGGAGGTGAAGGAGAGATTGGTGTCAAACATAACACCCAGACAGCGAGCCTGCTGCCGGGGTGTTATTATGGTGCCGCCCACGGAGAGGGAAATGTCAGATTTAGGGAGGTTAGTAGACGGCGGGAGCAGAAGAAGTTCAGTTTTGGAGAGGTTGAGTTTCAGATAGAGAGCGGACATGATGTTGGAGACTGCGGACAGACAGTCAGTGGCGTTCTGTAGAACAGCGGGGGTAAGGTCGGGGGATGAAGTGTATAGTTGTGTGTCATCAGCATAAAGATTACGGTGATTGCAAAAGCAGGGGACCCGAATTATGTTGTCTGGGGTCTCGGCAACCCCTGGTGGGCGCACTGCGCATGCGTCCACCATTTTCTTTGCAGGGAGAAGGCGTGGGCAGCTGTGGGAGAAATGGGAAGACAGGGGAACACCTGGAGATACAGGGGATAGATCGGGTGTCTTGGGGACCCTATTTCTCTCCCCTCTGATGTGCGATCACATCAGAGGAGAGAAAAATTAAATGGAGAATCGCTGATTTTTTTGGCGGTCGCCGTTATACGGCTAATAACGGCGATTGCAAAAACGGGGTCTGTAAAAACCGACCAGAATCATCTTCTCTGGGTTCTTGACTACCCCCGGTATCCGAGACCCTGGAAAAAATCCAACTCTGGGGGGGCACTATATACTTTCTCCACAGCGCCATGAAATAACGGCGCTGTGGTTTAAGTACCCTAAACTAACACAGTTAAAAGGCCTATCGGCGGTCGTTAAGGGGTTAAATCTAGAGAAGATTACTGAACCGTGAATCATTCTGGATTTTCAAGTTGATTACGCTAGTACCATTTGACCTGAACAAGCGACTAGATTTAATATTGCAATTAGATTAAATTATATTCTAGAAATAATTTTGAATATACAGACATTTTTTCTCTGTTTTTCATTGGTCATAATTCTGGTTTTCTCCAAAGGTTTTTGCATTTGAAAAATTATTCATTATTATTGGTTTTATATATCTAAGTTTGTGGGTTTTTTTGTACCATAATACCATTTTTATATTCTGTTTTAAAAGTCTTTATTATGTAATTGGTTAGTTCTTAGGATTGCCACTCTATTTCACAAATTTTTGTTGTGTGCACATGTGTTTCACATGTTCTGATGGTATTTGAACTTTGCAGTATAGGTCATGTTACAAACTATGAAAAAGACCCGGAAGGTCGAAACACGTTGGTTTCAGACCACCAGGGACCCCACCTGCAATTCTGTCTGTTTTTTCTATTCAAGATGGTTTTTAATATTTTCTAATAAATACTGACTTTTTATCAATTTTCACGCTGGAGATTCTTTCCCCATATCTTTAACACGTGGGCCATGCAGATGTATGTGGTTGCGTCTGCATGCATTGATTTGATGCTGCTCCGAACGCAACATGTTGCATTTTGTTGTGGTTGGCGGAGTGTCATCCGCATATATCCTCATGGCCTGCATACCCGATGTTAAAGATAGGTACGCAGGACGCATGCAGACAAAGGTGGAGCTGAATGGAAGAGGTGCGGCAGTGGGCAGGGCTTAACAAAGGAAGTACTCTGCCCTCCACAGCTCTGTCCAATGCAAATGTGAAACCAGCCTAAGTGAGATGTTGAAAAACAGCATTTGTAGCAGAAATGGTTCTCTTTAATGAAGGCCTTCTATTCTTCCAATGATTTTTCTCTGAAAGCTGTGCACTTAAGTAAGCAATGTGGCTTCTTGAGTAAGAGAAACTGTCTGCTTGGGTCATTGGATTTGTCTTCTCCTTATGGTTTATACCTAGAACCATGTGTAACCCAAATATCTTGCAGGTTGTACAGGAGTTTTTTGAACTATGGGGTTCACACCTCTAGCAGTGTTCAGGTATGTCAACCCCACAAGAACTCCTTCTGCTTTTGCTACACACAACTCCATTAACAAGTTAGTTAACTCTCTCAGCTTTGAATAGTCCTTGTTCACTATTCTAGGAAAGTCTTCTATTCTTTTGAACAAGGCACTTTCTATAACCTCTACTGAGCCATAGGATTCATCAAGTCTATTCCAAATTCTTTTGAGGCTAACATCAGGATAATTTACATTAATGTCTCTGATTCTTTTTGCAGACTCACTTCCTAGCCATTTAACCAGGAGATCCACTTCTTCACTGCATGATAGACCTATGTCTCTAATGGCATTTTGGAAGGAGACTCGCCAAGCTCTGTAGTTTTCAGCATGATACCTGAATTTTACAAGTCCCTTGGTGACCAACTCACATCGAGCAAGGAACTTGGCAAAGTCTATTGTGGCTTCATTGGTGCTGATACCAGCTGATGATGTGTTGTCAGAGTACATGTGTGCTGTGCGATAATATCTCTTGGATGTCTCTGGTTTAGTCCAACTGCTGTAGTACCTTTCTGAAGCAAGGGGAGTCTTTTTAAGCTGAGGGAGATTCTGGATCTTCTGTTCTGGAGAAAGATTATTGTATTCAGTCTCATCCCAATGTGTATTTCCTTGCTTGAGGCAGGGAGACTGATAGTTGGCTTTCTGGAGGTCCGAATAACCTGTTTCGCTTGACTTGCTGACACAATGCTCTATGTTATGAATGTGCTAGAGATGGTTTCTGAGCAGAGGCTCCCTCTGGTGGTTACAGACAGCACTGAGCCTTTCAGCGAGGAATGGCTATCTGGGATCGCTGACTGGTCTGATATAAGGGAGGTTCCCTCCCATCATGGTTGCCGGTGATCAATTGTTCTTGTCTCAATTGTGGTTCCTGGTTCATTTGGAAGTTGATTCTTCCAGGGACATTTAAGATCCATAACGTGTTCCACAAGTCCTTATTGAAGAGGTTTGTTGAGCCAGTGGTTCCTATGGCTGCGCCTCCTGACCCTGTTTTGGTTGAGGGCAATCTGGAGTATGTGGTTGAGAAAATATTGGATTCTCGCTTTTCTGGACAGAAACTCCAGTATTTGGTTAAGTGGAGAGGTTATGGTCAGGAGGACAATTCTTGGGTGTTTGCTTCGGACATCCATGCTAGGAGACTGATCCGTGCCTATCACCGAGCTCATCCTGATCGGCCTAGTTGCACAAGTGAGGGTTTGGTGACCTCTCCTCAAGGGGGGGTACTGTTATGAATGTGCTAGAGATGGTTTCTGAGCAGAGGCTCCCTCTGGTGGTTACAGACAGTACTGAGCCTTTCAGCGAGGAATGGCAATCTGGGATCGCTGACTGGTCTGATATAAGGGAGGTTCCCTCCCATGATGGTTGCCGGTGATCAATTGTTCTTGTCTCAATTGTGGTTCCTGGTTCATTTGGAAGTTTGCTGAGTCTTGCCTGCATCTTCTGCTATCAGATTAGATATTTTCTGCTTTTATTTTTGTGCTTGCTTTTTGCATTGTTCCCTACACTTCTGTAGAGGTCAGCCAGGTCCCCTCCGGGGGCTTGTGCTCCTCTCAGCTTGTCTGAAGCCACTGTTGTTTGTTCATTTGCTTTTTCCTGTTTTTTCAGTGGCTGCGGCTTAGTTTTGTTACACCAGAGATCTGATTTTAGGTGGTAGAGATCGTGTGATCTCAGGTGTTTTTGCATCCAGAAGAGTTGGTATTTTTAGTGTTTTTTTTTGGATTGAAGTGAGTATCCTTTCCTGTACTTTTCTGTCTAGACAGATTGGGCACCAGCGTTTGCTCATTCTATTTTCTGTCTGTGTCCGTGCTTCTTGTCTAACCACCATTACATGTTTGGGGGCTTCCTATTTTCTTTGGGGATCTGCTCTGGGGCAGATAACTTTCATCTTTCTGCCTTTAGGTGTAGTTATCTCTCAAGCTGTGACGAGGCGTCTAGGATCAACGTAGGAACACTCCACGGCTACCTCTAGTTGTGTGGTTAGTTCAGGGTACTGCAATCCAATAGGTTCCAGCCTCTCTGGTGTATTGCCGTTTTTGTTTATTCTCCTCAGCTACCAAAACACAACAGCTCTGTCTTCAGCTGTGAGTCTGGGTCATCATTTGATTTGGAATGTTGATGGACGTACTCTGCAGTATGCTGCAAGGAATCGTGAGTAACTTGCTGTAGAACTAGCACACTGTTGAATCTGCAGTGGTCGTCATCAGAAGATATGACAGCTTCTATAGCTTCTGCTTCCACTATGGCAGCTGCTATTTCTTTTTCGATAGCAAGCTCCCTTAATATTGCTTCAAGGCATGCCTTCTCTTCCTCCTAGCATGCTTGTTGGAATGCTTTTTCAGCATCCAGGGATGCTTGTTGGCTTCTTTTTTCCACATCCAGGAATGTTTGTTGACATGCGTTTTCTACATCCAGGGATGCTTGTTGTAGTTTCAATTGTATTTCTTGGTCAGCGAAAGGTGCTTTGTGCTTTTGCTGCTTCAGCTTTTGCTGGGCAATAGTGGCGACATTGCTGATGGATGATGTCTTGGAGGAACCAACTTGTGATCTCGTCTTGATGAAGGATGCTCAGTCTTAAGACATGATTCAATGGTTATGAGACTGCTGCAATGTCCCTTTGTCGGGCTATGCGTGGATAATGGCAGGCTCCATATGGTCCGATTATTCGGTGCGACCGTTAGGAGGTTGCTGCAATATCCTTATGCTTGGATAATGGTGGGTTTTGAATCGTCAGATCTTCTGAGCTTGTTCCCAACAGTTGTTTCACTATTCTGTCCTCATACACGTTATCAGGGTCTATAATGAGACATGTAGCTAAAGCCCTGTCTTCTTTAAGGAAAATAGGCTGTAAAGCTGTAACCTTCTATTATTGATTGTAAATTGTGACAGGAAAGGGTGAAACTATAATATGCAATAATAGGTGTATTTTAGATTATATAACTGTACAGTGCATAAACTACAGATATTCTGCAATACACAGTAAGGTGAGGTAACATTTGAGTTGATGATTACCTATTTAATATAGCGCACGTACTTATAAAACACAGGACTGTAACACATAGAAAGTGGCTTACCACTTATGCTTAGAGCAGGCTGTTTACAAAGAGCAAGACAGAAAAATGAGTGGTGTGGTTTCTCCTCAGGAGCATACAGAAACAATGGCTGCTCTTCATTTCACAGTGTCATAATAAGACCACAATGCAACAGGATCAATACCACATTGCCCTAGGAACTTCCCAATAATACATTGCAAACTGCTCCAGAATGCATACACCAAATCACCAGCAGATGGTGCTGTTACCTTACAATATAAAAATATATAAAGGCTTAAATACACAAAAAACATACCTGACTAAACTTTCTAGACAGCAAATTTACTACTAGGACAGAACACGTAGAGTTCTGGACACTTCAGTCTAAGGATTGGTGGGAGACTTGATAATCAACCTCTCACTTATTAGAAAATGAGAATAACTAAATGTACATGCCACTGCTCAAAAAAATGAAGGGAATAGTTAAACAACAGAATATAACTCCAAGTACATCAAACTTCTGTGAAATCAAACTGTCCAGTTAGGAAGCAAAACTGATTGACAATTAATTTAACATGCTGTTGCGCAAATGGAATAGACAACAGATGGAAATTATTGGCAATTATCAAGACACACTTAATAAAGGAGTGGTTCTGCAGGTGGGGACCACAGACCACATCTCAGTGCCAATGCTTTTTGGCTGATGTTTTGGTCACTTTTGAATGTTGGTTGTGCTTTCACACTCTTGGTAGCATGAGATGGACTCTACAACCCACACAAGTGGCTCAGGAAGTGCAGCTCATCCAGGATGGCCCATCAATGAGAGCTGTGGCAAGAAGGTTTGCTGTGTCTGTCAGCGTAGTGTCCAGAGGCTGGAGGTGCTACCATGAGACAGGTCAGTACACCAGGAGATGTGGAGGGGCCATAGGAGGGCAACAACCCAGCAACAGGACTTCTACCTCTGCCTTTGTGCAAGAAGGAACAGGAGGAGAACTGCCAGAGCCCTGCAAAACGACCTACAGCATGCCACAAATGTGCCTGTGTCTGCACAAACGGTTAGAAACAGACTCCATGGGGATGGTCTGAGTGCTCGACGTCCACAGATGCACCGTGCAGGATGCTTGGCTGTTATGAATGTGCTAAAAATGGTTTCTGAGCAGAGGCTCTCTCTGGTGGTTACTGACAGTACTGAAACTTTTAGCGAGGAATAGCAATCTGGGATCACGGACTGGTCTGATATAAGGGAGGTTCCCTCCCATGATGGTTGCCGGTGATCAATTGTTCTTGTCTCAATTGTGGTTCCTGGTTCATTTGGAAGCTTGCTGAGTCTTGCCTGCATCTTCTGCTTTCCGATAAGATATTTTCTGCTTTTATTTTTGTGCTTGCTTTTTGCATTGTTCCCTGCACTTCTGTGGAGGTCAGTCAGGTCCCCTCCGGGGGGGCTTGTGCTCCTCTCAGTTTATCTGGAGCCACTGTTTGTTCATTTGCTTTTTCCTGTTTTTTCAGTGGCTGCGGCTTAGTTTTGTTACACCAGAGAACTGATTTAGGTGGTAGAGGTCGTGTGATCTCAAGTGTTTTTGCAATCAGTAGAGTTGGTATTTTTTAGGGGTTTTTTTGGATTGCAGTGAGTATCCTTTCCTGTACTTTTCTGTCTAGACAGATTGGGCCCCAGCGTTTGCTCATTCTATTTTCTGTCTGTGTCCGTGTTTCTACTTGTCTAACCGCCATTACATGTTTGGGGGCTTCTATTTTCTTTGGGGATCTGCTCCAGGGCAGATAGCTTTCATCTTTCTGCCTTTAGGTGTAGTTATCTCTCAGGCTGTGACGAGGCGTCTAGGATCAATGTTGGAACGCTCCATGGCTACCTCTAGATGTGTGGTTAGTTCAGGTTACTGCAATCCAAAAGGTTCCAGCCTCTCTGGTGCATTGCCATTTTTGCTTACTCTCCTCAGCTACCAAAACATAATAGTATCACTGGCCAAAACTGAAAATTATATGGTACTCACAGAAGGGAAAAATAGTGTGGAAAGAAAAAAGATTGTCAGAGTTGTCAGAGATTTTTTTTCTTTTCCCTGTTTGCTGCATTTTTTTTCCCTCTGTTTCTCTGGGTGCTGAGGAGGATTTTTTTTTCTCTCAATGGAGCTTGCACAGTTGTCTGGCCGTGTGGATCAGCTTGCCACTGAGGTTCAGAGTATGGCTGCCTATCTTGCTGGGTTGCCGGTTGTTGAACCTAGGATTCCCATGCCAGATTTATTTTTAGGGGATCGGGCTAAATTTCTGAATTTCAAAAATAACTGTAAGTTGTTTTTTGTCTTAAAGCCTAAGTCCTCAGGGAACGCAGCACAGCAGGTTCAAATTGACATCTGTCTCCTACGCGGCGATCCTCAGGATTGGGCTTTTTCCCTGACACCTGTTGATCCTGTTTTGAATGATATTGATGCATTTTTTCTGGCTCTGGGGTTATTGTACGATGAATAGTGTTGAGCGATACGATACTGCAAATATCGGGTATCGGCCGATATTAGCTGTATCGGCCTTTCGATTCCGAATACCGATATTTTCGTCATATCGAATACCGGAATCGGATTTGTCACTGTCACTGTGAGTGTCCGTCGGTCGGGTCTGTCAGGAGTCAGCGGCACTTACCTGGCAGAAGATCTCCGGCGGTCACGTCCTGGACTGCTTGATGGCCGCCATTATCTTCTCCCTGGCGGTCACATGCAGTTTTTCGCGATAACTGCAGTGACTGCAGGGTAATCCCGGCCGTAAACCAG
The DNA here is from genome assembly GCA_033576555.1 of Oophaga sylvatica. Taxonomy (NCBI): domain Eukaryota; kingdom Metazoa; phylum Chordata; class Amphibia; order Anura; family Dendrobatidae; genus Oophaga; species Oophaga sylvatica. The sequence continues at coordinate 225,002,744 of JARQOD010000006.1, read as the reverse complement.
TCCGATGACGTCACCGCCGGGGAAGCAGGTAATCAGCTGTGCTGCGCCGGGATGACAGGCTCTGCCTGTCATTCTGATGTAGCAGAGCTGGATCGTCGTGGGACACTCGTTACTATGGACTGCGTCGGTCAGGTGGTATACTTTTTTTTTTTTTTTCATTTTTTTACAGGAGATCGATGGCGTCGCAGGATGAGACTGTAATAAAAGTAATGAAAACTGTGTTTTGTTTTTTTTTTATTAAATTAAAAAACTTTTTTATGAACATTCACCCGTCCGGGTACATCAACAATTTAACTATTTACATACAGGGACCCTGTCCGGGTTATTTATAATTCTTTGGCAGGGGTGTTCCAGGTACCACCTGGTACTCTTCTGATGCTTGCCAAACATCCGAGGCACCAAGGACCACCAGGACCTGATGACGTCGTGTGGCCTGTACAGTCAAGTCGTGACCCGCTATCTGGGTCTGTGTGGCCACCTCTTTCATCTCCCTCTGGGTCTGGAACCCTATGTCCCGGACTGAACGAACCCCAGGGGGCCTAACAGGCGCCGAATACGGGCCAGCTATACTTATCATGTCCATAGCTGGGGCTGCTGAGGAGACCACTGAGGGAGGCTGGGGAGATTTACGGCGTGGGGTGGGCACTTTTGCAGAGGCCTGGATGTGGGAGGCTGAAGGCTCCGAGGGTCTCACAGGTTCCTGACACTCTGGGGAGTAGGGGTCGCACTGGTAACATTTAGGGCGTACCATCCATTGTAACCCCAGTGTCGCTTGCAAGTCACCAAGTCTCCTGGCAACAGGTCCCTCCCCGGGTGTCCTTCTGGGAGGTGAGCCTCCACGTCCCGCCGGTTCACAAAAACTTCTAAATAAAGTCCAGGCTCCTGGATGAAGCCCCAACCACCTTTCAATTTAAAGCTCCGTACTGCACCCTTACGCCGCGGCTCCCACAGGGTTCCTTTATCTTTTCTCATCCGTCCTTATCTGCCCGGTCCTTCTCCAGCTGACGTTGGCGAAGCTTTTGGGTTTCTCGTTGCCCCCTTTGTCGCTCTGCTTCCCGCTCCCAACGTCTCCACTCTTCCTCCTGACGTCGGTTGTAATTCTCCTCCACCAGCTGCTCCATGTCTCCACCATCAAACTGCAGCTTACAGTGTCCGGTTTGCGGCAGCTCTCCTGGCGCCCCCCAGTCCTGGCAGCGCTCACCTGCGGAGGAAGCAGCCGGCTCTGGAACAGATGACAGTCGGGGCTCCGGTACAGGCAGGTAGACCTCTGGTGCCTGCGCGGCCTCCTCCATGAGGACGGGTGTCGCTTCTTCTGTCTCAGCGACGGGGGCAGACAGCGGGATCTGGGGTGCTGCCGGTGCAGAGTTTTTTGCAGGAACGGGTGCCTCCACTGCGACAACGTCAACCGGATCACATTGCAAGGGCTCCTCTACTAGAACGGGTGCCTCACCTTCCGGTACAGACACTTCAGGTAAGAGGGATTGGCGCCGCTCCAAGTTTAGTTTTAGGGCACGCCAGCTGGCTTCCATCCTGGCGACCTCCTCCTGGTGCCGGGCCAGGCCTCTTAGGGTATCCTCCGCTTCTTGCAGCGTAGGAGGGTTTCCAGGCCGGGTGCCCAACGGTGGTTCCGTGGCGATCGGGTCGCTTCCGTGGGGGGAGAGCTCTGACTGCTCCATCCCTTCACACTTCTGCTCGAGTACATTAGCCATCTCTGCCAAGTCACATGTGTCATTAGCATCTGGAGAGGGCCCCTCTTTTGTAGGGAGGCGGGACCTTCGTGTTAGTTTCCGCACACTGAGGAGGATGAGGAGGCGGAACTGAAGAGCTGTGGGGCACGATGTTACATTGCAGTACCATTTACAGTGGTCGGCCATCGTTTTCGCGCCACTGAGTGAGTGTACACCCCGAAGAGCACGCCCTTCTTCTTCACCAGTGCCTCGTTGTGACGCAGATATGGCTGAAAAATGGCAAATACATTCTCTGATGATTTTAGCAATTCTCAAGCACAAAACCAGTTCAATTCAGGCACACAGGACTCGCTTATAGCGAGCTACAGAATCCTGTTCGTGACGCCCAAGTTGAGTCGCACAGAGCCAGAGGTTTTGGGGGTACTCGGCACTGAGCCCGTCGACTTCTATGGGGTATGTCACGGCTTTACCCGGCAATTGAATCAGAGTCTATTTTACTATGTAGAAGTGTATAAACTATAAATATATGTATATATATATGTCACAATGACATGTATATATATATATATATGTATTCTATGTGTGTATATTTTGTGTTTACAACGAAAGAAAGGTTGTTTTTTTTTGCGATATTTTGTTCCCATAGACTTACATGGGACTTCCGGTATCAGAATCGGATATCGACGATATTTAGTGATATCGGCGATACCATTTCGATACGATATTTTTAGATATCGAGCAGTATCGCTCAACACTAACGATGAACCTAATGTCATTGATCAAGCTGAAAAAACCTTGTTGGTATTAAATCAGGGTCTTGAAGACGCTGAGTTGTACTGTCAGAAATTCCGAAAGTGAGCAGTCCTGACCAAATGGAATGATGATGCTTTGGCAGCCCTTTTTCGGAAGGGGCTGTCAGAGAATGTAAAGGATGTTATGGTGGGATTCCCTGCTCCCTCTGGTCTCAATGATTCTATGTCATTGGCTATTAAAATTGACAGATGTTTGCGTGAGCGCAGAGGTAAGCGTGAGATAGTGTTGCCTTGTGAGCCAGCTTCTGAGCCCATGCAATGTGATAGAGTGACTTCTGGGGCACAGCGTCATGAGTTTCGAAAGCGCAATGGTTATGTTTCTACTGTGGAGACGCCTCTCATGCTATTTCAGTCTGCCCTAAGCGGGGAAGACGTTTTGCATACTCAGTTGTCTTGGGTAGTGTTCAGACTAAATTTTTGTCGACTGTTACCCTGATTTGCTCCCTGTCCACATTTTCTGCTCAGGATTTTGTTGATTCAGGAGCAGCTATTAACCTGATGGATTTTGACTTTGCCAAACGTTGTGGGTTTCCCATGATACCCCTGCGGAAGTCTATTCCACTACTGGGCATTGATTCTACCCCTTTGGCAGAGAATAAACCCCAGTTTTCTACTCAGGTGATAATGAGGGTTGAACCAGATCATCAGGAGAGTTGCAAATTTCTGGTGCTGTATAATCTGCATAACATTATTGTATAAATCACAATAAATATATTGCCTAGATCAAGTAGTACTTCCAAATATCAACAAATCCAAAAGAATCATAGGAAGCTTTTCACCTATAAAAATACAAACTTTATTCAGAATATATTAAAATAACATATATGGATAAAAAATATCCAAATGGGGACAACAATATGCACTAAAGTGGCCTAGAATGCACAGGTACAAACAAGATTCAAGAATGCATATACTTCAAAGCTACATTAGCTAATGAGGAGCCAAATGTCAAATAGCTTCCATATATATAAAGATTAGAGTTGAGCATTCCGATACCGCAAGTATCGGGTATCGGCCGATATAAGCTGTATCGGAATTCCGATACTTAGTTCCGATATTTTGCATATATCGTATACTGGAATCAGAAGTTCCCATACTTCTTTGAGAGGCAATGTGATTTTAGTCAGCCAATGAGGAATCCTAAGAAGTGTGGGCACATCCTGTACTGCTGCGGTCATGTTAACTAATTGCATGGCTGTGATTGGATGCTGAAATGATGTCAGAATGCACTATAAAAGGCGCTGCCGCCATTTTAGCGTCACTGTGCTGTGAATTCAGTTAGGGACAGAACGCTGCTGTGCTGACTCTGAGGGACAGTTAGAGATTGCGATTTTGTGTACTGTGCTCTAGGCAGGCTAGTTTACCAACCGCTGTGTAACGCTTCCTTTTGCCTTGCAGTGTTGTTTTAACAGCTCTGTGCAAGGTGTGTGTGAGAGTGCAGGTGACGCTGCAGTTTGCTCTGCATCCAACGCTGTTTGTAGGCTTCTGCACGTGTCACTCATAGACTCTTTTTTTTTTCTTTAGTGTAATTCTTGCTGCTCCATTCAATTGAAATTATAGTGTGACGCGCTTCCATCCGTATACAATACATTGGTTGCAAACACTATAGAAGTACAGAAAGGAGCCTTTCACAGATAGTGAACAGTTGTGTGCAGTGTTTACTCTAGTCTGTGAGGTTTTTTTTTTGAGTGCAGATCACACTCCAGTTAGTTCTTCAAACACTGCTGCTTGTACTCTGCTGAGCGTGTCTCACTGCCTCATCCTTTACATTTTTCTCAAATTCTTGCTGCTACATTCTATTTAAAAAAAATCAAATCTATTAATGTGACGTGCTTCCATCCGTATCCAATACATTGGTTGCAAACAGTATAGAAGTCCACAAAGGAGCCTTTCAGAGATAGTGAACAGTTGTGTGCAGTGTTCACTGTAGTCTGTGAGGTTTTTTTTTTTTTTGAGTGCAGATCCCGCTCCATTTAGTTCTTCAACCACTGCTGCTTGTACTCTGCTGAGCGTGTCTCACTGCCTCATCCTTGACATTTTTCTCAAATTGGTGCTGCTACATTCTATTTAAAAAAATCCAATCTATTAGTGTGATGTGCTTCCATCCGTATCCAATACATTGGATGCAAACAGTATAGAAGTCCACAAAGGAGCCTTTCAGAGATAGTGAACAGTTGTGTGCAGTGTTCACTGTAGTCTGTGAGGTTTTTTTTTTTTGAGTGCAGATCCCGCTCCATTTAGTTCTTCAACCACTGCTGCT